>CM062815.1:690075411-691275411 GCA_031772625.1 Pinus tabuliformis
GGTTGAACGTGTAACCCTTGTGTCATCCTTTATATCTGCATTCTTCATCTTTGTTCTTTAATCTGAACAGAAAATGATGCTCAAGAAAAGTTATTGGAATGGAAGCAAATACTAAAAAGTAATTGTGTCCTGCAGGGAAAACATTGCAGGAGAAGAAAACTCTTTCTGAATACTTCATCTACCCAGAGTGCACAATAGATGTGAATGTTTTCAAGAACCCACTCAAAACCCTTGCAAGATCTGCTTGCAAGGCTCACCCGGAGGATGAGAATTCAGGTAGGTCATAATCTGTTTATTCAGGGTTCTGTTTCGGTGATTAAGCAATCTACTTGCCTGATAATCCATTGTGTAACGCAGATCATCTGGATGAACCTGTACCGAAGCCTGCTGCCAGAAAAATCAAGCTAGCAAGGACACAGCTGGGGCATATTCTAGGTGTTGTTACTATTCCAGTTCTTACCACTGATAGAATATCTGACTTGAAGAGAAAAATTAGGAGATTTTTGCAGCCATTGGTTGAAAAGAATATACCAACAGGTAACAACGCTGCTAAGGAACAGCAGGTTCAGAATATTGTAGCTCCCAAAACATTTCCAGTGAAAGGGGGTGGTAAGTTTTCGATTGCCACTCACCCAGAGAAGCAAAAGCTTGAGAGAAGTACTTCAGCCATTGAAAAGTTGCTAAAACAAGTGTCCAATTCAGCGTCTTTGAAAAGCCCTTGCTCTAAGCAGTCACCTCCTCCGACTCCCACTGCATACTTCACTCCACCAGAAGTGAAAGAGTGTTTCTCCACCCCTCCAACTAAACTTGGCCCACCGACACCAGTTTCTCCAAATACTTCTGATGCTGTAAAGTCCTTTTTGGTTCGCAAGCTACATTTTGGATCTCCATCTGATACTACTGTAAGTCAATCTCATACTTCCCTTAAGAACCCGTGTAGGCAGAATTTTTCTCAGACCAAACAATCAAGCGAAAATCAATCTGCTGCTCAAGACCATGCACTAAAAGGAACTGGATATCATGTGTCAGTTATATCAAATGGACAAGACTCTGAAAATTATCCCAACCAGCCTGTTGGAAATGAGAAGAATTATTCCAATCAGCCTGTTGGAAGTGATAAAAAAAGCATAGGTACTTGGCTTACAGAAAATATGCATAGCCTAAAGGGACATATTCGAGCTCCTTTCACAGAAAAGTAGAGCGCCTTCTCATTTAATTTTGCCAACTGTGTCAGACGAAGGTTTCACAAGTTACTATTTTCCAGTTCCTTTCACAGAGAAGTAGAGTGCCTTTCACAAGCAATATTGTACTTCTCATTTAATTCTGCAATTGTGTCAAAAGAGAGTTTCATACTTTTGAAGAACCTTAAATAACTGTTCTGTGAAACAGCAATACAGCAGGCAATTATTTCACTTTTAGTGCCACAGAATTTTTGTTGTAAACATGTTAGGATTGGATGTGTTCTATAACAGAGCATTCTCATGTTGGTGCACTGTAATCATTTTCTAGTTGCTAACTAAATAATCAAGGGGATTTTCAGTATTCTCATTTCTTCCAGTGAGCAAGAAGACAGGTGGATCCCTCATACAGCAGGGTTGTCACTACGAAGATATATGACATAGTAGATATTTGGGCTTATATAGTCCATCCATTGACAAAGTTCAGATAGTAATTAATACAATGTAAAATGGTCTGCTTGTTTTCAATCAGTCTTGAGAAAGGGGATCATTTCAGATGTTCAGATGTGCAATGACAGCCTATTCTAATCAAAACTATTCTTTCCATCTTCTGTCTTTATTATACTGGTTTTAATCCCGTGCTATCTCAACATGTTAGGATTGGATGTGTTCTATAACAAAGCATTCTCATGTTGGTGCACTGTAATCATTTTCTAGTTGCTAAGTAAACAATCAAGGGGATTTTAAGTATTCTCATTTCTTCCAGTTAGCAAGAAGACATGTGGATCCCTCATACAGCAGGGTTGTCACTACGAAGATATATATGCCATAGTAGATATTTGGGCTTATATAGTCCATCCGTTGACAAAGTTCAGTTAGTAATTAATACAATGTAAAATGGTCTGCTTGTTTCAATCAGTCTTGAGAAAGGGGATCATTTCAGATGTTCAGATGTGCAATGACAGCCTATTCTAATCAAAACTATTCTTTCCATCTTCTGTCTTTATTATATTGGTTTTAATCCCGTGCTATCTGTGCATAATCTAAGAATGCATGCTTAGATTGCTTGTTCCTTCTGCTCACCCAATAAGGCCAAGGACCTAGCTGTTTGTGTTGTACAAAAGCAATTAGAGTATTTTTGCTCATCTATGATCTGCATAAGAAACAATGCTATAATGAGGGTTTCAAAGAAATGGTGTCTAGGAAGTTTAATAAGTCCTGATCATCATTCAGAAACATTTAAAAACAAAAAAATAACTAAGATATTTGTTGAAATATTAAGAAATTTATTGGCAAAACAAATATTAAGATATTTATTGGCAAAAAAATGTGATTTGTAGAGAGGCGCAGATCAGTTTGTAACTTAGAACATGCTATATAACACCATATGAGTGGAGGCGCAAGGAATTGTGTGGTGTAGTTTATTGGGAAGGATGGGATGACAATGTTGAAAGAATGACAACAAATATGTAAATAATTAGTTATTTAGGGGAATGTTTTTTTTACTGTTAAGTGAGTTGTATAACGAGAAAAAGTTATGTAACGAAGTAGTCCATATTAATTGGGCAAGTTCATATTAATTGGGGATTGCCCTTGAAGCTTATAACCATGGAGAATCATTTTTGATCAATAAAATAAAATTTTCACTCCCTTGAGGTTTTCTTCACACACCTTCAAGGTTTTACCAAATATAGTGTTAATGTGTGTGATTCAGTTTTTCCATTTTATGCATTTCTTGCTTGCTCGTTTGAATGATTAATGACTCTCCAAAGCACAACAATTGGTATCAGAGCGGTTGGGTCATTGAAGTCATTGAGGAAGTCGTGAAGTCTGTATGAAAAAAAAAGAAAAAAAAGTCGAAGCCGTCAAAAGTATAGAGACCGGTGAGAAAGGCTTGCTGCTGTTGCGTTCGAGCCACCAATTCACCGTGCGTTAAGGAGCCACGAAAATAAGGGAAGCTTGAAGGTGGGTTGGTTTGACTCTGCTCGCTCGATGAGGACAGAGTTTGCCGCCGTCTAGGAGCTTGCCACCACCGACAGAGAATAAGGAACCGAGCGCCAGAGAAAAAGAGAGAGGGGTCGCTGCCGATTTCAGGTGATTGATAGTCTGTGCCACCGTCTGGAGAATCCGGGGTTTCTTCTGCCTGTCTGGAAGGGGGAGCAACCGCCGGAGAAAAAAATGCACTCTTCGAGCCTGTCTGGAGCTGTTAGCAACCGAAGCCATGGAGGGGTCGTTGGTCGTTGAAGTTTTTTCAAGGAGACACGGGAGCCGAGCAAATTGATGAAAATCCCCAGACGCACCGCACATTCTTGGAGGAGTAACAAGTTGAAGAAGCCACTGCTTCTGCCGTTGACTGAATTTTTTTTGAAGCGTGCCTGCCGAAGCTGTCAGAGGACTGTCCACAACAAATCGCAAATCAGGCTACCAGGTAATTTTTTCATATAAATTGAAAACGGTTTGGTGCAAAATTTGAAGAATTGGCTGTTCGATTTGAAGTGGCTATTGGATTCCTTGGGTTTTTTTTTTAAATTTGGTTTTCTGAAGAGCGAAGTCATTTATAAAGGAAAGAGAGTTAGTTAAAAAAAATAAAAATAAAATATCTAGGTGAAGGATTCTTCATTAGCAGGAAATTTAAAAGTAGTTGGGTTTGATTTTGAAAAGGGGTTTGAAAATTCTGAAAATTAAGAAGCATAAATTATTTAAAAACTAGAATTCGTTAAGAAACCCTTTTTGGAAAAAGGGAAACCAATTTTTTTTATGAAACCTTAGAGGAGGATTCGTAGAGAAATGGCAAAAATGACAAACACTAAATTTGCGGTGGGGAAAGTCACAGGCAAGAACAATTTTGCATTATGGAAACTGAAAGTTAGAGATTTGCTGGTGCAACAAGGGTTGCACAAAGCTCTAGATGGAGTGAAGAAGAAACTTGTGGGCATGATAGGTTTGGATTGGGAGGACTTGGATGTCTGAGCTCTCAGTACCATTAGGTTGTCCCTGACAGATGAAGTTTTCTTCAACATTGTTGAAAAAACCTCAACATCAAGTTTTATATGACCAAATTTTTAACGAACATAATTTATCTGAAAGACAATTATATAGTTTTCGGATGAAAGAGGGTACAAAAATTGTAGAATATTTAAATATTTTTAATACACTTATTTTCCAGTTGTCAAATATGGAAGTTAAATTTCAGGAAGAAGACAATGCTATCACTGTTGTGTTCCTTGCTTAAGTCCTGAGACCACTTTGTAACTTCTATCAGTTTGAGCACCACTAAACCTGGAATTTGATATAGTTGTGGGAGCTCTGTTATATGAAGAAGTACGAAGGAAGTCTAGCATTGAAATCTCCGCACTAGAAGCCATGGTAGCCAGCGGCCAGTCAAAGGAAAGAGGGGAGAAAGTAAAGAGTTTTTCCAAATCAAAATCAAAGGGCAAAAAGTGTAAAGGCAAATGCGCTGGTATTGTGATGGCGTGGGTGCAGGCGTTAGGGATAATCTTCCCAATCTGGCTGTAATCTCTTCTTCCCTAGGCGTATCAGTCATTAAAGTGATACCTTCATTTAATTCTTTAAACCCCCAAACCTTGCTTAATTAACAAAACAAGACTTTACTCTTGTCGGGCAGCAATTCCAAAGGAATTACTTTAAAACACTATCGGAGGCTTTTATAAGAGGGATTATACACCCAACAATATCGGCGGCTTTATCATGGGAGGACTTATGCAATACACCATCGGGGCAGTAATTCCAAAGGAATTACTTTATAATATAATCGGCGCTTTATATCCCCCTTTTCCCCGATGCGATATCGCAATCGCTATCGGCGGACTTCCAAAGCACCACTGCTTCCAATACACCCCACGGACCCGACGATCTTTTAGGCTCCCTTCTATATGGATTTCGGGTCCGCCTATCGGCGGTTCCCTATCGACAGATTTGCAATGTAATGGGTCTGCGGACCCGACGCTCCTTTAGGCTCTGTTTTATAATATTTTGGCTCCGATTATTGGAGCGTACAGTCTAAGCCTTTGCGGACCCGATACCCATTAAACCCAACTCTATAGTATTTCGGCTCCGGGATATCGGAGCTCTCCCATGTAGCCGTATCAAAGGTTCCTTTCGAACTCGAAATCCTTATCCACTGCACTTTATAATACTTCGGCTCCGGGAGTTCGGAGCGCATAGTTAAGAGCTTAAAAGGCCCTCTCCGACGCGATATTGGGTTCGGACCCGATGGGGTATGAACCAATATTAAGAATGCTTCACGTCCGCTATAAAGGCCCGCTTAAAGAAAAAGTCGTGGATCCTCTGTGTAAACAGAGTAGGCACGATAATTTATAAGATAGCTTATGAGGCCTGCATACGCTGAAATAAAAAAGAATCGGCCATAAAGTCCTCAATCAAGCATCATGCGGGGAACAATAAGGAAACTCAACACTTTTATTACACAGTGAATTAAACTATCTGATATATGCACACATATTTAACAGAGCCACTAATTCCGATACACAGTAAACAGATGCATGCACCATTCAATTAACAGAAGGCCATTAGACCGAGAGAAAAGTTTAAGTAATAATGCTTCGGCACCCGCTCCTCTCTTCTCTGCTGAGAGTATCGCTGCCTCTTTATTTATAATTAAAGGATAGGCCTTCTCGGTCCTTATCCGTTACAAAAGCATGCTTTACAAGAATGATTTAAAGCGTGAAAGCTTTACTACAGTTTATCCCTCTGTGATAATATTAGCATGTTTTATTTCTAGATTTTATTCTATCTTTAACTAAAAAAAACATGGAAATCGCAGGCTAAAGGACCCCACTCCCTTGCCTGTAGATTTTTTTGGATTTTTGGAAAAAGTTGGAAGACCTTTTCCCTCTGAGTCACATGCTCCTGCATCATATTGCGACAAAATTGGACACCTCAAGAAACACTGTTGGAAAAGGAAGGAGTCCGTTGAAAATGATATCTTACACGAATGTGCTTGGTCTTGCCATGATAAGCTAGATTTGTAGGCAAATGAATGACACTCTGACTATCACAGAACACATTCACTTTCTTGTGCATCCTTCCAATCTCATCAAGTAGACCTTTTAACCAGATTTCTTCTATACTGGAATCTGAAGCAACTATATACTCTGCTTCGGTAGTGGACACAACAATTGTTTATTGAAGCTTTGACATCCAACTAATTGCTCCACCTGCAAGAGTAAAGACATAACCTGTAGTAGATCTCCTTTTGTCCAAATCACCTACATAATCAACATCCACATATCCATAGATTGATCCTTCACTACCATTAAAGATGATGCAATGGTCACTTGTGCCTCTCAAATATCAAAGCACCCATTTCACTACTCGCTAGTGTTCTTCTCCTGGATTTGCCAAGAACTTGTTGACAACTCCAATTGCATGTGAAATGCCAGGGTTTGTAGATACCATCGCATACATTAAGTTGCTTACCGCATTTGTATATCGTACATGAGACATACTTCTTTTTTTTATCAGTTCTAGGACTCAAAATTGAGGAAAGATTAAAATGGAAAGTTAAAGGAATATTAACATGTTTCACATTGTTCGTACTGAACTTTTCAAGTATTCTTTCCACATACTTCTGCTATGATAATCAAAGATTTCCATTTTTCCTGTCTCTTGTGTATTTCCATGCCCAAGATATGTTTTTTTGCTCCAAGATCCTTCATATCAAACGTCCTAGAGAGCTGAGCCTTTAACTTGTTGATCTTTTCCATGATTTTGCTCGCAATAAGCATATCATCAACATACAAGATCAAGATAATTAATATGCCATTGAAAATCTTAAAGTATACACAATGGTCATACTCACTTCTAGTAAAGTTTTGATTCACCATGAAGGAGTCAAACTTCTTGTACCATTGCCTGGGAGACTGCCTCAGGCCATACAATGATTTCCTGAGTTTGCAAACTACTCTTCTATTGCGACCTTGTACACAACCTTCTGGTTGTTCCATATAAATCTCTTCATCCCAATCACCATGCAGAAAAGCTGTTTAGCGATCTAACTGTTTTAACTCAAGGTCAAGTAATGTTAGTGCCAACACAGTACGAATAGAAACAAGTTTTACCGCTGGTGAAAAAATCTCATGAAAGTCAATACTTCAACTTGAGAATACCCTTTTTCTACCAGCCTCACCTTATACCTCTCGATACTACCATCAACTTGAGAATACCCTTTTTCTACCAGCCTTACCTTATACCTCTAGATACTACCATCAACATTTCATTTCAATTTGAAGATCCATTTGCATCCGACAACACTTCTCCCTTCAGGAAGTTCTACAACATCCCAGGTTTTGTTCTTGGCTAAGGAATCATTTTTTCATCCATAACCCTTTTCCATTTTACGCTATTTGCATCATCCACTGCTTCCTGATAGATGAAGCAAAATATTCATACCTTGGGTGTTTTTCTTTCTCTTGTAGATCTTCTTAGAGTCACTGGTTGCTGAACTGGTTCTGGAACTTCGACATTTTTCTTTGCATCTTTTTCACCTTTTCGTTCAGAAGTCTCCTTCCTTTTGACTTTCTAAAAAAGGTTTAGCCTCCAACTGAATTCGCTGATTTGGCAATACTTGTTCATGTTCAACTTTTTTAACATCTGACTTTAAAAGAGAAGATTCATCAATTGTGACATTTCTACTAATGACTATCTTCCATGAAGAAGGATCCCACAACCTGTATCTTTTCACCGCATAGTCATACCCAACAAAGACATATCATTTTGCTTTTGGGTCTAACTTCGAACGATGATTCTTTTGGAATAACAACGTAGGCATCACAACAAAAAATCCTTAAATGTGAATAATCACAAGACTGGCCTGACCAAACTTCTTCAGGAATTTTACAATTAATGGCAACTGAAGGTGATCTGTTAACTAAATAACAAGCAATAGATACTGCTTCTGCCCACAACTCCTTTTGCAGGTTAGCATTGTTGATCATGCTTCTAGTTCTTTCCATAAGAGTCTAATTCATACGTTCAACAATGCCATTTTGCTGAAGTGTATAGACAACAATTTTATGTCTAACAATCCCTTCATCCTTACAGTGTTGTTCAAATTCTAGGGAAGTAAATTCACTGCCATTGTCAGTTCTTAAGCATTTAATTGATTTGCCTGTTTTCTTTTCCACCATAGCTTTAAATTACTTAAAAACATTAAATACATCAGATTTTCTTTTCAACATATAGACGTAGACTTTCCTGGAGAAATCATCAATAAATGTTAAGAATTATAATGCACCTCCATAAAATGCAACAGGGGATGGCCCCCAAAGATCAAAATGAATATAGTCCAAAATTTATTTACTATTATAACTTCCGGTTTTAAATTTCTGTTTACATTGTTTTCTATACACACAATGTTTACAAAAATCCAACCTCAAGGATTTCAAATTAGGAAGCAACTTGCGATTCATCAGTACATGAAGATCCTTCTCCTCAGGTGACCCAGTTGTTGATGCCATAGGCGAGTACCTTCTTCTGCCTTCTCAGATATAGTCAATGCCTCACTGAGTACTTCTTTTGAGTCTCTCTGCCTTCATAACAGATAGAGTGCCTTTTGAAACTTTTAGCACTCCATTTTGACCTGTAAATTTATAACCTTCTGAGTCCAACACTCCCAAAAAAATCAAAATTTTCCTCAACTTAGGTACATGTCTAACATCAGTTAATGGTCTAACCGTATTGTCATACATTTTAATTTTAATATTTCCCATCCCAACAATGTGACAAAATACATTATTACCCATAAACATAGAACTACTATTCACAATTTCAAATGAAGTGAACTAATTTCTGTGCGGACTCATGTGATGAGAAGCACCAGAATCTAACAACCAATTTTCATAATTCTGAGAGACATTACAAACAGGAAAAGCTTCATCTACCATACCCAATTCAACAAATAAAACTTTATCAATCATATTTGACTCAACTTGATTTGCTTCCTTCTTTGGGTTTTCAACGGGCTCATTCATTTTCCAACAGTGTTTCTTGAGGGCAGAGTATATAGTTGCTTCAGATGCCATTAAAGAAGTAATCTGGTCAAAAGGTCTACTTGATGAGATTGGAAGGACGTAGGAGAAAGTGAATGTGTTTTGTGATAGTTAGAGTGTTATTCACTTGACTACAAATCCAGCTTATCACAACAAGACCAAGCACATTGATGTAAGGTATCATTTTGTGAGACATGCGATCAATGGTGGCAAAGTAGCTTTCAAGAAGATCCATACACAGGTGAATCATGTAGACATATTCACGAAGCCGGTTATAGTAGAGAAGTTGCGATGGCGTTTGGCTTCTCTTGGCTTGCAGAAGAGATGATGAATGGGCATAGGCAAGGGATTAGGAAAATTGTTGTCAAAGCGAAGATTGTTGAGAGAATGACAACAATGATGTAAATAATGTAAATGATTAGTTATCTGGGTAAATTTATTTTTTAGCATTCAATCAGTTGTATAACGAGAAGTTATGTAACGAAGTAGCCCATATTAATCGGGATTGACCAAGAAGCTTGTAACCATGGAGAATCATCTTTGATCAATAAAGTTTTCAATCCCTTGTCTCGTGGAAGTTTTCTTGACACACTTTCAAAGTTTTACCACGTAAAATTTATTGTGTTAATGTGTGTAATTCAATTTCTCAATTTTATGCATTTCTTGCTTGTTTGTTTGAATGATTAATGACTCTCCAAAGCACAAGAGATAAGCGTAGGTATTGAAGTGCAAACACGCGAGGAAGTAATGCGCGCATAGAAGCAAGTAGAGATGAGTGGAGAAGGCACAAGGAATTGTGGTGCGCAAAATTTGTTGAGTCGAGAGGCTCATTTTACAACTAAGTGTGAAGACTATGTGTAAGCATGCCCGTCTTCAACTTGATAAAATATTCTTTAAATTAAAAAATAACGTCCTCTATAAAAAAAGAAAAGTAAAAAGAAAATATATGTTATGTATGTTTAATTAGTTGTCCATATGACTTAATATAAAAGAAAATATTGTATGTTGTATAGAATAAAATATCCAATGCGGGTTATTAATATAATATTTAAATATTAACAAATAATTTAATATAATTAGTATTGAGTTATACTTAAAAATATATTGATAACAAAAAACCATTTTAATGTGTACTGATAAAATTGCTCAATGCACTTATTATGTAATCTCTATAACATTCAAAAATACAATTTAAACAATGAAAAATTACACATTGTTTTTTTTTTTCACTCTAAAATAAGTTTGCAGATGAAGAAATTTAATCCCTCCCGGCTCATGTTAGATCAATGCTTAAGATAAATCTATGCTAGTAGTAATGTATGCCAAGGGTAAAATGACATGCCTAGGAGATGAAGTGCAAGGTATGTTGCAATTCATTGCATTAGAGCATCCAACAGGATCAATGCAAAACACTGAAAGAGTGTCAAGTGAAGGAGCACAGAGAAGTAGCATGACTCACAAGGCAGATAGAGTGGGGTGCGAGGAAGATGAACAAACGGTTATGAAAGAGTCAGGAAAGAGATTTTGTTAATCAATGAAAATAGGAAGTTGGTTAAAAAAATTATAAACAAGATGTCCACGAAAAATACATAAGAAAAATACAAGAAAGAAGCGGGGGGTCACGAATAGAGAATTTATAGTGGAAGTTGGTGTCTCGAGAGGAGTCGAACAAGACAAGGAATCGACAAAGAGTGTAAGAGGTTGAAGGCGGACCAAAAATACTTGTGTGGAGCAACATAACAAGGGCTATATCACATAAAAGACCATAGGTTGTGATTGGCAGACCGAGGTACTCAACTGTCCTGTTTGTAAAATTCATGGATTATATTAAGAACAAGTAGACTAGTTTCTTAAATCTGATGGATACAAGTAGAATGTTGGAAATAATACTGAGAGGGGGGGGGTGAATCAGTATTATCACATTAATAAAACTTTTTCAATTCCATAATCAGATTCATATATGCTACTTCCACAACTTCTTAAGATTAAGTTAATCGATCTTCAATGAGTGCATTAGGACATTATCAACCATATTATCAGTTAACAGATGCAGTAACATAAAGTAGATCATCACACATAAGGCACACATATGAACACAATGATATAAGGTGGAAACCCAATGCGGGAGAAAACCACCTGCTGCAAGTCATCTCAATCTTCTTCTTAATAAGAAAATTCTTTTACAATATTTGTACTGGTGCAGCCTTATACCAGTACGGGAGCTACAACCCCCTTTGCTCTTGTACTAGCCGATACATTTACTAGTACGCAGGCTACTACCTGCTACAATGCTCCAAGATTTCTTTTAGCTCTTGTACTAGCTTAGATACTAGTACGTAGGCGCCGGCCTACAATCTTCTCCCTCTAAGTACCACGTTTCATCAATTTTCATACTGGATACATTGAGGCACAACTCATAATCTTGAAAGGCCACATTTCATCCAATTTTCATACTGGACCCAACAACAACATTGAAGCTCAAACAACCTTCTGAAACACCCAATCAACTGTAGTAACTAGATCAACAATAATAGGACCAAACCCAGGATGCAACAATGATAAACAAAGATTTTAAGATAAGGAAGCACCCTGCTCAACTGCTAGCCTGAGTCCGGACTCACCCTGCTCAACTGCTAGCCTGAGTCCCGGACTCACCCCGCTCAACTGCTGGCCTGAGTCCCTGGACGCACCCTGTTCAACTGCTAGCCCGCGTCCCGGACGCACTCTGCTCAACTGCTAGCCTGCGTCCCTCGCTCTGAGTCTTTTGAACTGCCTGCGTCTCGGCGCACCTGAACCCTTCTGCGCCTGCGTCCGGCGCACCTGAACCGGTTCGCTCCTGCGTCCCGGACGCACCTGAACCCTTACTGCACCTGTGTCTCTTTAGATATGAAAGATATTAAGACTTCAAGACTAACCCAAACAGTCAGATCTACAGATCTGATCGTGCGCCATAGCGATCATAGTCCATTAGAAGATTCGCCTTCATAGATCTGGACTAGATCTCACCAAAAGATATTCAACAAAGATGGTGCATAATCCAAATGAACTCCTTTGCTTTATATAGGCAAGCTCCTCCCCAAAACATGGAACAATACCACGAGCCGACACCATAGAAACGCAAAACCGTCGGCTAGGTACCACACAAGAAACCCCCACGTGCTTTCCTCTGCCTTGATATGTGTGCACTGGGTGGACGCACCCCCTAAACGGCTGGCCTGCGTCTCTGGACGCGGGTTCTGCATGGATTACCTGCGGGGACGCACTTTCTGTAAGGTGTACCTGCGTCCTTCATAATTTCAACAATATTTGAGCCTCTGCTTACAAAGAGCTTGCCATTTGATTCCTTTGAGCTATCCTGTAATATGTCACATCTGATATCTCTTCTGTAGATTCATCTGAATGTATATAAGTGAGATGATCTTCTATGAGAGTGTTGCCATCAAGTACAACATATGCATCATAATGCCAACAGTAGATAAGGCAAGTAAACTATTAATTCACTTGGATTTCTAAAATATTTCAAAATCTGCAATGGATATAAGGATAGATGGAAACACTCAGGCAAGATTTAAGAAACTTTTTTCAATATGATTTATAAATGTTACAAACAAATACCTTGGGAGCAAAGTCAACTACTTGAATTTGTTCATTATACAATCCAAAGTGTAGGTGATGTGTAAGTATATCACGTCTCCAATAAAATAATAAAAATAAAAAAATTTAATATCGGACCAAAATAAAAATGAAAATAACCATACAAATAAAAAAACTACAATACAATTCAACACAAAGAATCGAAAATCTTGCTCTAAAATCTTTTAATATTTCTTTTAATTAAATATTTGTAAAATGAATCTTATAAAGGAAAAATCATATATATTAAAATCTTTAATGACATAAATATTTTCAAGTCAAATTTGTAATATTTGAAAATATTAATTTTGTTGTTATGCTATGTAAAAAAACTTCTAATATTAATATATCCATATGAACCCTAGATCTATCAAAAGATATTTGATCCCTCTTACGCTTGATAGATCCCAGGTTAAGATGGATCTAGGCTGGTTTCTAAAATATTTTGAAATCTACAATAAAGTTACTCACACTTGGTGTTTTTAAAAAAATGCAAGTTCCTTTGTTTTCACAGATTTGTAAAGCACTCATGGTTGACCTTCCATGGCATAAGGAGAAGGGGTTTGCTGCACATTTCCTAAGTATCTATAACGAGGCAAGGCTAATAGAAATATGAAGTGGTGAGACTTAGATATCATGAAATAAGGTTGATTACCACTGCAGTAATGGTGTGTAGAGGTGCAAGCACTGGAAATTAGATACTGGTGAAGCAAAATGAAAGTGCTTCCAAACTCGAATGTAACACCCTCCTCCCACATCTCCCTAAGTAACTAGACAACCAGGGTAAACATGCGACAAGAAATTACTATGGTATGATTCAACCTCTGAAGTCATGTTAAGGAAGTGGAACTGGTGGAAACACACCATATAAGCCTTCCACATCAGCGACAAGACTCCCAAGAACCATCCCAACCTCTCTAGTAACCATCCCCTAGGTCCCACTGAGTTTTGAGACCAATTAACCCCCAAACTCTCCCATGCTATGGGCATGCCGGCATCCAGAGGGCTTTGGAATCTCCCACAACATGGCATGCTAGCGTCCGACGACTATTTTTCTTAGTGTTGTGCCAACGTCCCCGAGATTTGAGCCATTATTTCAGGCCCAAAACCGAGGTCACTGTCCAGAATTGAATGACACATTCAATATAGAAATATAACAAGGGGATGATGATACAAATGCAATTACTTAACTAAGCCCTTGAGTGGACCTCTACTAGCCATGATATGCATTTCGTCAAACATATCACAAATATGTAATCTACAGGTGTAAACAACAAATCTAAGCATAGAGGTCTCATACTCATCTGAGATTCGCTATGAGGCATTGTTTCCTTATCACTTTAGCTGCAATGCCATCTATTAGGCCATAGATAAATTGTTCTTTCAATTAAAAGCAAAAACATGATGAGATTCATACATAGCCACTGTCATAATATATATTCATAACCAGCATAATAACAACATAAATACCAAGGAAACAACAACCATATAATCCACATATATACCAGGATAATACTCATGAGATAACAGGGAGAAATAACCTCATATTAATGATGTAAAAGCCAACTCGCTATGGGACTACCATGTTCGACCCAACCGTAGACATGGCTGAGCCAAATCTCTCTTTAGTCAGTCACCCTTGTGCCATATTCCAAGCATGAATGCGGGATCAAAAACCATCTAGGGCTTCCAAAGGCCAAACCACCTCAACCCATTAAATAGTGATTCCACCTCATGGTCGGACATCACAAAACCATCATTAGATTGGTCTCTACCCAAGCCTTCCAGGGCTTCAGAGTGTTTGTTCCAACCAAGGCTCCAGGTCTAATAACTCAACCCACAGTTGCTGGCGGGCTCTAGAGCGTTTGTCCAACCAAGGCTCTTGGACTAGTAACTCAACCCACCAAGGGCTCCAAAGCGTTTGTCCAACCAAGGCTCCAGGACTAGTAACTCAACCCAAGCTAAAGGAAAACATGAGAACCAACTAGAAAAATAAAGAAATAAATCCACAACACCATGGGTATCCACAAAATGGAAAGGATAGGAAAATCCACTGTCAATCCAGGCAATCCTCCATTCCAGTGACAGATCATGACCAATAAACCACATGCATATGCAATGCATGCGAAAACTAGTGAGGAAAACGTACATGCAACTCGGTACCTGCAAGCAAAACCCTCTATGGCTACTGATCCTGATGTCCTCTTGCACTTTCCTGCTCTTAATTTACCTTCTTTCTCCAAAAATCCAAGTATGCCACACTCCTCTAAGAGTGCTCCAAGAAAACTCTAAGTGTCCAAGAGTATGAGAGAGAAAGAGAATAAAAAGAGCTCCAAAACTGAATTGACAAAAGTCTATGAATTGATGCTAATGAGATTTTTTTATTAATGAGGCCTCTATTTTTTTTCATTTTCCATTATTTTCCTTCATTTTCTTCTTCACATGCAACTTGTGACCTTTCACCTCCATTTTCTCCTAATTTCCATTATTTTCATAAATAAAATGCCAATTAATGCTTCATGCTTTTCCAAAGCCTTTTCCATTTCCTTAGCCATAATAAACTGAATGAACACCCACTAGGATGATCTAGGTGGATATTGGTGGCCACCCGCTAATTCCACTTGGACCCCCACCATTGTTTCTTTCAGTTTTTCAATTTCCTTAATTGTAGCAGAGTTACTATTTTTAGCAGTTTTTCGGGTCGTAAACTTCTGGAGCTATTTTGAGGCCCTAAATGACGTTTTTTTTGGCAATCTACTGCCATCGACGTTTGATAAGTTATTTTTTTTGGTCGTAGTCCTCGAAGAGATCTTTTCAATGGGGTATCATGTGCATCAATGGAGATAATATGACCAAGTCACAACTCGGGAAGTTGGTTGCCCAACTAACCCCAACGTGGCTCATAAACTCTTGGTGTTACATCTCCTCAGGTTAGAGTTTTGGTTGTTTAGAGTTTGCTCCTATTATTCAATAATAAAAGGCCCTTGAGCCTCATTGTAACGTAGTTTAGATGCATCTAGCCACCACATCTCTCCTCAGAGATAAGCTACCATTGCTCGAGTTAGTATCGTTCCCATTTTGTTGGTAAGTATATTTCAGTATTTTACATTAATGAAATGAAGTATTATTTCTGCTGCATCTCTGTATTTATGTTTATTTCTGTACTTTATTGCATTCCTGCATAAATCCGGATCAGTGGTATCAGAGTGGTATGCTCTTTCTCTATTTTTCTTTGCATGTCCCCAACGAGGTCAGGATATAAGGAGTTAGGGCTCGATCTAGTTGAACCTTTGCAAGATCAGCCTCGCAAACCCCGACGGTCTCCCATGGTGGATGGAAAGAAAGACGAGGGGGCAGGAGATCCTATCAAAATTTTGCTTGAAGAAGCCCTCAAGCGATAAAGGAACACGATGATGGACAACTTTGCCCAGATCCTTCAGCGGCTACCCAGGGGCGACGCATCTAACAACTACTCTGGAAATGCCACACCGTTTAAGGTACAAGTTAACTTTGAAATCCCCATATTCGAGGGCCAAATAGATGCAGACACCGTAGATAAATGGTTGAATCTGTTAGAAGGATATTTTTCTGTTCATGATTTTTCTGGCTGAGAAAATATTATTTTTGCTCTTCTCAAAGCTGCCCCCCACGTCAAGGCTTGGTGGGAAACCTATTGTGAGCAAAAGGATGAAAATACAAACTCATTGTTTTTAGCCGCTCCCACTTGGAATTCATCCCGGGACGCCATAAAGGAGCAATACTACCCTGTCGGAAGCTATGAGGATAAATACATAAAGTGGACAACGCTACGGTAGGGAAGGGACCAAGATGTGCCAGAGTTTACCAATATTTTTCATACCCTTCGCACAAAGTTGAGTATCAAGGATTCTGAGCGGGATTTGGTACTCAAATACCATGGCTGCCTACAAAGGTATATCCAGGATGAGGTGGAGTTCTTGGACATCTCTTCGCTTGGCACGACGTATCGATACGCTGTCAAGATCGAGCAGAAGTTTAAACAGAAGAAGTGAGACTTTGGATTTGCGAATTTGAAGAACAAAGGACAAAGCTAAGGCGGGGTAACCCAAGACAACCTGTCGAAGCTGTAAGAAAAGAACAACACCACGAAGTCAAAGAAGGACACAGGAAAGTGGTGTGAGTTCCACAAGAGCCCCACTCATAGCACAAGTGAGTGTCGAACCAAGCAATCACTGGTGGCCGAGTTGAAAGCTTCAGAATCAGAGGCATGTTCCGACCCTGAGTTAGAACTTGATAAGAGGAATGACAAAGGGAAGCATATCATCGATGCGGATCCCAATGGCACTGTTGCCACCGCTAAGATCCAGAACAATAAGCCCAAATATCTAGAGGAGGGGGAGCGTATTTTCCACTCATAGATGTGGGTGAAGAGTTCGTCGCTGCAATTCATTGTTGATAGTGGGAGCCAAAAGAACCTCATTTCCGTAGAGGCCGTGAAGCGGCTGGGACTACTGACCATACCATACTCGCAACTGTACAACATCGGGTGGTTTCACCAAGGATGGGATCTCTGAGTCCACCAGCAGTGCCACCTTCCCTACAACATCAAGCCCTTCATAGATGAGGTATTGTGTGATGTTGCATCGTTTGATGTTTGTGATGTATTATTAGGCCAACCATACTTGTGGAAGCGACATGCTGTGTATGAGTTAAGGCCTCACGCTGTTATTATTTCTTTGGGTAATACATTATACAGGATACCAGTAGGTAGCCCCATCTACTGCCACTTCTTTGATATATGCTAAAAAAGCCAGTAAGATCATCTCCTAGACTAGGAAATTTATTTTCTTTCTGGTTCACTCTTAAAGTAAGGGGAAGATCGTAGCCACATCCATGGCCCCCGTGAAGGGTTCTTCCACGCAGCAGAAGCAGGGGGATATGATCATGAAAGGATACAAGGACATCTTCCTCTCACCGACAAGGGTACCATTACACTGTCAGGTCAAGCATTCATTCGATCTGACTCCTGAAGCACCTCTACCCAGCGGGCCGATATATCGCCGCTCCATTCTGGAAAATGTAAAGTACAAGTAGCAACGTGATCAACATCAGGTGTCACACAAGTTTCAGGTGGGCGACAAAGTTTGGTTGCATTTGCAGAAAAAATGCCTTACCAGAGCCCATCGGAAGCTCAAACCACTTCGATATGGTTCCTACACAATTAACAAAGATGTGGGAAACAATGCTTTGGAGCACAACATTCCCCCATTCCTTGGCTTGCACTGAGTTTTCCATGTGGACTGCCCTCGACTATGCTTCCCACCATTATTGGATACATCATAGATTGCAGAACAACTCACCAGGGACTAAGTTTAGCAGAAGTTTCCTCATCTCATGGAGGAACTCAATGCAATGTGGATCATTGCTTCCCAAGGGGGAAGGAATGATCTAGGTGGATATTGGTGGCCACCTGCCAATTCCACTTGGACCCCCACCATTATTTCTTTTAGTTTTTCAGTTTCCTTAATTGTAGCACAATTTGCTATTTTTAGCAATTTTTCGGGTCCTAAATTTCCAGAGCCGTTTTGAGGCCCTAAATGACGTTTTTTTGGCAATCCACCGCCAACTACTTTTTATAATTCTTTTTTTTGTTTTTGTTGTAGTCCTCAGAGAGATCTTTCCAATGAGGTATCATGCGCGTCAAATGAAGATAATATGACCAAGTCACGACCCCGGGAAGTTGGTTGCCCAACTAACCCCAACGGGGCCCATAAACTCTTGGTGTTGCATTTTCTCGGGTAAGGGTTTTGGTTGTTTAGGGTTTGCTCTTATTGTTCAATAATAAAAAGGCCCTTGAGCCTCATTGTAACGCAGTTCAGAGGCATGTAGCCACCATATCTCTCCTTAGAGATAAGCTACCATTGCCCGGGCTAGTCTCATTTCCATTCTATTTGTAAGCATATTTCAATTTTACATTAATGAAATGAAGTATTATTTTTGCTGCATCTGTGTATTTATGTTTATTTCTGTACTTTATTGCGTTCCTGCATAAATCCGGATCATAGGATGTTTTTCCCACCATTCAGCTTGGAATACGTCTCTTATATATTTTTACATGGATTGTTAACCAAGGTTGTTACATTGAACTTAAAGAGAACAAATACCAAAGTGGAGATGAGAATTATCCACGATATAATTCATTAAAATTTATATGAAGATAGTTATGTTGGTAGCGTGAAGGTTGAAGTTTGGTAGATATGCTAGGAAATGGAATGTTACTAGTCTACTTGTTCTCAAAATAATTCATGAATTTTACAAATAGGACAATTGAGTACCTTGGTAGCAAACTCATCTATTTGACTTTGCTCTTTTTCCTCATATTTCTTAAATATTCCAAAATTTGCAATGGATATAAGGATAACTAGAAACAAGAAGACATGCTTTAAGAAATTAGTCTACTTCTTGTCAATATGTTAGGGTCCCACCCTAACCCCCTTATTTATGTCATGGGATCACGTCATAGTCAAGATTCAATAAAGCCCATATTAATATTTGTAAGTGGTTAACCCGCAATTAATGACGGGACCACAGTTAGTTGCAAATGGGCGGTAGTATTAGATAGATGGTATTAATAAAACCCACGGTATTGGCCCGTGGTATCGCATGTATTAGTCATATATAAAGGATAGAGACTCCCTACGAGGAGTGTCGTGTCTTGTTTTGTAATCGAGCTCTGCTCTATTGGAGGTTGCCCCCTCGAAGAGGCCTGTGAACATTTCTCTCTGAGTAATAAAATCATTGCTATTCTGTGTTCTGGGTATATTTTCTTCGCATATTCTGTGTTCTGGGTATCTTTTCTTCGCATATTCTATGTTCGGTATTACTTTGCAGGTTAAGAGCATAACAAGTGGTATCAGAGCACTTTCCAGGGCTCGGTGGGATCTCCAAATTTTAGCAATTTTTTTTTTGGCTAGAGACGTGTTCCGGCGTCTTTAAACCACGGGATCTGTCGTTAAGCACATAAACCTGCGGATTTGGGGAGGCTTGCACGCAGGAAATACAAGAGGTGGTCACGTCTGTTGGACTCCCTTGTAACCCCTGTGGGTACCCCTTCGAGTAGTAGCGCATTAGACAGAACCGCGCACGGACTGTCTTCCACGTACCCTTTGGGTATATAGGAAGCCCCCTAGCTCCCTTGAAACCTCGCCATAGATAAACCTTCGGCCGTTTTGTGGCTACAGTACACCGAGAACAGCACTCGGAGAGATTACTCGCCCGTACGATAGGGTAGTCGGGTTGTACGGCTAAGGGTACGGTCGATCCTCCTTAGTTAGAGCCCTGAAACATTGGGCCGAGTACTACTTTCAGACCCTTATGTATATTGCGATCTGTAGCACCTGACACTCCTCAAGACCATAGTTCCCTTTCTATCGAGGGATCACACATCACCTATTCCAGATCAGCAAGTGCAGCAGCAGCCGACATCAGTCCCGCAGCTCCATCATATCAGCAGCAGCAGTTGTTCCACTATTTAGATCTCTCAGATCCACCAGATCGGAGTAGTTGTGAAGGGTTCCTGTCCCTGGATATAATTTTCGCAGGACTTTTGGCGGCATTGACATTCTGAGGATTTGGCGACTGCAGTATTCATCAGGAAGGAGTAAAACTCCGTTAGGAGTTTTCCAAAAAAAAAAAAAAAAAGTCTGAGATCTTCCGGGGCGCTTATTGGTGACCTAGCCCATCAGAATCAGGACGACGAGCTGAGCAAGGTGGTACCATTCAATTTCTTAGTAAAATTTTTTTAGGTGGTCCCAATTTTTCATTAGGTTGGTGTATGGTAGAAACTCGCGCTCAAGCGATGGCCAATGAAAGGATAGACAAAATTGAAGACCATGTGAACTCCCTCCAAACTGCGGTGAAGAATATTGAACTTGAGCTTAAAGGAATAAGTCTCCAGATACATGATGCACTCCCAAAGGGCAAGGAGCCAACCCACGAGGAGGCGTATAATGGCCATGAATACCATGAGGGTGAGTCTAGCCACTCTCATCACGTCTGGCACACCCATCCACCACCCAGTCAGCGACCTCCCAAGTTGGATATGCATAAATTTGACGGTTCTCACACGTCCGCATGGCTAGCACAAATGGAGCAGTATTTCCAATTGAATCATATCATAGATGAGGGGACTAAGCTTATGGTGGGCACCATGTACTTGGACAATGAACGATGGCAATGGAAGGAATGGCATCAGCGTTGCAATGGACATTTTCAGAATTGGGCCCAATTTGCTAAAGCTCTTCGAAGTCGCTTTGAACAGGAAGACTCTTTTTTGGGGCGTCTCACTAAGCTCCGACAGACGGGTACAGTGGAGGAATATATTACTGCTTTTGAAGCCTTAGCCTTCCGCACTAGGGGTCTCATAGATGAGTTCTACATGGAATGCTTTATCAGCGGTCTTAAAGAAGCCATCAAAGCTCAGGTTCTACTCCACCACCCTCCCACATGGACATAGGCTTGCCAGGTAGCTCGTAAGGTGGAACGTGCATTAACAGTCCAATCCAGCCGCCCCAACTTCACCGCTAAAGGTCGTCCCTCACAGGCTCCCAATACGACTCAGACACTTAAGATTCAAAAGGTGTCACCTGCGGAAATGGCCGAAAGAAGGAAGCAAGGACTATGTTACTACTGTGATGAAAAATATTTCCTGGGTCATAAATGCAAAGAGCACAAGTTTTTTCAAATAGATGCCACTGACTACAGCTCCACCGAGGAAGATCCACCACTTGAGGAACCGGAGGCGATCGAAGAAGATAACCAAAAGGAGATTGTGTCTGATGAACCAATTATTTCGCTAAATGCATTGGCAGGAATTTCTTCCCCTCAAACTCTCAAAATCAGGGGTTTTCTTAAACATCGCGCAGTAGTAGTCTTGATTGATAGTGGAAGTACCCATAATTTCATCCATCAAAAGATCGCTGAAGCAACACATTGTTTCGTCCGGGCAGTTTCTAACTTCCAAGTCCAAATTGCAGATGGGGGCACAATGAAATGTGAAGGTCGCTGTGAAAATGTCAAACTTCAAATGGGGGATTATCAATTGAAAACCCACATGTTTGCAATACACATGGGGGGTTGCGACATTGTCCTAGGCGCGGAATGGCTCCGCACTCTTGGGCCAATCACAATGGATTTCCAGGAGTTATATATGAGTTTTAAGCAGAACAACTCCACACATACCTTCCGTGGACTACAGGCGGGAGCCCCCTCTATCATCAGCTCGCATAGGATGGAAAAATTGTTAAAAAAGGGCCATCATGGAGTGGTAGCTCAATTTAATGCCATCCAGGTAGTCGACACCATGTCTCTGCCAATTCATCCTGAGATGCAACAGATTTTAAATAAACATTGGACGGTCTTTGACAAGCCTCATGAGCTTCCACCCTCGCGAGGGGAACATGATCATAGCATCACATTGGTTCCAGGGGCCCAACCCCCAAATGTGCGGCCATACAGATATCCGTTCACCTAAAAGAATGAAATAGAAAAAATCATCAAGGAATTGTTGGAAGCAGGTGTCATTCGTCCCAGCATTAGTCCTTATTCATCCCCAGTGGTCATGGTCCTCAAGAAAGATGGGGAGTGGCGGATGTGTCCCGACTTCAGGGCCCTCAATAAGTTAACAATCAAAGATAAATTTCCCATCCCGGTGGTTGACGATTTGCTGGACGAACTCAATGGGGCTCAATTCTTCACTAAGTTGGATCTTCGCTCAGGCTACCACCAAATTCGCATGAAGGAAGTCGACATTCCCAAGACGACTTTCAGAACTCATGAAGGCCATTATGAGTTCCTGGTCATGCCATTTGGTCTCTGTAATGCCCCCTCTACTTTTCAGAGCCTTATGAATCACCTCCTCAAACCATATCTCAGAAAATTTGTCCTTGTCTTCTTCGATGACATCCTCATCTATAGTGGCACTTGGGCGGCACATCTTCAGCATGTAGATCTACTCTTGCAACTGCTCCGCACGCATAAATTATTTGTCAAGATGTCTAAGTTTTCATTTGGCATGGAAGAAGTTGAGTATTTGGGCCACATTGTGGGGCGTGAAGGTGTCAAGGTGGACCCCAAAAAGATCCAGGCAATGCAAGAATGGCCTCAACCTAAGACCTTGAAAAGCTTGAGAGGATTTTTGGGTCTCACAGGCTATTATCGTAAATTTGTCCGCAACTATGGCTGCATAGCGAAGCCCCTAACGCAACTCCTAAAGAAAAATTCCTTCTTCTGGAACGAGGAAGCACAACAGGCATTTACCGCTCTCAAAACCGCCATGTGTTCCACTCCCGTCTTAGCACTACCGGACTTCACCAAAACATTTGTCATTGAATGTGATGCTTCGGGAACAGGTATTGGAGCGGTCTTAATGCAGGAAGGGCGACCATTGGCCTTCACCAGCCAACAACTAAGTGGGAGGAATCTGGGCCAATCTACCTACGAGAAGGAAATGATGGCCATCTTACATGCAGTCGAGACCTGGCGACCTTACTTATTGGGGCGACGTTTCCAAATCCGCACAGATCATCACAGTCTTAAATATTTTTTGGAGCAACGCCTATCTTCCCCACAACAAAATAAATGGTTAGCCAAAATGCTGGGATATGATTATGAGATCATTTACAAGAAAGGGAAAGACAACCGTGTAGCAGATGCATTGTCGCGCCAATTTGAGGAGGAAAGTACTCTGCTCGCAATTTCCCTCCCCATTCCAGACTGGATTGAAGAGGCTCGCAGGGAATGGTTTTCACATCCCGGGCTCTCCCAACTCATTTCTCAATTGCAGGTAGATCCTAATTCCAGCAAGGGCTACTCGTGGCAGAATGATATTCTTTGCTACAAGGACAGAGTCGTAATATCACCAACATCCACCCTCAAGAGTCGCATTTTGGCAGAATTGCACTCATCTCCCATTGCAGGACATTCGGGCTTTCAGAAGACGTATGCTCGCACCAGAAGATCATTTTTTTGGACCGGCATGAAACAGGACATCCTTACTTTCATAGCAGAACGTGACGTCTGTCAACGCCACAAAGGGGAAACCGTCAACACACCAGGCACATTACAACCATTGCCCATTCCGGCGTCAATTTGGACGGAGGTCTCCATGGATTTCATTACAGGTCTTCCAAAGTCTGGGAACAAGTCAGTCATCATGGTGGTTGTGGACCGACTGTCGAAGTATGCTCATTTCTGCGCCCTACCCCAACCATTTACACCAAATTTGGTTGCTCAAACTTTCATGGATCAGATCTTCAAATTGCATGGCATGCACACTTCTATTGTGTCCGACCGCGACCCAATCTTCACCAGTAATTTTTGGCAGGAGCTCTTCAGAATACAAGGCACTCAACTCAAACTCAGTACTTCATATCATCCGCAAACAGATGGTCAAACCGAAGCCGTCAACAAATGTCTAGAAACCTACCTTAGGTGTTTCACTTCAGAAAAGCAACACCTTTGGGTACAGTGGTTACCTCTGGCAGAATGGTGGTATAACACCAACTATCATGCCACCACCAAAATGACTCCCTATGAAGCAGTCTATGGTCAACTTCCACCTTCCCCTACTTCTTATCTCACGGGGTGCTCCAAAGTACAAGCCGTGGATCAACTCCTACAACACCGCGCAACCATGCTCGCCCATCTGCGCGAGAATCTTCATCAAGCTCAGAACTGTATGAAGAAACAGGCTGACCAACATCGCTCAAAGCGCCAATTTCAAGAAGGGGATCAAGTCTTTTTGAGGCTGCAACCATATAAGCAAACATCACTCAAAGACAAGGGTTGTCAAAAGCTCTCTCCAAAATTCTACGGACCATACCAAGTACTTCAGCGCATTGGAGAAGTGGCTTACAAGTTGGCTTTGCCACCTACAACAAAAATCCACCCAGTTTTCCATGTATCGTGCCTCAAGAAAGTGATTGGGAACAATTGCCGAGTTCAAACCAGTCTACCTGAATTGGACGAAGAAGGGTCAATCTGGCTTCAACCTGAACAGGTTCTAGACGCACGAGACAAGCACCTGCGCGGCCGCATGATTAAGGAGGTCCTCGTCAAATGGAAAGACACCTCTCCGGAAGATGCAACTTGGGAACCAACCACTATTCTTCAGCAGTTTCCGCAGCTTCAGCCTTGAGGACAAGGCTAGTCTTAAGGGGGAGGGCATGTTAGGGTCCCACCCTAACCCCCTTATTTATGTCATGGGATCACGTCATAGTCAAGAGTCAATAAAGTCCATATTAATATTTGTAAGTGGTTAACCCGCAATTAATGACGAGACCACAGTTAGTTGCAAATGGGCGGTAGTATTAGATAGATGGTAAATGGGCGGTAGTATTAGGTAGATGGTATTAGTAAAACCCACGGTATTGGCCCGTGGTATCGCATGTATTAGTCATATATAAAGGATAGAGACTCCCTGCGAGGAGTGTCGTGTCTTGTTTTGTAATCGAGCTCTGCTCTATTGGAGGTTGCCCCCTCGAAGAGGCCTGTGAACATTTCTCTCTGAGTAATAAAATCATTGCTATTCTATGTTCTGGGTATATTTTCTTCGCATATTCTGTGTTCTGGGTATCTTTTCTTCGCATATTCTGTGTTCTGGGTATCTTTTCTTCGCATATTCTATGTTCGGTATTACTTTGCGGGTTAAGAGCATAACACAATATGATTCATGGATTTTACAAACAAGACAATTGAGTACCTTGGGAGCAAAGTCAACTATTTGATTTTGGTCATGTCCATTAGATTTATGAAATATTTAAAAAACCACAATCGAGTTACGGTAAAGTGGTGTTTTATTTATTTATTATAAGTTTGTTTGGTTTCATATATTTGTAAAGTATTTGCACTTGACATATCCTATTGAGGAATGACAAGAAGAAATTCCAGGTTAATTTGTCCTTGAATTAAATTGAGAATTAAAATCGAATTTTATTCTCATAACAACTTGTAAATATTTAATTAAGTTTAAATAACTTAATTAGCTTAGGAATTTCGAGTTGGAAGTCTTTCTGAAGTCATGTATATGTTCTCCCTAAGATTTAGGGGTCCAATATGAGTTTAAATTGAGTTGGAAATTAGATCACTCAGTTTATTGAGTTAAGTTTAGTTAAATTAGTTCCAAACTATTTGAGGAACTAATAGAGAGTTAACAGTCAGTGGGTGCATTAGTGCATCCACAAGTGTCACTTTAGTTAACTGAATATTCTCTCATCAGAAATTCATGCATGTCAGTTCTAAGAAAGACCCAATTGAGACTAGAGTGCAGGGACAATGTACTATTAGTTGTATTATTCACTGGAGTGTAAATATCATGCATGTATCAGAGATTGATCCTATGATTGTGCAGTTTTGTAAGCATGAATTCCCTTTAAATACAGACTATTTATCCTAGGAATTACACAAGATATTAGGGGCTTGGAGAGCTGTAGAATTGGCTAAGAGCTAACTTTTGAGCTGAGAGAGTTGAACATACTTGTGCGGGATTGTTATAGTGAGAAAAAACATTGTATCTTCACTCATATTTCTGATATATGCAATACATATAGTAGGGTTTTGAGCAATGGATTTCCCTAGATACATTTTGTGTTATGTACCATTGATTTATCTTCTTCTTGTTCATATTGTTTTCATTGATCCATTGGCTTCCATTGGTTAAAAGTAGAATTAAATTCTTGTCCTGTGCTTTAGTACATTGCATGAGCTTGTGAATCTACAAGATTTTCTACATATCCATAGCATAAAGAGAAAGGGTTTGTTGCATATTTCCTAAGTATGTAGAATAAGGCAAGAATAATAGAAATATGAGGTGATGAGACTTAGGACTTGTCAAGTAAGGTAAATCGTGACTGCATTAATGACGTGAAGAGGTGGAAGCATTGGAAATCTGACAGTGGTGAAGAAAAAATAAAGTGCTTCCAAACTATAACTCAAGGAGAATGAAGCCCAAAGTGGAGATGAGAATGATCCACAATACAAATCATTAAAATTTATAAAAGCATAGTTATGTTGGCAGCCTGAAGGCTGAAGTTTAGTAGATATGCTGGGTGAAATGGAATGTTACTAGTCTACTCGCTCTCAAAATGATTCATGAATTTTACAAATAGGACAATTGAGTACCTTGGGAGAAAAGTCAACTATTTGACTTTACTCATGTCCATTAGATTTCTGAAATATTCAGAAATCTACAATCGAGTTATGCTCAAGTGGTGTTTCCTTTTATTTTTTTTAATTGTAAGTTTGTTTGCTTGACCTATCCATAACAGAAAGAGAAAGGGTTTGTTGCACATTTCCTAAGTACCTAGAACAAGGCAAGACTAATAGAAATATGAGTCAACAAGACTTAGAACTTGTCAAGTAAGGTGGACTCCGACTGTAGTACTAGCATGTAGAGGTGGAAGCAGTGGAAATCAAGTAGTGGTGAACCACAAAGAAAGTGCTTCCAAACTAGAACTCAAGGAGAGCAAAGACCAAAGTGGAGATGAGAATGATGCACAATACAATTCATTAAAATTTATAAGAACATAGTTATGTTGGCAGCATGAAGGTTAAAGTTTAGTAGATATGTTGGGTGAAATGGAATGTTATTAGTCTACTTGCTCTCAAAATGATTAATGAATTTTACAAACAGGACAATTGAGTACCTTGGGAGAAAACTCAACTATTTGACTTTACTCATGACCATTAGATTTATGAAATATTCAGAAATCTACAATCGAGTTATGCTCAAGTGGTGTTTCCTTTCCTTTTTTTAATTTTAAGTTTGTTTGCTTGACCTATCCATAACATAAAGAGAAAGGGTTTGTTGCACATTTCCTAAGTACCTAGAGCAAGGCAAGACTAATAGAAATATGAGGCAATAAGACTTAGAACTTGTCAAGTAAGGTGCATTGCCACTGTAGTACTAGCATGTAGAGGTGGAAGTAATGGAAATCAAATAGTGGTGAAACACAAAGAAAGTGCTTCCAAACTAGAACTCAAGGAGAACAAAGAGCAAAGTGGAGATGGGAATGATCCACAATCATGCATTAAAATTTATAAGAACATCGTTATGTTGGTAGCTTAAACGCTGAAGTTTGGTAGGTATGTTGGGTGAAATGGAATGTTACTAGTCTACTTGTTCTCAAAATGATTCATGAATTTTACAAACAAGCTAGTTGAGCACCTTGGTAGCCAAGTCAACTATTTGACTTCACTCATATCCATTAGATATTTGAAATATTAAAAAATATATAATGGACATAAGGATAGTTATAAACACCCTTACGAAAGATAGGATTTAAGAAACTAGTCTACTTATTTTCAATATGATTCATGAATTTTACAAACATGACAATTGAGTACCTTGGGAGGAAAGTCAATTATTTGACTTTTCTCGTGTCCATCAAACTTCTAAAATCTACAATAGAGCTACGCTCAGGTTGTGTGTGTGTGTGTGTGTATTTTTTTAATTGCACGTTTGTTTGTTTTCATAGATTTGTAAAGAACTTATGCTTAACCTATCCATAAAATAAAGAGAACATGTTTACTTTGAACTTCCTAAGTACCCAGAATGAGGCAAGACTAATAGAAATATGAAGCGGTGAGACTTAGAACTTCTTTAAGTAAGGTGTACTTCGACTGTAGTAATGGTGTGTAGAGGTGGAAGCACTCAAAATTCGATAGAGGTGAAGCAAAGAGAAGGTGGTTCTAAATTAGAACTCAAGGAGAACAAAGACCAAAGTGGAGATGAGAACTATCCACAATACAATTCATTAAAATCTATAAGAACATAGTTATGTTGGCAACTTGAAGGCCAAAGTTTGGTAGATATGTTGGGTGAGATGGAATTTTACTTGAATACAAGAAGATTGAAAATCATCAAACACTGAAATGTGAAACCATGAGGTTGATGGGATTTTTAGTGCGTTGGTGAGAATATGGGTACTTAAAGTGAGCAAGCTAGAGTATGTTAGTTTTTGTAGCATTGGATAGGTGTTCTAGTCTCAATTTGTGTCAGAGAGGTTAAGAACATGAGATATTCAAAACCCATAAAAGGTTTCACGAGATAAGCTTGCAAAACACCTTAATTAAATTAGTTAACCATCATTTGAATTTTCCTCAGTCTAAATTACGAAATTTGGTTAATTAATAAGAATTAATTAAGGAAAGTTGAGAAAGCTCTAAAAAATCACGTGGATTGAGTTTGAGATGATCTTAGTAGTTGATGACGATATAATCACGGTCGTTGGTGATCCAACGAGAGATTATATGAGCAGGTGGATGGGGATAAAGATACACACTTTAGCACAACTGTGGGACATAGGGAGAGCGAGTTCCATAGGAAGATCAAGCTATCCAGTGCAGTGATTCAGTAGGAATAAGAGTTCAAGCTAGAGAAAGGAAGCATCAGTGATTGAGGGAGATCAACAACAAAGTTCCAAAGGATTATTCTAGTGTCGGAGAGCCAGCAGAGAAGGAGGCCGAAATATTCTGCAGAAAATCCATCTAGGTTGAGTGAGTGAGTCAGAAACCCCAACGCAGATGTCAGAAGAATATAATTTCAATTGCAAGAGGTTGAGAGATCTCCTAGAAGGCATAACGAGTCATTTTTAGTGACAGAGAGAGGCTAGACGAAGATCATTTCAATTGCAGGAGGCCGAGAGATTGCTAGGAAGGCATAGCAACTCCTTTCCAGTGACAGAGGGAGGCTAGACAACCCATTTGGAGGTAGTTCTAGAGGAAGTACAACTTGCCCAGGACAACAGTGCGAGCAACCAGTAAGGCAGTACAAGCAGGGTAAAAGGAGGTCGAATTAATTTTGGTAGAGGGAGAATTTTCTCCTAAATGTTTTTGGCAATATTATTGCTGGAGGATTTCTAGTCATGAATCCAAATTATTGTCCTTATATTTTGTTGCATAATAATAATAATAATAAAATAAACCCTTATTTGCTTCACTGATTTTCCCTTCAAGGTTTTTCCTGGGAGATTAGTCCAAAAATTTTGTTGTCATTTTTTGTGTGTGTGCGCATCTATTTTCCTAGTTCTAGTTTATTTTCTGCAACATAATTTTATTTTGAAGAATTGCAATGTGATCTATTCGCTATTTTCCGTAACAAATAAACTGCTTAATTAATCAGTTAGAAGAATAAATTTATAGTTGCTGCAATTTCAAGGGAATTTTCACATGGTATCAAAGCAAGTTTGAGGACAGATCATAAGCTCACTAGCAAAAATGAATTTAGCAATTTCAGAGGGAGATTTGGGAACATCTGTTCCAGATCCGTGTAGGCCACCAGGAAGTGTGAATTTACAGAGGTCGAGGGTTTGATTTTCCTGTTGTAGGTGCAGGAAAATTCGATCAGCCTCAGGTGTAGAAATTTTCAAGTTGTGGACTTGCCAGATAGAGGGTTTTGGTGAGCAGATTAGTTAGTTGATTGAGCATATTTGGGCGCACTTGGTTTGAAACAGGTTTTGCAGCAACAAATGAATGCTGGGTGGAAGAGAAAAGCACATTGACGAGGAATTTCTAGAAATTTTCAGAGGGTTTCCAAATCCATTTTCCAGGGGGAGATCCGATATTTCTAGTAGTAGTATGCCATAGTAGTCTTACCATTCAACTAGTGCGAGATTCAAGAGTAGAAAATCATGTGTCAGAATCCATAAAAGAAATTCTAGAAGGTTGAGCGAGTTGCCTAGTTGAGATAGCAAAAAGTGCAAGTTTTGGAGAAGAAATTCTGGAGGTAAGAAGTAGCATATCTTGCATTTCCTCAGGAAGTACGAGTAGCAGACGCAGGGTTAAGCAGGAAGGAGAAGGAGATTTCCAATTTTAAGTCCCTAGTTTTTGAGTTTTGCATATTTTGCAACTTTCCAGAGCTGGATGCACGAGATTTCCAGAGGAGGTTGTACGAGTTAGTCAAAATGCAGACATGGGAAACAAATCGACTTCTAGTTGCCGGAGGAAGTGCGAGTTGCAAAGCGAAGAAGGTTCCCAAATAGGGATTGAGCTCAAAAGGAGATAATGAGGCACGAAATCCAAGAGGAGTGTGATATTGCAATATGCCAGAATGGGCAGGGTCTAGTGCAAAAGAAACAAGGAGATCATTTAGATCATCATAGTTATTGCAGTAGGACCATCACCCTCGCTACAGGGGCCCACAATATCATAGTAACAGGTTCACTGTCAACATGCACAATCCGTTATTCAGATGACAACTGCATAGCTAGTTTCAGTTAGTACATGTGAGACAATTGCAGAGCTAGTTGTAGTGACATAGGCAGTGTGAATTCGCCAGTTGCAGAAAGCAAGGCATAGTTCCAGCGAATAAGGTTTCTAGTTTTCCAGAGCAGGAAAGGAGGCCGAGTTATTTCTAGCAGATGAAGTCGAGGGAGGAAATATGAATTAGCTAGAACAAGGCATAATTCTATCCAGAGACAGTCAACCAGTCTGTGTTGTAGAGGCTACAAATTGTATACTAGTAACGGGAGGAGATCTGAAGGTGTAATGAGTAGTTTCAGTATGCAACAGGAGGCAAAGTGTCTATCAAAAAGGGTTTCCAAAGACAAGATTGAATTTCCCATAGCAAAATCTTGCAATCTAGTTAGGCATGCAGACAAGAGTACGAGTTGTAGTAGAGAGGCTTTGCTGGAAGGTGGAGGGATTTCCCAGTTTTGTTTCAGAGGGAGATCAAGACTTAGAGGGAGTCTAGCTTAAGAGGGAGAAACCCTATGGAAGCTTAGTACTTCAGGATCTGAGGTGATCACAGTTGCAATGATAGAAGCAACACAAATGTGGTACAATGTAGTGGCAACAAAGAAGAAACAACACAGAGGCTTCAACAATGTATGATCCAAGTTGCACACTAATAACACAGGGTGATAACAGTTATACCTCCAAATGGAGGAGGAGCATGAAAACTTCAGAGTTGCAGGATTGGGTAGGGTTGAAGGAGGATAACATCGGCCAACTAATTTCTCTTGGATCAATAACTTTTCTACGAGGGCCCACTATTTTCAATAGAAGAAGGATCAGTGTTAGTAGGTGCAGTCTAATCTTGATAGACAATTGCAGAGACTGGTTGCAATTAGTTACTTGAGGGGTGCAAAAATAGTTGGGCGCAATCAATTACTTAGAAGAAATTTGTAGTTAGATACCAAGGAAAATTTTAAGAACCACCCTAAATTTATATGTATAATAAATGGGCGAATCCCCATGATACATAGGAAAAATGGGAGGTGAATCCCCATGATACATAAGAAAAATGGGAGGCGATTTTATCACTACTATATATATATATATTGGTGAATCTCTCACCAGATTATATTATCTTGTAAAGTCATGGCAAATCTTTCACTGAATTATAAAATCTTGTAAGATCTTGGAAAATATTTCACTGAATAATAAAACATTGTGAAGTCTTGGCGAATGTTTTGTTAAAGTATGAAACCATATATGATAATAATAAAACATATTCATTAAATTGTAATATACTAACATACATGTTTGGAAAAAAGAAACATAATTTTCACTTCCTACAAACAATGTTGCAAGTTTTAGTGGCCATGTTTGTCATAGTAGGAGAGATTAATGTTTTCTCTACCACTTTTGTCAAGCTATCAATTTTGCCAAGCTATCAAATTTCTTTCTTATTCCATAGACTCCAAGTTTGTTTACCCCAACACGCCAACAAGTAGCAAGCCCCAACTATATAATATAATGAAGTAGTAGGTATCCCAAAGGCCTGAAGGGGATCTAATGGAAAGGAGTGACAACGACCGTATATAAATATATAAATGTAGATTTATTATTATTTTAATTGAAAATATTCAATTAAATAATAAAATTTAATTACATCTCTCCCAATCTAAATTTCTTATTAGCATAATTCACTACCTTCATACCATTTTTAATTGTAACATGTGGATTGATTTCCTTTTTGGTGCACAATCTCCGCCTTTTAGGACATTGATTTCCTTTTTGGTGCACAATCTCCGCCTTTTAGGACAATATGGTGCAGTGACCCAACCCCTACTGATCATTACGACAAACTAAGAATAGCGGAGAAGATGAAAAGTTGTACAAACCAACATATTTTTCAAACAACTAATCCAAGATCAGTACCTTAACTTTTTCATGAAGATATCATATTGAGAATGTTTGAAAAATGGTGGGAAATCCGGGCAGCGACTATCTCTCTTCTATCTCTCTTCTGCGGAGGAAAGAGTTAAGATTTCATTGTTTTGAATTTTTTTTGTTAAATAAGAAAAACCAATATTAATGGAAATATCGATATTTTTTACTAAATTTTGTGAAGTGACTAAATGTAGCCTTAACCATTCACCTTACGTTCTTTTTACAATATAATTTCCTAAGTCTATTTAATATCTTCATTATCATAAAAACTAACCTATATCCATCTTAACTCCACATCTACCACTCTTAGAGGGATGAAATCTATTTATCCCTCCGAGCACTTGGTAGACCCGGAAGCAAGATGGATCTAAGCTAATAGAATTTCCCCTTTAAATAGTCTATGCTCACATGAATACCATGGTATTACCATGGGTTATCATAAATCTGGAGCTTAAAAACTATTATCAATAATTTATAAAGATTAATAAAATTAATAATTGATATTGATATTGATTTGTTTTGTTTTTTAACCAAGTTAAAATGTTTAAGTGACATTAAATTACAAGATCCATTTTTACTCTTGATCTACAAAGCCCCAAGAGGGATCAAATATTTTTTCACTCTATGTTAGTTTGCATATCACGATATTTGATCCAGAGTAAAGATGGATCTATGCTAGTTTAATTCCCCCCTTTTTTTCACTCTATGTTAGTTTAGATGGATCTATGCTAGTTTAATTCCCCCCTTTTTTTCACTCTATGTTAGTTTGCATATCACGATATTTGATGCAGAGTAAAGATGGATCTATGCTAGTTTAATTCCCCCCTTTAAATAGGCTGCATTCCATGTGAATACCATGGGTCAATACCATGTGCCATAATACTAATATTAGGGTTAATAATGTTTTTTTGCATGGTATTAATAATAATTTGGCCCATAGGCTTCACCTAAATATAACACATTTTTTAAGTGTTCCTAAATATAAGGTGGTTTATGGAGTAAATATAAAAAATGTTTTATTTATTTACCATAGCTCTCCTTTATTTATATTTTTATTAATTTACCATACTTTTTTATAAATATGGTATTTGGCCCATAGGATTCAATTAAATAAAACCTCTTTTTTGAGCATTCTTAAATAGAAAGAAGTTATGGACTAAATATAGAAAGAGGTTTTATTTATTTACCATACCTATAGTTTATTTATATTTTTATTTATTTACCATACTTTTGAAGTATAAAAAGAGGTTTTATTTATTTACCATACCTCCACTTTATTTATATTTTTATATATTTACACGCTTGCGTGTTCATAAATATAAAGTGACATATGGAGTAAATATAAAAAAATGTTTTATTTATTTACCATACCTCTTTTATAAATATGGTATATGGCCAATAGGATTCACTTAAATGAAACCTCGTTTTTGAGCCTTCTTAAATAGAAAGAGGGTTATGGACTAAATATAAAAAGAGGTTTTATTTATTTAGCATACCTCTAGTTTATTTGCATTTTTATTTATTTACGATACCTTTGGAGTAAGTATAAAAAGATTTTCTTGAAATTGAGGGTGAATGGAAGATTGTAACCTTTTTTTACCCTCTCCCTTAAAATAAGGTGGGCTAACTTCCATATCTAATTTTTTTATAAAATAAATTTGAGGCGATTTGTAACAATGTACTATGATACAAAATATTCGCCCAATAAAAATATAAAACCCCTTAATTTAGCCCAAGGGCGAAAATTCGCCCGTAAAATTTTCCATGTCAGAGACTCAAGAGACAGTTACAGATCCAATACAGGGACACAATGGAATAGTAGATCACAACATGAAATCGAAAGTGTTGGAAATAGTGCAGGAAGATGCCATGTAGTGTCAACAACAATGCAAATGAAGGGTGACTCAATTACAGGGTTAGTAGATGAATCAAAGTATGTTAAGTAGCTTGATGGGCAATAACCATTTTTACAAATGTCAGACATCAACAACTTGAGGGAAGATGTTATGGGAGGTGTTGAATCAAAGTATGTTAAGTAGCTTGATGGGATGTAACCATTTTTACAAATGTCAGACATCAACAACTTGAGGGAAGATGTTATGGGAGGTGTTGTAGCTCTTTTATTTCTGATAAGTTAGCCATTAGTTGAAAAAATCAAAATGCCATAGAAAAATGATAAGTTAGGATATGGACCAAAAACAAAATTGAAAATAAAAATGTTAGGATTTATTATTATTTCAGGTCCATATCATAAAAAATGATAGGGTAGTTGCTCTAAAAAAGGAAGGCAAATGATAAAATGTTAGATAAGCAATAAAAGAAAATATTTTCTTTAGAAAATAAAAATTAAGGTTGCTAGTTCAAACACGCCTTTGAAATTTGTTGTTTAGTTTAAATAATGCTTAAATTCCTTAATCAAGGTTTAATTATTGTGATAAACTTGATCACCTTGTTAATAGTTATAACGTATGATTTTGTCGTATGGGTAGAAGCGACAAAACGTCAAATCAGCACCAAATAAACGTCAGGCACTTTTCAACAGATACAATTCACTCCACTTGGATCAATGACGGAGGAAGTGTTTCGGCCCCCCTTTAATCGTTTCTGGTTAACGCAAGGGCGGGGGGAGGGGGGGGGGTCCGAAAAGTAGTTTTAATGGCCGCCCTCTTTTGCTACGTGGCACTCCCGTAGCGTTTCGGGCCCCCAAAGCGCAAAACCATAAACCATCTCACCCCCCAACGGTTTCCTCTTTTCCAACCATTGACCTCGTTCCCGTGCCATACCATCCACCCGTTATCCCCTTCTCCATACAGAACCCGCCATATCATTAATCCGTTATCTCTCACCCATTCACAAACTGCCACGTCACAAAGCTGTTACGCCATACGCTCCTATACCATTGCCAACCTTAATTAACCATTCACCCTCCCGTTAGACATTAATCCCACTCCTCTGCAATAAATTTCCTATGGCTAGATTTAAACGGAAAATTAAGCCCGATTTCACTTATAAATATCCCATGGCTCTACTCTTTACCACTTTTCTGCTTCCATCCAATCACCAAAAGCTTTATTCACTCTGTGTATATTTTTTCCCTTGTCATCTATCTTTCAGTTAAAACAGTTTCCGAATTCCCCCCTGCAGCAAGATGGCTCCCAAAGCTAAAACACAGAAAACTGTCAAAGAAGGGAATTCGTCTACAGCCTTGCTTGACTTGGATCACCTCCCCCTTGTAGACTCCCTGTTCAAAGTCACTGACTGTGAATGTGAATTCGATTTCCACGAATTGCATTTATGGTTAAAACATAAATATGCAGATAAAGAAGATCCCATTCATTTATGGGAAACACTTTTGCCCTTGTACTCCTTTCCCAAGACTCATCACTTCCTTGATTTGATCACTTGGTGTCAAGCCAGGTATGATCCTGTGCAAAGAACAATGATGACTCAGGATGGAAAAATCTTGATCACCATTACCGCTCAGAGTATAAACCAAATGCTAATGATACCTTCATCCAACTCCCTCAACCATTTCTCACAAGCAGCTCTCATGGACCTTTATAATAAACTCACCTTCCCACAAAGAGCCCTTATTTTTAGTCGCATTCTGTTGATTCACCGGGCTTCGAAGTCCCTCCTCTTTCACCAGGCACCCTTCACATTTTATCTTCGCATACCCCCCCTTCGCCCTCCTTTCATCCCCATCCGCCCCTTTCATCTTTTTTCTCTGTTCCCCTTGTGGACATCCTGGTTACTGCTGCGGCAAAACCCCCTTCCTTGGTTCCTCAACCGTCTGGTTGTCTCGAGATCCCTGCGGTTAAGGTTAGGCCTGCTAAACAATACCCCCTGGAAAGCGTCCCAAACCCTTTGGTGGACCACCCATCGGCACCTCGCACCAGCAAAAGGAAGACTAAGTGCGTCAAGGTGACCTCAAAGGATATCACCATCAGATTCGGTGAGACCTCGGCTATTGGTGAATTTGCTATCATGGCATGCACAGTGCTTGTTGGACATGTGCGTGGTCGGGCGTATTCAGCTAACAGGCTGACTCAATGGGTTAAGGAGATTTGGGGTGGGTTACTGAAAGAACTGCCTGAAGTACATGTCTTGCCCAGAGGATGGTTCTCCTTACATTTTGCAAAGGAAAACTACACGGATTTGGTACTGGCCAGGTACTGGCACATCGAGATGGCTCCGGTCCTTCTCAAGCGGTGGAGCCCATTATTCGACCCTGAACGTGAACAAATTGGGGCTGGACCACTTTGGGTGCGCTTGCCAGGGCTCCCATTACAGTTCTGGTGTGAGGAAGTTTTTATCAGGATTGGAAATGCTCTGGGCACATATTTAGACCATGATCGTACTTTTGTGGAATCGAAAAATAGAACCCTTGCACGCATTCTGGTCCACTTGGATACTCGTGAGGGCCTGGAGGAAAAGATTACTCTTCAGTGGGGGAAGTACATCAGGGTCCAGATCTTGGACTACGAAGGGGTTCCGTTTCGCTGTAGACGATGTCACAAGGTGGGACATCTCTTCAAAGACTGCCCCCTCAACCAGAAATCAGAGGACTCCCCAAAGATTACGCCTGCACCATCCAGGGTAAATTCTCCGGTTGGCTCGCGCCCCTCTCCCTCGGGTCCTTCACTAGCAACAATCTCTCCTATCTCCAAGACAGTGGCTGCAGGGCACAGACAATCTTCGCCGCCGCTGACCAGGGCTCGTTCTGCTGCTGAAGCCGCGAAAGCTTCGGGTATTTCTCTGAACCCTCCTCTCACATCTTTTGATTTTACCTCATCTGTTGCTGCCTCATCGGTTCAGACCTCCATGGCTCAATGCATCATGTCTACCCCACCCCTTATTGTCACTTCCGCCCCCTCTCTGCTCTCACCTTCTACATCTTCTATCTCACCGTCATCCTCCGGGGCTTCACTCTCCCACCAATACTTCCTTCGCTCCAGATCCCACTCCAAGGATATCCCGGTCCGTCAGACTGGTCTAGGTCTCACTTTGCCTGGTTCTATTCCCCTGTCATCCAGGGGTAGGAAGTCAGATCTCTCCAAGGCTATTAAGCGAGCTGGGGCGGAAGTTGCCTCTGGTCGTCAATCCACTATTGATGGGGTCCTTAGAGCAGGAAATACCCCGCGTGGAGTTCCTCCATGAAGTGCCTGTCTTTCAATTGTAGGGGCTTGGCTAGTGCCTCCAAGAAACTAGCCCTGGGGAGACTTATTGAGGTTGAACCGATTGACATTATCCTGCTTCAAGAAACTCTTGGTATGGCTGATCATATCTCCCGCTCCCTACAATCTCTGGTCCCGAGCTGGACATTCGTGGCTTTAGATGCTGCAGGGAGATCGGGGGGACTGGCTATAGGATATAACCCTCGAACCATCAGGGTTGATGCATCATGGGGGGGTTTGGGATTCTTGGGCCTAGATATATTCTCTACTGATCTCGGCAAGAATTTTCGGATTGTGAATGTATATGGACCCTGTCAACAGAGGGAACAATTTTGGCAACATTTATTAAACCTCTCACTTCTGGCTTCTGATCATACTATTATCGGAGGGGATCTAAACTTTTCTTTGGGGTTCAGAGAATCATGGGGGTCTGCGGCTCAGATAGATGCTATCACTGATCATATGACAAATCTGCTGGAACAGACCAATTTTATTGATGTTCCCATGCACAAACCTCTACCCACCTGGAGAAATAGAAGGGTGGGCGATGCAGCACTGGCTCGTAGACTCGACAGATTTTTAATGAAAGGTCCGCTCTTACAGCAGCTGCATCACTACAAGCAATGGGTGGGTACTCAGGGGCCACTCAAAAAAGCCGAAAGCCCCCTTCAAATTTAACCACGTCTGGCTGAGAGACCCTGCTTACATTAAGATGGTCTCTGATTTCTGGATTGCAAACCCCATTCATAGAGCTGAGTCCTTGGCAAAGGGTTTTTGCAATAACCTCTCTAAGCTTAAACATCTCTCTATTAATTGGGCCAGGGAGAAACGTTCTCGGGAAACCTCACAGCTCACTCATATTGAATCTGAGCTGAGCTCCTTACTTGATGATCAAAGTTTGGGATTCATCTCTGCAGAAGATAAGAATCACTTGATTGAGTTGGAAAATCAGAAGGCTCACATCGTAAAGTAGCGTGAGGAATCCCTGAGGTTGAGGAGTAGAGCCATGAGGTTAAAAGTTGGGGATGATAATACTAGGTTCTTCCAAAGCTATGCCAAGGGACGAAAGGTATCAAATACCATATGGAATCTTCCTTTGCCTGAGGGGGCTTTGCTGACGCTTTCAACAAGCTATCCCACCTTGGCACTACTCACTTCAGGAACCTCTACAAAAGCCCTCATGATGCAAATCTTCCTGATATTATAAATGTGGCCAGACATTTTCCAAGATTTGTCAATGAGGATGATGCAGAAGAGCTCTTCGCACCGGTCACTTCTGGTGAACTTGAAGGCACGTTAAAATGGTTCAAAAAGGACAAGAGTCCAGGCCCGGATGGCTGGACCATCGAATTCTATCTGGCTTTTTATGAGATCCTGGGGCAGGACCTATTGAAAGTGGTGGAGGAGAGCAGAACTACAGGATCCCTATACCATGCCATCAATTCGACCTTCATTGCCCTCATCCCAAAGTCCGATTCTCCATCCTCTTTTGATGATTATAGACCTATATCCTTGTGCAATTGCCTATATAAGATTATATCTAAGATTATTGCCAACCGACTCAGGCCGATTCTCTCCTGGCATATTGCCCCTCAACAATTTGCCTTCCTCGAATCCAGACAGATCCATGAAGCCATTGGATCGGCCCAGGAAGCCATCCACTCAATATGGACCAAACATCTAAAAAGCATCATTCTCAAGATTGACCTGTCCAAAGCTTTCGATCGAGTCAGCTGGCTTTATATTAAGATGCTCCTTATCCATTTGGGTTTTCCTCATAATTACATTACATGGATTATGGCTTGCATTACCACTCCCACCTTTAGTGTTCTCATTAATGGCTCGGCCTCCCACTTCTTTCACTCTGAAAGGGGCCTTAGGCAGGGCTGCCCTTTATCTCCCCTCCTCTTTCTTATAGTCATGGAAGGTCTAAGTCGCTTAATTGCATCGGCCAAGAGGGATGGAGATATTTGTGGCCTCAAGATTACGGATGACTGCTTTCTCACCCACCTCCTATTTGTGGATGATGTGCTTATTCTGCTGGATGGCAGCATTCGGGATTCCAGATCCTTTTCCAAGATACTCCTCCTCTTCTCGTCCGCATCTGGGATGCTTGCTAACCAATCCAAATCCACCATCACCTTTACCCGCACTTCTATTCATGAATCCCAATTTGCTCATCAGGTCTTTCCCTACAGTATCCACCCTTTGGACAGAGGTCTCAAATATCTGGGTTTTTGGCTTAAACCTACCTGTCAGAGGATTGCAGACTGGGTCTGGCTTGTTACAAAATTGGAGAAGAGACTGTCCATCTGGAGTTATAGATATTTATCCAGGGCGGGCAGGTTGGTGCTTATCAAATCGGTCCTGGAAGCTACCCCAGTTTTCTGGATGGCTCTTGCATGGATCCCCAGGAATATCCTATCTCGTCTGAAACAATTATGCAACAGATATCTCTGGAACGGGAATCAGGATAAAAAATTATTTGCCTGGATCAGCTGGCAAAAGATTGCAATGCCAAAGAAATGGGGAGGATGGGGACTGAAAGACCTTCCCCTTTTCGCACAAGCCCTAGCTGCAAAAATGGGCTGGACCTTGTTGACTGGTCAGAATCTATGGACACATATCTCATATCATAAATATATCTAGCCACAGAACATGTTGGATTGGGTTCGACTACCTAATTGGCCGTCGACTGGCAGCTCATCCATATGGAAGGCATTGCTACACTCCCTTCCCCATATAAGAGACAATCTGGTGTGGAGAATCAATGATGGTTCCCTGGGTCGGATCGGGGTGGATCCGTGGATTGGTAGTGGAGGAAGACACTTACTTTCTAGAGACCTCATCATGTATCTACACGCACATGAGATCAGGGTTTTCTCGCACATTGCAGATCAACAAAATACGGATATTTTTTCACAAGCATGGAAATCTGCTCGTCAACTCGACCTTCCCCCTCGATGGCACCAGGAATGGCATGAATATATTACAACATTATCTGAATCTCACATAAGGATAAAAGAGGGACTTGATGAATTAGTTTGGTGCCTGGCAGAAAATGGTATATATTCCCCAAAGTCAGGTTACAGTTCCCTGATACAGCACAAAAGACCAAAACAGACATTGAATTGGTGGAGATACATTTGGAAGCTTACTGCACCTCCACGCACCAGACTATTCTTCTGGTGCATACTTAGAGACAAAGTGCCCACAGGGGAGCACCTAGCTCATAGATCTTTTTACGGGCCTACCTGGTGTATTTTGTGCAAATGTGAATCAGAATCAACGGAACACCTTTTTCTTCTATGCACCGCATTGCAATCACTTTGGCGGAACTTATCCTCATCTATCTGTTTCTCTGGGCTATGGGCTGGCAATAATCTAAGCAGCGCTTGGGATGACTGGTCTGACAGACACAAGGGATCCAAACTACAGAGCCTCCCCTTGCTTGTCAGCTGGTATATTTGGTTGGCTCGAAACCGTCTCATTTTTGGAAACATTGCTGTGTGTTGGCCGCACATAGAGGCTGGTATTATCTCTGCATATAATGAATTTCTAGAACCTCCACCTCCTAGAGAACATCATACACATCCACCCCCCAGCATTGGCAAAACTATTCCCTGGGCTTTCTTTGATGGGGCTGCAAATCAACAGGGTTGTGGAGGTGGTTTCATTTTATATATAAATGAACAACATTTCTATAAAGTCAAGATGGGATTAGGAGTTGGCACCAATAATTTTGCGGAACTCATTACCCTCCGTCACTTATTGCATTTCTCCTTGGGACATCAGTGCTTCAACCTTAATATCTTTGGGGACTCACAGATTATTATTAACTGGTTCAATGGCATGTCTGTTTGTCACATACACACACTCAACAACATATTAAACGAAGTAAATATTTTCAAGGCAGAATTTAACAATATCTCTTGCAATCATATTTACAGGGAGCATAACTGCAGTGCTGACCAACTATCCAAGGAGGCCGCGTCATTACCCAGAGGAGAATGGGTGATACAAGAGCAGAGGGGGAATAATGAATTCCGCTATTATCATCGGCCTTATATAGACTAGCACTATCAGGGGGACCTCGGTCCTTGAACTACAAATGTATTTTGTTAAGTACTATTAAAACTCAAATTTTTGAAATCTTTTTGACATATATTTTTGAGATATTATACTGAAAGGGCCCTGCGTGGCCTATGTACAGGCTTATACAGACTTATAATAGTTTTATACAGTTGTTTTTTGGGCAGATCGCCCTGCGTGGTGTATCTGGACAGCTCAGAGTCCCTCATGTTAGTCCATGGTTGACTCAGTTTACAGCATATGCAACAACATCTACAATATGTAATTTTTCTATATTAATGAAAAATTACGGATTTTTCCAGGGGAAAAAAAGAACCCTTATTTTTGAACTTTTTCTGCCAAAAGATGCTGAATTACCCAAGAAAAACCCACCTTATTCATCTTCTATGTTCCCTGAAGCCACTAGACATATCATCTCCCTGCTATCATATCTCCTAGGCTATGAAAATGATCAACTTGTTGATGAATCCATCCTTGGATTCTTTTCCATTTTTAGTAAAGAATATCAACCTGCTTTCATGTATAATTATAGCCAATTTCTGGCTGATAATATACATGAAAAATTTATGAATTTCACCACACAAGGAGTGTTCAAATATAGCTCAGTCATAATCAATTTGATTTTGTTTCAGTAGGGAGATTCATTGCACATTCAACTTAACAGGCAAGATGAGCAGGGAGTGAATCAATCAGTGATTCACTGGACAGAGTTAGTGAAAGCAACATCATCAAAGTTTACATTCTCTCAGTTTATAGATTCTTTTGTACATCCAGTTCTTCAATTACTCAATAGCCAAGCAGAGCCCAGAATTGGAGAAGAGATTAAGAAGACTTTGCACTTATCTGAACAAACCAAGACTGGTGACTAGTATCTGTACCAGAACTACATTGAGATTAGGATATATGGCAGTGAGTTGGCTCCATACAAACTGCCTAAGTATGTGCCAATGAGGATATTCTCACTGGAATACATCAGGCAGATGATAAATATGGATGAAGTCCATTTTGTCTCAAGTAAGAAAAAGTCACAGTTCAAACTCAAAGCCAAGGTAGGGACATTCATTTGTAATACTAAGTCAGCAGGTATAGAGGCAGACAAATTATTGAAGAGCATGAATCTCCAACCAAGCTTCACCTGGTCTTATGATCCTTTTGGGATCATTTCAGCCCTTAGAGTTTAGTTGAAGGCAACACCTTACAATCATACTCCCAGGCCAGAATTGGAGAAGTTTATGAACCAGGAGCAGTGGTTTGAAGGGACTCTCTTAGAAGCAGATGAACAGGTTATAACCACTCCACAGGTAAATACTCCAGTCACTCAGAGTACTCAACACAAAAGAGCTAGAGAGGAAACTCAGTCAGCTACAGAATCAATTAAAGAGTACTATATACTACAAAAGAAATTGAACACTGGATTGTCAATGTCATTAGGGAGCAAGCCACCACAAATAATTGATCTTGGAGATTTAGAAGATGTTTCATCAGTAGGGACCACTGATCCCAAACCTCCTTCTACTTCTTCAACTGAACCTATGGAGATTATTCAGTCAACTGAGACCAACTCAGCAGAAGATACTAATATCTTCTCAACATTTTTGGAAATCAAACAAAAGAATGAAAGTCTTAAATCACAAGTATACAGTTAGTTTTGGAAACAAACATCCACTTCTCAGCATAGACTTCTCTTTTCCTTTGACAGTGAAAGAGGAAGGATGAAAATGGAATTTTTGCAAGCTCAAATTCCATTTCCCAAATCCATAGCAGATTACAAGAAGACCATATTTTCATTTGATGTAAACCAGATACATCCTATTGATCAAATGGATTTGCATAGGCAATCAGGTGAAATGTTATTTTCAACAATGACTACAATTGCCATGTCTCTTTCCAAGCTCAGAACTGCCTTGTCAAATGTGCAGTCACAACTTAAGATTGAAAAACTGTCATCTTTAGCTAAAGATAACAAATTAAAGTCTTTAGAAGATATTATTGTCAAAATTGGATATGATCCCCAAGACTGTAAAGCAATTGAAGAAATACTCCAGAAGAAGAATATAGAGATAACAACTTTGAAGAAACAGTTGAAACTGCCTTCAACTGAGGATCCACAAACCAAAGAGATGGCAAAAAATGAACAACATAGGGAGGAGATGTTGAAGCTCATTATTGAGCAAAACATACAGATCAAGAAAATGGAAGAGAAAATAGAACAACTGCTCAAGGAAAAAGAGGCAACACAACTTGCTGTGACCTCAATGACAACAATTCCCATAGTATAGAGCCAAGCTCATCTCCTACTAACATTGCTTCATCTTCAGCAATAGTTGAAACAACAAGGTTATCACAGGAGTTACAGGCACAAAAACAATATAATGAAAAGTTACTTCAGAAGTTCCAAGCCCTAGAGTCACAGAAGGTAAAGAATGATACCTTGTATGTAGAGGAAATGCAAAAATCACATAGGTTAGAACTAAAGGTCAAACAATTAGAGAGTAAGACTCTAATGGCAGACACTTTGGCCCAGGCCAAAGAGGACATCTGGTTAGATATCAACCACTCCATAACAGAAGTATGGCCATCTATTCAAATTATTTTTGAGCAGCAAGAATTGATTGCTAGATGCAGGACAAAGATATATAATCAGTGGGAAACATTGGGCACAAAACCCAAAGAAGCAGCAGGGATGATCAAAATAATAAACTTTAAGACTAGGCAATAGTTACAAAAGATGAAAATTCTAGATAGGACAACTACTATTTTGGAGATTAAGAAAGTCCTAATGAAGAAGAATCTACTGAATCAACTGAAAACAAAGTGTGAAACTTTGAACATTGCAGTGAAAAGGTTTCATTCTAAATTAATTATTTTGAAAAAGAAAGGTTTACTAGAGTTAGTGACATCAAATTATTAGCTAGTAAAATTGGATGATTACTGTGAAAGATTATATACTATTGCAGCAGACAACAGTCAATTTGCAAGGATAAAAAGACAGATTACTAGCAAAGAGTTTTTGGAAGCTTTGAGCCTTGACCTCACAATCAAATATGAAGTTGGACATATTTTTCTCACTAAACCCAATTTTGAAAGATATACTGAATTTGATGAGATATTTAGAAGAATGGTATATGGAGATACCAAGTGAGCAGAGGTGGGATCAATTGTGTGAAACAATTGATTAACTTTCCATCCCAACAAGAAGACAACACAATAGTTTTTGAAGGAACAATCATCAACAACTTCCTACCTAATAGGGACACATCATTCAACAATTTTCTTTTCCTATTTTCTTTCAGGCTATTTTTGTAATCAGTTTAGGATATTTTGTTCACTATCCAAACTAGTATAAATAACTCTCTTCTACGAGTTATTAAAGGTGGTACCTTTCCATAAACAATTTTGTAAAGCATTGATGTACAAGCTCTTTCTAGATCACTAATAATAAAGCAAAGGATTCTAAATTTGATATCATACAGTCTCGTTTTCTTCTGTAAGTCTTTCATGTGTTCCAATCATGTTGTTAATTCTGCATATGTTTAAGTTTTACAGAGATATCATGTGAGAATAAATGTGTTACAATTATTCTTAAAATTCCTTCTAAAGTTACTATTATAAAAAAATTGAGATATTGGATTGTTTTTCTGAAAGGCTCCCTCTAAATCATAAAATTGGCAGTATCTTATGTAATTTTAAGCATATTTTGTTTAAATTTTGAACATTGGTCAAAGGTTTTCCCACTTATGATGATTTATCTTTTTATCTGAAATTTAAAGTAATCATATCTCCTTACTATTCCTTCTGCACATCTTATCAACTTAAATCATTATGTGAAGTTAAATAGCATCCCTTTGGTTATTTATTAGTGTTGGAAATAATAATGAGAGGGGGGTGAATTAGTATTATTAGATCAATAATTTTATTTCCCAAACAGATTTATATACGCTACTTCAGTGAAGTGAAGTAGCGTGTACACGTGACTGTGTTTAAAGAAACTAGCGTATATGCAGAGAACTTGTGATTTAGACAGTTTATCATGTGTTGAGCTTAAACCAGTATATTAGAGATTTATTTGACAGTGCAGTAAAAGCAGAATAAATCATCACACATAAGCAACACACATGAACAACAAGATTTAAGGTGGAAACCCAATGCGGGTAAAAACCACCTGCTATTGTCGTCTATGTCTTCTTTTAATAATAAGAAAATCTATTTGAAATATTGTACTGGTGTAGACTCATACCAGTATGCAGGCTTCTACTTGCAGAAGGTTACAACCTTCTCTTGTTTTCCAACTTCTATTGGAAGGGAGCTAAAACCCCCTAGCTCTTGTACTAGCCAATATGTTTACTAGTACGTAGGTGCCAGCCTACAGAAAACTCCACTCTTCCATCAAGGACCATGTTTCATGAATTTTCAGACTGAATACTCCTGGATCACAACACCACAAGCTGAAGGCCATGCTTCATCAAATTTTCACATTAGACCCATCAAGGTCTTTTAAACTTAAACTGAATCAACCAATATTAAGTTAATATGAACAATCAGATCACTGACACCATAACACTATGCTGAACCCAGAACGTTGCATCATCATCCAGAACTAGCTGTAACCTAAAAAAATCATGCATTAGAGTGTATACGCTACTTGGTTGAACCCAACCTGTGTGTATACGCTACTTCCTTTAACCCAACCTGCATATATCTCTAAAGATACTGAATCATAAACTTCTGAACCACAAACTGTACCAATCAGTGACATTCTGAAGATCTATTGTCATATTACAGAGTTCAAAACAGATAGCAACAAGGATCACCCTTCCTTCTCAATCAATCAGACTCAATTTCCTTTTACAATAGTTCTATGTTAAGATCTAAGAGGACTTCATTGACAGACATCAGTAAAACAACAAAATTTGATCAGATAGATCAGTCAGATCTGAACATAAGTTTTTCTTTTTGTATACGCTACTTGAAAGAGTCGAACCTGCGTGTACACGCGCTTTGGCCGAGATGAACCCGCGTACATATCTACAAATTTTGACTCAGAACTTTGCTGCAATTTCAAACTTTATACAAACCTAGATCATGATAGATAACAAGTAGAATAGGCACAAAACATCATATATGGTTTCAACCAATATTAGATCATTCAAGAATAAGTCATTTCAAGCCCCATGATTCCTGATCCAATGTTGAACTCAAGGTGCACATGAAAATTTCAGATCCAGTCCCAGACATAACCCTGCAACATAATATATACTTCAGATAGAAGTATTCCTTAGAATCTCATTGCTTGCACACTTTGGTCTAATGATCTTCTCCTCCTTATATACTCTTAGGCCTTTCTCAATACCTTGGACCAAAACCACATAGGACCAATACCTAGGGTCAATACCTTGGACCAAATGCCTCGGACCAATTACCTTGGACCAAAATACTTGGTTTTCCAACATGTACGCGCTTTTCCTCTTGTGAAAGTGTGTGTATACGTTATACGCTACTTTTGTTTTGTTAAACCACGTGTATACGTGCCTTGGACAAAGTGAACCAGCATATACCTCTCTTTCTTCATTATTTGGAGTCTGATTTGTAATCCTTTGCTGTTGACCTGCTGCACTGTGAACTTTCATCTGAGTGAGTTGCCATCAAGGACAACACCTATATCATAATGCCAACAATTAGTGCTATCTAAAAGGGTTAAATACATCATCCTTATAATTTGTTTTATGTATTGGTCCTCCATAAGATCCAAAACCCAAAACCCAAAACCCAAAACCTCAAAACAAATATCTTAGATGCTCTAGCATGATCAATTGACCATTATCATCTCAGAGGTACAACAAGAGGCAACACCTTCTTAACTAAGAGGGAGTGTTAGTTTTTGTAACATCATACATGTGTTCTAGTCTCGATTTGCGTTAGAGAGGCTAAGAACACGATATCTTCAAAACCCAGAAAAGGTTTTGTGAGATAAGCTTGTGAAACACCTAAATTAAATTAATTAACTATCATTTAAATTTTTCCTAAGTCTAACCTAGGAAAATTGGTTAATTAATAGGAATTAATTAAGGAAAGTTGAGAAAGCTCTAAAAACTCATATGGATTGAGTTTGATATGATCTTCGTCGTTGATGACGATTTAATCATGACCATTGGTGATCCAATGAGAGATTATAAGAGCAGGTCGATGGGGATGAAGAGACACACTTGAGCAAATTTATGAGACCCATGGAGAGCGAGTTCCTTGGGAAGATCGAGCTATCTAGTGCAACTATTCAACAAGAAGAAGAGTTCAAGCCAGAGAAAGGAAGCATCAATGATCGAGGGAGATCAACAACAGAGAAGAAGGTTGAAATATTCTATAGTAAAGCTATCCAAGTTGAGCGAGTGAGCCAGAAACCCCAGCGAGGGTGTCAGAAGAAGATCATTTCAATTGCAGGAGGCGAGGAGATCACCCATAAGGTAGAATGACTCATTTGTAGAGACAAAGGGAGGCTAGACGACCCAGTTGGAGGCAATTTTAGAGGCCGTATGACTTTCCCAGGAAAATAGTGCAAGCAACCAATCAAGTAGCGTGAGCAGGCCAAAAGGAGGCCGAATTAATTTTGACAGAGGGAGAATTTTGTCCTAAATATTTTTTGTGAGATTATTGCCAGTTAGGCACCCAAATTATTGTACTCTGATTTTTCTGCTACATAATAACAATAAAATAAATCCTCAATTGTTGCATCGGTTTTCCCTTCAAGGTTTTTCCTGGGATGTTAGTCTAAAAATATTGGTACCATTTTTATTGTGTGTGCATCTATTTCTCAGTTCTAGTTTATTTTTTGCAACATAATTTTATTGTGAATAACCGCAGTGTGATTTATTCATTATTTGTCGTAACAAATAAAATACATAATTAATTAGTGAGAAGAATAAATTTCTAGTTATTGCAATTTCAAGGAAATTTTCACAAAGTAAAGAGAAGATATCCTAGGAAAAGATGGTCTAAAAGTTATGAGAACTATTCTTACTAGACATATGCAAAATATGCTAAAGATGAAGAATAGTGGAAGGACCTATCCATAACATAAAGATAAAGGGTTTGTCACGCATTTCCTAAGTACCTAGAATGAGGCAAGACTAATAGAAATATGAGGCGGTGAGGCTTAGAACTTGTCAAGTAGGGTGGACTGTGACTGTAGTAATGGATTGTAGAGGTTGAAGCACTAGAAATCAGATAATGGTGAAGCAAAAATAAAGTGCTTCCAAATTAGAACTCAAGGAGAATGAAGACCAAAGTAAAGATGAGAATGAACGACAATACATAGTTATGTTGGTGGCTTGAAGGCCGAAGTTTGGTAGATATGTTAGGTGAAATTGAATCTTACTTGTCTGCTTGTTCTCAAAATGATTCATGAAGTTTACAAATAGGACAATTGAGTACCTTGGGAGAAAAGTCAACTATTTGACTTTTCTTATGTCCATTAGATTTTTGAAATATTCCAAAATATGCAGTGGACATAAGAATAACCAAAAACACACATTATAAAAGATAGGATTTAAGAAACTAGTATACTCATTGTCAGTATGATTCATGAATTTTATAAATAGGAAAATTGAGTACCTTGGGAGCAAAGTCAAATAGTTGAATTTGATCATGTCCATCAGATTTCTAAAATCTACGATCGAGTTACGCTCAGGTGGTCTTTCCTTTTTTTTTTAAATTGTAATTTTGTTTGTTTTCACAATTTTGTAAAGCACTTAAACTTGACTTGTCCATAGCATAAGGAGAAAGCATTTGTTGCACATTTCCTAAGTACCTAGAACAAGTCAAGACTAATAAAAATATGAGATGGTGGATTACAACTACAATAATAGCATGTAGAGGTGGAAGCATTGGAAATCAGATGGTAGTGAAGAAAATATACAATGCTTCCAAACTATAACTCAAGGATAACGAAGACGAAAGCAAAGATAAGAATGTTCCACAATACAATTTATTCTATTACAAGTGAAATAGACTTAATTATAAGAACAACTTTGTCAAATCAAGCTCTTTATAGGATGAGGTTGATGAAAGGTGTAGAATTGAATAAACATGTGGTTGAATTGTTGCATAAAATATTGACAAGAAAAGTTTGAGCCCATGTGTAATTATTGTGTAGTTTTAACCTTGATAACACCAAAGAAGGATGGAAGGTGGTGAATGTTTATAGGTAGTGGCTAAACAATATCATCATTTGGCATTAATTTCCATCAACAAGGATGAACAACAAGATGGAAAAATTATGTGGTTTAAAAGAATTTCCAAAGTTTGCTTTGAAGATAAGATATCCTGGTGTAGAACTTTGTATGTATGGAGAAAGACAAGTGCAAAGGAATATGATGTGCCGAAGAAAAATTGTACAGGGAGTGGGATGTGCAGAGGGATGGTTGTGTGGAGTCGTTTGCACACTTTTGAAAACAACTAAGTATGAAAGTAATGTGAAAATAACTATGTGTGGGGTGGAAAGTGTGTGGAGCGTGGAGCCATTGTTTCAGATGAAAATTTTTGCACAAAGCTTTTATAGGTATAACCAAGTATGGAATTTCATAAAGGAAGGGATAAATGTAAAGGATAACTAAAGAATATAATGGTTTAGATGTAGTTGAGGTGATACATGAAAATGGGTTAACAAAGGGGTCTACGATCATGAAATTTCTGCAATTCTTATCCTATGTAAATATAGGATTACTGTAGGTAGGAGAGTAAATGGTTTGTTGTGAGGCCAATGCTACAATGTGTCTATGATAGTGTGAGAAATACATTTTATCCATTCGATGTTGTGAGTTATCTTAGTTTTCCCATTGTATTTGTATGATGATTGTGAGATTAGATCCATATATTGAAGATATAAAGGTCAAAGACACAAATGAATACTCTATGTATGTGAATCACTATAAAGGAACCAAGAGGTATATATATATATATATACTATAGAAGAACCAAGAGGTATATATATAGTTTATCAATATCTCTTATTTTTTTTGTAGCCTTGAATGGAAAAAAAAATTATAATATAAAAACATTCTCAACTTTGCTTGACGAGGGCTAAAATGGAAAGATAGCCACATGGATTTTTTTTCTCTAGTTATTCCTTGATGAAAATTCATTTGATGAATTTTGTGCCGTATGTCCTCAAATTGGTAGGCATAAAAAATGTAAGATTGACTTGGACATATTTTATCTTGACTATGCTACTATAAAAATTGGAGAACACCATGGTTGGGTACTTAGGTGTCTTGGTAGATGAAAATATGTCCATAGGATGGCCAGTGGTTCAATATTTACAGTCAGGTTTATGTTAGGCCCTAGAATACAATTGGTTCCCAATCAAATTGTGTGGTACTAGTGTTCAACCTAAAGGTACATTTGGTTCCCTTCTCATATGTTGTTTAGGATGATAGCTCTATAAGTGAATGGAGGAGCATGAAAATTTTGGTTTATAGATGGAAGCAAGTTGCTATAGTGAATAACCATTAGTTGTTTTTCATGGTGTGAAATAAATAATGAAATGACATTGTTCTCGTTGGATAAGGCAAGGATTAATGGTAGACTTATTTTTGAGTTTGAATGATGTAATCGTAGCAAGGAAGACAAGATATTTGCTTGGACAAAGTAAAGAGTTTTTTGGAGTTTGGTCTAAAGGATGTTAGTGATAGTTCTTGTGGTAGTAGTGGAGATAAGGTGGCAATGGATAAGTAAGGTAAGTTTTATGTGTCACATTCATTAAAATCAATGACCATATGGAAATGTGAATCATACCTTGTATATTTTAGCAAGTTTAGGATGTTATGTATAAATCTTGTGTATCGGTCCTTAAAATTTTTGAGCTTGTATATTGCTTAGAGTTGGTACTTAGGTGAAGTATTATATGGTACCTAGATGATATTATAAAGTCTTGTGCTCGGAGTTTTTGTGAGATGGAGTATGTAAATGGCATGGAATTGTATCTTTGCATATAACATGTAAATTGAATATTATTGTAACACTTGCATAGGTATGCATACCTCTTTTCCACGTGTTCTTGATGATTTGGATAACTTGTTTAGCGTAACCTCTATTATGTAGTTGTAACACTTGAAGGAGTGGGCCATGTGTTGGCTATATGTTTTATGAGTGGACCATGTTGGTTGTAGATTTTGGGAGGTGTGTTAGGCCTAGCAACCAAAAATTTTATGTGCATTCATGAGTAGTTCATTAATAAGTTGAATGAATGCTGTACACAATGGATATCCTACTAGACCGATAGTTGTTGTTGGGTACCACACATTTTAGTGGACGACTTTTCCTTTATATAGACTTTGATAGTTTGATGATGTCTACGTAATCAAGTTATGAGATGCAAGGGTCAATTTTGGGCTAGATAGAGACTTTGTTGATTAGGAGCTTCTTCAGTTCATGGTGAATCATGTGTTATAGAGGACTAGATGCCAATGAAGACCGAACTTGAAAGAGATTGACACAAGTACTCATTAAGGGGGAGTTTTGGCATTATTAACTACTACAAGTCTTATAGATTAATGTTTGATATTTGCTAATAAGATAAGGTTGTTATTGTTATTGTATTAGTCATTTAAGATATGGTTTGTTTCTAAGTGAATACATTTTTACTGTATTTTCAGAGGTTGTTAGATATAGTTGGATATGAGAGATTCTCTGCAAGTAGTTGACTCCTATATTGGTGTGTGATTGAAATATCCTCTCAACAAGTTTTTAGTGTGCTAATATTGTATTTCTATCTTAAATCAGAGCTTTATATATGTATGTGTGTGTGTGTGCAATTATTTGTTAAATAGAACATACACCATATATTTCTCTCTCATATTTGTGTGTGTGTGTCCCTCGAGAAAACTACTATGCATAATATTGGTTATTGAGTACCCATTAATAATATAAAAACCTCACATTTTCTTGGGGATTTATAAGAGTTGTTCCATTATAATATGAAAAGGGGAACAATTGCGAATTTATATGAAAATTTCACCTCAATCTATCTCTGTGCTTAGAAAAACAATAGAAGAAAATCCTACAGAGGTAAAGATAAAGGCAATCATTTCACCCTCATTCTTGAAATAGCTTATCAAAGAAAAACATCTTTTAAACACTTGGCTTGACCTAGAATGTTAAATTGCAAGAAGTGATATTAGAAGAGACTCTAGTGAGACTAATAAATATAGTAAGACTAAATATTAGAAGGCTATTAATAAAAAATAAATCAATAGTTTACCTAAAATCAAGTGAAAGTTATAGGATAAGTAAAATAGTTTCTAAGAGATATTGGGCTAACATTGTCACTATGAAAGATAAATAATTAGATAATATTGACATAAAAATGATTGAAAGATAGCTTTATGTTTTCCCTCAAGTATCTCATTGATGATGCCCACGCCACTACCTCTACATTGAGGTTTTTTCAGTTGAAGACATAAAATTTAGGATTAAGCACCTCACTAATAGAAGTACTAAATATATTGAAGGATAACAAGAATAAATCTTAAAACTAGTGAGTTTGACCTTATTGCATCATATAATAATCTCTTCAATCAAGTTGTCAAGCAAATATTCCCTAAAAAAGGGGTTTAAATTTATTTGTCCCTATTTTCAAATTTGAAAACTAAGATGTCCCATTCAATTATTTAGCTATCATGAATAACCCAACTTTTAGCAATTTTTTGGCTTAATTATTGAAATAAAAGTTAGTCATTGGTTTGAGGACAATAATAAATGGGTTTTAAAATAAACATGGTTTAGAAAAACACGCTAAACCTATTCACCTTACAACTCTATAGTTATTTTCAAGGATTGTAGAGACAAAAGGGAAGATTTGATATATTGCTTTGTTGATTTTAGACAAGCCTTTGCTATTTTTCATGGGGGCAAGATATGTAAAATATTATAAGAAAATGGACATCCTTTTGAGATTTATAGTGTTGTGATTAGGTTCTATAAAAATCTTATTTCTAGGATGAAATATATAATGAGTGGTCAATGGACATTGATGTAATATTGGTTTTAAGTAAGGGAATCCCCTTTCTTCCACCCATTTTGGCATCTATGTTGATAAAGTTGATAAGTGTTTAGAAAACGAGAGATGCATTGATATCAACATGGTAGGAGTCATTGTCTTTCTTCTCTTATACATTGATGATATTATTCTCATTGCTAAATCTATTGAATATATTCACAAAAAATTCAAAGTTCTCTAGCAATTTTGCAAAGATTATGAACTCACCCTTAGTATTGGTAAAATCAAAGATTATGATATTAAAGATAAGAAAATAATATCTTTTGGTTTTGTATGGTGATAATGATGGAATCACGATAACCATTACACCAAAACCTGCAGGTGTTAGTAAATGGACGCATCACCATAGTTAATGGATCCTTGAGAGGTGGTTAGGTACATGTTGCGAAATACATGGCGAGTGCTGGATTATCCAATGCCCAATAATATCCCCCCAATGTGAGCCAGGGGTGTTTCTAACTTGAAACCTTTGGCTCTAATACCACTTGATTATCTGACTATGTAACGTTCTTGACTAGTAACAAACACTGTTGGCATCATGGCTAATGTGTTTTACTTGATGGAAACCTACTTGATAAAGATGTCAAAATTGCGAGAACAGGATGATTATGCAAATTGATATAGATGCTATAGGTGATATGGACAAAGGAATATCAGTTCAGAGACAAAAGGATGGTAAAGGTAAAGTTTGAGAAAGTATATGTGGGTCCTGAGAAGCAAGGTTGTGTACATACACAGGTACTTGATAAAGATGTCAACATTGTGATAACATGATGTTATGTAGATTGATACATATGCTACTGGTGATATGGACAAAGGAATGCTAGTTTAGAAATAGAAGGACAATAAAGGTAAATTTTGAAAAAGTATACGTGAGTCCTGAGAAATAAGGTCGCATACATACGCAACTATTGTGAAGAAAAGTCGCGTACATAATCCGCACCATGGTAATATGGATACTAGAGGTCTTTACCATGGGATTGGCCCATAGTAATGGGTGCGACAATGATTATTTGATCCCGTTAAAGAATACCAATGACATTACTAAGGGATTTGCCTAAGGTATTGACTAAAGCTAAAGTTATATAAAGAGATGAAGATCAAGGTGTTGGGTGTGGAAGTATTGGGTTGTCTATGAATGCTTTGATCTGTAACATGTGTGCACCAAGGAGCATGGAGGAGGCTCAAATATGCTAGATCTGAAAGTGTAGTAAAAACTAAGGATGATACTTGCTTGAACTACTTATGCTTGTAATGTTAGATCTGTAGCTATAATGATGAATTAATCCAAAAGTGATGCTTGTCAAGATTTGGGTTTAACAAATGTTGTGATTTGTAGCGAAGGTATAACTCAGTAATTTCAGATCTGTACGCTAGTGTGTCTCTGATAAGTCGTGTACATACGGGGAATTGTTTTAGCTAAGTCATGTATAAATTCTGCGAATTTATTTTGTATCCTGATATCTATATGTGGGTGCTATGTGTTGTACCTTAGGAGGCAGTTCCCGACTGAGTAAAAATTAGTGCCCAAGACATTCATTAAATATTACAAATTGATTATTTGTTTGTCTCCTAATTTTGCAAACCCCATAATTATAAATTTTAAACCCTTTAACCTTCAATACATGGAACATAACTTTAAATGGCCTTTAACTATTGGATACAAATGAATTGAAATTTGTGAGAAGTGTTGGTGAAAGTTTCAAAATAAAAGGTTGTTTACACAAAATATTTTACCATAAACTTAGAGGAAAGTGTGTTTGATGAGAAATGGAAAATTTGAAAGAAGAGCACTGTTTAAGGATTTTTTAACCTCTAAATTTACATAAAATTATAACCATTAACTGTAAATAAAGAACAAGCTGCTTCAATTCTTTCAATGAAGAAATACATACATAATATGACACAAGGAAAACAAATCATACCCAACAATTTCTGGAATCACTGCAAAGCTTTATTCATCATTCAAGTGAAGATCAAAGTACAAAAGTAGTCTTCTCTGAGGTATGCAAAAATCTGGAACCCTTTTTCATCTTACTGAAGTACATTTATACAAACTTCCAAAAGATAGTTATCAGAATTGTCAACCTCCTAACTACCCAACTATTCAAATATTACATTGAAACATAAAAATTACATGATTTGAAAAATAATAATAACTACTAAAAGTAAACATTTCATCCTAAATCAATCTGAGATTGCGAAACAGTAGAGGGTTCTGCTTCTATAGCAACAGCTTGTGGCGACATCCATTCCCTAGTCTTCCTACATATTTCTATACTTGTACTTGAGGAATTTATAAACTTAACAAGTACTATCCTGAAATCTATGATTCTACTGTATGTAGGCTTCTCAATAATAAGAGTTTTCATCATCCAAACAAGTTGAAAATATTTATGAAGATAATTGAAAATTGTAGCTCCCTTTAATGCTGCAGTCTTTTCATGTGTAGAATTAATCTTACCTTTTGCTTCCACCAATAATGTTTCATACAACTCCCATTATAACAAATTGTTTTTCTGATCCCAACATGATGGAAAACCAACCCTTGTTCTTTTACAAAATTGATATTGAACTTCATCACTGCTTCCTTAATTTCCATCAATTTCTTCTCTGCTGCTTTTTCTGTTGGTATTTTTCAATATTATTTTATTTATTTCTATCACATGTTTAGTCCTGTCTTCTATTCCAAACTCCTTCATTTCCTCTGCAAACTTTGAGTTTAAGAAGTCAATCAATTTCTTAGCAAACTGGGCTTTATTCTGTAACTTCTGTTTATTACTGAGGAAATGCCAGACACTCTTTACTGTATTAATTATGCCATTCCACAAGATTTCTCTTGCTTGTACCAAAGACATGTTTCCTTTCACTTTCTCCTTTAATTCTTTAATTTCTTACTGAGTAGCCTGGAAATCCCTTCTATATTTTTCTGCAATCTCCTTGGTCATAAACAACTCATGCTCAATTTCCTTGATAATTTTCATAGCATTGTCCAAATCTGTTTGCTTCTTCTTCAACTCATTTTCAGCAATGTGCAACTCAATCCTAACCTGAGTCAATTTCTCAGTAGGATCATTTGAATCTGTTGCCACTACAATCATGCATACATGTGAATCAATATTTTGTTGTAAAGAAAGATTCATTTCTTTCAACTTCATTATTTCCTCATCCCTTTGTAGAAGCTCTTGGACCAATAACTCTTTCTCTTTTTCAACCCCTACTACCTCTGAAGCCATGGGATGCTCTGCTGAGGGCAATTTCAACTTCTTCTTCAGTACCTGAATTTATATCTCAACACTCTGCAATAACTTCTAAACTACAGACCTATCTTTTGGATTCACACCAATCTTGACAATTATCTTTTTTAGCTCTTCATTTTGGGTATTAAGAGCTCTGGAATTTTCTTTCTCCAACTTCAGTTGGTTTACCACTTTCTCTAACATATTTTCAGCTTTAGAAGCAGCTGAAGCAGATTTATATAAATCATGGAAGATTAATTGACCAGTCTACATATGTAAATTAATCTTATCAAGTAATGGAATCCTCTTTGCATCTACTGTTAAATTAACAATCTTGAACCCTGCTGCAGATGTCACTGACATTGCTGATGGATGAGAGAGAGAAAATTTCAACTGACTTTTCTCTAGATCCATAGCTGATAGCAGCCTTGTCTGATATTCAGAAGATACTTGAGCTTCTGATTGTGACTCCATGTTTTCTCTAATCTTCTTGTTTCTTTGCTCCACCTACAAAAACATTTGTTTAATCATGGAAACTGAATCTTGAGAAGATTCTCCTGAAACTCAAGGAGTACAAAAAGTTCCCCCCAACTGCAATTGTATACTAGGAGCTACTGATGTACAAGTCTCTTCAAATATATTTTGCCTTTTTGCTGCTATGTCTTCTTCTTCCTCTAGATCAACTACCTCTGACCTACCTCTTTTCAGGTTCTTTTTCAGTACCAAGAGGGGTCTCAATTTCTATATTTCCCAAGGGAGCTGACTGTCCTCCATTTGCCAGCTTCTCTATTTCTGGTTTTGATTCATGCATAAAAGGAGCATAGCCATTTTCTATTCTTCTGTTTGAAATTATATGATATGGATCATAAGCCCATTTCTCCTCCAGCAATAAATTCATTCCTTCTAACAATTTTTGGACTTCATCTGCTGCTTGCCTAGTATTCACAATGAATGGTCCAATAGTCTTGGGCAACCTAAAAAGGAGTCCCTTCTTTGTAGGTACAAAATGTACCTGATCCACATTTAGACTCTGCCTAATGAATTCCAGAGCAAACATTCTCATAGGAACAAAAGTTGGTAATCTGTAAGGCTCAACCTCAGCTCCATACAATCTTATTTCAACATGATCTTGGAAAGAAAACCAATCTCCAACCTTTACATCTTTACTCACTTGAAGGAAAGATTGAGATTTAGGGAGTAAAGTTGGTGCAGGTGAACTGTTTATGATTGAATACACAACTGAAAGGAAAGAGGATGCAAAATAGGACAAACCCTCATTTTTAGGATCAATTCTTACTACATTAGTCTAGAAAAACACTGATTGTTTATGCTTGAGAGTATCCATGATATTAAACCCTAGATGCATGAATTTCTCAACATTGGAATATAAGAATAGATAGGTCATAAGAGAAGGAAACCTAAAACAACCTATAAGAGTGAAATTCATGAGCTGGACATTAATTGCTTTTTCCCAATATGTTGGTATATCCAATACAACTCCAGGTTTCATCATTATAACAAACATTCCTAGAATGCTTTGTCTATTACTGTAATGACTTCTTTCCCTAAAATTCTGGCCAACCCCTGAAGAACTGGTCTTACATCTTCAACAAAGGTATCCAAGGGAAAATGAGTGGAATCTACATGGATTTTTTTTTCCATCAGTCATCAAATACAAGAGAATTACATCACATTCTAGTCCAAATAAATCTTCAAAATAAGTAGTCAATGACTCTTCAGAAAGGATAAGTAAGACTCTGCAGAAGGATAGAACAGTGTTTGCTGAATCAAGAGAGAGGACACTTGAAAAAAATTTCTCCTACCCTATTTATCACAAAGCACCTTTGAGGATACATTGCTGAAACTAGCCAATGAATAAATTTAGGAAACATATATGTTTGAGGGAAAAAGGCTGCCAATACACCAGATTTTACCATTGCAGCATAAATTGGGGAATTAGACTGGTTTAACTAAACATGTTGGTAGAATTCATGATGGCTAATAGGGAAAGAAACATCAAAGATATCTGTTTCAGTATCCATGAGCAAAATGTGAGAAGAGGAACTGGCTAAAACAATTTTCTTGGCCATTTTTAAAGGATAAAATGATTAATTATGACAGAAATACTTGGTACTGGTGACGAGGCTGACTTAGACGTGAGTTAGACTTTGAATTTCTTGATAGTGAGAAACAAGACAATTTACTGAGTAAAAATCCAAGAAAAGGTTTTATAGTAGAATGAGAAAATAGAAGAGGAAAATGGCATTAAATTCTATCGTGGGGAAGATGACTGAATTTAATGAAGGATTTGACAGTTTGGAGGACATTTGGACAAACGAGTATGACATGGCGAATGAAATCAAAATGAATTGGCTTGCTTGCTAACATCACTGCGGGGTGATTTCTCTGTACGAGACTAACTCCTGGGTGGTGCTTCCGTAGTAAATCTGCACTGTTCATCCAAAAGTCAATAGGCCTGACAAAAGTCTTTGCGGGGGCACTACTCATGTTATCCTTTGGTTTAGTTGTGTCATCAGGTTTTCTCCATCGGGCGGGTCCCATCTTCTCTACCTTTCACTCACCACAAACTTTCCCACACTTTAACATTTCCCACTACCACCACAGGGTCCCACCGCCCGTCTTTATTTATTACAAGAGACTTTATTGTAACAAGATATTAGTATTAAAAAATAATTTTGATAAACCAAAGCAACTTTAGTTTAATCAAATAACAAGAAGTCCTTTCACATTTTTCCTTTCCTCTTTTCAGTATTTGATTTTTTTTCTTTTACGATTATATTTAACATGTACAACGCGTTGAATTTAAAACATGTTACAACATCTAGCTCCACCCGACGATAGTGTTTTTAAGAAGAAAGAACACTAAGAACTGGATATTAGTGCCTTCACCTCGGGCATGGAGTCAAACTGTAACATCACACATTACCATGGATAACTCACCGACATTCTTACAATGAACACTCCGATATATACAATGATTGGAAAAACATCAATCAGTGCTGGAAATAGTGTTTAAGGTATTGCCCATTCATTGGAAGTTTTAGCGATTCACCATCTAAATTCTCTAAAATGAAGGTGTTGTTTGCCTTTGACTCTATAACTCTAAAAGGAACAAACCACAAAGGATCAAACTTACCATGTTTGCCTTTGTCTTCCCTTCTTGTATCCCACCTGAGGACTAGGTCACCAGGATGAAAAAGAATATCCTTAGCCTTCCTGTCAAAAATCATCTTCATTTTCTGTTGATAACCAATCAAATTCTCCACGATTTTTTCCTTGTTTTTATTAAGTTTAATCAACTAATTCATTGTTCTCACCAGAGGGCTCAACTCTTCTTGAACATCTTGGACCAATAATGCAACATGATTTATCAACTAACTAGGAAATAATGCAGTTGTTCCATAAACAAGTTCAATTGGTGATTTTCCAATGGACCTTCTTGGGGTTACTCGGCTTTCCCATAGAGAAAACTTCAGTTTAGTATCCCAATTCTTTTGATTTTCTACAATGGTCTTCTTAAGAATCCCCACCAATGTTTTATTTGATGATTCTGCTAACCCATTCCCCTGAGGGTGATAATTAGTAGAATGAGACAATATCACATTATATTTTTGACAAAAATCTTGCAATCTAGCAGACCTAAAATCTTGCACATTATCTTCCACTAATATTTTAGGACACCCAAATCTGCTGAAAATATTTTCCTCCAAAAATTTAATCACCACCAAATCATTTTATTTTCTTGTTGGAACTGCTTCCACCCATTTAGTAAAATAATATGTACATGTTAAAATCCATTTATATTGCCCACTTGATGCTAGATTGATTTCTCCTACAAAATCTAATCCCCATTGTCTAAATGGTTCTTCTATAAAAACAAGAATTAAAGGCAATGGTGCTAACTTCTTTTTCTAAGCAAACATTTGATATTTTTGACATCCCCTTACCAACTTGTAAACGTATGAAAATAGAGAAGGCTAGAAAAATCCACCGCATAAACAATCATGATATTCATTCACTATTTCAATAATTTCCCCTTCTGTCAGGCAAAGTAAGAGAATACCACCAGGATCCCTCCAATACAATTTTCCATTGACTAACACATATTTTTGAGTTTTAACTTTCAGAGCTCTGTATTTTGATCTATTCAAATTGGGAGGACAACAAAGAAAACATAAATAATGGACAATGTCATTATACCAATCAGAAAACAAGTATTTATACTGAACTTTATCCTTAGAATTTTCTTTCTTACCTTCATTTACTTCCTCATCTCCTTCTGCATTGGTACTGTTTTTCTCAACTTTAGTCAACAAATTGATTCCCATAGCTTGGCAATTTGTTTATGTTAAGATATTTTCCAAACCCTATCCTTTTACTAACTTAGTTGGCTTTATATCCAAATCATATTCTTGTATCTTTTCTATCCATGTCCCTCTTCTTCCTTCTACATCACCCTGAATCAAAACATCTTTTATAGCAACATTTGGAACATATGTAGTTACTTGAGATTGGAGGATATAAACCCTGAAAGCCTTAAGTGCCTTGACCATAGCATAAGCATGTTTTTCAAAAATATTATACTTTAGTTCATGCCTTGACCATGGAATAAGCCTGTTTTTCCAAAATATTATACTTTAGTTTTGCATCTCTTAATACTCTGCTAAAGAAAGCCACCGATTGTTCCCTTCCTTCTTCATTCCTTTGTAAAAGTACTGCTGCAATAGTAGAAGCAGAAGCAAATAAAAACAATTGAAAAGGCTTAGGCTTATTAATACAGGAGCTTCTTGAAGTGCCACTTTAATTCTAGAAAAAGATTCCTTGGCAATTGAATTCCATTTCACTTCAACACCTTCCTTTAGCATATCAGTAATGCCTTTTACAATCTCTGCATAATTGGGAACAAATCTCCTAAGAAAATTTATCCTCCCTAAAAAACTTTGAATTTCCTTCTTATTCCTAGGGAGTGGTATTTTCTTGATTGCTTCTACTCTACTTGGATCTATCTTGACTCCTTATTTTGACACAATATGGCCTAACAAATTTCCTTCTTTCAAAGCAAAATGATATTTCTTAGGATTCAATGATAGACCATACCTTCTGCATTTTTCAAAAATTTGTTGTAGATGCTCCAAATGTTCTTCATCTGACTTTGAGAAAACAATGATATCATCCAAATAAATGACAACAAACTTATCTTTTTCTCCCACAAAAGCTATGTCCATAGCCCTCTGAAATGTAGCCCCTGCATTCATTAGTCCAAAAGGAATTTTAGAATACATAAAAGTGCCCCAAGGAGTTGTGAATGTTGTTTTCTTCTGGTCCTCCTTATCCACTGAAATCTGATTATAACCAGAAAAACCATCAATCATTGATAACCTGTAAGAACCAGTCACCTTCTGTAAAATATGATCCATCTTGGGAAGAGGATAGTTATCTTTCAAAGATGCTCTGTTCAAATTTCAGAAATCAACACATAATCTAATTTCTCCATTCTTCTTCCTTACAGGAACCAAATTTTCTACCCAGTTTGAATACCTTAAAGGAACAATTATTTTTGCATCTAATAACTTCTTAACTTCTTTCTCTATTGATGGTAGCAGCAAAGGATTAATTTGTCTCAACTTCTGTCTGAAATCTTTCACTCCTGGTTTTAAAGGAATCTTATGCTGAATAATCTTGGTATCATAAGTCTTTAAATCTTCATAAGACCATGCAAAAACATCCACAAATTTCTTAAAAATACTTACATACCGTTGTTTGAAATGTTCTAGAACATCTTTAGCCAACCTTACCATTTTGGGTTGCTGATCTGTTCCCAAATTATATTCTTCAAGATATTCCTCCAAATCTGCTTTCTTTGGATTCATTGCAACATCATTTGCATTGAACAAATTTTCTAGGGGTACCAAGCTCTTAGGTATTACATTATCTTTGAGTTGAAGAATCTTATGATTCCCAACTGAATCTTTCAAAAATGTCTTGTTTATATGTTCTTCTTCAACCTCTTCTTCTTGATCTATCTCTAAAAATGCAAACTCTTACATCAGCTCAAGAAAGCCTTTAATCTGTTCCTCATCCTCAAACACCTACCAATGCTTAATATTATCTGGGAATGATGGTTTGTGGTTGATTTCAATTTCATACCTCAATCTAGGATTTAAAGGTGGTTTGAAAGTACTATTTGCAACTGCTAAAGAATCAACCATTTTGTTTTCTTCTCTAGGTACAAACTCTATATTGAAAGCAACAAAGAAATTATCTACCAAATCCCATACTTCATTTCTATATGTTCTTAACCTTAGATGTTTTGTTTGACATTGATTCTTTATCTGCTTTACTACCAATTCATAATCTCCAAAAATAGAAATACACTGCACCCCTAAACCTTTAGTAGCTTGTAATCCCAGAACTAATGCCTCATACTCAGTGATATTATTCGTGGAGTCAAATTCCAACTTATAAGAAAAAGGAAAGAAATGACCTTTTGGAGAAATAAAAAATATACCTGCTCCACTTCCATCTCTTGAATAAGCACCATCAAAATAAAGTTTCCATACTCCACTGACTGTTAGCTCCTCATTTTCAATTGCTGAAGGGCGCTGCATTTTATTGTCTTCAACAATTTCTCTGCTTCTTGGAACATAAAATAGGAAAAATCACCATTTTCCTGACTATACACAAGAGAATTAATAGAACCCTCCTTTGTAATGGTTTTAATAAACCTGGTTTCTCTGTATAACCTCCTCTCTTCACCTCCAAAAACAGGGATTATTGCATATGTAAAATCCAATTTTAGTACACCACCCAAATTTTCTCCCTAGGACCTTGAAAGGAGCATTCCAAAGTGTGCAGGAATATCTGCCACCACCACATCCATCACCAAGCTTCTAGCTGGAATCTGGGCCAAAGAAACAACTAAATCTTTGATCACTCCTACACATTTAACCTTTTTGGAATCAAATGAATAAAGATCCTTATAAGGTTTAGTAATCTGGAGGTTCAATTGTTTCATGAATTACAATGGCATCAAGTTATGCGAAGCTACTGAATCCAACATACAATTATGCAAAATAAAAGAATGAATCAAAAAAGATATGTAGAAAGGTGGAGTGGAAGAATCCACTTCTTCTACATGGGGTCCAAACATTACTATTGGTCTCTCCTCCTGTAAATTTACTGTATCTGCCACATGATCATCTTGAGAGAGATTTATAAAATAAAAAATTTTCTTTTTATATGTTGGAGCTTTAGCCAATTCTGTTAAAGGAACTTGAATCTTAATCTTCTCTAATTCCTTAGTTAGGCTAAAAAATGGATTTTGCTTCCCAATATTTTCTCATTTTTCATCATTTATCTTTTGCTTTGAAACATCATTTGAATCATCTACTTTCTCATGAACAGGTCTATTCAGAATTCCCATACCTGATTTTTTTTTAGAACTTTCTCCTTGCTGAAAAGAAATTTTTGTGCCTGAATCAACCTATTTCTTCCCCTTGTCCTGTTGTTTTTTGTTTTTCTATGGAGTCACCATATGTTGAGACATTGGATCCTGTTTTTCATCAATAACCTCCTGCATTCTTGAACTTTTTCTTGATCTAAGGTCATATTTCCTATGTAATTTTGCCTGCATAAAATCAGTAAACTTTCTGCAATAATCATCAATTTCGTTATCATCTAGAGAAACCTGAAATTCAGAACTCAAATTCTCTCTCCTAATCACATCTTCCTTCTCCCCATAAAATGTTGATATTTGATTTTCATGCTCCTTATAAGTTCCTTCTACTGCATTGTTTGATTCATCCTCTATGTATAAGGGAGGTTGTATTTGATCTTGATCCTTCCTATCCCTCTACAAAATCTGCAATGGTGGCTTTCTAAATTGAGGGTTTAAATTTCTATTTTGTCCCTGCTGAAATTGTCTAGGTGTATTCTTGTTTTCCAGCTCCAACTTTATTAGTTTACTGGACACAGTTTTAATAACCTTAGTCATTTCCTCTAATTTTTTCTCATTATAATCAGGTGTTTGACTGACAATTTTCATTTCTTCTTCTTTTCGTTTCCCCTTATCTTGTTCAGTGTCTTTTGGTTTAATCTTTCCTACTGTAGACAAATTAGCTTCAATTTCAAGAGCATCGGTCTGTATTTGATCCAATGAAGGGGACCTCCTCTCCCTCAGAGTGAAACCAAAATCAGAATCAAATGCTCTTGCAAATACTACTTTTGCTCCTGCAGGAGGAGGCTTAATTTCTCCAGGAAGACTATTGTATAACTTATTGAATATTTTTATAAATTCACCTACTTTCTCTTCAGGCTTCCTTTTAATGACATTAAATTCTGTTAGAAAATAGCCATGATCTTTCTTCTCTCCCCACCTCTGTGTAAACACATTTTCCAATTCTTCCCATGTATTAATCAAATTTGCAGGAAGGGTTTTGAACCACTTCCTGGCCTCTCCATCCAATGACTGAACAAACAATCTCATCACCACATCTAGAAACTCTACATTCAAATTTTCAGCAAATGCACAAAATGTGGCAATATGATTCTCTGCAGTTACCTCGTCTTCCCTTGTGAAACGAGGTAACAATTTGAGGTAATCTTGAGGCATTGGATTCATAGGTTGAGGGAGATTCAAGGGAGCATATCTATTCAATAGAAAAATAGGGATAGCCATATTTAAATTTAAATTAACTGTAGAAGGGTTACCTGCTTGAAAGAAAAATGATTGTGGAGGCAAGGATGATATGGGAACTGCTTGGTTTACAATGGTAATAGATGAAGGGTCAATTGTTTTTATTTCTTGAAATTCAGGGAAACAAAATGAAACTGACTCAAAATATTTTTCCTGCAAAGTTGGTTCAGGAAAATTTATCTGAGAAGGGGTGAGAACTTATTCAGAAAAAAAAAAATTCCTTATTACTTCTTCTGGGTGAAAGACATAAATTTGTTGTATGGAAATAGTACCAGGAGTAGATAAAGTGGGATTTGGGGTTATTGGTGATTTTTTTTTCCAAACTCTCCCGGAAACCAACTTTTCTGGATCAGAAAGAGCAAGAGTTCTCTATTATGAGGTGTCTGACCTCGTGTGTGGTCGTTTTGGATCTAGGTTTACAATTTTTGATGAGAATCTTAGCCTAACCACTTTCTTCGCTCGTCAATCAAAGAAATGAGCTTATAGAACCCATGGAAAAATAAATTCATATTTCTGTTCCTCGGAAATAGCGCTAAAAAATGTTGTACCTTGGGACACAATGCTTGACTAAGTAGAAATTAGTGCCCAAGGCATTCATTAAAGATTACAGACTGATTGTTTGATTGTCTCATCATTTTGAAAACCCCAGAACATTAAATTTTAAACCCTTTAACCTTCAATATATGGAACATAACCTTAAATGGCCTTTAAATGTTGGATACAAATGAATTGAAATTTGTGAGAAGTGTTAGTGAAAGTTTCAAAATAAAAGGTTGTCTGCACAAAATTTTCTACCATAAACTTAGAGGAAAGTGTGTTTGATGAGAAATGGAAAATTTGAAAGAAGAGCACTGTTTAAAGATTTTTTAACCTCTAAATTTTACAGAAAATTATAACCATTAATTGTAAATAAAGAACATGTTGCTTCAATTCTTTCAATGAAGAAATACATACATAATATGACACAAGAAAAACAAATCATACCCAACAATTTATGGAATCACTATAAAGCTTTATTCATCAAGTGAAGATCAAAGTACAAAAGTAGTCTTCTTTGAGGTATGCAAAAATCCAGAACCCTTTTTCATCTTATTGAAGTACATTTATACAAACTTCCAAAAGACAATTATCATAACTGTCAACCTCTTAACTACCCAACTATTCGAATATTATATTGAAACATAAAAATTACATGATTTGAAAAATAATAATAGCTTCTAAAAGTAATAATTTCATCCTAAATCAATATGAGATTTCGAAACAGTAGAGGGTTCTGCTTCTGTAGCAACAACTTGTGGTGACATCCATTCCCTGGTCTTCCTCCATATTTTTGTACTTGTACTTGGAGAATTTATAAATTTAACATGTGCTATCCTGAAATATGTGATTCTGCTGTATGTAGGCTTCTCAATAAAAAGAGTTTTCATCATCCAAACAAGTTGAAAATCTTTATGAAGATAATTGACAATTATAGCTCCCTTTAATACTATAGTCTTTTCATGTGTAGAATTAATCTTACTTTTTTCTTCCACTAGTAATGTTTCATATAGTTCCCAGGATAAAAAATTGTTTTGCTGATCCCAATAGGATGGCAAACCAACCCTTGTTCTTTTATCAATATTGATATCGAACTTCATCACTGCTTCCTTAATTTCCATCAATTTCTTCTCTGTTGCTTTTCTGTTGGCATTTTTCAATATATTTATATTTATTTCTATCACATGCTTAGTCCTGTCTTTTATTCCAAACTCCTTCATTTCTTGTGCAGACTTTGAGTTTAAGAAGTCAATCAATTTCTTAGCAAACTGGCCTCTATTTTGCAACTTCTGTTTATTACTAAGGATGACTTCTTCTAAATCTCTGACAATAATCTTTTCCTCTTCAATGATAAATAATAATTTCCAAACACTCTTTACTATATTAATTATGTCATTATCTGAACATGTTAGTATAATTCATGATGGTTAACAGGGAAAGAAACATCAAAGATATCTCTTTCAATATCCATGAGCGGAATGTGAGAAGAGGAACAGGCTAAAACAATTTTCTTAGCCATTTTTAAAGGATAAAACGATTGATTATGACACAAATACCTGGTACTGGTGATGAGGCTGACTCAGACATGAGATGGACTTTTAATTTCTCGAAAGAGAGCAATAGGACAATGTACTGAGCAAAAAGTCAAGAAAAGGTTTTATAGCAGAATGAGTAAATATAACAGGAAAATGGCATTAAATTCTATCGCCGAATTTAATGAAGGATTTGACAGTTTGGAGGACAGCTGGACAAAGGAGTATGACATGGCGAATGAAATCAAAATGAACTGGCTCACTTGCTGACGTCACTGCGGGGGGACTGCTCTGTATGGGACTAACTCCCGGGTGGTGCCTCCGTAGTAAATCTGCACCGTTCATCCAAAAGTCAACAGGCTTGACAAAAGTCTTTGCGGGGGCACTGCTCGTGTTATCCTTCGACTTAGTTGTGTCATCGGGTTTTCTCCATCGGGCAAGTCCCATCTTCTCTGCCTTTTGCTCACCACCAACTTGCCCACACTTTAACATTTCCAACTGCCACCATAGGGTCCCACGATCTGTCTTTATTTATTACAAGAGAATTTATAGTAACAAGAAAATTAGTATTAAAAAATAATTTTGATAAACCAAAGAAAATTTAGTTTAATCAAATAACAAGAAGTCCTTTCACATTTTTCCTTTCCTCTTTCCAGTATTTGATTTTTTTTCTTTTACAATTATATTTAACATGTACAACACATAGAATTTAAAACAGGTTACAACATTATGCATGATAGTCGCGTACATAAATTGATATGTTTTGTGGAGGTCATGTATATATACTAGGGTTTTGAGGTATGGATTAGTGATAACATTTGATCAGTTTTGTTATGATTGTTGTTGCTTTTTGATGATGTCTCTATCATGATAATATGTGTTTAACAATATTGGTTGGGTTGAATTGGTTATGGAATGTAATGTTGATTAGTGATGATGCTACAGTCTGGTGATTTGTAATTGGTTCAATGATCCGTGACTGATTCAGTACATGATTATGTGGTTGGTTAAGTAATACATTGATTCAGATTAAGTTGTGAGTGATTTGATATCTATACGTAGGTATGATACAAAAGAAGTTCGTATCTACGTGGGTCTTCTTAAGAAAAATAACGTATACATTTGAATGTATGTGTGATGATGATGAGAAATGTATGGTTTGGTATATGATTATGCATTGGTATGGTCTGATGGTTTATACCTATTATGGGTTGGTTTGATCTTGTTGCAATGGTTGATTGAGATTTAGTGATTCATTTGATGGTAATAAAGTGATTCATTTGGTTAAGTGTTTAGTTTTAGAATTATTACTTGGTATTGGCCTTAATGTTGGAAGTGGGGTCCAGTATGAAGATATGGTGAAAAGTGGCCTATAGGTTTTGATGTTCTGAGTCAAGTGGATCTAGTATGAAATATTGTGAAACATGGTCCACAAAGGGTGTTGAGGGATGGAGCCTTCAGTAAGGGAGTTAGAGCTTCCTTCCAATGGTAGCTAGTAAATCAGTTTAGGGGGTAGGTTCTCCCTTTTGGTAGGCACCAGTAAACGCGATTAGGGGATTGGAGCTCCCTTCCAGTGGGTACTGGAGAATGAGAGAAGGTTGTATCCTTCTGCAGGTGGGTGCCTGCGTGATGGTAAGAGTCTACACCAATAAAATATTGTAAGAAGCTTTTCTTTATATAATAATAAAGAAGACAGAGATGACAACAATGATGATTTTCTCCCACATTGGGTTTATTCCTAAAAATATTGGTATTCTATGTGTGTTGCTTATGTGTTGTGTTATTTTCTCTTTATTGCTCATGGTTTCTACCCAATAGATGAATAATGACATAATGACACACTTAGGGGTAGGCGCTCCCTTCTGGTAGGTGCCAGTAAACGCGATCAGGGGATTGGAGCTCCCTTCTAGTGGGTACTGGAGAATGAGAGAAGGTTGTATCCTTCTGCAGGTGGGTGCCTGTGTGCTGGTAAGAGTCTATACCAATAAAATATTGTAAGAATCTTTTCTTTATATAATAATAAAGAAGACAAAGATGACGATAATGATGATTTTCTCCCACATTGGGTTTCTTCATAAAAATATTGGTGTTCTATCTATGTTGCTTATGTGTTGTGTTATTTTCTCTTTACTGCTCATGGTTTCTGCTTAATAGATGAATAATGACATAATGGCACACTTGTTAAAGATGATTAATTGATGGAACATATGAAAACTTAGTTAAATGAATATACGCGGTTTCACTTCACAGAAGTTGCGTACATATGCGAGTTGCATAAATGACAGTAGCGTAAAAAATGCATAATAAGAAATGAAAAGTTTGAATTAAATTAAAATACTGATTCAACCCACCCCAGTATTTTTCCTAACAATTAGAATCAGAGCAGGTCACTCTAGCAGAAGCTTAATCGCTTGAGAATGGATTAGGAACAATGGGAAAGAAGCAAAAGAAGAAGTCAACTCAAAGGAAGAAACCAGATCAAGAAAATTGTGGTAGTAAAAATAATATATTAGATGCAGTGACAGTTATAGATGTCAACAAATATTCAGATTCGGGAGCACCCTATTTTGTTAATCAAAGAAGATAGTAACAAAGAATTGTTTTCTCTTAATCAAAGAAGATAGTAACAAAGAAATATCAAGTATTGGTTCTTGCTCTTATTGTGGTGGATTTCCTTGTCTATGTAATAATGATGATAGTGAAGATGATAGCTAATCAACTGAAATTTCTCTCATGGGTAAAAATGAAAGTAGTCATTCTAAAGAGGAAACAAAAATGGACAATAAAGGTATGCTTATACCTAGTGATACTAACTATCAGGAATGGAATGAAAGGATGAAGTCTAATTTAATGAACTTTGGATATAATGTTTGGAATTTAGTATGTAATGGTTCCACTAAAACTTCCCCATCAAGTGAAGAACTGAAAAAGAATAGGCAAGAAAGAAGTGTAATCTTTTTTTTTTCATAAGTAATATTGTTCTATTAATATGATACAAAAAGAAGTTACAGAAAGGCTTGACCTCAAAATTGCTGAGCATCAATCATCATCAAAAAATGAATCTGTTTGTTTTGGATTGCCCCAACATAGGGGAAACTAGTCCACTGACCCAGAAAGAATCCACACTTGGGTAAGCATTGTTTTTCCAAAAAGACAGAGAGAGATATTGCATGTCTAGAACCCAAAACAGTGACTTGAAAAGACTGCTTAAACTTAGACACATCCACTTGGCAAGTGAGGAAAAAAACTGGTTGCCACGCATCAAGACTATAGATTCTCTAGGGCTGGTTCCTCTTCGATTTGACACGCGAATTGGTACCAGTCATCATCTGCGTCAGACACGCCACGACCCTGAGTTGGACGAGCCTCCTCAGCGCCACCTGTGCCCGTCTGCATTTCAGAAATGGCGTTCTGTCCGCTTCCCGATGCCTTAGTGTCACTATGTTTGTCATCCTTAGTTGGTGGACTGTCAGCTATAGCCTTGCCATGCAGAGCCTCTCTGCCTTCATTATGCTATTTATTGCCTACATCTCGGCTGCCTAAAGCTTGTCCGCTTTGCTTTTCCTTGTGCCCGGATGGAGGAACGTGCAGCTCAATCTCTTCCGAGAAGGAAATTGTCACAATAGTAGTGATTATGGGCTGGTTTAAGGTACCGCGGAATCGGAACTGAGTGCTGTGGGGAGCAGGATACGGTGGAAGAGGGAAATCCACTGAGGGAACAACTACATCCCTCCCTTCAGTGGCTTGGAAGCTGGCATGACCCATACCACTTCTGGTATTTGGGTAGTGGCGGGAAGGAGAGCTGAGAGGATTGAGCATATCAGTGGAGGAGTCAGGGGAAACGATGGCAGAGCTAGTTGAAACCGATGTGTGGATGATGCCTCCGCGGGTTCCGCCACGCCTGCTACGCGTACGATATCTGATGCGTGCCATAGTAGGTGTTGAGAGTTAGGTTGATAGCAAAGGGATTGAATGAGCTTCGATCCGGAGAGTGAGCAGGGGAGGACTTTGCCTGGTCTGCGATATAGAGGCTGGAGTGAGAGAAATGAAATCCGTTGCCGAGATCAAGGCAAGGAAGCAACCAACATCGGCTGCCGGTCACAGTGCGGGTGCAAGGTTCTGCAGCCTGCGGAGGGCAGACACAATGGAGCAAGGGAGGAAATGCATGTTGCTCTACAGGGACCATGGCTATGAGGGTGGAGGAGGTGTCTCGGCCTTCGAAGTCAATTAATGTCCTCTGCAAGGTGTTATGAATTCGCCTGAGGTTGGCGTTGGGGATGATGCTGGCAGCCATATGGCCATCCTGTCCGTCGGCCGACCATCTAATCATAATAATTACCAAATTAAACACCCGCATCCAGGTGCATTTCTTCTTCATTTGCCCTTTCATTTTGCACCAAATCATTGTAATCCTACAATTGAGGAGTGGTGGCTATAGTGTTAAGTGTACCTACATGAAGAGTCTTTCCACTATCAACTTCGATATTAGCTAGGAAGTCTGCTACTTTGTTGCCATCCCGACAAATGTGCTTAATGGTGACTGCTCTATGAGTTAATAGCCATTGTTCAATCTGCTCCAATCGCTCTGCCAATCTCCAGCTGCTGCCAACTCTGTGTGATGGAGTTCCCTGTAATATCTTATTAACCATGTTAATAAGAATCTGAGAATCCCCTTCAATTATAAGTGGGGAGTAACCATGGAGCTGAGCAAGGAGGAGCCCCTGCCATAACCCTTCTAGTTCAGCCGAGTTGTTTGTATCCCAACCAATTGAACCCAAAAAAGTTAGGAGAACATTGCCTTTGTGATTCTTGAAGATTCCTCCATATCCTGCTTTGCCTGGATTACCTTTAGATGCTCCGTCAAAGTTGAGTTGTATCATATGTGGTGGAGGGGGAGTCCATCTGTCAGGTGTCGCTCCTGGTGGAGAATTTTTACCTTGGTGTGCCTGCTTTTGGTTCCACTGGAGATTCCAATTGACCCATATATTTTGTTCCTGTGGGGTGGAGGGGAAATCGTCGTCAAGCCATGTTTGGAGAAAAAAGGTTTCTCAAAGGTTTTGACATATATTATTCCATAGAACTTTTATAGGAGATGATTGGTCCTTGAAGATTCGACTATTTCTTTCTTTCCAGACAGTCCACATGAGGAAACCTGGTATAAGTTTCCATAAAGAATTTAACAGTTTGCTTTTGTATGGATGGGTTGCCCAAGGACGTATAGTATTGGTGGTATCCTCCTTACTTCGTCCATCTATTTGACATCTGAAGCTAACTTTTCCCAAAGTCGGTTTGCCAACGGACATGAGTTTATGAGATGCTCAGTAGTTTCTTCCGCATGTTTGCAATTTGGGCACATAGAGGGTCCATGAAAGCTCCGTTTTCGTAGGTTGTCCCAAGTAAGGATTTTGTTTTGACAAAGCAGCCAGAGGAAGGTGGATATTTTTGGCCAAATTTGGGGATTCCAATCTTTGTTCCAGAGATTATCCTTGACTATGTTGTTCCTTAGAATTATATGATAGGCTTCTTGTGATGTGAAGGTTCCTCTCGTTTTATAACCCCATCTAATGATATCTTTCTTTTCAGAGTAGCGAATTTTCCTGTTTGAGAGCTCTGTTCCAGATTATCTTTGATGGACTACGTGTCTTGCTTGAGAATGTTGTTCGAGCTTATCCATTGCCTGTATCCTTGGGTGTGAGTGGGTTTCCAAAGTTGATTTACCTTGATCATTGGTTGCTCTACCCAATCCTATAGCTGGTGGGGTGTGATTAGGTCCTTTAGTTTGGGTCGTTGCTGCCAAGAATCCTCCCAAAACCTTGCATTGTCACCATTCCTGATTTCCCAGAAGCTGTGTTGTTGAATTAGATCTTTATGCTATTTAGCTGCATTCCAAATTAGGGAACCTGGGCCAACTTCTTTGAGCTGAATTAAGTCATCTACTGGTCTATTATTGGCATATTTTGCTGTCCAGAGGATAGCCCAAGGAGTATGCGGGTCAGAGATCCATTTCCACTAGATGCGTGCTCCCATGACCGCGTTGCTGTGTTGAGGATCACGTAACCCAGTACCTCGGAATTTTTCGGTAGACAAACTGTGTCCCATTTTACCAATGCCCATTTTCTCTTTTGTTTCATATTTCCCCATAAAAAACCTCGTTGAAGATTTTTGATTGCTTTGAGAACCCATTTGGGTGCTGCTAGAACTGAAAAGAGGTAAAGCGGCATGGATTGTAATACTGCTTTGATTAAAACTAAACGGCTCGCCATGTTGAGTGCTCTGAAGGTCCAAGAAGAGATATGAGCTTCCATTTTTTCTAAGAGCACAAGCCAAGATGAGTGCTTTAAGGTAGAGGCCATCATAGGAGCACCCAGGTATTTGGAGGGGAGGACCGCAGTCGAGAAGCCCAAGATTCTAGCAATAGAGGATTGAGTTATTGCAGGGGTGTGAAAGAAAAAGATTTGGGATTTAGCTTTATTAATGCAAGCTCCAGAGGTGTCCGAAAAATCAGATAAAATGGATCTTAATTTGAGGGCTTCTTGGACTGAGGGATGACTGAATAACATGTTGTCATCCACGAATTGCTGGTGGGTGAAAGCAGGGGTGTTGGGAAAGGATAGGCCTCTTAATTGATGGGAATGAAGGGCTTCTTTGATGTATCGGCCAAGACCCTCCGCCATAATAACAAACAGAAAGGGGGAGAGGGGGTCACCTTGTCGGATAGCTCTAGATGGGTGAAAGGGGCCGGATGGGATCCCATTGACTGGAATAGAAAAGAAGGTAGAAGTAATAAGACTCATTACCCATCTAACCCAGGGGGGGTGTAACCAAAGGCAAGCAACATTTTTTGAATATATTTACAGCTTAAACTATCAAAAGCCTTAGGGAGATCGATTTTTAGGAGCATACCTGCCTTTTTGGACTGCTTTAAAGAGTGAATGATCTCGTGAGTGAGAATAATACCATCTGTAATTTGCCTTCCTTCCACATATCCTGATTGCTCTGGTGAGATAAGTAATGGAAGCAGGGGTTTGAGTCGTGAGGCAATGACTTTGGAGACGATTTTATATATGACATTACATAGTGCAATAGGTCGGAATTTGTCCAGGGTCTGACTATGTTCTTCCTTAGGAATGAGGGCGATGAAGGTTGCGTTCAAAGATGGAAGCATCCATCTATTTTCCCTGGATTCCTCAACTACTTGCCATACCTCCTCCTTGATTAGGTCCCAGAAGTTGTGGAAGAAATCATATGTGAAGCCATCTGGACCAGGTGCTTTTCCTACTTTGAGTTGTCGCATAGTTGTCTCCACTTCCTGTAAAGATATAGGCCTGAGAAGAATTTGGTTGTGTTCCTCTATTATGATCTTAGGAATATTCTTGGTGATTTTCTCTATAGCTGGCAGCCGGTCGATCTGAGGTTCCTGGTGCACCGTCCGAAAATGGGTGAGAAGTTCCTGTTCTATATCCTCGTGTTTTTCCAGCTGTTCCCCTTGTTGATTCTGGATATGAGTAATGTTGTTATGCATTCTCCTTTGGATAGTAGTGCAATGGAAGAACTTTGTGTTGCATTCGCCCTCTTTAAGCCATCTGATTCGTGACTTTTTCTTCCAAAGTATTTCTGCTTGCTTTGCTCTTTCTGAGATTTGCGTTTGTAGGTGGATTTCTTGTTTTGCTAGGGCTTCAGATCTTCCTTCAGCAATGATTCTTTGCTGTAATTTTTCCATTTATTGATCAAGAACGCCTTGTGCTTGGAAAATATTGCCAAAGGTAAAGTGATTCCATTGTTTGATGTTATTCTTAAGATTTTTGAGTTTTTGCTAGAGCTGATACATTTTTGTGCCTTCCGATGGTTTGAAATTTTTCCAAACCGTTGTAATAAGGTTGTGAAAGTCTGGATGAGTCAACCAGAAGGCTTCGAAGCGAAAGGGCCTGCGTGTATTATTTCCCGGTCTTTGCCATTGAAGCATGATAGGCCAGTGATCTGAGCCTGAAAGCGGTAAGATTGAGGCCGAGAAGTCCCCTCCAAGATGGATTGCATTGTCGGAAAGCAGGAATCTATCCAATCGAGAGGCGATTTGATGAGCACCTACTCGTTTGTTGTTCCATGTGAATACTCCATTGTTGAACGACATATCTATGAGCCAGTTGTCTTGGATGAAGTTTTTGAAGTGAGTGCTTTCATTGTCCAGCTTGACCCTTCCCCCTCTTTTTTCCTCCAATTTTGTTATCATATTGAAATCTCCTCCTGTTATCCAAAGTGGATGGGATCTTTCTGAGTTGATCTGAGCTAAAGTATTCAGAATGTCTAACTTGTTTATTGCATCCCTGGGGAAGTAGACATTGGTTATGTGTCCATGAACATTTGTCCCTATTATATGGAATGTGGCTTGAATAAAGTGCTTACTAGCATGAATGTTAGTAAGTGTTATGTCTCTTTCATCCCATACGATTGCTAGTCCTCCTGATGCTCCTGTGGCATCCATTGCGACTGCTTTGCTGCCTAGCCATGCTTTGGCAAGGATCTGATCCAGCGTTGTAGAGTTACATTTGATCTCCTGCAAAAAAAATACTTGAGGTTTCTCCTGTTGAAACATGTTTTTTATCAGTCTATACTTCCCGGGGTTGTTAAGCCCTCTAATGTTCCATGAAATGAGCTTCATGATGCATGGTTGGGTAGGGGATTGTAACACTTTGTAAGCTTGGAATATCTTCAAGATTCCACCAGCATCTCTCCTATGCGATGGTTCATTGAAGATCTGTTTTCCTTCCTCGTTTCTTATTATCTTTAAAGATGTTTTTTCCATCCCACTGACCTCCGGTTTGGATACCTAGCGATCTTTGCTTCTGTGCTCTAGATAGAAAGACTTCTAAGTTTTCCAGCTGCCTTTTTGGGATCTTGTCATATTCTTTTTCCTTATAAGCTTGTTCTAGTCCCAGTATATCCAGATCTCCAATGTCGAAGCTCTTCGGCTCCTCTTCCATGTGCTGGGCTTCTTCTCGCTCTACCTCTGTGTCCTCTACAGTCGTGGGTTCCTGTTGCATGCTATCTACCTCCATTCCTTGAACATTCTTATTGGAATGGGGTGATTTGAGATCTGAGGATTGCAAAGATTTTTGGGTTTGCTTTGAGCTTGAGGGAGTGGTTTGGGGGTTCAGCTTAGGAATAGTTTCAAGGTGTTCCGGGTTTTCTAAGATGTTAACCTCCGGCTAAAGTAGGGATCCAAAGCTATTACTGGTTGATGGCATGGATGTATTGGCAACAGGTTTTTTGATGTATGAAGAGGGCTTTTTGTGGGTCTTTTTGCGATTGGAAACTTTGGTAAATCGATCCGAGTCAGGTTTGTCCATTGTGGGAGTGGTCACGGATTTCAGATTAGAGGGACAGTCATGGAATAAATGGCCAAGGGCGTGGCATTTTCTACAACGGAATGGAACATGCTCATAATCTATTGACTATATCCATTCAAATTCATCATGATATAGGCTTACCGCATCTGGGAGGGCTCTGTTAAGGTGCATATATACACATATCCGCGCATAGGATGTGTATCACTTGAGTTTCATCTCCTCTGCAACTTTGATGAATTTGCCCAAACCATTCCCAATGTCTTGTAGCGAATCTTCGTCCCAGTATTCCAAAGGGAGGGAGTAGAGGCATATCCACACTGGTGCCCAGCTCAGATCTTCTTTGTCCGGATTGAAACACTTAATCCAGTCTCACAGGTACAGTTTGGCTGCATTGAAAAAATATCGTCCGCCATCAAGTACCCTGTTTTGGTCCTCCAAACAGTGGAAGATTACAGTGAAGAAGCCCTTAGGCCCTAACTGCAGAGTAATGTGCCCCTTTGGTTTCCATTTGGCTGCTATCCAGCCATGCAGTGCTTTCTCTGTGGGCCAAAAGCCTATGAACTTTCCAATCAATGCATGATCCTTCATATACTAGATTTGAGTGTTGATCTGATGACTTGGGAGCTCAATCTTAGGTCTGTCTACTGCTACAGGTTTGCAGGTTGCTGACGTCACTCTGGGTTCTTCATTTTTGTTGGTATTCTTTGGAGCGTTTTCATGCTTTGTTCCTATATCTTCCTGATGGTCCTTCATGACATTTTCTGTATGTTGCAGGACATTTTCCATATCAGTGGGGGGAGGCTCCATATCTTCCCCCTGAGGGGGTTCCATCACTGGCTAACTATTCCTTGTTATGTAGTAGTTATCTTATGGTTGGAAGGTAATGGCAAAATGGCGATGTCTGTAAAAGTCTGCCGTTTGCAGAACTGCAACAAACCCTAATCGCACCTTCTCTCCACTTCCCAGTCCCAGTTCCTATCCATGGTTTATAAGGCCATTAATCAAGAAGTGTAATCTTTTGTGGCTTACCTGATTTAGTATTAGAGAAAGTCAATCGTTATGAAACCACAAAGGATGTATGGGATAATCTGTAGGTCATTCAGAAAGAAGAAGGAAATTATATAAAGGAAGCTTTTTCATCAGGTAAACCAACATGTAATCTTATTTCTAAAAGAAATAATGTATCAGAAGATGAGTATGATGATAAGGAAACCCTTGTTATATCAGATGGAGTTACTGATTTAGAAGAAGACAAGTTAGAGGAAGTTCTTAATCTTAGAAGAAAACTTTTTTTGCTTTGAAAATGATTAGTAATATTAAGAGTAAATTGCAGGCATATGAGAACAAGGATCTTGATAAATCAATAAATACTGCAACATAATCTAATCAATATTATGAAGGACTTGAAGCTAAGGTTGTCTCTCTAAAGTCATATCTTGAAAAGTCAAACAAGCAATATGAAGAACTACTTCAAGTATTTGAAGAATAAGAGAATGGGTTGAAGGAAGAAATTATCAAATTACAGGAACAAGTGGAAGAAGGAAGAAAGGTTGAAGAAGGAATGAGGAAGTAGTATATGGAAAAGGAAGAACAATACCAAAGAATGGAAGTTGAGGTAAACATTCTACAAGGTAAATTAGAAGAAAATGATAAACACTTGAGATTTCAAGATAGTATTACTATTTTGGATAACATTCTCAGTAGTCAAAGGTCTCCTTCCATTAAATCTGGTCTTGGTTTTCATGAAACTATCAAAGGAGAATCTAGTTCACAGGCTTGGGCAAGGATCCTGAAGGATAACAATGCAAAATATGAAATTCTTGATAAAGAGATAAGAAATCAACCACACCAACAACCAAGGAAAGATAATTTTCAAAGGAAATCATTTGCTGCCAATAATAGAAGTACCAATCAATTTTCTCCTCCGAACAATGATGTTGAATGTTTTATTTGTCATAAATTTGGACACTTTGCAACCAATTGTAGAAGCATATTCATGAGAAGATCATCAACTCTCAGGTACTTAGGTTTCTTTAAGGGATATTGTTTTTCTTGCAACATATTTGGTCACAAAGTTATTGGTTGCAATAGAAGGAATATGAAACAGAAATATTATGATTAATCAGCTCCGTTTCTGGTCATATAAGATGTTATGCTTGTAACAAGTTTGGGCATGTAGAAAAATAATGCATGAACAAATAAATGGATCTCCAAAGACAACATGGCAAGCAACCAAATAAGAACATTGCTATCGAAAGACCTGAGAAATATGGATCCACCAACACTTCTTGTATTAAGCAAAAGGAGGAAGAACACATAAGGTGTGGTCTTTCTCTTTGCTCATTTGAAGATGAAGATGAATGGTACATAGACAACGGATGCTCTCATCACATGACTGGAGATAAGAACAAGTTTGAATCTCTCAAGAAAAACAAAGATGGTAAGGTTATTCTTGGAAATAATTCTCTAGCAAAAGTTCTAGGAAAAGGTAAAGCCAAACTTGATAAGTATAGAAAGACAACTGATGCATTGCTAGTTCAAGGGCTAAAGAAAAATATTCTAAGTGTAGGTAAATTAGCTGGCAAAGGACGTATAATTGTGTTTATATCAACTACATGCAAGGTTATCGATGAAGAAACTGGAAAGGTTATAGCAAGAGGATACAAAAATCCAAATAATTATATGTGTTAGTAAAGAATAATTCAGGCAGAAATGAAAAGGATGATTCTTCTTCTTCATATTCATAAAAGAGGAAGATGCTCTCCACTGCAGTGCATTTATCTTAAAATAATACTTCTAACAAAGACTGCAAAAGTGAATGTCAGGTACATAAACCTCATGAATAGCAGGTGATGATTATCAGGTCCAACAGATCAGCAGTGTATTATCTCAAGGGGAGCTATGCATGAGTATCTTGGTGATGGTTCTCTATTTTGATTTGATATTCTTTTTGATGATGGTTTGGTATTACTGACATTAAATCTGATGAAGTAACAGTGAATAGGGACAAATAGTACAGGTTCAGGGGGAGCTATGACTATAAAGAATCAATAGTTTACTTTCTGTACACAGATCTCATGAAGGAAAGTCATGTATATACACGAGTTTTGGTATGGACAATCACATATGTTTCTATGAGATGAAGAAACAACATGACAGACTTTGGGGGGGCTTTTGATATGCTTCAATCAATTTTTAATGGCTTTTTGGTTCTGATATTGACTTACTGCAGACTCTTAATAATGTCCTTGTGATATCTAAGAATGATGTTGGTTCATGATGTGGTTGCAAAAATTTATATTACTGCTGATGAGATGACTATTTAATGCATTTACTAATTGATGAGATGGATATTATTAGATTTAACATTAAATAGTTGGCACAGGTTCAGGGAGAGCATCTTGTATGCTTCTAATGGTGCATTGCTAGAAGTATGGTTTCTTAAGAACTCCTTGTTGCATGATGATGTTTATGATGAGTATATACCATTTGTTATGTATAATTGCTGCTTCTATTATCGCTGAATTTACATATGTTGCTGTCATTCTGTCATTAGTGATGGTGAAGTTATGGATGATGCCTATATGTTGTTTGAGTTACATTAATGGTGTCCTCTCCTTGCTAAAACTTGAAGATATGAATATGAAATTGGTTAATGATGTCGCTGATCATATTTGTGATTACTAAAGATTCTCTTTGTTTGCACACATGTTGTTGATGCTACCTATATGCTACATATGGTGATGTATATGTGATCCAGGTGGGTTTTGGTGGCCACCCACTTATCCCACTTGGACCCCCACAACTGTCTCTTTCAGTTTTTTAGTTTCCTTAATTGTAGCACCATTTACTATTTTTGGCAGTTTTTCGGGTCCTGAACTGTAGTCCTTAGATATATATTTCTAACGAGCTATTGTACGTGTCAAATGAAGATCGGGTGCCAAAGTTACGACCCCGGGAAGTTGATGTACCAACTTACCCAAAACAGGGCCCACAATTTGGCTTTTCATCTTCTAGGGTTAGGTTTTGGGATGTTAAGGGTTTTCCATTATTTCTCAACAATAAATAGGCCTTCAAGCCTCATTGTAACACAGTTTAGAGGCATGTAGCCGCCACATCTCTTCTCAGAGATAAGCTACCATTGCCCTAGCTAGTTTATTTCAATTTTTGTTTGTAAGCATATTTCAGTATTTTACATTAATGAAATGAAGTATTATTTTCACTGCATCTTTGTATTTATGGTTATATCTGTAATCTCTTGCGTTCCTGTTTAAATCCGGATTAGTGGTATCAGAGCGGTCTGATTTTTCTCTATTTTTCTTTGCATGTCCCCAACGAGGTCGGGATATAAGGAGTTAGGGCTTGAACTGGTTGAACCTTTGCAAGATCAGCCTCGCAAATCTCGACGGCCTCCCATGGCGGATGAAAAGAAAGACAAGGGGGTAGGAGATCCTATCAAAATCTTGCTCGAAGAAGCCCTCGAGCGACAAAGGAACGCGATGATGGACAACTTTGCCCAGATCCTTCAGCGGCTACCCAGGGGCGACGCATCGGCTTCCAACAACTACTCTAGAAACGCCACACCATTTAAGGAACACGTTAATTTTGAGATCCCCGTATTCGAGGGTCAGATAGATGCAGATGCCATAGATAAATGGTTAAATCTACTAGAGGGTTATTTTTCTGTTCATGATTTTTCCAGTCGGGAAAATATTATTTTCGCTCTTCTCAAAGTAGCCCCCCATGTCAAGGACTGGTGGGAAACCTACTACGAGCAGAAGGATGAAAGTACAGACTCACTATTTTCAGCCACACCCACTTGGAATCCATTCCGGGATGCCGTCAAGGAGCAGTGTTACCCTATCAAAAGCTAGGAGGAAAAATACATAAAGTGGACCACGCTGCGATAGGGAAGGGACCAAGATGTGCTGGAGTTCACAAACATTTTTCATACCCTTCGCACATAGTTGGGTATTAAGGATTCTGAGCTGCATTTGGTACTCAAATACCGCAACTGGCTACACAGATACATCCAGGAAGAGATAAAGTTCTTGAACATCTCCTCGCTCGACACGACGTACTGATATGCTGTCAAAATCAAGAAAAAGTTCAAACAGAAGAAGCGAGACTTTGGATTTGAAAATCCAAAGACCAAAGGACAAAGCCAAGGCAAGGTGACCCAAGACAACCCGTCGAAGCCGCAAGAAAATAACAACACCACGAAGTCGAATAAGGAGACAAGAAAGTGGTTTGAGTTCCATAAGAGCCCCACTCACAACACAAGTGAGTGTTAGACGAAGCAGTCGCTGGTGGCTGAGTTGAAGGCTTCAGAATTAGATGCATGTTTCGACCCTGAGTCAGAACCTGACAAGGGGAATGGCAAAGGGAAGCAGATCATTGATGCGGAGCCCAACGTCACTGTTGCCACCGCCAGGATCCAGAAGAATGAGCCCTAAGATCCAGAGGAGGGGGAACATCTTTTCCACTCACAGATGTGGGTGAAGGGTTCGCTGCTGCAATTCATTGTTGATAGTGGCAGCCAAAAGACACTCATTTCAACAGAGGTCGTGAAGTGGTTGGGCCTACTGACTACACCACACCCGCAACCGTACAATATCGGGTGGCTTCACAAAGGACGAGATCTTAGAGTTTGCCAGCAATGTCGCCTTCCCTATAGCATCAAGCCCTTCATAGACGAGGTATTGTATGATGTTGCACCTCTGGATGTTTGTGATGTATTATTAGGCCAACCATACTTGTGGAGGTGACATGATGTGTATGAGTCAAGGCCTCGTGCTGTCATTATTTCTTTGTGTAATTCATTATACAGGATACCGGAGGTAGCCCCACCTACGACCACTTCTTTGATCACTGCTAAGAAATGCAGCAAGCTCATCTCCCAGACTAGGAAATTAATTTTCTGTCTGGTTCTCTCCCGAAGTAAGGTGAAGATCATCGCCACATCCATGACCCCCGCGAAGGGTTCTTCCACGCAGCAGCAACAACAATAGAGGGATACGGTCATGAAAGAACACATGGACAGCTTCTCCTCATCCACAGGGGTAACACACAAGTTTCAGGTGGGCAACAAAGTCTGGTTGGATCGACATAAAGAACGCCTTACCAGAACCCATTAGAAGCTTAGACCAATCCGGCATGGTCCTTACACGATTACCAAGGCTGTGGGAAACAATGCTTTGGAGCACAACATTCCCTCATTCCTTCGCATGCACTAAGTGTTCAATGTGTACTACCCTCAACCATGTTTCCCACCATTACTGGACACATCTGAGATTGCAAAACAACTCACCAGGGACCAAATTCAGCAGATGGAGGAACTCAAAGCAATGGGGACCATTGCTTCCTAAGGGAGGAGGAATGATCCAGGTGGATGTTGGTGGCCACCCACCTATCCCACTTGGACCCCCACAACTATCTCTTTCAATTTTTCAGTTTCCTTAATTGTAGCATAATTTACTATTTTTGGCAGTTCTTCAGGTCCTAAAATTTTGGAGCCGTTTTGAGGCCCTAAACGACGTTTTTTTGGAAAATCGGGAGCAACATTGGTTGTGGACCAATGTTTCTCCTCCCAAAGTTGTAGTCCTCAGATAGGTATTTCTAACTAGCTATTGTACGCATCAAACGAAGATTGGGTGCCAAAGTTATGACCCCGGGAAGTTGATGTACCAACTTACCCAAAACGGGGCCCACAATTTGGCGTTTTATCTTCTAGGGTTAGGTTTTGGGATGTTAAGGGTTTTCCATTGTTTCTCAACAATAAATAGGCCTTCGAGCCTCATTGTAACATAGTTCAGAGGCATGTAGCTGCCACATCTCTTCTCAGAGATAAGCTACCATCACCCTAGCTGGTATTTTACATTAATGAAATGAAGTATTATTTCCGCTGCATCTTTGTATTTATGGTTATATCTGCAATCTGTTGCGTTCCTGTTTAAATCCGGATCAATATGATGCTTGAGGATTGTGGATCTTATGTGTGAAAAGAGCTTATTGATCGTGATGATATGAGATCAAAGAGATGAGTTAATAACAAAGCTTGATTACAAAATATTATGCTACGAGTGGTTGATGATAATGAGTTCATGATTTATTCACTATTGTAAGCATCTCTCATTGATGAGAAGATATATACATATTGCTTTCATTATGTCATGGGTTATCAATGCTGGGTGAATTGCAGATAGTGATCTTATGGAAGATTACTTAAATTTCATTTTGATACACTTGATATTGAAGGTTTTCCTTGTTTTTGATGGATGCATGGAGATTATATGATGGCATTGTGGTTCAAGAGATTATGGCTCGTCCTATATGTGGAAAAAGCATGTTACATAAAGTCAAGAAGATGCTTATTGATATGCTATTCTTCTGTCACTAGTTATCAATGATGCATTGATTCCAAATGATGCCTATCTATTGATATGCTTGATGAGGAGGATGTGCTTGATATGGTCGGTATTTGGTTATTGATTGTTGAAGTTACTTGGTGATGCTTGGAAGCATTACAACTTAGTACCATGTTGATGATGCTGAAGAGTTTGATACTCCATTTACCTATCTTACTTCTTGATGATGAGGATGTTCACGTTGCTTCTATGCTGCTGCTATCAAATACTCATGTTGCAGGTTCCTATATCGTATATGGTGGTTGTTGATGACTATCACGATCTTACAACCTCATTGTTGAGGTCTTGGTTTTGGTAATATCTGTCCCTTGATGTAAAGTTCATGTAAAGACCCATGATGTGGTCATTGTAGTATTCAATCATGTATGGATCAAGTCATGCTTTGTATGCAATCCCATTATTTTGGGAAATTGATGTAAAATGGGTTATGTAGCTACCTTGATGTTCAGAACTACGCGAAGTGGAAAAACTTACAGGAATGAAGGAAAAAAGGGTCCAGAGTATAGCCCATTGATTTCACCTCTGTGAAGTGACGAAGAAGAGATAGCAAAGGTTTCTCCGTGAAGTGCTATTCAGTTAATAAGACAAGGAAACCTGCGAATGCCACCTCCACCCACACCACCTCCAACCTCACCACCATTGCCTCCAACTTCAGCCGTACCACCTCCACCTCCACCATAGTTTAGTATGGCAAATATAGGGAAGCTGTCTTTGTTCAAAGGCTTGGGAAATGAGGATCCGGACCAATTTTGGTTTGCTGTGAGGGTTGTATGGAAAGCTCAAGGTGTTACAGATGATCATATAAAGAAGGCGACGCTGGTTAGTGCTCTGCAAGATCACGCGCTAACCTGGTATATTAAGTACTCTAATCATAACCCGAATGCTGGAGTGGCAGACATCCAAACAACACTGAATAAAGAATTCAGTATGATTAAATCTAAGGTGCAGTTGATTGTGGGATTCAAAGAAATTGCGATGCAACAAGGAGAGATGCCTTGAGAACTAGATCATAGGTTGAAATGTACAATCCGCGAAGCCAACATGAACCTAACGGATGAATAACATCGCGAGTGGTTTGTTGCTTCGCTCCTGCCACACTTAAGGGCTGCACTATCGCAGCAGAAGATAACCACTCAAGCGGAGGCTTTCGAGATTTCCATGAGGCTACATGAGACTCCAATGCAAGATCTAAACCTGGGGGTTTAGCAGATCCATGCGTAGTTGAAGAATCTGTGCCTTGAGATGCAAAATCTGAAGCAGGATAGGACAGTTTGACCAGAGGTGCGTGAGGAGGTATGGTGCTTGAAATGCAAGTGTCAGGGGCATGATAAGGACCATTGCCTAGTCTTTGCGAACTATATTGCAGGAGGGGGGTCGATGCCTTTAAGGCCAGAAGCTCAAGTAGGACCTAGCGTGGGGCCTGCATTATGGTGTGCTATCTGTCAGGTAGCAGGAAAACATGCCACGGATAACTGTCATTTGTTGCAGAAGTTTGTACAGGCACTGCAACAACTATTCTGCAACTTTTGTAGGTTGGTAGGACATGATGAGTGTACTTGCAGAAGTTATGAATTGATGATGGATAGAACTCCTGCCCATAGGGTTCAAACCGAAACATGACCCCCTGGCTAGAGTGCACGGATGGCGCGAATAGGATTTCAGGGGCGTGGAAGAAGCTGAGGCAATGGAGGACTTAGCAGAGGTCAAGGACAATTGATTTGCTACAATTGCAGAGGACCAGGACACTATGCCCGCAATTGCACTAATCCAATGCATCCATCGTGCAAGTATTGCATGCTGTTTGATCATTAAACAAAAGAATGTCCTACAATGATAGCTAGGATACGTTGCAAAGGGGCGGTACCACCTCCGCCAACTTAGAACCTGCAGATGATGAGGTATGAGCCACGTGAAGAGGATCTAAATGTAAATATAGTGCTCAGAAGTGGAATTGCGACAAGAGATGACAAGGGGAAACAACCAGAAGACAGTACATGGGTTCACAAAGCTCTGGTGAAGGAGGCTAAGTTCGATTTGGATCATGCATGTGAAACCTTCATGGAAGCCAGGAAGAGCTTTGCTGAGGCCTCCACCTCAGGAAGAAAGGATAAGCCTAAGTAGGAGATGGACCCCTCTATGCTCACAACTTTCTTGGAGACCTGTATGAAGTTACTGCACGATAGTAAGGCTGTGAAAGGGTTACAAGAGCTCATCAATAGATGTGCTGGAATCGCGCCGGGTGAGCCGCACGTAGTACGAAATATTGGCAAGCATAAAACAAGGACGAGACAGGAGATGAGACTGACCACGCAGATAAGAGAGTATGAGATGGATCAAGTTATTTTGGACCCGGGGTCAGACACGAATGTCATACTAAAGTAGACTTGGGAACGAATGGGAAGACCCGCGCTGCAATGGTCTCTAATTCAGCTAAGGATGGCCAATCAGCATAAGATCATCCCCATGGGGCGACTACAGGGGGTGACTGTGGATATTGAGGGAGTGAGCGCGCTGGTTGATTTTGAAGTGATAGAGATAGTGGATGATAACAATCCCTATCCTGCGCTCCTAGGAATTGACTGGGCCACTGATATGAACAGGGTAATCAATCTGAAGAAGTAGAAGATGATCTTTGAGAAGAAATTGCTACGTGTAATAGTACCTCTAGATCCTGCTGAGGGATCGCGTTATACGGAACCAGTCCGCGATTATGAAAGTGATGAAGATTTGGACTGTATCTATAAGACAACGACGTGAGATATAGATTGGGTGAACCCCATCGCGGATGGACGGATTACATGGGATTGCGAGAGTTCCTACACTTCGGACTTCGATGAAGAGTTAGTGTTAAGGTCCCACCCTAACCCCCTTATTTATGTCATGGGATCACGTCATAGTTAAGAGTCAATAAAGCCCATATTAATATTTGTAAGTGGTTAACCCGCAATTAATGACGGGACCACAGTTAGTTGCAAATGGGCGGTAGTATTAGATAGATGGTAAATGGGCGGTAGTATTAGATAGATGGTATTAATAAAACCCACGGTATTGGCCCGTGGTATCGCATGTATTAGTCATATATAAAGGATAGAGACTCCCTGCGAGGAGTGTCGTGTCTTGTTTTGTAATCGAGCTCTGCTCTATTGGAGGTTGCCCCCTCGAAGAGGCCTGTGAACATTTCTCTCTAAGTAATAAAATCATTGCTATTCTGTGTTCTGGGTATATTTTCTTCGCATATTCTGTGTTCTGGGTATCTTTTCTTCGCATATTCTATGTTCGGTATTACTTTGCAGGTTAAGAGCATAACAGTTAGAGCGCTAGCAGAATGGTTACACAAAGTGACTACACTGAATTGCAACATGATGACCCGATCACTATGCTGTGTGTCCTCAGAGGTAAGAAATCTACCTATAATGGTCTAAATGAGGTAGATATCTTTTTGTATGCATTTGAAAGGGAGGTACCAGAAAAGCAGCGCTTCCAGGCGTTGGAGTGGGCCTTGTGCACTACGCTTGCAAGATGGTGGGGTACACATAAAGGAAGCTTTGATGATTGGCGCGAATGTAGGAGGATGATGAAAACATGATTTGGGAAGCCTAAGATGTGAATGATAGGCAAGTATGATGGGCAGGATGATCCGTGCTGCATTTGGCCAATTGGACACAAGCTGGCGGAGAAGGCTTGGATCATCCTATCGTGTTCGCAAGCCGAAGATTATCCAAAGAAAAAAAGAACTATTCCACCACTGAGCGCAAAGCGCTAGCCATGGTGTATGTGCTCCAGAAGTATAGGCACTACTTGCTGGGAGGCCATTTTAAGATGTATACAGATCACTCCGCGTTGAAGTACTTGGTCAATAAGCCTGTGTTGGGGGGGAGAATCTACAGGTGGCTCTTATTGTTCTAGGAGTATGATTTTGAAGTTATTGTGAAGCCTGGATGACTGAACGCGGGACCAGACCATCTGCGATGCATCGAAACAGGAGAAGAACTCACTAGCTTGGAAGAAGGATTGCCTAACGCGCAGCTATTTGCAGTGCACGTCACGAATGGTCATTTTGAGGATATAGTACATTTCCTAACAATAGGTATTGCATTGGAAGGATACACTATCCAATAGAAAAAGGAATTAGTGGTCCGCGTGACAGACTTCTCTTTCATTGCTAGGCATCTGTACAAGATGGGGGCTATTGAGATATTGTGACGGTATGTACCTGAGTTCGAAAGAAGCAACATCCTCATGGACGCTCATGAGGGCGCCGCGGGAGAACATTATGCAGGGAAAGTGACCGCGTAGAAGATTCTACGCGCAAGGTTGTGGTGGCCAATCCTTCATCAGGACTCAAAAGCATATTGCAAGGTGTGCGATGTGTGTCAAAGCATTAGTAGGCCATCACGAAGGGATGAGATGCCTTTGAATCCACAGATGACGTTGCAACACTTTGAGAAGTGGGTGATTGATTTAGTGGGACCCATTCAACCCTAAGGAAAGACAGGAGCAAGGTACATTATCACCACGATGGAGTATTTGACTTGCTGGGCAGAAGTGTAGTCGGTGAAGGATTGCACGAGCGCGGTTGCTGCGAAGTTCCTATTTGAGCATGTACTGACGCGATTTGGCTATCCAAAGATCTTGATGAGTGATCACGATATGCACTTCCTAAATGAGATGATCAGCGCACGAATAGAGGAATTTCAGGTATACCACAAGAAGAGCACACCTTATCACCCGCAGGCTAATGGGATGGTAGAAGCGTTCAACAAAGTGCTTGAAAATGCGTTGACTAAGGTTTGTAATGCTCAACGAAGTGATTGGGACCTACGTATACCTGCAATATTATGGGCTTATCGAATGACATGCAAGAAGTTGACTGGACAAACCCCTTTTAGGCTTGTTTATGGTGTTGAAGCGGTAATGCCTATGGAATACATCGTACCTAGTCTTCGCATAGAAGCGCTCACAGGTATGACGGGTTGCGGAGCCCTAGAGGAGAGGCTCGCACAACTGGATGAGTTTGAAGAAGAGAGATTCTTGGTTGGATTTCACCAATAGGTCCAAAAGCAGCGCGAAAAGGCATGGCATGATTGACACATTAAGTTGCACTCATTTAAGGTAAATGACCTGGTTTTGCTATATGATAGTAAGTTTGATAAATTTCCAGGGAAATTCCAGATGCACTGGTTAGGGCCCTATGTTATTAATGAGATTACCGACGGAGGAGTGATATAGCTGGTCAAATTTAATGGAGAACCCTTCCCCGAAAAAGTGAATGGAAGTTGCTTGAAGCCATACACCGGCGGTCCAACCGTGTGACTAGATGACGGTAGCACAGTCTTAGCGCTCCAGGCAGCTAAAAGGAGGCATGGGACTATAAACTACACTGCTCGGGTTGGGGAGCTGTACGATTGGAAGATGGTGCGAAGCAAGGAAGTGTCACTGGGTCCACAGCAGCGTGGAGGGAGCTGTGCTACCCAGGGAGAAATTGCGCAGGTCAGTCGGAAAGTGACCATTAAAGTCATTGTTCATGAAAATACAACAGAAGTGAGGCAAAATGGAGTGGGGGCCGTCATTTAAGATGAAATTTATGGCTTAGATCCTTGAAAATCTGTTGCCAATCTGGCATTAATGAACCGATTTTGGGGGGAACAGTCGGATTTGAATTCAAAATGCCCTATAAATTACAAGTGGCTGCCCAACGAAAAACACTTGGCATTTTGAGAATTGAGTTGTTGCACTCTCAGGTGCACATGAACCATGAATTCTTTCAAGATCTGATAGCGAGTCTGGTGTTTGAACAATTGTCAAAGGAGACATAGGAACTAGTGAATAACGTCATGTCAACACACGCAGAAGATATGGACACCGAAGAAGTGGCAACTGAGGAGAATGTGCAGGAAATTGATATGGAGGCCGAAGAAGTTGCCCCAAAGGTTGTCGAAGTATTGGTAGAGGTCCCTAAGTCACCGAGAACACCGAGACCGAAGCCAACCCCAACCAAGGAGACTGTGAAGGACAAGAAGGGCAAGCAGCCTGCCATACTGGTGCACGCCTCGCCAAGGTGAAACCCACAAAAACCCACTACACAGGAGAAGGGCAAGGCCATAAACTTAGAGGCAGAGGAGGAGGACATTGAAGACATCCTGATGGACGATGAGGATGTGGGGGTTGAAGTAGAGGAGGTTGAAACCTAGGGTGCAGACCCTATTACGTGGTTGCCGGAGTATGTCCCTCCACGCAAGCCTAAGTCCGAGGTCCCAAAGGACATTTATGAGAGTAAAACTCCACTGCAAACCCCTCTACTATTGGATGAAATTACTTTCGATGGTTTGCGTTTGGCACGGGTGTCGATACGGAAGCTTGAAGATTGGGACTTGGCGGACCACGAGAAGTTCCCACACCTGACGATTGAGCAGCTGATGCACTGCATAATAGATACAAATATGGGAATGACAACAGTGGAGCCACGGAGGTGGCTCAAGGGGGTAGAGAAGGTAGGATTGCTGAACCTACTCTGGGTGCCGCACTATAATCGCACCCCGTGACAGTTTTTGTCATTAAGCAGTTGCTGTGCTTGGTGCATGATGGGTGTCTATGGCTAGAGGAGCCGATACTCATCACATATATGTTGATTCATCAGATAACGCGCCTGCCATATACAGGCGAGAATCCAATGATGATCTTTGGCGGCAAGGGTGGCAAGTAGGCACTTACAGAGTCAATGAAGGAAAAATTCAAGCTGGTGAATAAGTCGCGCGGGTACGCTATTTCCAACATCTGTGACCTCACTATGAAGGTAGCAACGCAGATCCTTGGAAGGAAGGTGACGCAGAAGTGTCAAGTCGACGAGGTGTCGATGCCTGTCGTCACACTCACACAAGAGTGCGTGGAAGGAGTCCAGTTTAACTGGTCAGACTACCTTCGCGGAGAGTTCTTGGCGAACTGTCATGAATCACAAGACCAAAACAAGACATTCCTCTACGTGTGGCTTTTGCTGTCGATTATGCTGGTAGCATGGGAGCTACCAGAGGAGAGCCAATTCCCTTCGGTCGCACCAGACCTTCCTGAAGCAGCGAAGTACGCTTCGTTGTGGGCGACCAAGGATGCGCAACGAGTTTGGGACAACAAGATCTTCTGGATCTTGATGGAAATGAATATCAGGATGGCCATCAATCGCAAGCCGCGATTATCGCCCACGGTGTATGCCAACCTGTAGGGCTACACCGAGTTTAAAGCTGATTTCCATCGAGTATCAATCAGGGCGCGGAAGGACCCTACGCAGAAGTGGTACGACTTGCCGTACCTGGCCACAGATGATGCCATCGATGCGGTGCTCGATCAATGGCCGGCGGAGTGGTGCACTACCACGAACTTGGTGGTGGGTGGAAGCAAGTCCGCCGCACAAAAGAAGGAGGAGGCCAAGCTGAAGATGGCGCAGTTGATCGAAAAGAGGAAAAAGGAGGCCGCTGGAAAGGCCTAGGCAGAGTAGGCAGAAAAGGAGGTAGGTAAGCAGACAGTCAGAACAGAGCATGGTTCTGATGAAGGCGCGTGGTCACCTTCGCTTGCAACAAAAGAGGAAGACACAGAACAACATGACACAGACCCTTAGTAGACGTCCGTCCGCATTAAGCACCCAAGAGAGCTGGAGAAGGGAGGGCCCAGAAAGAAATCCAAGGTGACCAAGACCTCATTGGACCCTATCACATTGACGGAGGGTGACTTACATGATATCGGTGACACAGTAAGAGATTTCACCGTTGATGCCCTACAACAATTTGAATAGCAGTAGTAGATCATACTAGGGGCTATCCAGACCAGGTTGTAAGAGTTGCAGACCTGTGCGTCACAGGTTGGTACAGTGTCTACGAACTTGGCCATCGACACTTTAGAGGCTGCCGATATGCTGCGCACGAAGGCTTCCAGTGCGATAGTGTTGTTGGACGGAGCATTGACCACAGACAATGAGACTGACAAGCCCACTGTTAGTGCCTTGAAGGGAGTTGGGCTTAACCTAGCAGCGCTTTCACACAAAGCACTCCACCTCTTGCAGGATGGAGTAATTGCAGAAATGAGGGCCCGAGAGCACCATGCCCTCTAGGTGATCAACAAACAATAGATCAACAATGAACAGATGGCCCTACAGAGAAATGCTGCCATCGCCGTTGAGACTAAGGCGACCAACTAGAGCAAGAAGATCATGCAAGTCGTTGAGGAGGCATGCAGAATGGTCCCAGAGTTGGCCATTCCAGAGGAAGAGCCAGTCGAGGTCCGCATCCACAAGTTGGCCACAGGGGTGTGCGACACTCGAATGGAGATGGCGCGGGTTCAGCTGGAGTTGAACCTACAAATTACCGAGCTATAGCTGAGGGCCCAGCCCTCCACATTGCCAAAAGTAAAGGAACAACGGGTGACCGCTATCACAAAGGCAATTGCAGTGGTGGAAAGTGCAGTAGCAAGCTGCACACAGTTGTTCGAGCAATCATTTGAGGTCCTGAAAAGCTTGCAGGAGGACCCAAATGTATAGAGGCTAGAGACCGAAGCGCGCGAGCTACAATAGTGCTACGACAAAGTTAAGGGCACAGCGCGAACCATCGCGCTAACACAAAGGCTAGCCAAGCTGTAGGAGGTCAAGCAGCTGAAGGAACAGGTGGACGCAACGCTGCACAAGGAAGCAGTGCTGAAGGTGTAACTAAAACCCTGGCTGGAGGAAGCTTACGCTGTCACAGAAAATATTGAAGGAAAGCTTGTGACTCTGCAAATGATGCAACAAAAGCTTCAAGCTGACAGCGTAGGAGCAGTGACCAAGAAGATAGTGGAAGATGTGAAGCAAGCGGCAGCTCAGTGCACGACCGAGGTAGCGGTCATACAGGTTGAGCTGGATGGGCTTCATGCAAAGATCTCTGCGCCTACTGAGTGACTCGAGGGCGAGTCACGATGTTTGTGTTGGGGGCCTGTTGGGAGCGGGATCCCCCAAGGGCAGTTTTCGGTCTAAAAGCCCATGTTTGAGTCAAAATTTGTAATAAAAATGTAAAGACTCCGCATTTTGTGGTTGCGAAGCATGAAGGTGTTAGGTGTCATAAAGGGTAGTCCGCCCTTAGTTTTGAAAAGTAAAGTCAGCTGTAAGAGATCTACCCATGGTCTGTGTCATAAAGGGTAGTCTGCCCTTAGTTTTGAAAAGTAAAGTCGGCTGTAAGAGATCTACCCATGGTCCGCGAACCATGGGATTGTATAAAAAGAGCTAAGCTCTAAGTAGTTTTAAGGAGACACAACATGTAAGAGATTCATAGCTTTGGAGTAAGAAGCCTAAGTCTTGGGTTGTAGCGTAGGTAAAGGCTCTGTAGCTGAGTGCGCAGAGGTCTAGGGTAGAAGTCCACAGTTGAGTGCGCGGACCCTTGCAGCTGTGTGCGCAGGGTAGACAGAGTTGTAAACACTTGGAAGATATTAATAAAGAAAGATATTTTGCAATTCATGCGTCTTTGTTCTGTTATTGCATTTGATATGTTATGTATGAATTTCCTTTATTATGCTTATGTGATGCGCGAATGAATGCAATTACGTTGAATAATTGGACGCAATTACGATTATTTATTTACGCGGGGTTAACTATAATCATTTGATAAGATAAGAAAGTCACTTAGAGTAATTGAGGAATCTACACGGCACGCTGCTATAGCACGAAAGTACCTGAGCAGCAGGCTAGGGTTGGACAAAGGCCGATCATACTCTTTCGCGGAGGTACTGAAGGTTGGAATAGAGGGCTCGTCTTGCAGGCCCTAGAGTGAAGTGTTAAGTTATGGTATGTTCTATGATTATAACAGTTTACTTCTTTTTCTTATTATATTCCACAGATTAGCAATCACATGTACATAAAGTAAAGTACAGATAGAACATTAAACGATCAACAGAAAACAAGCCAAGACAAGAGACACAAGATGTGGCGGCTAGCCAGGGACAAACCCCACAATGTGTGGGGAAACCCTTTGATCAAATCTTCTTTTATCTTCAATAATTCAACAGAGAGAAATAGTACAATAAATCTGATTTATAGTAGGAGTAGCAAACCCTAGATCAACAACATCAACATTAGCGGCTTCATCATCAAAACTAGGGCAGTTGATATCTCACAAACTGACTGTCGGATTGGCTTGATTCCACCACCAAAAGTTGCAGCCTTCAGAGGAGGTTAATATGAACCTACAATGCAGTTTAGAAGAGGAGATCTTTTGGTCCACATAGGTCAAACTTCACTTCTGCAGTTGTAGCTTCAGTTTCAGCAACTTCCTTCAAACTAGGGCAATCGATATCTCGCAAACCGTCTGTCGGATCGACTTGTTTCCACCACCAAAATTTGCAGCCTTCAGAGGAGGTTTAGATGAACCTACATCGCAGATCAGAAGAGGAGGTTTGATGGTCCACGCCGGTCAAATTTTTTATCTGCAGTTGCAGCTTCAGTTTCAGCAGCTTCCTGCTTCACATGTGTGAGAGAGAGACCCTTTTCTGCGCAGTAGAGAAGAGACTCTTTTCTGCGCAGTAGAGAGAGAGAGATGTGATGAGATGAGCGAGTGCAAATGAGGAAAATTCCTCTTGTATTTATACACAACTTTTGATGTTTGAATAGATACGACTGTTGGGCTTCTGAGCCTACATGAGTTGTAGGTTGGCTTGATAATAATTCCATAATCAAAATAAATTCATATCTCCATGAATAATTATCGGAATCGAATGATCTTTAGATCAATCCTACACCTCTCAATGAGAGGAATCTAATGAACATATTATCAACCATGAATAAGATGACCCACATGAAGTTTGGCCCTAGTTGCCAATTTTAACACTCCCTCTTAACTAGGGACAACTTCATCTGCAATCTGTTTGTTGGTCGCTATTATTCATCCATCAAATGCACTGCCCTGTACATCTTGACCCTTGCCCTGCTCTGCTCTATTCTGCCTATTCTGCTTTGTCTTGTTCTGCCCTGTACTGATCTCTACGACTCTGCTCTGTTATGATCTGCTCTACTTTTGTCCGAATTATGAAGAAGAAGAAATGATCGAGGATGTATCATACTGACTCAAAGTCAGTCTCAGAGTATGTACCACTAGTCCCAGACCAGTCTCAACCAACCCGAAGTCAGCATCATAGTGAGTACAACTCCTACCATTGGCCCCAAACCAGTAACAACCGACCCGAAGTCAGTGTCATAGAATGTACCACTCCTACTACTGGTCCTAGACCAGTATCATTGATCCCAAATCAATGGAGGTCATCCTAGTGTAGGGAGTACAGTAGATACAACGATGCGTCCATTGGTACTACTATGGTTCCTAACTTCATTTCCTTGCTTATTGATCAGATGAGAGGTACTTCCCATGAGTCCTAGACTGCATGGGTAGGATGCCTCGACAGGAGAACTAATCAATCCAGTCCTCACAGGAGAACACATCAATCCAGGCCTCATAGGAGAACACATCAATCCTGCTACAATCGCCATGGAGAACACATCAATCCAGGCCTCACAGGAGAACACATCAATACTGCTACACAGGAGAGCGAATCATCCTGTTCCACAAGAGAGCGAATCATCTTGTTCCAGTGTGCACCACCAGGGGAGGGTGGGTCACCTTGTGGCCGTATGTTGCTCCAGTAAGAACCGCATGCCCTCAGAGCTCCCAGAGCTCAATGTATGCAACATGCAGGACCCTTGTACAAGGGTTTCTTGATGACTCCAATTCGTTTGGGAAAATCATAGATTAGATCTTTGCTCAGGGCTTTGACAAGGTGTATTGACCTGTACATCATCTTAATGCAATGGAGCCTCCTTGCTCATCGACTTACCATATCCCAGATGATGTCTATCTACTGGAGCAATCGACGGATACAAGATTCCTCAATAATCGAATCTCACCTTTGGTTGTTACAGATAATCACAGTGGTATGCGATCAAATAGCTTATTGAAGAGCTTCCCTAACCAGGCAGCTTCATACGAGATCATACTCGTAGATATGTATCTGGTCTCGACGGTGCTTGTGGCAACCGACTTCTGCTTCCTGCTCATCCATTATATCGAAGCAGAATCCAAAGAGAAAAGAACTAAAAAGTGCTCCAGTGATCCTCCACACTACCTGCATAATCAGCATTCGAATAATCATGCAGTTTCATATTTCCGGCAGTGTATCTCAATCCATGAGAGATTGTGTCCTGAAGACATCTCAGAAGATTTTTGGCATCAATCTAGTGAGGCTCAACCAAATATGAGCTCACAATGCTAACTGCAAAACATATGTTCGGATAGAGGTTCACCAAGAACATCAACGCGAATGGGTTTTTGAAACTCAGAGGCATTTCCCAAATCTGGTCCAACATCACTACCATATAACTTCTGAAAGTTAAGATCCTCGAGGTAGTCACAGGCTCGCAATCCACCATACCAAATCTTTTCAAAATTTTCACCACATATTTTCCTTGAGATAGGAAAATTTCCCTTGGCTTCTGCCACACTTCAAGTCCATGGTTCTTCATTTCAAATTTAGAAGCCAACTCCCTCTTACATTTGTGAATGAGAGGGTATGCACCTGTTAGAAAGAGGTCATCCTCATACAACACCAGTATGAGAGGCTTGTCATCTTCAACCTTAAAGTAAAGGTTAGGATTGGCTTCACTCCTAGTGAATACCAGCTTCATCAAGTAGCTATCGATCCTCTCATACCATGCTCAGGGTGCTTACTTTAGCTCATAGAGAGCCTTCTTCAACCTACATACATGAGATTTTCAATCATAAATCTCAAATCCTTCGGGTTGCTCCACATAGACCTCTTCTTTGATCGAACTGTGCAAGAACACAGTGTTGATATGCATCTGATGTAGGTTCCATCCTTGTGAGGCCACAAGGGCTATGATCAAGTGAATGGTCGTATATCTGGCAACAAGTGCAAATATCACATCATAGTCTATACCTTCCTTATGGGAGAAACCACAAGCAACAAAATGAGCCTTATAATTTTCCATACTTCCATCTGCTGCATGCTTTATCTTGTAAAGCCATTTTGACGTGACAACTGTCTTGCCCCTGGGGTTTGGGAACTACTTCCCAGACATCATTCTACATAATGGTCATAGCATCCTTCCATACTTGATGCTTGACGACATTTGAGAATGATGAAGGCTCATTTTTTATGATTGTGCTCATATTGGTCAGGTATCCTTGATACCTGTTGGGTTTCTTACTTTCACGGAAGGTTCCTTGGGGTGTAGCATGTCTTTCAGCATCATCAAGTATCCCCCTAAGCCATGAAGGCCTCTTCCTAGAAGAGGAAGGCTCAGGTGGATAAATAGGATCCATTGGTTCTTCCACGTCAGGCATTGTTACATCATCTACCCATAGAGACAGATTCCACAATCGTACAGTGCCACACCATTATGCTCTGGAGTATGTGGTGTAGTAGTCTCCCTCTTAATGCCAACCTTAGGTATGCCTGAGTGAACCAACTGTAATATATCGGAGGTCTTGCTTAGGCTTGAGAGGAATGGTCCCCTTTTGAGCTTTCCTTCGACACATCTCGAACATACACCTTCTTTCTCTACTCAGAATTCGGGTATCCCTGTTACCCTCTGTCTTACATTGGGTAGAGCTTTGTAATGAAGGTGGGAAAACCTCCGATGCCAAATTTCCTACCTGACTTTCATCAACCTGATATAATGAATCAACAAGAAACCCAAGAGTAAAGGCATCTTTAACACTATTTTTTGATACATGTACCTTGTCATCGTTGAAGGTTACCTTGTAGACTTTGTCTTCCATTGCCAAGATGGACACCAGGTTCTTTCAGAGGTCAGGTGCATTTAATACGTCCTGGAATTTCTAGCCTTCTTGAATGGTTGTCCTCTTCCTTGATTTCCAACACTCCTTTTACCTTTGCTATTGGATTTTCCATCCCTTCGATTACCATGAGAGGGATTTTGATCATCGTCACAGTGAGAGTCCTTTCTATCAGGGCATTCCCTTGCATAGTGACCTGCTTTATTGCAAATGTAACATCGTCCTTTTCTTCCACCCTTATGTCCAGCCTTTCTTTTCGATTTAAACTCGGAATTATTTCTTTTCTTAGGATGAGAAGAAAAGGCAACAGGAGGACCTTTAGGCAAGGCCATTTCTTGCTCTACTACCCTTGTTTCTTCTTGAATGCATCTAGCCATTAATTCCTTGAAACCAGGAATTACATGATTGTTCAGAAGAGTAGACCTGAACACATACCATTCGGATGGTAATCCTCCAAGAGTCGTGAGTGCCATTTCCCTATCAGTAATAGTCTCCCCAATAGATAGGAGATCGTTCTTGATATTGATGATTCTTAAGAAGTATGCTTGCATACTCTCATCTTTACCCTTCTTGATTTCCCTCAGCTTATTTCTAAGAAAAAAAACTTGATTTGCATCATTGACTTTAAATAAATTCACCAGTCTATCGTAGATTTCCTTGGAGGTGTTCAGGTCAGAGATGTAGGCCACCAAGTGCTTGTCGATAGAGTCTCGGATGATCTTCTTTGTTTTGACTTCTATGGTTTTCCATTTGTACCTGGAAACAATGGATTCATTTGATGGAGGCTCAACAATATTGCCTCTCGCATGGTCCAACACTCCTTGAGCTTCTATGGTTAGATTGATAGACATCTTCCATCCGTGATAGTCAGCTTTCTCACGGAGCTTGTCTTCGGCAGGAAAGAGTGTTGAGGACCCCATAGTTCTTTTAGGATAGCCTTGCCAATATTCTCTTCGGTGATTTCTCTTGCTCTTGCTCGGGATTTGTCTTCACCTCAACTCTGATTCCATGTTAAGTTATGGTATGTTCTATGCTTATAACAGTTTACTTCTTTTTCTTATTATATTCCATAGATTAACAATCACATGTACATAAAGTAAAGTGCAGATAGAACATTAAACGATCGATAGAAACAAGCCAAGACAAGAGACACAAGATATGGCGAATAGCCAGGGACAAACCCCATAATGTGTGGGGAAACCCTTTGATCAAATATTCTTTCATCTTCAATAATTCAGTAGAGAGAAATAATACAATAAATTTGATTTATATCAGCAATAGCAAACCCTAGATCAGCATCATTAGCATTAATGGCTTCATCATCAAAACTAGGGCAGTCAATATCTCACAAATCGATCGTCGGATTGGCTTGATTCCACCACCAAAAGTTGCAGCCTTAAAAGGAGGTTTAGATGAACCTACAACGCAGTTCAAATGAGGAGATCTTCCAGTCCACGCAGGTCAAACTTCGCTTCTGCAGTTGCAGCTTCAGTTTCAACAACTTCCTTCAAACTAGGGCAGTCGATATCTCGCAAACCGTCCGTCGGATCGACTTGATTCCACCACCAAAAGTTGCAGCCTTTAGAGGAGGTTCAGATGAGCCTACATCGCAGATCAAAAGAGGAGGTTTGATGGTCCATGTTGGTCAAAGTTTGGATTTGCAGTTGCAGCTTCAGTTTCAGCAGTTTCTGGCTTCACATGTGTGAGAGGGAGACCCTTTTCTGCGCAGTAGAGAAGAGACTCTTTTCTGCACAGTAGAGAGAGAGAGATGTGATGAGATGAGTGAGTGCAAATGAGGAAAAGTCCTCCTGTATTTATACACAACTGTTGATGTTTGAATAGATGCGACTGTTGGGCTTTTGAGCTTGCATGAGTTGTAGGTCGGCTTGATAATAATTCCATAATCAAAATAAATTCATATCTCCATGAATACTTATCGGAATCGGATGATCTTTAGATCAATCCTACACCTCTCGACGAGAGGAATCTAATGAACATATTATTAGCCATGAATAAGATGACCCACATGAAGTTTGGCCCTAGTTGCCAATTTTAACATGAAGCGACCTACGCAAAGGCAGGGATAGAGGGAATCAAACGACATCACAACCATCTCAGGGTGCAGAAACTTGGTTCCAACATCCCCCCATACTGCTTCGGGCGAGACTTCGTTCCGCGCTCTGCGCGCTGATGCTAAAAGGGCCAGTAGTGTAGGAATTTGTTTGGCTAATTAACGTTGAACTTGGGTTAGGCCCCCTCAAGCCAACATGCCCTAGGAAAAAATCATTTCATTTCTTGTGGGATAGGAAAAATAAATCTTACTCACAATGGAATCTTACTCACAAAACATACAACCTCTAAATCATAGCTATTGGCTTGTCATGTCTTCAAGGAACAAAATTGGGGATGCTCTCCCCCCGAGGAGCTAAACACTGATTGAATTCTTCTTTGCTCATGGTTTCCTTCATTTCCTTGAGAAAATTCCCCTGAGGCCATGCTAACTTTAATTTTTCATTGAAGTTATTGGCTACTCTTTCTTATTTTTTCAAGATTTGGTGGGTTTCCTTCTGATATGTGCATCACCTTTTGGCTTATTGTTCAGTCTAGTTTAAATGAATTCCTTCCTTTGTATGTTTTTTTTTAAAGAATTGGGTAACTTGTAGTCTTTATTCATGTGGCCAAGATTGTCACATATATAGCATCTTATGTGATCTAGAAAGGGGGGAAGAGACTTGTGCCTTCTTATGTTATTATCCTCATATGACTTTTCCTCTGCATACAATGCACTCATACTCTTCTTTGCATAGGGTTCACAATCAACAACCTTATGGAAAAAATTATTGCATGAATAACAATAGCCATAAAATGAACTTGTGGAGTTGATGGTAGATGGTCTTCATGAGGGGAGAAATCTTCTTTGATTGATTTCTTGAGAGGATTTCCTTTCTTGTTGCATCTTCTATTGATGGACCTTAACTTGAATACTCCTACCATCATCAGCAACATGTCCAAAATTATTGTAGAAGTAATATTCAACAATATTCTTTAGGGGAGCAAAGGAGTTGTTATTCCTCCGTTGGAACCTTGCAGGCTTGCTAGATTCATCTCTGGAGCGTATAACATTCTTGCAAATGACACTTACTCTGACTGATTTCTTTGCTACTAGTTCTGCTACTTGTTCTTGTTTACTTCCTTTCTAATCATGCTATTAGCATATTCTCTTATAGGCCTTTTGGGTGTTGCTTTATTGTCACCTATGGTTGCCTTTGAGCTAGATCTGCTCTTTTTTAACTCACTTTTCATGGAGACAACCTCTTATTCTAACTTTTCACATTGTCTTGTCTTTTCTCTAGCTAGCTACTCATCACATCTTCAACTCTTCTTGCCTTTTCTAATTGGGTTTTTAGGATAACTATTTGTGTTTTAAACTCACACTCTCTTTCTTCAAGTATATGAAGAAGCTTCTTCTAGTCTCTGTTTTCCATAGAGAGTATTTCTATTTCAACCAAGGATGAGTCATGCTTAGCTTGGTCTTCATCTGTATTCTCCTCATGACAATCAGGTACTTTCACATTAGAAGAATGGATTTCATTTGAATAAAAAATTTCTTTTGGAGAGATCTTTTTTTCTTCTTCTTTTTTCTTTTCTTTTTCTCCACTGTTACTTTTGGTATCTCCTTCATGCATGACCTGCAACCTGTCCCATATTTCTTTTGCAGATTTGAGATATATTATAGTCTCAAGATCTAGATTGTGAAGTTTGTTGTAATTTGTACATTTAGCCTGGAAACTCCATTATTGTTCTTGCTTTGAGGGGGAATATTTACTATATCCATCACATAATAGCTTCCAAACATCAGATCCATAAGCTATCAATTCATATTTTACCTTCTCTCTCCATTCCTGAAATTTTGCAACATTGAACACATGCACACTTTGATGATCCATGATTCAACCAGGTCTACTTTTTGCTATTAGGCTGATATAGAAGGAACCAAATATGATACCAATTGATGGAATCATGATTACCATTACACCAAAACCTTCAAGTGTTAGTAAACAAACACATTGCCAGAGTTAATGGATCCTTAAGAGACGGTTAGGAACGTGGTGAAACATAGGAGGAGTGCTAGATTATCCAATGCCCAACAAATAACACTTTTGAAGAGGTGAACTTTTACAAGTATTTAGGTATCTATTTGTAGTTTTGTTTGAGTTAGATTGCAATGTTGAGAAGAGAATCATTGGTCATTGGAAATCTTACAATGATCTTGAAAATAAATGTAGAAATGCATTAGAGGAAATTTCAGCCTAAAAGTGGCCTCTAGTTAAAATAATAAAATAAGAGTTATGAATTTTGAAGGGAAAAGAAAAAACTACTTTTTAAATTGTATTTTTTGACTACCTCCTTATATTTTTACTCAAATTTCAAGTGTAGACAGTTGTTGGATGTGGAATTAAATTTCGCATCTAACAAGAACCCATTATACATACTTTTGAGAAGACCCACATTGATAAAAATTTCAAATACATCAAAAAAATGTGTATTGCAAATACATTAAAAAAGTGTGTTCAACACGCTTTTTAATGTATTTGCAATTTTTTTTATCAATGTGAGTATTCTCAAAAGTATGCATAATGAGTACTAGTTGGATGCAAAAATTAATTCCGCATCCAACGAGTATCTACATTTGAAAATTGAGTAAACCCATAAGGAGATAAGCCAAAAATACAATTAAAAAAATAGTTTGTTTGTTTGTTTGTTTTATTTTTGTTTACTTTTGTGTTTTTTTTGTGTGTGTGTGTGTGTGTTTTTTCCCTCAAAAACATTTACATGTACCTCTTTTTAAATTTAAAATATTTTTATGGGTTTACATATTATGACATGGAAAGTATGTGAAAATTTCATGGGTACTTTTAGGCTGAAATTTCCTCTAATGTTTCAACTCTTGAATAAAATATGAGACAATTTCTTTCAATAATTTAATTGCCTTAATTATTCTTTATCATTGTGATGTTGAAGTTGCAATATCCTTAGTGAAAAATAGAATAAAATTAAGTAAATTCAAAAACACATCATAACCTCCCATTTAAAAATTTAATTACAACTATTTATTTTAAAGCTATATGACTTTCATAGAGTTGAAAAACATGGTATTAGATTATAAACATAAATCACTGATGTTGGCTAAAGGTAGGCTCTTTTTTGTTGCTTTTAGTATAATCAATACCTACCTAGATGACTTTCATGGAGTTGAAAAACATGGTATTAGAATATAAACATAAATCACTCAGGTTGGCTGAAGGTTGGCTCTTTGCTTTTTGCTTTTAGTATGATCCATACCTACCATAGTTTATAAGATGTTGGACCAAAGATTTTAAAACTTGGTTTAAATGGAAAATATAACACAAGAAAATAAAATTACTATTGTAAATAATAATAATTTTTATATTTTAAAATTTCAAAGAAAAAACTCCAATGACAATGAAATCATTAATGATAGTAAGTCAACATGTGCAAAGGTTGGAAGTTGAAAATAAACACATTTTTGGTCTTAATTTGTCACAACCTTAATAATATGGGTTTTTCTCTAGTTTCCGGTCTTCATTATTCTTGAAGAGATCTTTTGCCTATAAAAAAATATGATTTTAGTAGTTTTATTTCTCTTTTTAAATATAAAGATAATGTTTTGAAAAATATTTGTTTTGTTTCATTTATTTATTAAATGAAAATTATTATATATTGTAACATAGAAACAAAAATAATTTTAAACTAAAATAATAAAGTAGATGCAAACCTCTTTGAGTTGAGAGGTTCACCCTACAACTCCGTATGAGGGTGATGTGTAAGTATGCCCATCATCAATGTGCATATTCGGACTGTTAACCACAATAGCCATTTTTGTGTGTCAACTTTTCAAGTCTATAACAAGAGTCATCAAAGTAATATAATTTGATATGCATGTTTAGTTAGTTTTCATATGATGTAATATAATTTCATGTAAAGTAAATAGAAGTAAAAAAAATATTTTAATGTTGCATATAATAAAAAATTCAAGGTGGGCGATCAACAAAATATTTTAATACGAATTAATATTGATGTATACTTAAAAATATACTAATAACAAAAAAAACCCATTTAATGTGTGTCTACAAAATTTCGGATGCACATGTTATGTAAAATATTATAATGTCAACTATGTATATATTATATATTGTTTGAATTTTTGTTTTTTTGTATATTGTATAAAGCTATGATTAAAAAGTTTGAAGTAGTGTCAGTGTTTTACAATTTTGGTTTTTTTTAGATATATATATATATATGGAAATCCAACAAATATTTTTTGGACTTTCAAGTTTAAGTTATGTACTCTCTATAACATTCAAAAATACAAGTTAAACAATGAAAAATTACACATAATATTTTACACTCTCAAAGAAGTTTGCACATGAAGAAATTTGATCTCTCTCGGCTCATGTTAGATTTGTGCTTAATAGTTTAGAATGAAAGGAGATTTAATCCTTCTCCACTCTTGATAGATAAAAAATATTGTAATCTTAAACACCTTTCAGATCCGTGCTTAATAGTTTAAAGTGAAAAGAGATTTAATCCTTCTCCACTCTTGGTAAATCCAAAATATTGTAATCTTAAACACCTTTCATCATTAATTACAAATTTACGATTTGAAATTTTAATGTGTGTGAGAGAAAAAGAAAATGCAATATTACAATTTAAGTGAAAAAGTTTTATTATGTATATCATATAATAATAATAATTAGATTTTAAATTTATTATTACTATTATTATACATAAATTTATATTATTATTTATTTATGTAAAGAAAAAATAAGATATATATATATATATATATATATATATATATATATATATATATATATATAAAAGATAATAAATAAATTAAATTAATATATAAAATCATTTAATATTTTTGTTAATTTTAAAATGAGATTATAAGTAAATTAAATTAATATATAAAATTATTTTAATTAGAAAGTAAGGAATTTTATTATTTAATTTATATAAACATACTAATCCTATTTCTTTAACATTCAAATTTATATCATTACAATAATAATATGGTTAAACATTAATTAATATATATATATATATATATATATATGTTAAGCAATAATTTTTTTAGTTAATGGAAAAATATAATAATTATAAATGTAATTTTTTTCCCTCTTTTTTAATAAATAGTTTCTAATAAAAAATATTAAAAATATTTAATATAATTTTATAAGAGCAATTTTAGTTTAAAGGTCATTTATTGAGTCCTTAAAAACTTATTAAATAAATGGTTGCAAATCTATAATTACAGATAAAGAAATATTATATAAATAGAAAGCTAAAAAACCTTTACATATTTATAAAATTCGTTGCAAAAGTTTTAAAAGTAAATTATAACCCATAAAATAAATAAAATAATATGATTTTCTTTAGGGATTTGAAATTCATAATATAAAAACATTTATGATTCTTTCGTGTCAAAAACAACATTCAAATCCTTTGTACAAAGAAAAAGTTTTTATCGACAAAATTTAAATGATTGGTAAAAGGGAAATCTAAAAATGGTAAAAGCTATTAATCTATATTCCATTATTTTTTTTTTCTTCTTTATCGAAAAATATCATTTTTTGAGTTAAATGAGTGGTAAAGGGGAAATCTAAAAATGGTAAAAGCTTTTAAACTATATTCGTAGACCTTGAAGGATATTTTCATCTTTTACATTTACAAACTTTTCAATGTACTAATTAAGTAGAGTTTCTCTAAATCATCGATTTAAAGTTTCATTGTTCTTATTTTTAAAAGGTGGGATAAGAACAACCTTTCTATATAGGATCATTACGATAAACCATCTTCTAGCAAGTTATATGGAATTTTTTTGAAATAAAAGATTAACATATGGTTTTAAAAGCTTTCATTTTACTATGCTCCACCTAGTTATGCTTAGTATCATCACAAAGGAATGACATAATATTAAAACCTATCTCACCTGTCACTTTGTTGACTTTAGAAAAACATTTGACATTGTACTTTGAACTAACATTTTGGAATCATAGATTATAAGAGTTAAAGGTTCCATTTGAGTGGAAAGTTGTTGTGATAAGAGTGTATGATAATGTTAATGCTGAGTTCAATAACACTTAGGTTGGTTGGATGAAATTAATTATTATATGGCAATTAATTAAGGATATCTCTATCTCTATCACTTTGGGCATTTACATTAACAAGTAAGAGGTATGTTTGGAAAAAGAAAATTATATTGGCCCTACTTTAATTGGAATATTCACTAGCTTAAATCCATCTAAGACCAGATCTACCATACGTTGAGAGGGATCAAATCCCTCGAGGTGCAAACTTTGTTTTTGGAGTGTAAACTTGAGGAAAGGTTTGCATCTCGAGGGATTTGGTCCCTCTCGGTGCATGATAAATCCGGTGTTAGATGGATCTATATTGGTTCCAGTTGAGGGAAACAACATCACATTTTTAGATGATCATTATTATGTATATATTTGAGATTAACTTCAAAATTCACATTATGTTTTCTTTGCTTGGCATGACCATATCATTCTCTTCTTTAATTTAGTCCATGTTGCTTACCTTGAATGGTTTGTACATCTGTTTTTGTATAGAGTGTTTTGTGTGTTTACGTGTTTGGATTTGGATGGTAGTGTTTGTGAATGTTACAATTGTTGTGTTATAATTTTTATGTGCATGTAATTGTCTATTAATAATTAGTTGGTGATGAAGAAGAGAGACAATCTTTTCAATAGTTTACAGGAGGATTGAAACTACACATCTATTTCATTTAATTTTAGGTATCATAACTTCTGAAAACTAATTAATTCTCAATAGTGTCCCTCTAGGTATTACTAATACTAAATATATCTTGATGAGTAGTTTTAATATTTTACAGTGTCAATATTACTCTTGATTTATTTTTATTTTTTTATCTATAACCTATTTTGCAAAGTCAATAAATAATGTATTTTTTATTTATTTTTAATGAGTGGCCTTTACATCCAAACAATTATCACATCTCTTTCAATAATATTTTGATTTGTTTTGAATGTTTATAAATATATATTTTCTTCTTATAAATATTCTGAATACATTGTTGTATGCAATTATCTACTAGTAATTTTGAATGCATGTAATTGTCTATTAGTAATTAGCTGGGAATGAAGAAGGGGGATGATCTTGTCAAGGATTAATTTGCAGCTTGCAGGAGGATTGATTCTGCACATCTATTTTATTTTAATTCTAGGACCTATCACAACCTTTGACAACTAATTAATTCTTAATAATGTCTCTCTAGGTATTACTAAATATATCTTGAAAAATATGCATCTAATGAATGAAATCAAATAGGATTAGAAAACAACATCTACACTAAAATCAATGCATCTAATGCAAGAAATCTAATGATATTAGAAATCAACATCTACACTGAAATCAGTGCATCTAATGCAGACAATCAAATAGGATTAAAAATCCACATCTACACTGAAATCAATGCATCTAGTGCAAGAAATCAAATAGGATTAGAAATCAACAATCCACTGCAAGCAATCAAATATAATTAGAAATCAATATATACACTGAAATAAATGCATCTAGTGCAAGAAATCTTCTTCCCTTTCTCTCCCTTCCATCTATCTTGAAAAACATTTTTAATAATTTACAACCTCAATATTAACAACATCTAATCCATCTAATGCAAGCAATCAAATAGGATTAAAAAACAACAACTACACTAAAATCAATGCATCTAATGCAAGCAACTAAATAGGATTAGAAAACAACATCTACACTGAAATCCATGCATCTAGTGCAAGCAATCAAATATAATTATAAATCAACATCTACGCTATAATCAATGCATCTAGTGCAAGCAACCAAATAGGATTAGAAAACACCATCTACATAGAAATCAATGCATCTAGAGCATGTAATCAAATAGGATTAGAAATCAACATCTACACTGAAAATCAATGCATCTAGTGTAAGCAATCAAATAGGATTAGAAATCATCATCTACGCTAAAATAAATGCATCTAGTGCAAGAAATCAAATAGGATTAGAAATTATCATCTTCACTGAAATCAATCCATCTAGTGGAAGAAATCTTCTTCCCTCTCTCCTCCCTCCATCTATATCTATATCTCCCTCCATCTCTCCTTCTTTTTCTCTCTATCTCACCCTCTCCAAACACACACACACTCTTTCTCTCCATATCTATCTATCTCTCCCTCCCTCTCTCTATCTCTCTCTTCTCTCCTCTCTTCACCTCCAATCTATATCTCTATCTCCCTTTGCCTCTCTTTTGTCTCTCTATATCACCCCCAAAACATACACACTCTTTCTCCATATCTATCTATCTCTTCCTCCCTCTTCATATCCCTCTCCCTCTCTCTTCCCCTTCTCTCCCCCTTCTATCTCTCTTCCCTCCTACCCTTGTCTCTCCATCTCTCTCTATCTCCCTTATCAACCCCCCTTTCTCTCCACCTTTTTTCTCTCTGTCTTTTTTATTACCTCCCTCTCCATCCCTCCCTCTCTCCTTCTCTCTCTTGTGTCCTCTCTCTCCCTTTCTCTCCCACCTATCTCTCTCTCTCTTTTTTCCCTCCAACTTAGTCACTATCTCCATCCCTCTCTCCTTCTCCCCCCCCTTCTTTCCATCTCTCCTTTGTATTTCTATCTCACCATAAAACATACACACTCTCTCTCCATCTCTCTCTTGTCACTCCCCCTTTTTGTCTCTCTCCATCTCTCCCTTGTCACTCCCCCTCTCTCTCTCCCCTTTTATCTCTCTATGTATTTCTTCTTCACTCCCTCTCTCCCCCTCAAAATCCATATATTTGTCCCTCCCTCTCAAGTCATCTCTCTGTTCCTTCCCCTCTGTCCTTTCTCTCCTACCTCCTTCTCTCTCTCTCTCTCTCTCTGCCCTACAACCTTATCACTATCTCCCTCCCTCTCTCTTCCTCTCTCCCCCCTCCATCTTTGTGTATTCCTCTCTCTCTCTCTCTCTCTCTCTCTCTCTTACCCTTATCTCCCCCTCTCACTGTTGAGAAATGACAACAAGAAATTTTAGTTTAATTTGTCCTTGAATTAAACTGCAAATTAAAATAGAATTTTTCTCTCATAGCTATTTGAAAATATCTAATTAAGTTTAATTAACTTAATTAATTTAGGAAATTCGAATTGGAAGTCTTTTGGAAGACATGTATATGTTCTCCCTAACTTATAGGAGTTCAGGATGAGTTATGAATGAGTTGTAATTAGTTAACTAAGTTTATTGAGTTAAGTCCAGTTAAATTAGTTCCAATAAATTTCAGGAACTAATAGTGAGTTGAGATACTAGTGACCTAATTAGTGCTACTCTAGTTAACTGAAGATTCCACCATTAGAAACTCATGCGTGTTGATTCTGAGAAAGATCCAGTTGAGGCTAGAGTTCAGGGACAGTGTACTATTTCTTTTAGATTTTTCTATGTTGCATTGATAGTGCATGCAGTCAGGAACTGATCCTTTAGGGATTGTGCTATTTTTAGAGGCATCATTTCCCTTTAAATAAAAGCTATACTTCATAGAAATTACACAATTGGAATAGAGATTTGGAGAGCTTGTGAAGAGGCTAAGCTTTGGCCTTGAGATTGCTTATAAGTTGGAGATTGAATTTTCTGAGTGTTGGGATTGTTCTTGAGAGAACATACATTGTAATTTCATCTTGATTTTTTGGATTAATACAAAACAAATAATGGGGTTTTGAGTTGTGGCTTTCCCTGGATATTTATTGTGTTATGTGCCTTTGATTCTCTTCCTCTATTGATTATTGTTTGCTCGATGTTTATGGGCTTCCGCTGTAAAGAGTAGAAGTAGATTATTGTCTCTTATTTTAGTAGATTACATGAGCTTGTGAATCTACAGGTTTTTCTACATGGCATCAGAGCAAGATTGTTTTTTGGGCCGAGAGTTCGCGGAGAAAAACTATTAATTTATGTGCAAAATTTTCATAATAAAATTTTATATTTGGATTCCTTGGGAAACGATACCCAAATAAAAAAAAAAAATTGGCTGAATTGGAGTTCATATGAGGGAGATATCACTGATTTAAAATCAACTCTCTAGAGGAGATTTCGAAATTTTGAGTTTCTGGGTTACATGTGAAAGTCGAATTTGCATACATACTTTAGGATCAACAGATGGTGTTCCATGGGTTAAGGCTTGAGTATGATTTGGAAGTCAGCTCGAATTTTATAGCCTGGAGGGACAGGATGGAGGATGTGCTAGAAGATAATGGCTTGAAGGAGTTCATTGATCAAGAAGTCCCCAAGCCAACAACTACGGATGCAAAGAACTTGACCGAATGGAAGAAGTGTGTGGAAAAGGAAAGGTAAATAATCTTTGAGGGATTTCGAGATCATATTGTCTCAAGTCTCCATTGAAAGGAAACTTCGCATGCTATGTGGAAAACATTGTCGGATTTGTATCAGAATAACAGTGATCAAAGGAAGTTGGCGCTGGAGGATAAACTTTGTAAAATCAAGATGGAAAAAGACAAGATGATTCCAAAGTACTTGACCAAGTTCACTCAATGTCAGGATGAACTTGGAAGTGTTGGAATCACAGTTGCGACAGGTGAGGCTTTGGCCTCCCAATTCGAATTGGAATTTTCCCTCATTGCATGTATGGTGTCTTCAATGATGGGAAGTATCTGGTACTTGGATAGTTGAGCTTCTTTCCACATGACTAGAGACAAAGAGTTATTTAGTGAACTGGAGGAGAAATATCTCAAGATGCATATCGAGATGGGTGATGATGGTAAGTATAGTGTTACTGGTGTGGGCACTATTACTTTTCAGAGGGAGCATGCGGCTCCACTCACCTTGAAGAATGTTATGCATGTACCCGGATTGACGAAGAACTTGGTATCCATTGCCATGCTTGAGGATAGAGGCTATGATGTGATCTTTTCGAAAGGAAAGGCGTTCCTTCGACACATAGCCACAGGTCAAGTAAAGAAGATAAGGATTCGAGTTCATAATCTCTATAAGATAGAGGTAGAGGATTGTGTTGCTTTGAGTTTAAAAGCGGAAAAGATGTTGAGACGAGACGTCAACGAGTTGTGGCATAGGAGATTGGGCCACTTGCATCATGGGGCTTTGAAGATATTGCAACAAATCTCTACCGGTCTTCCCAAAGGTACACTTGAGAAAGTTGATACATGCAAGGGTTGTACTTTGGGAAAATACACCAAGCCTTCCTTTGGAGATAGAGATAGTCAAGCAGAGTCTATTCTGGAGAGAGTCCATTCAGATGTGTGTGGACCATTCTCAACAGTATCCACCGCCAAACACAGGTATTATGTTATATTTGTAGATGACTATTCTCATAAATTCTAGATATTTTTCATGCAGAGAAAGGATTAGACATTCACAAAGTTGTGTGAATTCAAAGCATTGGTCGAGAAAGAGTTAGGAAAGAAGGTTAAAGCTCTACAAAGTGATAACGGTGGAGAATATGTCTCCAATGAGTTTAAGAACTTCTGTGCAGCGGAAGGGATTAAACGAGAGTTGACGACACCTCATAACCCTCAACGACATGGGGTTTCCAAGAGGAAGAACAAGAGAATTGTAGGGGAAGCAAGGGCGATGTTGCATGATCAGGGCCTACCACTACACTTGTGGGCTGAGGCATGCAACACAACGGTTTATGTTCAAAATGCAACCCACATCAAATACTTGAGAGTAAAACACCAGAGGAAGCTTATTTCGGTAAGAGGCCAGATGTTGGTCACTTCAGGATTTTTGGGTCATCGGTTTATTTCCATGTGACCAAAGATGCGTGGAAGAAGCTTGAGCCAATAGTAGAGTTGGGGATCTTTGTGGGTACACTACTAGTCCCCACAACTATCGGGTGTACATGCAAACCAGTCAGATGACAGTGGTTCGCAGGGATGTCAAGTTCGATGAGGAGAAGGCCGTGCGAGTACCCCTTGAGAGGGAGCTTGAGCTACATGCAGAGGAGGAAATTTTATTTCCTAAGGTTGAGGAGCCTAAGATTGATGTGGAGCAACCACATTCAGAGGTTCCAGGAGTGGAGACATCCACTCAGGCAGAGTCTTCCAGAGAGGGAAGAAAGTGCACTAGAGAGGTTGATAGATTGTTGGATGATGCACGGGAGAATGTGGGAGCACCCTCTTCTCAGTGTAGACAGAGGAGGTCACCAGAGAGGTACACTGGATACATGGAACTTATGGGTGCATGTGTTGTGACAGAGCCATCTTCCTTTCAGGAAGCAGTGCAGCAACCAGTTTGGGTTGATGTGATGGTGGAGGAGTATGACTCCATAGTTCGAAACAATGTTTGGGATGTGGTCCTGAGACCGGAGGACAAGTCAGTTGTGAGCTCTCGTTGGCTTTACAAGGTAAAGTAAGCTGTAGATGGTAGTGTGGAGAAGAATAAGGCCAGATTTGTGGCCTATGGCTTTTTAAAGGTAAAGGGGATTGACTATGATGAGACCATTGCTCCTGTTGCAGGGTAATGTATAATCCCTTTCTTTTTGAGAGGGAGCGTTGAGAAATGGAAACAAGAAATTCTAGTTTAATTTGTCCTTGAATTAAACTATGAATTAAAATAGAATTCTTTCTCATAGCAATTTGAAAATAATTAATTAAGTTTAATTAACTTAAATTTTGGAAATTCGAATTTGAAGTCTTTTAGAATACATGTACATGTTCTCACTAACTTATAGGAGTTTAGGATGAGTTATGAATGAGTTATAATTAGTTAACTCAGTTTATTGAGTTAAGTCTAGTTAAATTAGTTCCAATCAGTTTTAGGAACTAATAGTGAGTAAACAGTCAGTTGGGACACTAGTGACCTAATTAGTGCTACTCTAGTTAACATAAGATTCCACCATCATAAACTCATGCATGTTGATTCTGAGAAAGACCCAGTTGAGACTAGAGTGCAGGGAAAGTATACTATTTGTTTTATATTTTTTTGAGTTACACTGATAGTGCATGCAATCAGGAATTGATCCTTGAAGGATTGTGTTATTTTTAGAGGCTTTATTTCCCTTTAAATACAAGTTATCCTTCATAGGAATTACATAATTGGAATAGAGACTTGGAGAGCTTGTGAAAAGGCTAAGCTTTGGCCTTGAGCTTGCTTATGAATTGGAGATTGAATTCACTGAGTGCTGGGATTGTTCTTGAGAGAACTAGCATTGTAATTTCATCTTGATTTTCTGGATTAATACAAAACAAATAGTGGGGTTTTGAGCTGTGGATTTCCACGGATATTTATTGTGTTATGTGCCTTTGATTCTCTTCCTCTATTGATTATTGTTTGCTCGATGTTTATGGGCTTCCGCTATAAAGAGTAGAGGTAGATTCTTGTCTCTTGTTTTAGTAGATTACACGAGCTTGTGAATCTACAGGGTTTCCTACACTCACTCCTCTCTTTTTCCATCTCTCTTCATTCCTCCTCTCACCTCTCCTTCCTTTTATCTCTGTCTCTCCCTTGTCACTCCCTCTATCTCTCGAACTTTATCATTCTATGTCTTAGTTCTTCCCTCCACATATATCTAGAGTTAATTATATATCATGATATATTAATATATATTATAATATAAAAAATATAATATTATATCAAATATAATATTGTATTAATCCAAAGTTATTAAATTTAAATATATTAATATTGTATTTAATATTAATATTTTAATATCAATATTATATATAATGATATTTTTTACATAGCATGATAACATAATTCATAATAAAACTACAACAAATTAATATATATAGTTTTTCCTTTTAAAGATTTATTCTACAAACATTTAATTAAAATAAATATTGAAAGATTTTGGAGTAGGAATTTCGATTCTTTGTGTTGAATTAACCTTTTTCCTTTGATTTAAGAAATGGTATTGGCTTTAGTAAAGAGTAAATATGTTTAAAATTTTACCTAATTTGGAACTTTAATGTGGTAATTTTTTTTGTTAAAGGTAAATTTATGATCCATTCAAATTCACGTATATGATAAAAGAGTTATTAAACACATGAGATAATTTATTATCCATTCAAATTATATATAATAACATAGTTTTATTTTAATAATTAATCTTAGTCCATTAATAAGATTAAAAATTTATATAAAAGAGCTACTAAACACATGCGATAATTTATTATCCATTCATTATATATAATAACACCTAGTTTTATTTTAATAATTAATTTTATTCCGTAATAAGATTAAAAATTATATAATTTAAGATTAATGTGAATGTTTTGGTCGACATTAGCGAAAATTATTTTTATTATTTTTTGAGGACATGACATACTTACACATCGGGGTCATACTGGGTTGTAGAATGTGCCTCTCGATGCAACCGTGCTTCTTTTTTACATTGGTGATATTGAATTCTTATTATGAGGTGTCCCTTTGATCTTAACAAACAACTAAGAATTCCCAAGTATTTATTCCTTATATGGGTATGATTGCAATATTCACAAAAAAGGTTATGATTATAAAATCGAAAAAGATCACTTAACCCAATTTTGTGTGTGATAATAACAACTTGAGGAAAGTTGATTCATACACATATCAATGTGAATCATCAACAACTTAACTATAGATATATTATTTAGAAAATGATTAACTAGGGGTATAAATCTTATTTTGGATTTGAAAACAATTGTAAATTAGCCAAGGTCAAAGGATGGAGCTGGGTTAAGCTTTTTGGTGAAATGAGGGTGTGTTTTGTTGAATAATGGATGCTCGCTCGAGCAATTTTTAAGCGCTCGATTGAGCTGTTGAGGTGCTTAAAAATAGCTCGATCGAGCATTTCAAAAAACTCTCAATCAAGCCATTTTTTAACTTGAGTTAATGACTCAATCGAGATTTAAAAGTTGGTAAGGGCACTAGTGCGTTAGCTTTTTAATGGCTCGATCGAACCGCTAGTTAGCCACGTATGCCACTCGATTGAGCAATTTAAATTTTGAATTTAAGTGCTCAATCGAGCTCTTGAAATCCTAAAAATTACAGTTGCAACACCTCTTCTGCAGATTTCTCTACAAACCCATTTTGTACCCTATCAGATTTAGGGAAAAATTGGTCCTTAAGTGGCAATGTTGATCACTTTGGATTCGTGAAATAATGATTCCTCTATTCAATGGAATATGAATTTGAAACTTTTGAATTCATATGATATTTTTCATCTAATTTATTTTAAACATAACACTTGAAATCTTTTTGGACAGCTTCAATGGGGCTGAATAAAAAGTCAATAACATAAAATATACACAACAAAAAAAATTCAAAAAATAACACTATATTCGTTTACAAGTTGTTAAATTATGGTATGTTCTATGCTTAGAGCAGTTTACTTATTTTTCTTCTTATTACCCACAGATTAGCAATCACATATACATAAAGTAAAGTGTAGATAGAATATTAAATGATTAATAGAAAACAAGCCAAGACAAGAGACACAAGATGTGGCAGCTAGCCAGGGAAAAACGCCGATGCGGGGAAAGCCTTTGATGAAATCTTCTTTTATCTTCAATAGTTTAGCAGAGAGAAATAGTACAAAATCAAAATTCTGTAATTTTATATCAGCAGCAACAAACCCTAGATTAGAAAAGTCAAACTTGGTCAAACGAGTGGAAATTGACCTCCAATATGTTTGGTCAATTTCTGGTCAGCTAACCCTCGAACAGCCTGAAGAACAACCCTGAAGACATAGTCAAATTGCAACTGACTGAAGTCAACTTGCTGCCCCAAACTAGGGCAGTCAACACCGATCAAACCAGAGGTCAGATCACCTTGATTTTCATGCCAAAATCTATGGCTTGCATAGGAGAGGCAACCACACCAAATCTGCACTCCTCGATGGTCAACACTTGGTCAACGCTGGTCAAAGAGATGACCTGCAGCCCCTGTGTCCTTCCTGCATCTGCCTTGCCCTACTGCGTCTTCTCTACCATCCACACGTGTGAGAGAGAAAGAGGCTTCTTTGTTGCGTAGGAGAGAGAGAAGATGAGTGATGAGATGAGTTGCAAATGACTCAACCTCTCTTCTATTTATATGAAACGCTGGGCATGTGTGCCACACACTTAGCTGCTGGCCGACCTTGACAATTTGTCAAGTAATTAGAAATAAATTCATATCTCCATAAATACTTGTCGGAATCGGATGATATTTAGATCAATCCTACACCTCTCAACGAGAGGAATCTAGGAAAAATATCAGTAGCCATAAATAAGGTGACCCACATGGAGTTTGGCCCTAGTTGCCAATTTTAACACTCCCTCTCAACTAGGGAGAACTCCATCTGCAATTCGTCTGACCGTCGCTACTATCCCAGCCATCAAATGCACTGCCCTACACAACTGGTCCTGCTCTGCTCTGCTTGAACTATGAAGAAGAAGAGCTAATCGAGGATGTATCATACCATCCTCCACTGACCCGAAGTCAGTCTTAGAGTGTGTCATAACACTCTCACTAATCCTAGATCAGTATCATTGATCCCAGATCAATGGAGGTCATCCTAGCATAGGGAGTATGGTAGATACAACAATGCATCCATCAATAGTACTACTATTGTCCCTAACCTCATTTCCCTGCTCATTCATCAGATGAGAGGTACTTCCCATAAGTCCCACACTGCATGGGTAGTGTTAGCTCTACTATAGTTTACAAGTTTTGATGAATTAAATCAGGTCAGACAATGCTGGTTTGGGTTGCAGAGGAGTAGTAGCTATTTATTTTATCCTTCTCCTCCATTTTCATTATTCCCGTATAATTCCTGCTAACCTCCATTTCCTCTTTCCTCATAAATCCTCCTTATTTCCCTTTAAACCCCTTTTATCCCTGTTTTTTGTCTCATAGACCCCTTTTCGGGCTCCCGAGCTTCTTTTTGTTTAAAAAACATATTAAACCCCGTTACCCTTTACAAAGCCCGATAACCTTTTTAAATCCTTTTTCCCATCCCCGCGCATTCTTGGTCTAAATTTTATAAACCCCGGTGACTTTATAAACCCCATATTAGCCTATTTTTGTTCTACCCCGGCACTATAGTCATAACCCTTATAATCGCGCATATAATAAAATAACCCTAAGTTTTAATAAAGCTCGGACCCGCTCTCATCTGTCACATCATCCAACATACATGCGTATTAAACCTGGGCCATCCGATTATCATCGCCATGATCTGAAACTATACGCTTTCCCTGCTCTGCGAACTTTCTCATCTGATAACCAGCGGGGAAGTGGTTTCCCGCCTGCCACGCGTCGTTTTATTATTGCATCGCTTGCCCTTGTATGTAAACCGCCCTCTGCCAAAAAGCGGTGCGGGGAAACCACCCGCCCGCAAAACCGCCGCCTCCCTGCCTGTTAACTACCTCGCATCTCCCGCTCCCGTCAGCTGTCGGATCTGCCCGACAGCGATCTGATGACCATCATTCATCCATCCTCATTTCTCCCCGATGGCCTCCAAAATTTAATCTCCGCCGTCCGATTTCGCGATCCGACTGCTGTTATTGATCCCTGCACCTCTCTGTCAACCATTGCCTCCCGTCATCAGATCTGGGCCGTCCATCTTGTCATCCCACGACCAACGTTCATTCTCGGCTTTTCATCCATTTTCATTGCATTTTGCAGAGTTTTCGGCTTGTCCCATGCACGAGAAGAAGGAGGAAATGATCCAACGATCTACATATTTAATCATTAGCTACCATAGTTAAAGAGACAGCACGGCCAAGGACGAGAAAGTACCACCTCGAGCAGTTGGATTCATTTAACAGTTATGGACATTTATTCATGAAACATTCCACCTGTTTAAGGAGTACAACAAAGTACCAGAGAAGGTCAAATTGGTTAATTAAAACAGTCAGAATGTATCAGAGGCCCATAATAGTTTTTAAATGTGGTTGGTGGTCAGTTATGACCCCTCCACGCTTAGGGTAGCAGAGAAATTTTGTGAAAATCTCTATATATACTGAAAAACAAGATGTAATGAGGTTGATGAATGTAATTCTGGTGTAAACTTCAACTTCTGGAGACTATAACTATTATGAGACCTGCAGCTTCTGGTCTTGATTTCCAGCTAATACAAGCTTCTTTTGCTGTTGATTGCTCACTTTCCACTTCTTCTTCTTTGTTCCAGACTGTGCCTGTTTTGCATTATTTCATGTGCTGTTAATGTTTAGCATTAGAGGGGCTGTCATCCCACCTCTGTGTTAGGATCTAGCATGTATCATTGAATTTGTTTGCAGGTTTCTATTGTTTTAATGCCAGAGAGCTGTCATCCTATTTGTGTATTAGAAAACAGATTTACAGACCTTTAAACTGGTTGCAGCTGGCCATCACAGGGTCTTGTGCATCTGCTGGTGTGATCAGTGTTCTCCATCATCACATTGTCTCTAAAACTGTGAGTAATTGGTGGTTAAAATCCTTGTAGTCTGGGGGTGTTCACCCATGTCTGGGGTTAAGCATAGTAGGAGTGGTTATCTGGCTTGAATATGTAGCATTTGTTTCATTCATCCACCAATTTATCCAACTTTTTGTTGAGTTTGTAATGTTCCCGAGCATCTCTGATATACAACCTAGGAGAGTTTCTTGGGGTGTTAACATTAATTGGCGTCGTTGCTGGGGAGAGGAGAATCGAAGCTCAGCTTCCCTGGGAGAATGACACAACTTCAAGCTTTGATGATAGACAAGGTTTGAACACAGTTTCTGGTTGTAATCATCTGTCTGGCGACTCCATTGGAGGAAGACCATCATTTGGCGACTCCACATTGAAGTTCTGGCTCAATTTATGAGACACACTCGAAGAAATTCTTAGAAATCTCCAGCTGAACCAGTGCCTGAGCCTGAGAAGATTGTCAAGTCAAAGGAAACTTCACAGAAAGGGGCATCAAGATCAGGTAAGCCTAATAAGTTTTATTCATCTCTGAAAGATAAATTTATTGCTGAAGATTTACCGTTTGAAGATTTAGAGCACAACACTATTAATAAGGAATAATCTGCAGAGATTAGTTCAGCCCCTTGTGTAGTTAGTTCCCCTTTGAATCTTAGTCCAAAGAAAGCTTCCATTTCAGTCCAAAACATCCCTTTATCTCTGCCATCCATCACATTACTCCCTACCATTCAATCTGCTAGTATTCTTCCAAATATTCCAATCATGGCAGGACAGTAAGCACCTACGAGAATAGAAAGGATTGTAGCTCCCCATTGGTATTGTCTGTGCCTTTAAATCCTATGCCTGTGGGAGAATATAAAAAATATATGCCTAAATTCACTAGAACAGAGGGAGTAACCGCAGAAGAACATCTTGAAGCTTTTTACAGTTATGCTGATAATTTAGATATAAGTGAAAATGATGTGTGGATGAGAGTTTTTGTCCAGAGCCTTGATGAAGAGGCTAGGAGGTGGTTTAGAGAATTGCCCCAGAGATCTATAACAGATATTGAAGCATTAGATGATGCATTTTTGAAGCAGTGGGGAATTAAAAAAGACTTGCTGTATTATCATACAAAGTTTGGTAATCTGAAGAGGGAAAATGGGGAATCAATACCTGATTTTAATAAAAGATTCAATTGAATGTATAGTAAGATACCAGCTGAGGTAAAACCTACCCCCACTTCTGCCAAACTCACTTATGCCAATGCTTTTGACTCTGATTTCTGCTTGCTATTGAGAGAAAGAAGATGTGCTATGCTGGCAGACATGCAGGATGCAGATCTAGAAGTAGAATCTAATATTATGGCTGCAAAAAAGTTTAAAAGTCAAGCTGACAGAAGGACACAGAGGGGTCAGGCTTCTACTTCTTCTGCATCATCTTTAGAGCCTAAATTAGACAAGATGACCAAAATGATAAAGTCATTGGCTATTGGAATTTCTAAGCTAAAGGTTGAGCAGAATTTTGGGAAAACAAGGCAGCAGAACACATTTTCTCCAAGAAATCAAAATCCTTTCAGAAGAGCAAATGAGTAGTTGTAGATTATGCAAAGGGGTGTAGAAACAAAAGGATGAACAAAAAGTTAAAGCTCCTTTCCAAAATGTAGTCATGGAGGAGGAACAATTTGAAGAAGACGAGGATGAAATTCATTGCATGGAAGATAAAGGCAGTGTTGCATTTTTGACATTGGCTGAGTATGAAGAATCATTGCTGCAAGAACAAAACAGTCAGGAGTGGGACAGAGGAGCTGTTCTACAAACTGGTGACCAGAAGAGATATAATCTGAGATCCAATGCAAAAAATGCCAAGGAAAATCCTGCCCAAAGAGTTGCTGTTCAAACAGAATCTCAGAATGTCAAACAAAAAAGACCAGCAACTGATCCAGTCATCCTCAAAGCTCCAGTTCAAGAGGTAAAAATTTCTGATAAATCATCTTCTTCTTTCAGCTTTGAGTCAGAAGTTCAGAAATTGAAAATATCTGTGCCTTTGGTTGAGTTGGTGAAGAGTGAAGTCAAACAAACCTCCACTGACTCTATTAATTTGCAAGATGACAAGCCTGCCATTGTGCTCAGCCCAATGATTGAACCTGCTGATAATAATTCTCCATCTTTTTATGTCTCATTGACCATTCATGACAAGATCCTTCACAATTGCCTGCTAGACACAGGGGCCAGCCAAAATTTAATGCCTAAAGCTGTCATGGAAGAGTTAGGCCTTGATATCACTAGACCCTATCATGATTTATTTTCTTTTGATTCAAGGAAGGTGAAATGTCTTGGATTGATTAAAGATCTGGCCATTACCTTAACTCAGCTGCCCATGAAGAGTATGATGATGGATATTGTGGTAGAAAATGTCCCTCCTGAGTTTGGCATGCTGCTGTCCAGAGGGTGGATTAAGAGACTTGGTGGGACCTTACAAAATGATCTTTCTTATGCAACTGTCCCAGTTTTTGGAGGAGAAAGCAGGAGGTTATATAGAGAAGCACAATTGGCATATATCATCAATGATGAAAAGAATCCTACAAATCATCTTATTTATGCAGTGGACACTGATTTTGGAACATGCATTCTCCAAATGGAAGAATCTCAGAAGGCCATAATGTAGATCAGGAAACCAACCGTTCAGGCCGAGGAAAAGCAAGGAAGTCAGGTTTGGAAGTTGTTCTTTGATGGAGCATGTTCCAGGGAGACTGCAAGAGCAGGGGTGGTGCTAGTATCTCCATAACAAGAAAGCATTCAACTGTCTTTTAAGCTGGTTTTTCAAGTGACAAACAACATAGAAGAATATGAAGCACTGCTATTGGGCCTTAATGCAACAAAAGACAGAGGAATCAAGAATCTGAAGGTATTTGGAGATGCTGATCTGATAATTTAGCAAATAAATAAAACTTTTCAAGCAAAGCACCCAAGGTTGAAGGCATATAGAGATGAGGTATGGAGAATCAGGGATTCCTTTGATTTTTTCTGTATTTCATATATTCCTAGAGGTCAAAATCATCTTGCTGATTCACTTGCTATTTCTTCTAGTCTATTCATACCTCTTATGCCTCCCAGACTAGTGTATGAAGTTCAAATGAAGTATAAACCATCCTTGCCCGATAATGTCCTGCATTGGAAAGTTTTTAATGATGATGATGAGATAAATAGGTTCCTTCAAGTCATTGATGAGTATTCCGAGATGCATATTGACCAAGAAAATGATGCCTTGTTAGAAAAACCCCAGTCCAGCTTAGAAATAAGATTGGTAAAAACAGCATTGTCCAGCTTCCTAGTAACTATATTCCTAAAGGTCTAATCCCTCTTGAAAGATTGTTTGACCAAAATGATGTGCCTTACAAGGTTGCTAAAAAAGAAGACCAATCTGCAGTCTGTAAATATGATATAGGAAGTCCAGGTCAGCCTAGGTATGTGAATTTGTCTACTCATTTGTCTGCTGATCAAAGTGCTGAATACTGCAATTTAATGAGGCAATTTGCTGATGTGTTTGCCTGGGAGTATAGTGACCTGAAAACTTTTGACAAGAACATAATTCAGCATAAAATCCCTCTGGAGAAAGATACTATTCCTTTCAAACAGAAGCTGAGACCAATAAATCCTATGCTTTTTCCACTGATTGAAAAAGAAATTAAAAAGTTGCCGGCTTCCAAAATCATAGTACCTCTCAGATATTCGAAATGGGTAGCTAATCTAGTGGTGGTGAGAAAGAAAAGTGGTGAAATCAGACTGTCTGTTGATTTCCGAAATTTAAATAAATGCTCCAAGAAAGACAACTATGCCAAAAATGGAGCATTTGTTGCAAAAGGTCTCAAGAGCCAAAGTAATGTCATTTTTGGATGGATTTTCAGGCTTTAATCAGATTGTTGTGCACTCGGATGATCAAGAAAAGACTGCATTTACCACTCCTTGGGGCACTTTTATGTATGCTAAAATGCCATTTATATTGATGAATGCTGGAGCCACCTTTCAGAGAGCTATGGACATAGCATTTGTGGGAGAGGGACAAATTTGTGTTTATCTACCTTGATGACATAACAGTTTACTCCAGTAGCCATCAAAATCATTTACAACATCTAAGAAGAGTGTTTTTGAAGTGTAAAAGGTTTGGAATTTCAGTTAATCCCAAAAAATCACAATTTGCTTTACATGAAGGCAAGCTGTTAGGACATATTGTGTCTGCTGCAGGTGTTCAGATTGACCCAGAAAGAGTCAAAGCAATTCAGACTTTGTCTGTCCCTAGATCAAAGAAGGATATCCAATCCTTTCCGGGCAAAATTAATTTTGTCAGGAGGTTTATTCCGAATTTTGCTGAATTGGTAAAGCATGTAACCTCCATGTTGAGAAAAGTGTCAGAGGTAAGATGGACCGAAATAGCAAGGAAATCATTTGAGTAAATTAAAAAAGCTATTATGGAGGCTCCCACATTAATAAGTCCAGATTACAGCAAGGGGTTCCACATATTTTCTTTTGCCTCTGAAAATACCATTGCAGCAGTTTTATTGCAGGAAGATGAAGAAGGTTCAAAACATCCAATAGCATTTTTCAGCAAGAACTTGAGGGATGCTGAACTAAGGTATGATATTATAGAATAACATGCATATGCTCTTATTAAATTATTAAAGGCTTTCAGAGCTTATATCTTGCATTCAAAGATAATCGCATATGTGCCTTCTGCTGCAATAAAAGATATCTTAACACAACCTGATGCTGATGGAAGAAGGGCAAAATGGATTGCAAAAATGATAGAATTTAACATTCAGCTGAAGCCCACCAAGCTGGTCAGAGGTTAGGGTCTTGCCAAGCTACTGGCTGAAGAAAATTGCAGATCATTAGACATTGATTTCCTATATGAAAATGCAGAAAATGGTCAGGCAGAAAAGGAAGAAACAACTGAAATAGAGGGTAAACAGTTAGTGGCCGAAAATCTAGCTTCATGTAACTGGTATGCTGAAATAATTAATTTCTTGTTGAAGCTGGAAATCCCTTCAGAATTTACTCAAAGTCAGGCCAAAACTTTGAAACTTAGAGCAACAAAATTTTGCATTATGGAAAATTTGCTCTACTGGAGGGATCCATCTGGAATATTTTTAAGGTGTCTGGACAAAGAAAAATCAAAAGAAGTCATGCAACAGTTTCATAACAACATGTGTGGAGGGCATCATTATTGGAAAACTACAGCCCACAAAATTCTCAGAGCTAGGTACTATTGGCCCAATTTATTTTCTGATGTGTTTGTTTCTGTTAAATCTTGTGACAGGTGCCAAAGATTTGAAGGAAAACAACAGTTGAAATCCCTGCCCCTAAAACCAATTCAAGCAAAAGGCCCATTTCAGCAGTGGGGCTTGGATTTCATTGGTGAAATCAATCCACATTCCAATGGCCAGCACAGGTGGATATTAGTAGCCACTGATTATTTCACCAAGTGGATTGAAGCAATCCCTACTAGGAAGGTTGATCATAATGTGGTCATCAAGTTTTTAACAGAGAATATCTTCAACAGATTTGATTGTCCACATAAACTAATCATAGATAATGCAGCAGCTTTCAGGGCAAAAGAGCTGGTGGAAATGTGTGATTCAATGGGCATTAAACTTGTTCATTCCACCTCATATTATCCTCAAGGAAATGGTCTGGTAGAATCTTCTAATAAAAGTCTGATCAGGATAATTAAAAAACTGTTAGAGGACAATAAAAAGAATTGGGATTCAAAGCTCAAGTATGCATTGTGGGCTGACAGAGTGACCATTAAAAAATCCAACGGAAATTCTCCTTTCAAGCTGTTATATGGCACTGAGGCTGTATATCCAATTCAATTAACTCTCCCTGTGGCAAAATTCCTTCAAGAAGGGCAGGATGAGGAAGAAGATATGGGAAAGAGAATCACTGATTTAGCAAAGTTGCATCGGATTAGAGAACAACTAGTTGAAAAAGCTGTAACACATCAGAGAAGGATCAAGGAAGCCTTTGAAAAGAAGGAAAAAAAAAATAATTTTCAAATTTGTGACTTGGTTTTGAAGTGGGATGCATTGAACGAAAAGAAAGGCAATCATGGGAAATTTTATGCTTTCTAGACAGGGCCTTTCATTATTTCACAGGTTCAAGGGAATAACACCTTCATACTGAAAAGTATGGAAGGAGAAGTAGTTTTTGATGGCCCAGTTAATGGGCGGTTTTTGAAAGTTTATGTTGTTTAAGGTCTTTCGCCTTAAAGGATGTAAATATTTTGTTTTTATCAGTTTTGTGCAAGCAAAGTAGACTCCATGCCCAATGGAACACTAGGAATTTTGGTTAACTTGTTTTTAGTTGGAAAGGCATTGATCTGCAAGTTCTTGAGACCTCACAGGGAGGATCTCATCCCCAGAAGGAGCCAGTGTTAGCTCTGCTACAATTTATGTGTTTTGATGAATTAAATCAGGTCAGACAGTGCTAGTTTGGGTTGCAGAGGAGTAGTAGCTATTTATTTTATCCTTCTCCTCCATTTTCATTATTCCCTTATAACTCCCGCTAACCTCCATTTCCTATTTCCTCATAAATCCTCCTTATTTCCCTTTAAACCCCTTTTATCCCTGTTTTTTGTCTCATAGACCCCTTTTTGGGCTCCCGGGATTCTTTTTGTTTAAAAAACCTATTAAACCCCGTTACCCTTTACAAAGCCCAATAACCTTTTTTAAATCCTTTTTCCCATCCCCGCGTGTTCTTGCTCTAAATTTTATAAACCTCGGTGACTTTAATAACCCCATATTAGCCTATTTTTGTTCTACCCTGGCACTATAGTCATAACCCTTATAATCGCGCGTATAATAAAATAACCCTAAGTTTTAATAAAGCCCGGGCCCGCTCTCACCTGTCACATCATCCAACATACATGCGTATTAAACCTGGGCCATCCGATTACCATCGCCATGATCTGACGCTGTACGCTTTCCCTGCTCTGTGAACTTGCTCGTCTGATAACCAGCGGGGAAGCGGTTTCTCGCCTGCCACGTGTCGTTTTATTATTGCATCGCTTTCCCTTGTACATAAACTGCCCTCTGCCAAAAAGCGGTGTGGGCAAACTGCCCGCCCGCAAAACCGCCACCTCCCCTCCCATTAACTCCCTCGCATCTCTCGCTCCCGTCAGCCATTGGATCTGCCCGACAGCGATCTGACGGCCATCGTTCATCCATTCTTGTTTCTCCCCGATGGCCTCCAAAATTTAATCTTCGCCGTCCGATTTCACGATCCGACTGCTATTACTGATCCCTGCACCTCTGTGTCAACCATTGCCTCCCATCATCAGATCTGGGCCGTCCATATTGTCATCCCACAGCTAGCATTCATTCTCGGCTTTTCATCCATTTTCATTGCATTTTGGAAAGTTTTTAGCTTGTCCCATGCACGAGAAGAAGGAGGAAATGATCCAGCGATCTGCATATTTAATCATCAGCTACCATAGTTAAAGAGACAACACGACCAAGGACAAGAAAGTACCGCCTCGAGCAGTTGGATTCATTCAGCAGATATGGACATGTATTCATGAAACATTCCACCTGTTCAAGGAGTACAACAAAGTACCAGAGAAGGTCAAATTGGTTAATTAAAACAGTCAGAATGTATCAGAGGCCCATAATAGTTTGTAAATGTGGTTGGTGGTCAGTTATGACCCCTCCACGCTTAGGGCAGCAGAGAAATTTTGTGAAAAACTCTATATATACTGAAAAACAAGATGTAATGAGGTTGATGAATGTAATTCTGGTGTAAACTTCAACTTCTGGAGACTATAACTATTATGAGACCTGTAGCTTATGGTCTTCATTTCTAGCTAATACAAGCTTCTTTTGCTGTTGATTGCTCACTTTCCACTTCTTCTTCTTTGTTCCAGGCTGTGCCTGTTTTGCATTATTTCATGTGCTATTAATTTTTAGCATTAGAGGGGCTGTCATCCCACCTCTGTGTTAGGATCTAGCATGTATCATTGAATTTTTTTGCAGGTTTCTCTTGTTTTAATACCAGAGAGCTGTCATCTTGTCTGTGTATTAGAAAACAGATTTATAGGCCTTTAAACTGGTTGCGTCTAGCCATCACAGGGTCCTGTGCATCTGCTGGTGTGATCAGTGTTTTCCATCATCACATTGTCTCTAAAACTGTGAGTAATTGGTGGTTAAAATCCTTGTAGTTTGGGGGTGTTCACCCATGTCTGGGGTTAAGCATAGTAGGATTGGTTATCTGGCTTGAATATGCAGCATTTGTCTCATTCATCCACCAATTTATCCAACTTTTTGTTGAGTTTGTAATGTTCCCGAGCATCTTTGATATACAACCTAGGAGAGTTTCTTGGGGTTTTAATAGGTAGGATGCCTCGATAGGAGAACTAATATTCCTGTCCACAAGAGAACGAATCACCCTGTCCAATAGATGCCACAGAGAACTAATCGTCCTATTCCACAGTCGCCATAGAGAACTAATCATCCTGGCCCACAGGAGAACTAATCATCCTGGCCCACAGGAGAACTAATCATCCCATTCCACAGTCGCCACGGAGAACTAATCATCCTGGCCCACAAGAGAACTAATCATCCTGTTCCACAGTCGCCACGGGGTGTCATAGAGGAAGGTTGAACCTTTCCCCTATACATAGTGCACCACCAGGGGATGGTGAATCGTCTTGTGGTCGCATGTCACTCCAAGAAGTACCCCCCTCGGAGCTCCCAGAGCTCAATACATCATACTTGACCCTCATAAGAGGGTCTCTGAACGACACCAAGTCATTCTTGGAAAGTCAAGAATTTGACCTTTCCTATGGGCTTTATCAAAATGTTGGCGACCTATTCATTGTACTGATATGTTGGAGCCTTATTGCTCCCCGCTGCACCATATCTCGAATATAGTGGTACCTGATATCGATATGCTTGGAGCGATCATGGAATATGAGATTCTATGATAAACGAATCCCACTCTAGTTGCCACACAGGATCATGGTGGTATCCAATGTACATCCAAACAACTCACTGAAGAGCTTTCGCAACCAAACTGCCTCACAAGAGGCCATACTAGCAGCAATATACTCTGCCTTGGCGGTGTTCAAAGCCATCGACTTCTGCTTCATGCTCATCTAGGATATTGAGGCAGATCCCAAAGAGAAACAACATCTTGAAGTGCTCTTTCTGTCCACCACACTGCCTGCCCAGTTAGCATTGGTATATCCAAGTAGTCTCACATCTCCGGCAGTGTATCTCAACCCATGAGTGATCGTGCCACAAAGATATCTCAACAGATTCTTAGCACCAATCCAATGTGAGTGGTGAGGCTCAACCATATGTTGACTCAATGTGTTGACTACAAAGCATATATCCAGATGGGAGTTCACCAAGAACATCAGTGCTCCGATGAGTTGACGATACTCTGTAGCATTTCATAAAACAGGTCCGCCAGCACTACTGCTTAAATTCTTGAAGTCAAGCTCCATCAGGGTAGTTACAGGCTTGCAACCCACCATGTCGAATCTCTCCAATATTTTCACTTGAGATAGGAAAATATCCCTTAGTTTCTGCCAGACTTCTAGTCCTAGGAAATAGTGCATAAGTCCTAGGTCTTTCATCTCGAACTCAGAAGCCAACTCCCTCTTACATTTGTGAATGAGAGGGTTTGCACCTGTTAGAAAGAGGTCATCAACATATAGCACCAGTATGAGAGGCTTGTCATCTACAACCTTAAAGTAAAGGTTAGGATTGGCTTCACTCCTAGTGAATCCCAGCTTCATCAAGTAGCTATCAATCCTCTCATACCACGCTTGGGGTGCTTTCTTTAGCCCATATAGGGCCTTGTTCAACCTACACACATGAGATTCTCCATTATAAATCTCCAATCCTTCAGGTTGCTCCACATAGACCTCCTCTTTGATCGAACCATGTAAGAACGCAGTCTTGACATCCATTTGATGTAGGTTCCATCCTTGCGAAGCAGCAAGGGCTATGACCGAGCGGATGGTGGTATATCGGGAAACAGGTGCAAATATATCGTTATAGTCTATACCTTCCTTCTGGGAGAAGCCACAAGTGACAAAACGAGTCTTATACTTTTTCGCACTTCCATCAACTACATGCTTTATCTTGTAAAGCCATTTCAAAGTGACAACTGCTTTGTCCTGGGGTATGGGGACAACATCCCAAACATCATTTTTCATGATGGAGTCATATTCCTCGGTCCTAGCATCCTTCCATACTTGATGCTTAACAACATTTGTGAATGACGAAGGCTCATTTTGGATGATCGTGCTCATGATGGTCAGGTATCCCTGATACCTGTTCGGATTCTTACTTTCATGGAAGGTTCCTCTGGGTGTAATGTGTCCTTCAACATCATCAAGTGTCCCCCTAAGCCATGAAGGCCTCTTTCTAGAAGAGGAAGGCTCTTGTGGAGGAGGATCAATAGGATCCATAGGTTCTTCCACATCAGGAGATGGTCAACTTCTTTAGATCCTCTTAGAGTAGGAAGATTGTCAATTTTGCTAAGAGCCATATCTTCGTAAAATGTGACATCATGGGTAATTTTGACTTCCTTTTGACCAACCACATAGATTCTATAGCCCTTAGTATTTTCGCTATAGCCCACAAAGATTCCTTTCTTTCCAGATGCACCCAGTTTATTCCTTTTCTCCTTCGGCACATGAAAATAAACAGGAGTTCCAAAAATTCTAAAATGAGATATGTCAGGTTTCTTACCAGTGAACATTTCCTCGGGAGCCTTGGAACCCAATGCTTGATGAGGGCATCATTTTTGTACATATATGGCGATATTTGCAACTTCGGCCCATAGAAACTTCAGAAGTCTTTGATCATGGAGCATAGCACAGAAAACTTCTACAATCGTACAGTTCTTCCTTTCCACCACACCATTCTGCTCAGGAGTATATGGTGTAGTAGTCTCCCTCTTAATGCCAACCTCTTTGAAAAAGTCATGAAACTCATTGGATTCATATTCAGTCCCATTATCAGTCCTTAAGATCTTGATCTTCTTTTCGGTCTGATTCTCGATTAAGGCTTTGAAGTGCCGAAACCAGGAGAACACTTCATCCTTCTTTTTCAAGAAGTATATCCAAGTCTTGCAAGAATAATCATCTGTAAAAGTGAGGTAATATAAATATTCTCCCAAGTAGTTCACAAGAATCATATTGGATATGTCTGAGTGAACCAACTGCAATATATCAGAGGTCTTGCTTTGGCTTGAGGGGAATGGTCCCCTTTTGAGCTTTCCTTCAGCACATCCTAGACATACACCTTCTTTCTCTAATCTGAACTTGGGCATCCCGATCACCATTTTTCTCACATCGGGTAGAGCTTTATAATGAAGGTGAGAAAACCTCTGATGCCATAGTTTAGACTGAAGAGATGTGTCACAAGACATGACACCCAGCGGACTTCCTCCAACCTGATATAATGAATCAACTCGAAACCCAAGAGTGAAAGCATCTTTAAAGTTCTTTTTCCATACGCATACCTTGCCATCGTTGAAGGCCACCTTGTAGCCTTTGTCTTCCATTGCTGAAATGGACACCAATTCCTTTTTGAGATCAGGTACATATAATACATCTTGTACATGAATTGTATTCCCCTGATTCAATTGAAGAGTTACATTCCCTACGCATTTCATGAGATATATTGAATTGTCCCCAAGAACAATTTCCAGGTTGGTCTCCTTCTCTACCAAATTAGAGAGAGCTTCTTTATAACTAGTGAAGTGCCTTGAAGCACCACTATCAATAAGTCAATTTCCCAGCGAGTCCAGGGGAACAGTGGTAGAGAGAGCTGCTGGTAGATAATATTCATCTTGCTTATTGTTAACAGTGTTAGATTCATACCTGGAGTTTCTTTCCTTCTTGAAGGGTTGTCCTCTTCCTTGATTTTCGACATTTCTTTTACCTCTGCCATTTGACCTGCCATTCCTTTGATTACCTTGAGAGTGATTTTGATCATCGTCCTAGTGTGAGTCCCTTTTATCAGGGTACTCCCTTGCATAGTGGCTCGTTTTATTGCAATTGTAACATCATCCTTTTCTTCCACCCTTCAGTCCAACCTTTCCTTTGAATTTAGTCCCGCAATTGTTTCTTCTTTTAACATGAGAAGAAAATGCAAAGGGATGACCTTTAAGTACAGGCATTTTTTTTCTATTCCATCCTTGTTTATTCATGAATGCATCTCGCCATCAATTCCTCAAATCCAGGAATTACGTTATTGTTGTGAAGAGTAGTTCTGAATATATACCATTCAGGTGGTAGTCCTCCAAGAGTTGTGAGTGTCATTTCCCTCTCAGGAATTACTTCCCCAATAGATAGGAGATCGTTCTTGATCTCGGTGATTCTTAAGAAATATGTTTGCATACTCTCATCTTTGCCCTTCTTAATTTCCTTCAGCTTATTTCTAAGGAACAAAACTTTATTTGCATCATTAACTTTAAATAAACTCACCAATCTATCATAGATTTCCTTGGAGGTAGTCAGCTTGGAAACATAGGCCACCGGGGGCTTGTTGATAGAGTCCTGGATGATCTTCCTTGCTTTGAATTCTCCCTTTGTCCACTTGTTTCTAGTAGTAGCGGATGCATTTGATGGAGGCTCAACAATTATGCCTCTCACATGGTCCAACACTTCATGCTCTTCTAATGTTAGATCAAGAGACATCTTCCATCCGTGATAGCTAGACTTCTCACAGAGTTTGTCTTAAGCAGGGAAGTGTGTAGGGGACCCCATGATTTCTTTAAGATAGCCTTTCCAACCTTCTCTTCGGTGATTTCTCTTGTTCTTTCTTGGGCTTTGTCTTCACCTCAACTCCGATACCATGTTAAATTATGGTATGTTCTATGCTTAGAGCAGTTTACTTATTTTTCTTCTTATTATCCACAGATTAGCAATCAAATATACATAAAGTAGAGTGCAGATAGAACATTAAATAATCGACATAAAACAAGCCAAGACAAGAGACACAAGATGTGGGGGATAGCTAGGGACAAACCCCAATGTGGGGAAACCCTTTGATCAAATCTTCTTTTATCTTCAATAGTTCAGCAGAGAGAAATAGTACAAAATCAAAATTCTGTAATTTTATATTAGCAGCAGAAAACCCTAGATCAGCAAAGTCAAACTTGGTCAAACGAGTGGAAATTGACCTCCAATATGTTTGGTCAATTTCTGGTAAGATAACCCTCGAACAGCCTGAACAAACAACCCTTGAATAGCCCTAAAAATGTAGTCAAATTGCAGTTGGCTGAAGTCAACTTGCTGCCCAAAACTAGGGCAGTCAACACTGGTCAAACCAGAGGTTAGATCACCTCGATTTTCGTGCCAAAATTTGCGGCCTGCCTAGGAGAGGCAGCCACACCAAATCTGCACTCCTATATGGTCAGAGCTGGTCAAAGAGATGACCTGCAGCCCCTGCGTCATTCTTCCTGTGTCTGCCTTGCCCTACTGTGTCTTCTTTTCTAGCCACACTTGTGAGAGTGAGAGGCTTCTTTGATGCACAGGAGAGAGAGAAGATGGGTGATGAGATGAGTTGCAAATGACTCAACCTCTCTTCTATTTATATGAAACACTGGGCATGTGTGCCACACACTTAGTTGCTGGCTGACCTTGACTGCTGGTTGACCTTGACAATTTGTCAAGTAATTAGAAATAAATTCATATCTCCATAAATACTTGTCAGAATCGGATGATCTTTAGATCAATCCTACACCTCTCAATGAGAGGAATCTAGGAAAAATATCAGTAGCCATAAATAAGGTGACCCACATGGAGTTTGGCCCTAGTTTCCAATTTTAACACAAGTCCTCTTCAAAAGGGTACTTTTGGTTTTTCAAATTATTTAAAGAGCTAAAAAAAATCTTACGTGAACACGTGTATCCAAAATAAAATTGAAATATTACTTTTCCAACTTCGAAAAATAATAAAAAATATAATTTTGCATAAAAAAATATTTTTTTAATATAAAAAAATTAGTTCTCTCCATGTATGTGTGCGTGTGTGTGTGTGTGTGTGTGTATGTATATATATATATATATATATATATATATATATATATATATATATATATATATATATATATATATATGTATGTATATAGATATATAGATATATATATTAAAACTTACACATTTTAGACAAAGTTACGCTACATGAACACACGCATACCTCTTATGTTTTCCGAAAATTTGCAAGGACATATATTGTATTTAATGGAAAATGGACAGATTATATGACACTAATTTTTTTTGCAAAAAATATCATTAGGAAAACAACATAGTTGTCCACATATTTTCTTTTTACTCAGAATCGAAATTCATAATTCTTATATGAATTTTGAGGGGTGAAATTTGATAAAAGTGGAAAAACTTGAAATTTCATTGCCACATTTGGCCCAATAGTGTAACCCATGGAATTTTGACAACGAAGAAATGTTGTTGCTGCTACTACTAGCACCTCTAACAACCCTGCCAAACTTTAACATCTTCCAATGGCCTCTGCGGAGGGGGATTCCCCCCCTCTGCTCCCTTCTTCTTCCCTCTCTGACGAAGACGTTGCTTTTCAGGAATTGGTGGCCTCCCTTCTTAAGTGCTTGCAACTGTTTGTAGCCCAATCAAAGTTTGTAAAGAGGAATGAAGAAGTTAAAAATGTTACTCTCCCTGATGGTGCCCACCGAAGCTTTCTAGCCTATGCCGAACGACCTCTTATCGATAATTTTACTAGGATGCATCCCTCGCTTAGATCTATGTAAATCTGGTTAGAAAAGACATGAAAATCCATGATGAAAGGGAATATAGCCTTGTATGTAGTTGGCAATGAATTTTTTGCTTTTTTGTTTGAAATAAATGAAGACTGAGACATTGTTTTTTGGAACGACCCCTACTTCTTTGGTTCACGTGGCATGTAACTGAATAAATGGACTTTAGACTTCTACCCTGATGAAGATATTCTCATGGCAATACTAGTTTTGGTTAAGCTCCCTCGGCTTCCCATTTCTTGTTGGAGCGATGACTGCTTAAGGGCTATTGGAAATGGGGTGGGCAAATACCTGGATAAATCCAAACCTAAGGGTTCCCAATTTTCTTGTGCCAAAATTAGTGTGAAAGTCGACCTAGAAAAGGGTTTTCCTGTGGAGATAAATCTCAAATTGGGAGAATGGAAGCATAGACAAATACTAGACTATGAATAAATTCCATTCAAGTGTTGTTATTGTCGTGAATATGGACATTTTGAGAGGGACTATAATAAAGCAATGCAGAACAAAAATATGGATATCTCAGCCCCTTAAGAGGAGCAATGGAAAAAGCAAAGGAAAGGAGGATCAAAAGGGAAAGGAAAAATTCAAAAATATCAAGAGAAAAATGTAATAAAAAGACTACCACCTCCACCAATCCTTTCAATTTTTTCAACATCCCAAATGAGGAAGAGGAAGACAATAGCCAACCAGATGAATTCAAGAGTAAGGAGAACGAACCGGAAAAAGGAGTTGAGGAAGGTGAGATTAATGAGGAGAATAACCCAACAGATGACGAAGCACATGAACCCTCTTTGGCAGTGATGGGATCAAATCCTCCAAGAAATCACCAGGTCAATGTTGATGAATAAATAACAAGAGTTGTCACTCATCATATGACTCAAAACCTTTCATGGGCTGATGATTGTAGTAGCCAAGAAATCGAGAGCTCTAAGAAAAAAGGTCGACCAAAACAAAAGAGAGTAAGGGAAAAAGAAGCAGAGTTGAACAAGAAGTTGGGAAACCAATCAATCATTATTGAAATTATTAAAGGGAAGACAATGAAAAGTCAGGAAGGAAAGGAAGGTGGGATCATCAATAACCCCCCCAATAAATGAAAGTAATATCATGGAACATTAGGGGACTAGGGAACCCTATCAAAATCCTAGTAGTGAGAGATATAATAAAACAAGAATCACCGTGGATAATTTTTCTGCAAGAAACGAAGATGGATGAACTAGAAGTATTCAAAGCATCAGAGGTATATTGGAAAGAGAGTCCTGGAATAGTTAAAGCGTCAAAGGGGCTTCAGGAGGACTAGGTTTACTTTGGAGAAATAAGAATCTTTCTCTTATTGAAGAAACAAAGATGAAGTACTGGGTCTTGGATCTATTAGAGGTAAGAGAAATGAGATAACAAATTCCTTTCATTAATGTATATGCTCCCGTGCTGTATAGTGAAAAATCAGAGTTCTGGGACTCATTGGAAGCTCTCAAGAATAGGTATCTACATTTGAATAGTGTGATAGGATATTTTAATACTATCTTGAGCCCTGCAGAAAAAAGAGGAGGAAAAATAGTATGGGATCCATTCAAAGATCAGGTGGAAGACATAATAGTTGGATGTCACCCCAAAGGCAGGGAAATACACTTGGTCAAATAGAATAGCAAGAGACCAATATATTGCAACTCGATTAGATTGATTCTTGATACATGGTAGTTGGATTTTTAAAGGCCTAGACTGCTCTTCAACAATCAAAGCCCAAGGAGAATTAGACCATTGTCCAATTTTGCTTAAAATGGAGAGGGATGAAAATATCAACCCAATTCCATTCAAATTTAATGCAGGATTATGGAAAAAATGGAAGATGTTGGGACATTGGGGAAGCACGCTTGGCATATTACTGTTCAGGGTTCCCCAAACTTTGTTTGGGAATCTAAGCTTAGAAATGTGAAGAAAGAGTTAAGGAAATGGCTAAAAGAGAACTGTCAACCTCCTAGCCAAAAAAGATGAGACAAAGTTCGTCAGATCGAAGAACACTATAAAATGATGCAAGAAGTCCAAATAAAGGAAAGACATATCCAACAAGAAAAGGACATCTCCCCTCAAATATTCTCCTTAAGTAGACAATAATAAAATATTCGGAGATTAAAATCTCACAACTTATAGTTGCAAGAAGGGGACTCCAAAACATATTTCTTCCACAAGCAAGCTAAAGCAAGGGAGGAATGAAATAGAATCAAAGAGATTGTTCCTGAAGGTACGTTGAAGGTAAGCTCATTTGAGGAGATCAAAGAAGAAGCATTCAACTTCTTCAGAGATTTACTAAGTGCAGACCAAACACCTCTAGGCCCAGCTAATTAATTTCTCCGAGCAATGCCACAACCATTTCCTCAAGCTGCTAATATGAATCTTTTAGCCGAAATAAAGGAAGGAGAATTTAGTGCGGCCATTTGGACTTTAGAACCTGAGAAAGCTCTTGGCCACAATGGGTTCTCAATATGATTTTATCGACTTTATTGGTCAACAATAAAAAAGGACCTTCTTCGAATGTTGAACCACACAATAGTTAAAAAGAAATTGGGTGGGGGCACATACTCCTCTTTCCCTTCTCTCATCCCCAAGGAAGTTAATCCAGTCAAATTCCCAATATTTCGGCCCATTTCTCTTTGCAACTCTTCATACAAATTATTGACTAAAATTATTGCCAACTGTTTAGATCATTTCCTTCATTCATCTCCAAGAATTGAGGAGGGTTCATGCAATAAAGGCATATTCTTGATAGCGTTATATTAGTTCAGGAAGAAATCCATTCAAGTAAGGAAGCGTGAGAAGCTGGAATGGTCATAAAATTTGACATGGTTAATGCGTTTGATCGGGTAAATCACTGCTTTCTTAATCTCAATATAGAAAATCTAGGTTTTTGTAATGATTTCATTCTTTGGATCAAGGCATGCATTGGATCCCCTTAGATCTCCCCTTTGATTAATGGAAGGTCTACGCCCTTTTTTACGACTTCTAGAGGCCTTCACCAAGGCTGTCCTATGTCATCTCTTCTCTATATAATAATGGCGAAATCCCTGAGTAGGAATCTGGAGGTCACAAGTGTAACATCCCCGATGAAAATTCCATGTAATGAAAGTTAATAAAGGAAAAATAATAACCATGGTTGATGGAACACTTATTCCAAGATGAATGTTGGGTAAAACATCCTAGTGGGTATTCATTTGATTTATTATGGCTAAGGAAATTGGCAAAGGAAATGTCTAAGGTTTTGGAAAGGCAAAATGACATTTTTGACACATTTATTTATGAAAATAATGGAAATTAGGAGAAAAGGGAGGTGAAAGTTCACAGGTTGCATGTGAGGAATAAAACGAAGGAAAACAATGGAAAATGAAGAAAATAGATGCCTAATTGATAAAAAGTATTCTAAGGATTAGTTTGTAACCTTTTGTTAGTTCAGTTTTGGATCTCTCTCATTATTTTCTCTCTCTCTCTCACTCTTGGACACTTGGAGTTTTCTTGGAGAATTTTGGCATTGGATTAAGAAAGGCAAAGAAGGAAAGAGGAAGGAGGGCTCAAGCAAGGAAGAGTAGGATCAAGCAGCTACAACAATATTCTTTGCAGGTATTGATTTGCATGTGTATTTTCCTTGATATATTTGGCATGCATGGTATTGCACGTGGTTCTTTTTCTGTTATGGTATGGGTTTTGTTAGGTTTGACAGTGTTTTCAGCTTAGCCTTTCCATTTCCGGATAACCATGGTGTGATGGGGTTCACATATTTTGGTTAAGATGGATTGCTGGATGGATTCAAAGTTAAGTGACGTGGATCTTCGAATCATAGAGCACATTTCCTAGTGGTCCCTGAACCTGACTGTGGATCACAGTAAAGCCACTAGCCTAATAACCCCTAAGGTATACTGTGGGTTGTGGTAAAGCTAGGATTGTGTTGCTTCGGTGGGTCTAGGAATCCTTGCTGGTGAATGGTAGGATATACGGTAAAGCCAAGAGGTGGATTTATCTTTGTTGGGCCTAGTAATCTCGAGTTTGGGATATGTGGTAAAGTCTAGAGAGTGGGTCTTGGTTTAAGGCCCGGTAATCCAGTGTGGATTGTGGTAAATCCTGAGAGGCTAGGAGACAGAAAAATTCATCACGGTGCAAGTGGAGAAATCTGGTGGCATCCATGCTTTTTTGGCCTAGTTATCTAGTGGAGATCATGGTAAAGACTGTTATTACATGTTCGTTGTGTTGGCCTAAGGATCCGGGATGGATTATGGTAAAGCCTAGTTCTTATTGATGAGGGTGAGGTGGTTTAGCCTCAATATGACTTGGTTGGTTCTTTTGGTTTGAGTCCCACGTTCATGCTTGGAATATGGAATGGGGGTGAATGGCCAAAGAGAGATTTGGCTCAACCATTCTATGGTTGGGTGGAACGTGGTAGTCCCATCTCGGGTTTAGATTTTACATGATCAATATGAGGTTATTTCTCCTTGTATTTATATGAGTACTATACTGGTTTATATGTGGATCATATGGCTATGATTTCATTGGTATTTCTATTGCTATTACGCTGGTTATGTATGCGTTTTATGACAATGACTGTGTATGGATCTCATCATGTTTTTACTTGCAAATGAATGGATACTGTATCTATGACCTAATAGATGATAATGCAACAAATCATATGAGGGAACAATGATTCTTAGCAATTATTAGATAAGTATGAGATCCCTATGCTTAAATATGTTGTTTATACTTGTAGATTACATATTTGTGATATGTTTGACGAAATTCCTGTGATGGCTAGTAGGGGTCAAGTTAAGGGCTTGTTCAAGTATTTACTTATGCATCATAGTTTCCCTATTATCTTGCTGTTCTGAAGGTGTCATTCAATTTTGGGTAGCGACCTAGGCCGTGGGCTTGAAAGAGTGGTTCAAATCCTAGGGACACTAGCACAACACTAAGAAAAATAGTCCCTGGACGCTGGCATGCCTTGTCAGGAGAGCATCCAAAACCTCTTGGACACTGCAAGGCCTATAGCATGAGAGCATATGGAGGTCAAGTGCTCAAAACATTCAGTGGGACATAGGTGCTAGGTACCTGAGTGGTTGGGATGGTTCCTGGGAGTCCTGTAGCTGATGTGGAAGGTATGTATGATGAGTTTCTGTCAATTCCATTTCCTTAAGGTCACCAAGGAGGTTGAATTCAATCATAGTAGTCTCTCGTCACATGTTTACCTCGGTTGACTGGTTACTTGGGTAGATTATGGAGGAGGGATTTATAGAGTGGTATCAGAGCATGGTTCACCCCTCGAACATGATGGGTGGTGTGTTGGTCATGCATTCATTTTGTTTGCAAGTGTGATTAATCATCCTTGTGGTCTATGAGCTTGTTGCATATGCATGGTGTCAATCATGGTTGTAGTGATGTCGTCATGAGAAAAAGGATGTTGTTGTTATGAATTATGTCAACATGAGTGTATGATTGGTTACATGTTGTTATGCTTGTGTATTTTCAGTGTAAATTAGTATGGTTGTTGTTGTCATGCGTGAGGTCATGGTATATGTGTAGTTGATATGGTCATGCATTGATGACTGGACTCTAGCTAGACTGATGGTTACATTGTTATATGCTTATGAATTATATGTCTATATGTTGTTATGATTATGTTCATACACGTATCACGCCGATTTGATGATCTTGCAAATGAGATATCCTCCCCAAATTTCGCTAAGGTATGTTGGTTTATTGTGATTTGGTTTAGCCGACATAGTATGCCTTGCAGGAGATAAATCAAAATGACTACCAAGATGGTAGACTACAAAGACTTTCCCTATGAGTTAGATGAGCAATGTGGTGTTGGGAACTCTTTTGATTTGGTAGACACATTGAGAAGTTTAAAGGAAGAAATAAGGAGTTGTAAGGCAAACAATGACATGATCATACAGGCGCAAGAGAAACACTAAGAGGTTAATGCAATACTTCGTCAGAGTTTGTCAGAATTGCAGCGACAAGGGCCACTTCAGATCAACCATGGACATGAGGACAAAACTAATGGGGCATATGGTAGTAGGCATCATGGTGGTTACAGGTCAGATATAGATGACACTGTTAGAGATGGCAAGTTGTTTGATACCGTGGATAGGGGAGGTGATGGATACATGTATTATTCTAGTTTTGGTTCTAACATGCATCATGATCGTCATCGTTTTCAACCTTATAGGAGGAGTGACAAGGGATACTTTCCAAACGAGTTTAAGAAAGAAAAACCACCTAATTTTGATGGAGATGTGAAGAATCCAAAAGATGAAGAGGCTTGGATACTTAGGATGAAGAAATTATTTGAGTTTCATGAATACCCAGATAACATGAAGGCCATAATATCTATCTTCAGCTTGAGAGGTAAAGCAAACATCTGGTGGGAAGATGCGAAGCGGGTTAGAGACATCAGGACACATGAGTTGACTTGGCATGAGTTCTAGAGGCTTTTCAAGAAGAAGTACTTGTTAGAAAGGTACACTGACAGTAAGGCCAAACAATTCTATGAGCTAAAGATGCGATCAATTACAGATGAAGAGTACATGACTAAGTTCTTGGAGTTATTGAGGTATGTACCCTATCTTAAAGATGAAAAGGCTAAATTTCAGTTAATTGTCAGTGGATTGCGATTAAAATTTAGAGATTGGATTAAGTATGATGGGCCTCAATCAAGTGAGGAAGTAATTTGGAAATTGAAGCATTTCTATGAATATTCAAAGCATATGAATGAATCTCAACAAGGATGGAAAGGAAAGGTAAATGGCAGCCGAAAAGAACAAGGCCTCAAAATGCAGATGAGAAAGAAAATGCGGCACCACAAAAGAGGTTCAATGCAGCTAGATAGGGACATGAGTCACAACAACAACAACGAGGTGAGGGTATTGGTTGGTTGGAGTGTTGGAAATGCCTAAAGGAGCACCTTAAGAGATATTGTCCATAGAATCAGGGTGGTAGGCATAATATATATAGTGTGCAGGAGGCACAAACTGTTAGGGATGTTGGTCAAAGCATTCCTCGTATTTATGAAACATTGGATAAAAAACATGCATACCATCAGGCATCTATCATTGAGATGGCGATAAGCTTTGTGATCAAGCTATTTCTGTTTTGATTGACCCTTGATCTAATTATAGTTATGTTAGTCCTGATTTGGTGGATAAGTGTGGTTTGAGTAAGGAATTGGATGCAAAATCTTAGTTAGTGCAGCTGGCTACATGTACAAAAAAGCGAGTTCATCATTGGGTAAGAGCTTGTGCATTTAATTTGAATGGCATGCCTACTGCAACACATTTGAATGTATTACCGTTGGGATCATACAACATGTTGTTGGGCATGGATTAGTTGTATCTTCATAGAACCAAGGTAGATTGTTATGACAAATCCATTGAGTGTGTGGATGACAATGGGGAACCAAGAGTCTTGTAGGGAAAGAAGAAAGCCACATCAGTTAGGATGGTGACAGCTATGCAGGAAAAGCGCAGTCACATGAAAGGGTGTGTGTTATTCATTGTGCACATTTCTAGTGACAAAGGTAAGGAAGTTGAGGATGCAGATTTTTTGAGAAGGTACCCAACTCTACAACAGTTTCAGGATGTGTTTCCCAAGGAGATTTCAGAGTTACCACCTCACAGGGAAGTAGACTTTTCTATTGAGTTAGTGCTAGGGGTAGCTCTAACATCAAAACCACCTTACAGGATGAGCACACCTAAAATGGTAGAGTTGAAGTTGTACTTGAAGGAAATGCTGGAAAAGGGATACATTAGGCCAAGCGTATTGCCTTGGGGTGCACTGATATTGTTTGTGAAGAAGAAGGATGCTACTCTCAGATTATGCATTGACTATAGGAAATTGAACAAAGTGACTATCAAGAATAGGTATCTATTGACGAGGATTGATGACTTGTTCGATCAATTGAAGGGAGCAACAATGTTCTCTAAGATTGACTTGAGGTCAGGATATCATCAAGTACACATCAAAGAAGAGGACATTTACAAGACAGATTTCTAGACTAGGTATGGGCATTATGAGTTTGTTGTAGTTCCATTCGGTTTGAATAATGCTCCAACTGCATTTATGTGCTTGATGAATAGTGTGTTGTATCCACATTTGGATAATTTTGTTATTATGTTCATTGATGACAAATTGGTATATTTGAAAAATGAGGAAGAGCATGTTGATCATTTTAGCAGCAGTGTTGAGGTTGTTGAGAGAGCATTAGTTGTATGCTAATCTCAACAAGTGCAGTTTCTTTCAGATTGAGGTGCACTACTTGGGACATGTTGTCTCCAAGGAGGGCATTGGATTAGATACAGAAAAGATAAGGGCCATCGTGGAGCGGGTAGCTCCTGGAATTAGGGATGAGGTGAGATCCTTCATGGGATTGGTAGGCTATTACAGGAGGTTCATTAGGAACTTCTCACAAATTTCTTATCCTATTTCATTGTAGAGGAAAGGTAAGAAGTTTTAATAGACAAAGGAGTGTGAGGCTAGTTTTGAGCAGCTTAAGTAGTTGTTGACACATGCTCCAATGTTAAATATTGTAGATCTGGACAAGGAGTTTGTAGTATGTACAAATGCTTGCAAGAGAGGACTTGGTGGAATCCTAATGCAGGATGGACAAGTGGTATGATATGAGTCACAAAAACTAAACGAGCAAGAGAAGAACTACCTGACGCATGATATTGAGTTAGCAGTGATCATACATGCATTAAAGATGTGGAGGCTCTATCTTCTTGGAAGGAGGTTTATACTGATGAGTGATCACATTTGGTTGAGGTATTTGTTTGACCAGTCGAATCTGAACACCTGACAAGCTAGATGGTTGGCCACGATCAGTGAGTTCGACTTCGAGATCATGTACATCAAAGGAAAGGAGAATATGGTGGCAAATGCTCTTAGTAGGTAGGTATATGTAAATCACTTAGCCACTATGAGCTCCTATGGGACAGACTTACATGATAGGATCTTGCATGCAGGTTAGCAGGATGTCAGGTATATGGAGATTTTGCACAGGTTGCAGTAGATTGCAGGTATAGGTATAGGTACAAGTATAGGTACATGTAGTAGTACATGTATAGGTAGTGTACATTTACATGTACAGGTACAGGTGCAGGTGCAGGTGCACAGGATGTAGACTATTGTCTTATTGTAGATGGATTGGTTAGATTCAAAGACATAATATATGTTTCAGAAAATAGTGAGCTCAAGAAGGTAATCTTGACGGAGTTTCATGCTAAACCTTATTCAGGTAACCCAGGTTACTAGAAGAGGTTGACTACAATGAATAAAGTTTATTATTGGTCGAATATGAAGAATGATGTAGAAGAGTTTGTGGCTAGGTGTTCCGATTGTCAGCGTGTGAAGGCAGAGTGTAAGCATCCAGATGGATTGCTACAACTGATTGTGATCCTAAAGTGGAAATGGGAGGACATTTCCATGGACTTTATCACAGGGTTGCTGAGGATAGTGAGACAACATGATTCCATCATGGTTGTTGTGGACAGGTTGACAAAGGTTGCACTCTTCATTTTAGTGAAGTCTACATTCTCAGCGAGTGATGTAGCACAAGTATTCATCATAAACGTGGTTAGATTGCATGGAGTTCCAAAGAAGATTCTGTAAGACAGGGATGCAAAGTTCACTTCCAAGTTTTGGAAGGAATTGTTTGCAGGTTTGTGCACAGAGTTAGCCTTCAGTACATATTATAATTTGTAGACAAATGGATAGATTGAGAGGGTCAACATGATGTTGGAGGACATTTTGAGGATGTACGTGATGCATCAATAGTGAAAGTGGGAAGCGTATATTCTACTGGTAGATTTCACTTATAACAATGGGTACCAAGAATATTTGAAGATGAGTCCATTTGAGCCATTGTATGGGTGGAGTTACAATACTCCCATAAGTTGGAGTGATCCAGTTAACATGGTGTTGATTGGATCGAACATGTTGGCAGTCATGGAATAAGAGATGAAGGTATAAAGAAGAATCTAAAGGCAACAGAAGAAAGGTAGAAGAGCTATGCAGATCATAATAGGTTGTTCAAGGAGTTCCAAGTTGGGGAACAAGTGTACTTGCACATCAAACCAAAGAAGAGCTCGTTACAGATTGGATCATGTGCCAAGATGGCACCATGGTTTTATGGACCCTTTAGTATTGTTGAGAGGATTGGGCCAGTATCCTATCGACTTGCATTGCCTTCGACAATGAAAGTTCATGATGTTTTCCATGTGCCATTACTTAAAAAGTATGTTAAAGATGTTGATCATGTGATTGACTGGTCTGTATTACAGGTGGAACCAGATGGAGAATTCCAGTCGTAGCCTTAGTTTATATTGTAGAAAAAGTTCTCATGCTTTGGAACTGAGTAATCAAGCAGGTTAAAGTGCAATGGAATAACTTTGGGCCCGATTAAGCTACATGAGAGATGGTGGATCGGATGCAGGCTATGTATCCTTCATTGTTTTCTAGTAGAGGCAACACAGTTTTGGTATATGTTTTGGTACATGTTTGATCATGTTTTGGTATATGTACATATTTATATGGATGTAAATACCACCATGAGATGTGTCATAAATATTGAATAAGCAATATGGGTGTCATGTCATTATGATGTTATTCTTGTTATGTTATCATGTTGGTTTGCTTCTTAGCAGGGTGATCATTGTAAATACTGCATCGAGCTATGTTATAAAGCTCCATGGGAAGTATGTTTTATTTTTTAGCAGTTTCGCTGGGCTATAGGTGTGGTTGAACACCGAGGATGGTGTCCACAAAGGGGGAGGGTTTTGTAACAACCCTGGTGAAAATTTCATGTAATAAAAGTTAATAAAGGAAAAATAATAACCACGGTTGATGGGACACTTATTCCAAGATGAATGATGGGAAAAACATCCTAGTGGGTGTTCATTTGGTTTATTATGGCTAAGGAAATTGGAAAAAGAAATGGCTAAGGCTTTGGAAAGGCAAAATGGCATTTCTGGCACATTTATTTATGAAAATAATGGAAATTAGAAGAAAAGGGAGGTGAAATGTCAAAGGTTGCATGTGAGGAGGAAAATGAAGGAAAATAATGAAAAATGAAGAAAATATATGCCTAATTGATAAAAAGGCTTCAAGGACTAGTTTGTAACCTTTTTTCAGTTCAGTTTTGGAGCTCTCTCATTATTATCTCTCTCTCTCTCACTCTTGGACACTTAGATTTTTCTTGGAGCATTTTGGCATTAGATCAAGAAAGGCAAAGAAGACAAGAGGAAGCATGGATCAAGCAAGGAAGAGAATGATCAAGCAGCTACAACAATATTCTACTTTCTAGATTTGGCATGCATGGTATTGAATGTCATTCTTTTGTTATTATGTCGTGGGTTTTTTTAGGTGTGACAGTGTTTTCAACCTAGCCTTGCCATTTCAAGATAGTCATGGTGTGATGGGGTTCTCATGTTTTGGTTGAGATGGATGGCCGGATGGATTCAAAGCCAAGTGAGGCGGACCTCCAAATGATGGAGCACATGGCCTAGTGGTCCTTTAATCAAACTATTGATCATGGTAAAGCCACTGGCCTAGTGACCCCTGAGCCAGACTGTGGGTTGCGGTAAAGACAAGATTGTGTTGGCTCGGTGGCAGGGAAAATTTTAAGGACGGAAATTCTTTTAAATTTTAGAAACATTGGAAAATCTAACTAGTCCATAATATGCAATCTGTAAAATGTTTGGCAATATTTTTGTAAAAATATTCAAATTTCTAATAATTTTATGTAGTATCTATATAAAATTTTTGCGATTTTTAAGGTAAAATATTTTTTACTATAAAATTTGGGCGAATACTATTTAGAAAAAATGGAAATTAGTGAATCATTTTTTTTTTTAAAACATGGAAAATTAGCCCACTTGTGAATATTAGCCCCTAAACTTTTCCCAACTTGGTGGGCCTAAGGAATCCTTGCCGGTGAATGGTAGGATATACACCAAATCCAAGAGGTGGATTTCTCTCCGTTGGGCCTAGTAAACTCGGGTTTGGGATATGTTGTAAAGCTTGGAGAGTGGGTCTCGGTTTAGGGCCTAGTGATCCAGTGTGGATTGCAGTAAAGCTTGAGCAACTAAGAGACAAGAAAATTCCTCACGATGTAGGTGGATAAATCCGGTGGCATCCATGCTTGTTTGGCCTAGTGGTTTGGTGGAGATCATGGTAAATCCTATTATTACTTGTTCATTGTGTTGGCCTAGTGGTCTGGGATGGATTACGGTAAAGCTTGGTTCCTATTGATGACGGTGAGGTGGTTTAGCCTCGAGATGCCCTGGTTGGTTATTTGGTTTGAGTCCCACACTCATGCTTGGAATATGGATCGGGGGTGAATGGATGAAGAGAGATTTGGCTCAACCATTCTATGGTCGGGTGGAACGTGGTAGGCCCATCCTGGGTTTGGATTTTGCATCATCAATATGATGTTATTTCTCCTTGTATTATACTGGTTTATATGTGGATCATATGGCTGTGATTTCATTGGCATTTATATTTCTATTATGCTAGTTATGTATGAGTTTTATGAAAGTGGCTATGTATGGCTCTCATCATGTTTTTACTTGTAAATGAATGGACAATGTATCTATGACCTAACAGATGATAATGCAACAAATGATATGAGGGAAAAATGGTTCTTAGTGATTCTCAAATAGCTATGATATCCCTATGCTTAAATCTATTGTTTATGCCAGTAGATTACATATTTGTGATATGTTTGACGAAATGGTTGTCATGGCTAGTAGGGGTCTAGTTAAGGGCTTGTTCAAGTATTTACTTTTGCATCATTGTTTCCTTGTTATCTTAATGTTTTGAACGTGTCATTCAAATCTGGGTAGTGACCTGGGCTCTGGGGTTGAAAAAGTGGCTCAAATGTTGGGGATGCTCGCACAACACTGATAAAAATAGTCCTTGGACGTTAGCATGCCTTGTCATAAGAGCACCCAGAGCCTCCTAGACGCTGGCCGGCCTATAACATGAGAGTGTCTAGAGGTCAAGTGGTCAAAAAATTCAGTGGGAACCAATGGCTAGCTACTTGAGTGGTTAGGATAGTTCTTGGGAGTCTTGTAGTTGATGTGTAAGGTTTGTATGATGTGTTTCCATTGATTCCATTTCCTTAATGTCCAAAGGAGGTTGAATCCAATCTTAGTAGCCTCTCGTCACATGTTTACCCCGATTGGCTGTTTACTTTGGTAGATGTGGGAGGAGGGTGTTACAATAAGGTTGGAAGGGGCCCTTCTAGGATTAAGTATTGCTAGAAACATTCGAGAAATTAATCACTCTCAATTTGCAGATGAGAAATTTTTTCTTAGTGGTGCCTCGTTAGCCATTGCTTCAAGATTCAATTTTTTTTTAGACTCATATATCAACTTGTTTGGAGGTGTGATCTATAAAATGAAATTTCATTTGATAGGTTGGAATTGCCTTCGGCCCACTTTTCTAGAAATCTCCCAAATCTTGGGCTTCCCAGTCAATTTAGAGAGGAATTCCTTTAATTATATAGGCATTCCAATCTCCTTCAAGTAGGTTTCGGGGGAGGATTGGGAGTCAATGATGTAGAAAATTAAAAGAAGAATCCAAGCTTGGGGTGTAAGTTGTTTGACTATATCTAGGAGAGTAACTCTCATTAAATCAGTTCTCTCCTCTTTAACGATGTATATTGGATCAGGATTATTAGCTCCAAAATACATAATCCACAATATGAGCAGCTTAATCGGGTATTATGGCAGGGAGGCAAAAAAAACGAAAACAAATTCCATCTAACGAACTGGAATATAGTAATACTAACAAAGAATATGGGTGGATTAGCAATCAAAGATCCTGAATATATGAATCTAGCACTAGGTGCTAAATTGGTATGGAGGCTACTATCGAATACCAATGAATGGTGGAAAAAGGCCTTTACAAGGAAGTATTTTCACAAAAATCAGTTGCTTAGGCCTGAAGGTGAGTCTTGGGAGGGTAAAGGAACAAAAATATGGAAGCTATGTAAATCGATGGCTCCATTATTATTGGAGCATCTTGGTTCGAAACCGGGAAATTAGAAACACATTCATTTATGGAAAAATCTCACCCCCATGGAAAGATTTAATTTCATCTAATCAAGGGTTAATGGAACTTGCTAAGTGGCTGGAAAAGCAAGGCATAAAACATCTAAGTGATATCTCCAACTGGGACGAGAATGGTTTATGGTGTGGATGGAGACTCGTAGAATGTCCTATACATCTCCAATAACATTGGAAATCACTCATAAATCATCTGAAAGGTTTTGTGCCAATAGAAACCTACAAACTGGACAAAGACATATAGTTTGGAGGAAAAAATCAGCACTATACAGTAAAGGATGGATATGCTCACCTTATCAAGAACTTCTCCTCCCCTCCAAGATTATGGGAAAATATTTGGAACAAGGATGGGATTCCAAATGTCAATACCTTATACCGGGAAATGATCCAAGAGAAAATAATAACAACAAAAAACCTTAAGAAAAAGGAATATCCAAGGTCACTCTCACTGCGTTTTATGCAGCAAGGTGGAGGAAACTATCAAACATCTCTTCTATCTTTTCCATTTCTCTATGAAAACCTGGAGGCTTTCCCTTCTTCCGATATTTCATTTTCATTCTATTCCTATGGAGTGGAATGAGATGTTTATTCTTTGGCATTCTCAGTACCCTCTCAGCATGCATTAAAAATCCATCCTTATGAGATGTTATATGGCTGTTCCAAAATATCTTTGTTGGTCGATATGGTTATGCCGAAACCAAGAAATATTTCAATACAAAATATCTCTACCCGAAACAACAACTATTAAAGGAATGCAATTTATTTTTGAGGTAATCTCTTCCAGGGGATATGATGACATAAAATTGGCCAATCTCAGTACTATTGAAAAATAATGGCTTAATATATCCAATTCTAAAAACCATGCTTTCAGTTCTAAAATATATAAAGTTTCATCCTTTTTTATTATATTGGTTGGGGAATGTTTCAAATAATGGCAACGTAATTTGGGATGAGCACAACTCTTTTTCTATGGTGCTTTGAAAGGAAACCCGAGGGAGGAAGGAGCAGGAGGGGTGCTTTATAACCTCAATGGAACAATAGAAACAAGGTTTTACTGGGGATTGATGAAGGCATCGAACAATCAAGAAGAAGCCTTATCACTCTAGCAAGGCAAAAGATAACTATCTCTAAAGGTATAAGGCATCTAGATATAGTTGGTAATTCCATGGTTGTCTTCCAAAGGTGTTCAAGGTCCTTTAGGAACAGGCACCTCATTGACTCAGAATTTTCTCCTATGTTTATAAGGATTATGATCCTTCTAAGAAAATTAGATGATTTCAAATGATTCCATGTAAAATGTGAGAATAACTGTGAGGTAGATATTCAAGCCAATATTTGTGCTACATTAGAACAAGGAGCCTTGATCATTGATAAATATCATCACCAAATATGTCACATCCTATAAATGAAAGAATAAATAAAATTTCGTTGGGTGACAGTTGGAATAAAACAAGCATTAAAGAGGACATATCAAACATGCTCGATTTTAGTCTCAGGGTTGGGCATGGATTTCTTGGGAGGTGAAGTCGGAAGCTATGAGGTATTAACTCCATTTGTTGGCTCATTAATCTTTTTACCATGTTGAAGGCCAAGTGGGAATCCTTCTGATTGATATTAAATGTGAAGAAAGGGAAAGGCAACTTCAGTATATTTCTTCAGTTGCTTTGAGTGGATTCATTTCAATTCAAATGTGAAATGGAGGTGGCTAGGATGGTAGATTGTGCCATGTTTGATATGAAACCCAAGAATGATATTAAATGTGATACGATGTGCACATCTATTGACAATAAACATGGAATTATATCAATAAAATGGGTGATGAAAATAAACAATACAATGATTTGTGTGCAGGGAAGGATTGCTCACAAAATGGCATTTGCAAGCCTAAACGGAAGCAACGATAGTGCAGAGGAGAAGGGAATTTCGAACAATGAATATGTGGTGGACATGGTAGAAAATATAGGAATGCAAGTAATACATAAGGTGCAGGATCAAATCACGGTGGTTTTGAGTCATCTTTTAGGGATTGGAAAGGATCTGGAGCTGCTTTAGAAATCCATGGAGCATTTGAACATTGCAATGATAACTTTGAACTTTAAGGTGGGCAATATGGAGGTAAAAGTGGAAACAATGACTGATGGAGTGCTCAAACAAGTCTTTGGGTTGTGAGAAACATCCACTCACAATACTCAGGTCAAAGGGAAGGCAGAACAAGAACGCCACAGGTCTAAGCTAATACTGGTTCCTGGTCAAACTATGGAAGTAGACTAGGAGGAAAGTCCACTGGAGAAAATGGAAAGAAAAGGGTAGACAGTTCCTTTAAAGACTATATTTTTTGTTGTTTTGTCAACTTCTGAGGGGTATTTCGATATATTATAGTACAAATGATGTAAGTAGAATAGTTATAAATAATAGTGATAATATCAGATACTCTCAGGTTTATCTATGCAAATATTTGAATCATAGAAAATTTTGAATGTAAGGGACTTGGCCCATTTCCAACTTTGATATATTAAAATGCTATCCATTTTCTTGAAAAAAAAATGTGTAACCCATCTTCATGCTTTCACCTGCCAACTTCTCATTGTAGTATCTCCAAAGAATTGTGGAAAAGATAATGCAAATTCAAAATCATTTTATAATGTATAAATATAAAATTAAAAGAAATATACCCTACCTTACCTTTCTCATAGGATTTGGTCTTTCTTGCATTGATAAAATCACTATCACTAGATACTCAATGTGCAAGGATATGGAAACTAACATGAAATAAAAAAAACTTCCTAAGATTTCTTAAAACTTTAGCCAAAGATACTTGAAACTTAAGAGGGCTTGGCATAAAGATGCCAAATCTTGGATAAGCCATTGGAGAATAAAGTAGGTGGCTTAGTAGACTATTGATATGGGGATCAAATAAAATTAAGATACTAGTGTAACCATATAAATTAAATGGTTGCATCAATCCATATTATGGTTCAAGACACCTACCTCATCATAAATTTTACATTGTGAAGATAAAAAAGTAAAAAATCATAAAATTTAACTGAATTTTAACTTTAGTTTAAATTAATTAATTAATTATATATATATATATATATATATATATATATATATATATATATATAAACATGTAACTAGGAAAATATAATAAAGTAATAAGAGTTCAATATCATAAACAAAAAACAAAGTGCTTTTTTTCTTAATTAAATTGAAAATAAAAAGGACATAACTAGCTTTGAGATAAATCTAAACTCTTTATCCTAATCACTACTAAAACAAGCACAAATATATATATATATATATATATATATATATATATGAACCCAAATTCAAGGGGTGGCGGCGGGCGAGGTGAATTTTTTTCCTCGAGAATCAAGAAGAACATAGGTATGCTTGGGGTTTAGTCACACTTCCAACAAAGTTGCTAAAGTCTATGCTTTATATTAGGGCTTGAGGCAAATTGTGAATTTGGGAAATCAAGAGGTGATTGTTTTTGGTGATTCCTTGAATATAATTCACCATTCATATTCAGAATCTCTCCCCTTACATACAAAATTAAGTTAGATTTTCAAGTGGATTTATCACTTGTATCAGTTTATCCCTAAGAAGAAATGTCTCCATGTTGTCACATCAAAGAATTCCAAGGTTAATCACATGGTTAACTTGGGGTCAAGGCTAAATCAAGGTGAACTTTAGTGGCAGGGGAAAAAGGGGCATTCTGCCCTTTTTTAATGGTTAATTTTGGTTTTTGTTAGGTTAGTATTGACAAATGTACAAGTGTAATATTGTAGCATTTTATTCAAAAACTTCAAGGTTAGAATATGTAGATGGTCGATGATACATACTTGATTCCAACCATGTCTACTTTTATTTTTTTTTTTCAATTTAAGAAATCGCGCCTGGAGCAGAGAAGTTGTGGTGTATATAGTCTTGCCTAGGATTGGAAGATAGAACCTGTGGGGCCCAAACCTCTCCACCTAACTGTTGGACCACATCCTCAGGAGCTCAATGTCTTTTAATATAATATCTATTTTCAGTTCTTATTAAAAAAAAGGTTGCTAAACGCGAATAGACATGAACACACTTACCTCATGATACATCACATATTCTCAATATTTAAAAAATTCATAAAAAGTAACTAAATTATTACTTTATTTTAAAACATTATTATTATTCAACATAAACATAATTAATATATGAAGTAAACATATATGTATATTTAAAAAAAACATGTAACTATATTTTTAACCATGGAGATTCAACATGGTTTTACCATGAAGATTCTTCATCCATAAATAAGCTTTGTTACAATACCATGGACCAATACCACGACTTATTAATACCACATGCCCAAAATAACATAACTTCATATGCCATTTTTTTATTTAATCAATTTAATTAAAAGGGCATAAAAGGCATAACTACTTTAAAGATAAATCTCAACCTTTGATTTATGACTATTACTAAGAATATTTTGGAATATTATGTGGAGTTTATTCGAGAAGCCCTATTCCAGAATAGATATGCCTATTGACATAAATATTTTATGGAGGTTAAATCCCTACAATCCACCTAATAATTATTGATCATTAAATAAAATTTATGGAAACCATATTCCAAAACAGACTCATTTATCCTGGCAACTATAAAGAAGGCATGAACCCTAATTTGGAATATTAAAGTGTCTATTTAGTAAAGAACAAAATCAACATTGCTAAAATAAGATTGAACTCATGAAATCCTTAAGACAATATTAAACAATTCCTAAAACCTAATGGGATGATAACAAATCATCATATTTTCAATACTAAAATGGTGGAGAATGAAAAGTGCTTTCTCTTAAAATGTTCACTTATATCCATATCATTGCCAACATTATCAACCTTTTAACTTATCAAAATTAATAAGTTTGATTTTTTTTTATCTTCAAACATATAATTTTTTTTTTAAACACTACAAGTAATTTCTTATTATTTATTAGTAAGATAAAATAAATTAGAATTAATCTTTTTATTTTCATTAATATTTAACAAATTTAAAGGATGTCGTCCAACTATTTTATTTTTGGTTTTTTAATAAGAATTGAATAAGAAAAATATTTATTAGATTGTAATTTCTAATTAATCCAATTTCAATGTATAAATATATTTGTTCCAAGACATTCAAATTGTATAAACTACTTAACTCAAAAAATACAAATCCCACACCTCTATTCTACCAGATCCTCAGCCCTGGGAAAGACAAAGACAAGACAATATGGATTTATTGTCAATTTATTTATTAAAACCTCTAATCGACATATGGATCTCTCTCCCTTCACAGTGGATTTAGGTTGGGCTGTTCACTTAGAGCAACGATTGTAATTAAATTCTTTAGATGAAAATTTTCCAACCATTCCTCAATTAGTATCAGTATCCAGAGATCCATTAATATTATCTAGAAGAGTCTCTATCTCAGAACGCTAATCCAGGAACTTCAATATGTAAAAAATTTTGCGTGAAAGATTAAGAATTAGCATAGTCTAAAAAACTCATAAATTAGCCCCGGAAATAATGGAAAGTCTGGTAAGATTATGAATAAATTTGGTAGAAATTTTTGAAAATTTGGGTTACAATTGTCAAACTTCATGATTTTTGGTGCCCCAATGGTTCTTGATGGTGCTAAATCCATTTCCACCATAAGAAATGATCCAAACACTTCAACATTTTGATTTTTAGAAAATTTTTCCGCCGGATTTCGACAAGAAAATTGGCGTAAGGATGATTCTGTGGCATTGGTAGACAATGCCGAATTGGGTTTTGGTCATGATTATGGGTTTTGTGAAAAATACACCACAAATTCTGCAAGGGATTTAGAGGCCATATGGTGGTGTTGGTGGTGGCGGCAATGGTAACGATTGTGGAGCGACACGACAGAAGAAATGGTGAAAGGACTTTGACTTGGGAGTGCCTGAGGGAGTTCGAAAACCAAAGTTGTAGTACGCGTGCGTTGATCTGATAATGAGATCTAAGACTATTATTAAGGTATTACAGACTCATGTGCATGGATTTGCCTATGTTAATTTGTGCAATGGATTGATAAGATTGCGAAATACATAGACAATGAAGCAGTAAAAGAAACATAATAGACAAAACACATAAACACAACAAGTTTAATAAGGAGTTCACCTAATACTCCTCGGCTACATCTCCTAGTCCAGCCTTCAGTGGTGACCTCTCTATTATGTCTTCAGAACAAGGTTTTACAATAGTGAGCTCAATTGGAGCCTCAAACAACAGATATAAAACAATAAGGCTTTACTTGGATGCCCCAAGTCTCTTCTGAGTACACAGACTCTCCTCACTGACTCTCTGTCTCTGTTGCTCTGTCTTAGCACTGCCTTCAATATTGCCTGCCTTTGTTTCTGTTGGTCTGTGGCTTTTAAAGCCAATCTGCGCTGTCTATTCATTCCCCTTCTCAGGCTCTCTAGCTTCCTGACCTCTGTCCGCTTAGATCCCCCTCTGAGCATTAGCAATCATTGCTAAACGCTTTCAGGGATGGTGGCCACTTGCACTGTAACGAAATGGGTCATCGGGCCTTTGAAATCCCAAAATTGGTCGTTTTCTATTAATACAGAAAAACACTGCAAAAACACGGAAAATCCTCCAAAACATTGTTCATCAGATTTGAAATATTATGAATCCGCTTTATAACTCCTATCAGGTGTGCCTTTGTAGTGATATCACATCTCCACCATTGATCTGGGAGATCTAGATCCAACGACTATGGTCTATTTCGGGTGTCTCTTCCGTATGAAGGTTAACCTCCTGATGAGGGTGGTTTTCTCTCTCCTCGGCCTAGGCACGTGACAGCCAATGTATGGGCTCGGGTGGAGCCCGGACCAAACCACTTACCGCTTTGTTCCCCCAAAAATCCCACTTGTTTCGTGGATTTCCTTTGCTTTTGGAAAACACATTAAAACACTGAAAAATCCTGTAAAAATGGCTTTTGGAAGATTTGAAATATTATTCATTTTCATTCCCCAACCCTTTCAGGTCCACTTTTCATCGCATCAGCACTCCCCTTGTATTTCATTTAATAAACGAAATACATGAAAATACATTAAAAATGCCATTTGACGGATCTCAAATCTTATGAAATAGCGTTTATATTTTTATCGGGTCTGGTCTATCGCAGTCTTAGTCATAATTGGCCCCGCTCCTATGCATAACTCCGATGCATAACCCCGGCCGTGGTTAAGTCCATCTATATATATATATATATATATATATATATATATATATATATATATATATATATACCGCGATTGACTCTAGACCATTGATCTGTACGCATAGATCAACAACTCTCATTTGATTGCGCCGCCCACTATCGCACTTCCCATATAGCCGCCTCCAATAGCCTTTGTCGATTACGCTTTGCCGATTGGATCTCGACCATTGATTGGGCAGATTTGACGGCTCCTGTGCATCATTCCTTTGACTGGCGATAAGCCTGTTTTCCACTGTTTTCTTGGTGTTTTTGCCTCCCGATAGTGTAATCCGACTTTTCCATAGGTTTTCCTTATGCGATAGTTTTGATATTTTGAATGATTTTTAAAGACTTAGAGAGTATTCTAGGATCCATTTGGATCATGCCTTCCCACTGAAAAAGCTTTTGGACCACCAAAAGTTGGTTTTTAAACATCAATCAAGTGAGGATACAACTTCCTCACTTGTCCAATCTCTATCCATTTTGCACTGCTTGGTTTTGAACCTTTGAGTCCAATTCTTAGGTACTCAACATCCCCACTACATGTAGTTCTCACCTTCCTATCTAGAACTGTATCTTCCTGCAACTCATTGAGATATTCAGGCAACAGATCATCAATAGAAGGCAATTGACTTTGCTCTTCAGGATCTTCAATCAAAGAAGGTTCAAATAATTTCAAGTTCTCTGCATTAACTACTGAATAGATGTGCATGTAAGTTGGAAAATCAAGGCGAAAAGCATTCTAACAAATTTTCTCAAATATCTTGAAAGGCCCATACCTTATTGGCTTCAGCTTTTTACCTTCACCTTGCATTCTGTCTTTGTCGATGTACAACCAGACTTGATCACCAACTCAGAAGCTATGCTCAATTCAATGCTTATCATGCCTTGCCTTGTACTTGGCTTGGCTCTTTTCCAGCTGTTACTGCACTGCCTGGTGAATTTCTTGGATCTGTTCAATGAACTTGGTTGCTTTGTTCACATCACTATGTCCATCAACTTCTATGTCTTTACTAAAGACAAAATCCAAGGGAGACCTTGGTGTAAAACCAAAACAAGTCTCAAAAGGAGATCCTTGTGTAGAAGAATGTTTAGCACGGTTGTAAGCATGTTGCACATAACATAAATGTTCATCCTAGAGCTTGGGATGCTTGCTGCAATAACCCCTAAGAAACTGTATCACTGTCCTGTTGACCACCTCTGTTTGGTCATCTGTTTGTGGATGAAAGGTTGTGCTCTTCTTCAGTCTGGTGTCCATCAACTCCCATAGACTTGACCAAAACTTCCCAACAAATCGTGAATCTCAATCAGATACAATAGAAGTGGGCAATCCAAAATGCACCCATACATGCTGAAAGAACAACTTCACTGTTTGTTAAGCTGTAATCTGCTTGTTACAAGGTATTAAAATACACATTTTGCTGAACCTGTCCACAATAACATATAAATAATCATGACCTTTTCTAGATTTTGGCAATCCCCCAACAAAGTCCATGGAAACACTTTTCCAAGGATGAGAAGGAACTGGAAGTGGAGTGTACAAGCCTAGTTTTCTATTGCTGGGATTTCTTTTAGCACACATGGTACACCCTTTAATATATCTAGAAACTGTTTCATGCATTCTTGGCCAATAACAAAATCTTTGTAGTTGTGCAACTGTTTTACTTACACCAAAATGACCTGATATTAGAGAAGTATGTGCTTCTCGGATTATGTTAACTCTTTCAGTTTGAGGAATGCATAACTTTCCCAAATGATACAAGAGTTGGTCCTTAACATGATAATCCAATTCTTCTACTTGTTTGCCATGACTTAAAGTTGCATATACATCTTTAAAATCTACATCTTGAGCATATTGTTCAATGTAGCTTTCATGAAATACTGAGTTATGCTTAAGTATAGTAGATGCATTTATAATTGGTCTGGATAACATATCTGTAACTTTATTGTGTATGCCTTTCTTATACCTGATGACTAGATGAAACTGCTGTAGAAAACCCATCCACCTGTAGTGTCTTGATTGCTGCAATTTAGTTTGTGAGTGTAAATATTGGAGTGGTTGATGATCAATATGTATAACTATTTCTTTTCCCAATAGATAATGTTTCCACTTTTTCACACTCCGCACTAATGCATACAATTCTTTATCATATGTGGGATAATTAACTACTATAGAATTAAATGTCTCAGAATGATAACATATGGGTTTACCATGTTGCATCAACATTGCTCCCATGGCATAGTCACTGGCATCTGTTTCAATCTCAAATGGTCTTTGAAGATCTGGAAATGCTAGTACTGGTGTTGTACTAATTTTTTATTCCAAAGTATCGAAGGCTTTCTTCTATTTGCCTCCCCACTGAAACACCTTGTTCAATCCTGTCAAAGCATGTAATGGAGTTGAAATCAAGAAAAGTTAGCCATAAACTTTATCCAATATTGTGCTGCTCCTAGGAAGCTTCTAACTTCTGTAGTAGATTTGGGTTTAGGCCAGTTCACAATGACTTCGACCTTAGAGGGATCTATCTTCAATTCACCACCCCCTACTATGTGACCCAAATAATTCAAAGATGTTTTGCCAAATTCACATTTTGATAAGTTAACATAGAGATTTTCATTTTTCAAAACATCTAGAGTCTGCTTTACATGCTTCAAATGTTCTTCCCATGTTTTACTGAAAACAAGAATGTTATCTAAATATGCAATTACAAAATCATCAATAAAAGGTTGGAGGACATCATTCATAACTCTCATGAAAGTGGCAGGAGCATTAGTTAAGCCAAAAGGCATAACTAGCCATTCATACAACCCTTTCTTTGTTTTGAAAGCAGTCTTCCATGCATCTTGTTATGCAACTATGACATGATGGTAGCCACTACACAAGTCCAACTTGGAAAAGTAAACAACTTCTTTCAACTGATCTAATAGATCATCTATGCGAGGAAGAGGATAACGATTCTTGATCATTATTTTATTCAATGCTCTGTAATCAATGCACATCCTCCACGAACCATCTTTCTTTCTCACCAACACGATTGGAGATCCACATGGTGATGTGCTTGGTCTTATGAACCCTCTCTCGAGCAGCTCCTGTACCTACTTCTTGATCTCTGCATTCTCTAAAGTGGTTAACCTTTTATACCTGCAGCTGTGACTGTTGTTTCATCCCCTGAGTCTGACCCCAAATCTTTCTGAATAGCAACAACAGTCTTCTTCTTCTTGCCATCGAACTTCTTGGGTTTCAGTTCCGGATGCAAGGACTAGCAATGTTCATCATCATGTCCATCCTTCTTGCAGTGAGTGCATGATGGTTTGTCTTTCTGTACATCGTTTGTCTTCCTCTCTTTCCATTTCTACTTCCTCTTTTTCTCGTTCTTGTTTGCAGTGGGTTTTGATGATCCCCCAATCTCTGGGTTCACATTCTTGCCTCTAGCCTCTAGATGTGTAGCCTGAAATGATACCTCATCTATGCTAGTAGGGTTAAACATGAGAATGGTGTGCCTCAAATAACTGTGTAGACCACCTATATACTTCAGCAAAGTTTCAGGTGAGTCTAGAGAAATGCCTAGAATTAAAGCTCTTTTTCTAAATTCTTGGGTATAGCTTTGTACACTTTGCCCCTTTAATTGGCGAAAAGTTTGCCAACTCATCATAGCTTGCTGCATATAAGCTAGTGGATAGAATTGGTTTTTAATGGCAGAAACAAATTCACTCCACTAGAAAGAATTTTACCATGCTTCTTCAAATCAGCTTGTGCCCTGCGTTCCCACCACACTAGGGTAGTTCCTCCAAGGTGAAGACTGGCCAGCTGAATCTTTATCCTTTCTGAATTGATGTTCTGCACCCGACAATATACATCAATCTGTCTAATCCAGTTATCTAGCTTTTATGCATTTAATTCTCCATCATATATTGGCAAATCAAATTTTACATCTAATTTAATCAAAGGGCTAGAAGGAGGTGTTGTTAGAGGAGGCTCTTTTCCTTTCCCTTTGCCTTTAGAATGGCCATCTAGAAGAGGTTCCTCTGTTCCTTTGTCTTGTTTGGAGGTTGAAGAATCTTCACTTCGACCTTTCTTAAATTCTCGATACATCTCTTCTACCATGGCTCTCATGGTCATGAAACTGTCCATGAACTGAGAGTCTGATTCCAAGGGACTTTCTTCTGCCATTTTCCTCCTAGGATAGACTCTTCCTATTTCTGGGTTAGCTTCAACCAGTTCTCCTTCTCCTAATTTGAGCTTTGACCTAGTTATCATTCACCAATCCAGCACAAGATTGTCTAACCTTAGCAAACCTAAAGCTCTGATACCAATTGATTTGATGATGAGATCTAAGACAATTATTAAGGTATCGAACTCATGTGCATGGATTTTCCTATGTTACTTTATGCAATGGATCGATAAGATTGCGAAATACATAGACAATGAAGCAGCAAAAGTAACATAATAGACAACACACATAAACACAACAAGTTTAATAAGGAGTTCACCCAATACTCCTGGGCAACATCCCCTGGTCCAGCCTTCAGTGGTGACCTCTCTATTATGTCTTCAAAATAGAGTTTGACAACAGTGAACTCAATTTGAGTCTCACACAACAGATACAAAACAATAAGGCTCTACTTGGATCCCCCAAGTCTCTTCTGAGTACACTGACTCTCTGTCTCTGTTGCTCTGTCTCAGCACTGCTTTCAATACTGCCTGCCTTTGTTTCTGTCAGTCTCTGGCTTTTAAAGCCAATCTATGCTGTCTGTTCATTCCCCTTCTCAGGCTCTCTGGCTTCATGACCTCTGTCCGCTCAGATCCCCCTCTGAACGTTAGCAATCATTGCTAAACACTTTCAGGGATGGTGGCCACCTGTACTGTAATGGAATGGGTCATCGGGCCCTTGAAATCACAAAATTGGTTGTTTTCTGTTAACACAGAGAAACGCTGCAAAAACACGGAAAATCCTCCAAAACACTGTTCATCAGATTTGAAATATTATGAATCCTCTTTATAACTCCTATCGGGTCCGCCTTTGTAGTGATATCACATCTCCACCGTTGATCTTGGAGAACCAGATCTAATGGTTGTGGTCTATTTCGGGCATCCATTCCATATGGAGGTTAATCGCCCGATGAGGGTGGTTTTCTCTCTCCTCGACTTGGACACGTGGTAGTCAATGTATGGGCTTGGGCAGAGCCCGACCCAAACCACTTACTACTTTGTTCCCTCCGAAATCCCACTTGTTTCGTGGATTTCCTTTGCATTTGGAAAATACGTTAAAACACTGAAAAATCCTGTAAAAATGGCTTTGGGCAGATTTGAAATATTATTCATTTTCATTCCCCAACCCTTTCGGGTCCACTTTTCATCGCATTAATGCTGCCCTTGTAGTTCATTTAAAAAACGAAATACATGAAAATACATTAAAAATTGCCATTTGACGGATCTCAAATCTTATGAAATAGCGTTTATATTTTTATCGGGTTAGACCTATCACAGCCTTAGTCATAATCGGCCCCGCTCCTATGCATAGCTCCGATGCGATATTGCGATATCGCAATCGCATGTCGCTGATCCTCCCGGGCCGTGGTTAAGTCCATATGTATATATATATATATATATATATATATATATATATTAGCAATGCAGATAGCGCGATTGACTCTGGATCGTTGATATGTGCACATAGATCAACGACTCTCGTTTGATCACATTGCCCGCTATCGCGCTTCCCATATAGCTGCCTCTGATAGCCTTTGCCGATTGTGATTTGCCGATCGGATCTGGACCGTTGATTGGCTAGATCCGACAGCTCCTGTGCATCATTCCTTTGACTGCTGATAAGCCTGTTTTCCACTGTTTTCTTGGTGTTTTTGCCTCCCGATAGTGTAATCCAACTTTTCCATAGGTTTTCATTATGTGATAGTTTTGATCTTTTGAATGATTTTTAAAGACTTAGAGAGTATTCTAGGACCCATTTGGATCACGCGCCTAGATGTATGACGGGTGCCCATGTTTCGTTAAAGGTGGCTTAGGTGGAGCGTCCAGTTAAAGGAGACTTGGAGGTGAGCCATTCGTGTAAGGACCTGATTATGACTATATACTTTTTTTTTTTTTTTTAAACAGCAAATACGACCAGAAAAGAAACGCATTGAGATTTCAAATTTATTCAACACACACATTGCTGACACTCATTTTAGGAAACATAACATAACATTTACATACTTTAAACTAAGATCAATTAGTAATGAAATACATATGTACCGTTCACCAGAAGGCGAGACTTCGCTTGCTCTATTGTTACTGGTATTCCCTTGTTGCCGGTCACTTCTGCGAGTGAATGATGACGCACTTGATCTGAATGCGAAGACCCACCGGTTAACCTCCCAGCCTATTCCTTGGGTACTCTTCTTCCCCGCGGACCCCCGAGCTGCAATGGGGTTGTACAATGGAGGAAGGCTCTAGCTGGCAGAGGAGAGCACACCTTGGCTCAAGAGTCCCCTCTCTAAAAATCCTCTACCTCACCAAACTCACTATAGCTTCGTAATCACTGCTCTGACATCATATCGTCCATCCAACAATAGGGTTCCAAAAGTCCCCTCTCCCATGGCTTGCCCCTTCTTTTATAAGAGTCCTCATAGATGACACTTGGCATGTCATGCATAATTATATATATATTTTTTAATTTAATAGCTTGATTATTCACCTACCCATGTGTCACTCTCTCATCAAGGGTCACCCAAAATTATTTACTTAACTTTTTATTTAAAACTAATATTTTCCTCACCTCACAAGATTCCTATTTCTTCTCCTAGTTGTCTCTTTATCCCCCCCCTTTTATTCCTTAAATTGTGTTTATTACTTGAAGTCCATTAATGAGTCAATATTTTATCCCCAATCTACTCCCTAATTTAACTCAGGTTATCTCTTAGATGGATATTCTTATGTTGGTTGATGCCACAAGGAGCTTCTCTACATTTCTCTAAATTTAATTTATTATTCTTATTTTAATTCACCTTCCTCTTTTCTTAATTAGGTTTAATTAGTTTAGGATTAATCTTTATCCTTACAATTATGTTTGTCTTTCCCCTTTTACCTAATTAAACCACCTAATCTACCTAGTATTTTCCAACATGGGAAGGGTAGAGTTTTTAAGGTACTCTATTTTATTTCTTTCTATGATCCTCCTTATTCCAAGTTTTATTTTTGATTTAACTACCTTGGTTTCTAATCATCATTTACCCTTGATGTAAATTTACCTAGTTTTCATTCCTCACTTATATTTATTTATTATTATTTATTTTTAATGATTCCAAGGGTGCTAAGTTTGGTTGTGCCCTTCAAGAACTTCCCTAGAACTTCCAAGGGTGCCACACCTAATAGTTTAATTGTGATGCCAAGGGTGCCAAGTTGGTTGTGCCCTTCAATAATTTCCCCTGAAGTTCCAAGAGTGCCACACCACTTGCCCTTCAAGCATCCAGTGACTACGAGGGGAAAGTATAGTGCAACCTCATAGACCACTATCATCTCTTATGTTGCCTGCTATAGTGAGACTAATGGTGCCGGGGATCAAGGAATCTGCCTTGATGCGCGCCCCCAAGTAAACTCCTCATGAGCGACCCAACTTTGGGACCTGCCCTCATGGCATCGTGATCTTCAAGGCGAAGGTGTTTCAACCCTTCCAGCCCAAGTCACGGTGGGAGTGCTAGTGGGTGAGATCAGGGACTCTGTCCCACCCCTCCCATGTAGTTCCATCCACCTGTACAACCCCATCACCCATATGTGAGTCATTTGGTCAAGCAACTAATCTGTGCCTGCAACCATTAACATATCATCAGAATATAGTTAAACATATATGGCAGATTTCAAGATCGACTTAGACTTTAAAAGATAAAATAATATGAATTTTCATCAAACCAGGTGTCATCGACATGTCATATGCGAGTGCCTCTGATGGTTTCCTGCCATACTCAATAATCATCAGTAACAAGGTTTCTCAATGTTAGTCATTATCATAATAGCATCATTAACAATTCCCGGTCATTCACATCATTGTCCATTGTAAGCCTGAACTAAAGAAAGTAGGTAACATAGGGTACACATCCCTCATGGCTATCATCATTAATCATCAATGGAAACATACATATTCATTAAGCTATCAACATCGTAACATCATAGAAATATACTTATCCATCAAATTTATCATCATTATGCTTTTAGTAGAGCGCATGCATATTCTTTACTACCCTCATCATAAATTCAAATAGAGACCAAAATTAACTATTTAATGTTGCAATCATTGGAATACTTATAGATAAGATACATAACCATTCATGCTATCATAATATCAATGGAAAGCATTCATAAACATCACAACAATGAATATCTCAATTGCTAATAATAGTGTCATGTGTCCGGATCCTCAACCTGAGGTCCTCAAAGAATAAAGTGTGGGCCTTATGGCTAATTAAATGTTTGCGTCATATCACTGTCAGTCAACTAGAGCGGGCACTACATACACCCCCTCTTAATAATAGACTTCGTCTCGAAGTCCCTGGAATAGGTAAGGAAAACGGTGACGCATCTCCTCGGCGTCCTCCCAAGTAGCTGAACTGGGACTATAATTGTCCCACTGGACCTTAACCTGGTCCACTAACCATCATCTAAGCTGCAAATTTCTCTGGTCCAGTATGCAAACTGGTTCGGTCATCACTGCTCCCTCGTCCGAGACCTGCAAATGACCAAAGTCAATAATATGCGAAGGATCTGAAATATAATGACGTAAAACAGAAACATGAAACACATCATGCATACGTGCTAAAGATGGAGGTAAGGCAAGCCTATATGCCACTGGCCCTTTCCTTTCTAATATTTCAAAAGGTCCCACAAACCGTGGAGACAATTTTTCTCCCTTTCCAAATTTTATAGAGCTTTTTTGGGGCCTTACTCTCAGGAACACCCTATCCCCCACTTCATAACTTCGGTCTACCTGATGAGCATCAGCATAGCTCTTTTGTCTATCTTGTGCTTCCTTTAGCCTCCTCCTAATCATGGTCATTTGTTCTTCCATCTCTTGCACCACCTCAGGTCCTATTAATACTCGGTCCTCTAGTCGATCCCAACTAAGAGGTGTTCTGCAAGGTCTTCCATATAAGAACTCAAATGGCGCCATCTTGATGGAACTCTGATAACTATTATTGTAAGCAAATTCTACAAGTGGTAAAAACTCCTCCCATCTCTTTTGTTGGTCCATCACATACATTCGAAGCATGTCTTCAAGGATTTGATTTGTCCTCTCTGACTGCCCATCTGTTTCCGGGTGATAAGCAGTGCTGAAGTTCAACTGGGTTCCCAAAGCTTCTTGTAAACTGGTCCAGAATCTTCCAGTAAACACTGCTCCCCTATCGGATATGATCTTTCTAGGCACTCCATGTAATCTCATAATCTCATTAATAAAAACCCTCGCAATTTCTGGGGCCTTATATGTAGTCTTAACTGGTATGAAATGGGCGCTTTTGGTTAACATGTCCACTACCACAAATATGGAATCATGTCTTCTTGAGGTCATTGTTAGTCCCACAATGAAGTCCATTGATATAACTTCCCATTTAGATTTTGGTATCTCATGGGGCTATAATAAACCTGCTGGATGCCTGTGTTTGGCTTTTACTCGCTGACACTCTAAGCATCTTGCTACCAAGTTCACGATGTCCTTCTTCATCCCTTTCCAAAAGAAGAGTGGTTTCAGATCCGCACTCATCTTCTTGACACCAAGGTGTGCCATGTATACAGCGCGATGTGCTTCATTTAAGATTAATTGGCGTATATCTTCATTCGGTGGTACATAAATCCTTCCCCGAAATCGTAGTAGCCCATCATTATCAAAGGAGTATTCTTCATATTTTGGGACCCTCCTTTCATCCTCCCTCAAACTTTTGCTAACCTCCTGATACCAGGTGTCTTTAATTTGTAATTCAAGCAGTTTCTCCCTCAAATTTGTCTTCAAGGGAATCATTGAAAATATCTGCGGCCTCCTACTTAAAGCATCAGCCACCCTATTTACCGTTCCTTTGATGTAAGTGATATCAAAATCATATTCACTAATTAGCTCAGACCATCGTCTTTGCCTTGCGTTTAAGTGATCTTGAGTGAATATGTGTTGTAGCCCACAATGGTCAGTCCTAAGATCAAACTTCCTTCCTAGAAGGTAGTGTCTCCAAATCTTTAGTGCATAAACAATTGCTGCCATTTATAGATCATGGGTTGCATAGTTTTCTTCGTGGGTTCTGAGTTTCCTTGATGCATAGGCTATTACTCTTCCCTCTTGCATCAACACACAACCCAGTCCTTCTTTGGAGGCATTAGTGCAAACCAAAAATTCTTGTTCCATGTTTGACACCTTCAAAATTGGTGCTGTCGTTAATAACACCTTTAACGGTTGGAATGCCTCTTCACATTTTTCAGTCCAGATGAATTTCTTGCTTTTTCTTTGGAGCTCGGTAATGGGGTTTGCTATTTTCGAAAACCCTTCGACAAATCTTCGATAGTACCCTGCCATGCCCATGAAACTTCGTATTTCATGAACATTGGTAGGTGTTGGCCATTCCATGATGGCTTTGATCTTTACTGGGTCTACTACGATACCCTCCCCAGAGATAATGTGTCCAAGATAATGAATCTTGGTTTGGTAAAAGGAACACTTTGACAACTTCCCATACAATTGGTTTTCTCTAAGACATTGCAGGACTATCCTCAAGTGTTCATCATGCTCTTCTGGGGTCTTTGAGTAGATCAAAATGTCATCGATAAAGACTTGTACAAACTTGTCTAAGTAATCCCGAAATATTCCATTCATCAAACTCATGAAAACACCCAGGGCATTTGTCAGTCCAAAGGGTAAAACTACAAACTCATAATGCCCATATCTTGTTTTAAATGCTGTCTTCGAAATATCTTCTTCTTTGATTCTCAACTGATGATATCCCGACCTCAGATCTATTTTTGAAAACACAGTGGCCCCTCTCATTTGATCAAATAAGTCATCTATCCTTGGCAAAGGGTATTGATTCTTTATCGTTACTTTATTCAACTGGCGGTAATCAATGCACAGTCGCCAAGACCCATCCTTTTTCTTAACAAAAATCACCGGGGCTCCCCATGGAGATATGCTAGGTCGTATGAACCCCAGGTCCAATAATTCCTTCAATTGGATCTGCAAGTCTTTTAGCTCTGGAGCCGACATCCGGTAGGGTGCCTTTGCAATAGGCTCCATGCCGGGTTTAAGGTCGATGGTGAAATCAATTTCCCTTTTTGGGGGTAGCTTGGGTAGTTCTTTAGGAAATACATCCTTAAATTCAACAAGGAATGGGTGTTTATCAAAATCTTCAGAGTCACTCTTTTCGTTTAGAGTTACCACTGAGAACAATTGACATCCCTTTCACCTAAATTTCATTAGTTGCATGGAGGAGATGAACCTCAGGGCCACCCCTTGGTTCTTTCCCCTTAATGATTTTCTTTGGCCGCCATTGTTGGTGAAATGTAGAATCTTGTCCTTGCAATCTAGGAGTGCCTCATGCCGCTCCAACCAATCCATTCCTATAACTACGTCATAACCTCCTAGAATTGTCGAGTACAAGGATACCTTGGTCTTACATACCCCCAGGTCCACCTCACCAGGGAAAATTTTAAGAACCCCCCCTAAATTTACATGTATAATAAATGGGCGAATCTCCATGGTATATAGGAAAAATGGAAGGCGATTTTATCAATAATATGATATGTATATATAATTTTTGGGTGAATCTCTCACCAGGCATGGCGAATATTTTACTCAATTATAAAATCTTGTGTTTATTGAATACACAAATGAAATCATTGCATTTCTTTAAAATATCTTTTGAAATCAAAATTACCGAAATTACATATCAATAACCTAGTGGGTGTAGGATAAAATTCACTCGTGCCATTCATAGAAAGCATGAGAAAAAACCTAATACTATATATAAAACCAAGAAAAATTCTAATTCATCACTTCTAGGACCTCGTAACCACCCTAACAATACACAAGTATGTTCCTGTTTGCAATTAGAAAAATTACCCAAATTACAATCTGTTTACTCCAGCATATGTTGGAAAGTTATAGAAGGATGACTAGTGCAATCAATCCATTCCTTTTATCCCTGGATTTGTTTTAGTTTAAAACAGAAGTATACAAATATACTTGTCCAATGTCTATGCTTCAACCATTCACCTTAAGATGTTCTTACAATATAATTTCCTAAGTCTATTTAATATCTTCATTATCATAAAAACCAACCTATATCCATCTTAACTCCACATCTACCACTCTTAGGGGGATGAAATCTATTTATCCCTCCGAGCACTTGGTAGACCTAGAATTAAGATGGATCTAAGATGATAGAATTTCCCCCTTAAATAGTCTATGCTCACATGAATACCATGGTATTACCATGGGTCAATACCATGGGTTATCATAAACCTAGAGCTTAAAAATTACTATTAGTAATTTATAAAAATCAATAAAATTAATAGTTGATTTTTATTTTAACCAATCTAAAATGTTTAACATACATTAAATTACAACATCCATTTTTACTCTTGATCGGATCAATATTTTTTTTTTCACTCTATGCTAGTTTGCATATCACGATATTTGATACCTCTCGGGGGTTAGTAGATCAAGAGTAAAGATGGATCTATGCTGGTTTAATTCCCCCATTTAAATAGGCTACATTCCAGGTGAATACCATGGGTCAATACCATGTGCCATTTTGGTGAATACCATGTGCCATTTTTATTTTTATTAATACTAATATTAGGGTTAATAATGTTTTTTTGAATGGTATTAATAACAATCTAGTCCATGGTATTTGTCCCATAGTATTTTGCCCATAGGTTTCACCTAAATATAAAGCATTTTTTGAGTGTTCGTAAATATAAGGTGACTTATGGAGTAAATATAAAAAATGTTTTATTTGTTTAGACTTATGGAGTAAATATAAAAAATGTTTTATTTGTTTACCATACCTCTCGTTTATTTATATTTTTATTAATTTACCATACCTCTTTTACAAATATGGTATTTGGCCCATAGGATTCACTTAAATAAAACCTCTTTCTTGAGCCTTCATAAATAGAACGAGGGTTATGGACTAAATATAAAAAGAGGTTTTATTTATTTACCATGCATCTAGTTTATTTATATTTTTATTTATTTACCATACCTTTTGAGTAAGTATAAAAATACATTTTATTTATTTACCATACCTCCATTTTACTTATATTTTTATTTGTTTACACCCGCATGTATATAAGGTGACTTATGGAATAAATATAAAAAATGTTTTATTTATTTACCATACCTCTCATTTATTTATATTTTTATTAATTTACCATACCTCTTTTATAAATATGGTATTTGGGCCTTTGGCCCATAGGATTCACTTAAATAAAACCTATTCTTGAAAATGGGCGAATGGATTCAGTTAAATAAAACCTATTCTTGAAAATGGGTGAATGGAAGGTTGTAACTCCTAATTTCAAGGGCTAAATTTACCTTTTTTACCCTCTCCCTTAAAATAAGGTGGGCTATTTGAGGTGATTTGTAAAAATGTACTATGATACAAAATATTCACCCACTAAAAATTTAAAACCCCTTAATTTCGCCAAAGGGCGAACATTCGCCCCTAAAATTTTCTATGCACCTCACAATCCTTTACCATTTTTCCTACATTTCTTTTCATACCACATGCCATTTCTACATGTCTAAATTCATACTGTGGAGTTGCTTTATGTTTAATCAATGATAATGCATTTATAGAAATAAATGAATCAGTAGCCCCTGGATCTATTAAAATGACAAAACTCATACCATCAATATTACCTGAGGTTTCTAACACAGTGGATTGGTGTTCGACCTGGCGATTGTTCACCGCTGCATGGATGCGATGAGCCTTCCCCAGATCTCCCACTGTAGTTGCATTCTTAGTTGATTTGGTATTACCTGTATTTTGAGGGCAATCCCTCTCGTAGTGAGGACCCCCACAAGTCCAACACCCCCTCCTAGGGACTTGACTCCTACTACCAACTGAATTGTGAGTTGGTCTAAAACTCTGCTGGAAAGAAGATTGGTGCTGAGGTGGTGTGACTTGGTGCTGTCGCATAGGCCGGTGCGGTGGTGGTTGACGAGTTTGTTGCGGTACCCTGCGCGGATGCTGAGCTGGATGCCTATATGGTGTTCTTTGATTTCTTCCTGACCACTTTTGATGATTTAGCATGAGACCCCCTTGCAAATTTCTACGTTCCATATTGTTTCTACCAGGTACTCCTGATTCTGTGGGCCTTGTTGACTTACTATGTTCACTGCTCATGGTCTCCTCTTATGCAATGATTGCCAGCTGAACTGCCTCGTGCAAGGTACGAGGTATTAAGATTCTAACCTTGGTCCGAATGTTAACATTTAATCCATACACAAATTTGTTCACCTTGAGCTTCTCTGTATTTAAATGAGGGGCATAACGGAGTAATTCCATGAAACGTGCCTCATATTCTGGTAGGGAGCAGCTCCCTTGCTTTAATGAATTGAATTCATTTAGCTGTCTCTCGAGTAACTCTTCTGACAGGTAACGTTCTCTAAATTTTTCTTCAAATAGCTCCCAAGTTACTTCTGATATATCCATTCCCAATTGGGTTAATAATGTCTTCCACCAAAGTAGTGCGCTTCCCTTTAGTTGGAATATACCCATCTTAGCCTTCATGTCTGAGGTGTAATCTCTTAGGGTAAAACACATAGCCATGTTTTCCAACCATGCCTCTGCAGATTGACCATCAGTGGAACCCCAAAACTTTGGAAATTTTACCTTTTCCAAGTCTCGACGTACATCGTTTCTTGTGGTATCTTGGGGTGTTTCATTTTGTATGACCGGTCCTCCATGCTCCCGTTCCAAACGGTTTATTAATGCCTTAGACATGTGTTGGAATGATCTCATTAAGTTCAACACTTCTCCCGCTGGTATTTGTTCCTGTGTTGAGATGTTTGCCCCCTCATTAGGTGGGGTGGTAGGAGTAGGCTGTTGTGGTGGCGCCATGCTGTGCCCTTTAGCTGCCCCACTCCTTCTGGTACCTCTCCTAACCATGGTTCACCTGCCACAGTTTAATATGATTTTTCCTTATAAGGTAAAAACCAATCAAAAAATTTTTTAATTAATGAGATACGGAAAATTTGAGAAATGCTAAATTAAAATTCCCAAACTTCCCAAATCTTGATAAATACTCCATGAAGAAAACTTCATTATCACTCCTAAACATATTTACCTTTCTAACTTCATTATCACAACTTGTCTTTATAAACACTAAATTTAAATAAAACTGATATAAAACCTACTTTCCAATCATTTTAACTATTACAGTAAACTCAAGTCAATTTTTTATTTTTATTTTTCTCCATGAAGAAAACTTTAAATATAAAAATAATATCTTTACAAATTATTCAGAAAAGACAACTTTTAAAAAAACATGAGAAATAAATACTCAAAATATTAAATTAAAAATAAATAAATAAATATGAAAGTAAATACTAGTTAAAAATAAAAATAAAACTATAAAGAATATAAACGAAAGTCCAATTTAAAAATTAAAACTTTAAAGAAAGTTAGAGGTACATACTCCTCCATATATTAAGGCTAAATTCTTATAAAAAAATACTTTATTAGCAAAAAGGAGATGCATCGGCCTCAAGAAAAAAAAAATCTCGGGGAACCGTTTTGGGATTGAAAAGTTTTACGAGGCATTTAAGGTAAATAGTTATGGTAAAGCTTTGTAAGATTACAATAAATTCTAAGACTTCTAAACTCTGGAATGTTCGTTGGTTAAATAAATATTTTTTTTTTGAGTGTTAGTTGGTTTGGGACATAACATTTGAATAAAGTTTTGATAAGTCTCCGCTTCATGCTTCTAGATTATTCTAACTTCATTTCAAATTTTAAAAATAGAATTTGATTAATAATAAAAAAATTTTATTTATTAAAAAATCATAAAAATAGATTACAAACATGTGTTTTAATAATTATTTATATATTAAATGGAAAAATATTTATTCACTTTTTCTTTGACCTTTTTATTAAAAATTACATAAGAATATATGTTTCATTAAATAATGGCTTGTGTGTTATTTTTTTTCATTAAATAATAGCTACGGACACTTTGTGTCACAACCGCGCCGATATTAATTGTAAATATATACAAATTAGGTGGCAGATGGTGCATTACTCGTCTCTCAAAAGAATTTAATGCTTCCCGATTAAAGAAAAATTATGAATTACAGTACACTCCATGTGATCATAGCCCCGCCGAAATTAACTACAAATACATACAGATTAAGCGGCAAATGATGGATTACTCGTCTATCAAAAATTTAAATGCTTCCTGATTAAAGGAAATAGATGATATACCGTAATTGTAATTACAGACACTCCGCGCTGAAATTAAATAATACATACAAGTTAAGCGGTAGATGCCGGGTTACTCGTCTAAATTTAAATTCTTCCTGATTAAAGAAAATTGATGACCTACCCACGGCGTCACAACCGCTCCGAGTTCTTGCTGATTACAGAAAATTTGATTACAAGACTGTCCCATTCAAGAATTGAAAGCCTAGTTTGTTAACAAGAATTATTTCTTACAAGAAAACTTCCCAGAAATGTGTGCTTTGGGAGGTTCATCTCTGAAAGAAGACTCGGTTTCTGTGTACCATTGACCGAGTTTCATTCCAGGAAAGAGGGTGTTGTCATCTCCCTTTTTGTGGGCCGATTCTTAGTAGTTAAGAGGTCGAGTTATCTAGCTATGAAGGATGAGTTAGCTCTCATTGCCAGCTGAACAAAGCAACCTCCAAAATCTGTGCGTACCAACCTTCATAAGGGTTCGAACTGGAGTTTTGAGGGGTGATAAGACAACCCAGCTTGTGGTGGGTTTTGTAGCTGCCGAAAGGGAGGAGGTATTTCTGGTTATCAGGCCATATGGAACAACTGTGCACATGGAATTAATTTCTGAATATATGTCCACTGTTGTAGAGTTGACGTTCTTCACCAAATCATCTAATATACCCAGATATGTTGCAGGAGTATTACCAGTCATCTGGGTTCTATGCTTCTCATCTGGAGTCAAATTAAATTAAGTACACCCATAGCACATTGTTCTCAAACTGTTTGATTAAATGTTTCACTGGGAAAGATGCATTAACTAAAAAAAATCAGTACTTCTTGGAGCCATTTCACAAGAAGGAATCTCACAATCACGGATGGAAGAGGACTAGTTCTCTTATTCTTTTTGGCCGAGTTCTGTTCAGGATATTCTTATCAATTGAATTGTGGAGTTCGAGTTGTGTAGAAAGGGACTGGTTCATTATTGAGATGCCTGCAGCTGAGTTTGTAAACTAGAAGAAATAAGTTTTCTCCCTGTCCACGAGCAACATCATCAACTCCTGATAAAACGAGTTCTGGACAGCATACCCTAAAATGGGACGTATTTTATTTTGGGCTGAGCATATGAGTTTGTTTCCTCTTGCTGTGCGTACAAGGCAAAACCGTGAAGTCCTTTCTCAGTAAATATTCGTTGGAGTGAGTAAAAATACAGGGCAAAATCGCACAGAGGAACTATCCTGAGTTGTATCAGACTACTCCCCAGAAGAGTGTTATTTCCATGAAACAACCTAAAATATCCCATGCTTCCAACGCTGGTGTCGATTACCAAACATTGTGAAGATATAGCACAGTGGATTAGCGCGTTCGACTTCGGATCAACAGGTCGTTTGTTAGACTCCCACTGTGGTCGATTTGTTGCGCGGCTCTCACGTTATAAATTGTTGAGAATTGAAGCTTGTGGATTACGAAATGACGATTGCTGGGATGCAGGTCATGGGTTCGATCCCCACATATGGTCGATTTGTTTAAAAAAAATAAAATCAAAGAAGGAAACTGTAAATGTACACACACATCATAATTTGTATGCTAAATTCTGGCAAGCCTGATGAAGGGGTTGCTTCACTTTGAAAGTAGTATGATGTTCCGTACGCTGTATTTTAAAAACTCTGCCATGCCACTCAATCATCATTCACCATATCCATCCAATTAATTTTGATTAATGCTCGACCCTCAATTTGTACTGTGCTAACGAAGCCTAAACTGATGGGCCATATATACCAGAGAAAGAAATAACTAACGCTGAAGGTTCTCCTTATCTAGATGATCACGGATTTGCCATCTAAATTGTAGGAAGTCACTTTTTACTATGGCTAAATTACCTGATTCATGTTTGTGGTTGGATTCGTAAAAGATATCCACAGTGGAAAAGAATAAATTTACTAACATTTCGAATTAAATTTTAAAAAGAGAGTAAATTTTATTATTTTTTTTTTTTTTTGAAACTTGAGTAATTTGAGTTTAGAGAAATACCCACATATAGCAAACAAAACTAGTCATGCATGCATGGGCCCATAGGCCTCAAGGGTTCAACTTGTGCTTTGATACCAAGTGTAAGGACCTGATTATGACTATATACTTTTTTTTTTTTAAACAGCAAACAGGACCAGAAAAAAAACACATTGAGATTTCAAATTTATTCAACACACACATTGCTGACACTCATTTTAGGAAACATAACATAACATTTACATACTTTAAACTAAGATCAATTAGTAATGAAATACATATGTACCGTTCATCAGAAGGCGAGACTTCGCTTGCTTTGTTGTTACTGGTATTCCCTTGTTGCCGGTCACTTCTGCGAGTAAATGATGACACACTTGATCCGAATGCGAAGACCCACCGGTTAACCTCCCAGCCTATTCCTTGGGTACTCTTCTTCCCTGCGGACCCCCGAGCTGCAATGAGGTTGTACAATGGAGGAAGGCTCTAGCTGGCAGAGGAGAGCACACCTTGGCTCAAGAGTCCCCTCTCTAAAAATCCTCTACCTCACCAAACTCACTATAGCTTCGTAATCACTGCTCTGACATCATATCGTCCATCCAGCAATAGGGTTCCAAAAGTCCCCTCTCCCATGGCTTGCCCCTTCTTTTATAAGAGTCCTCATAGATGACACTTGGCATGTCATGCATAATTATATATATATATTTTAATTTAATAGCTTGATTATTCACCTACCCATGTGTCACTCTCTCATCAAGGGTCACCCAAAATTATTTACCTAACTTTTTATTTAAAACTAATATTTTCCTCACCTCACAAGATTCCTATTTCTTCTCCTAGTTGTCTCTTTATCCCCCCGCCTTTTATTCCTTAAATTGTGTTTATTACTTGAAGTCCATTAATGAGTCAAGATTTTATCCCCAATCTACTCCCTAATTTAACTCAGGTTATCTCTTAGATGGATATTCTTGTGTTGGTTGATGCCACAAGGAGCTTTTATACATTTCTCTAAATTCAATTTATTATTCTTATTTTAATTCACCTTCCTCTTTTCTTAATTAGGTTTAATTAGTTTAGGATTAATCTTTATCCTTACAATTATGTTTGTCTTTCCCCTTTTACCTAATTAAACAACCTAATCTACCTAGTATTTTCCAACATGGGAAGGGTAGAGTTTTTAAGGTACTCTATTTTATTTCTTTCTATGATCGTCCTTATTCCAAGTTTTATTTTTGATTTAACTACCTTGGTTTCTAATCATCATTTACCCTTGATGTAAATTTACCTAGTTTTCATTCCTTATATTTATTTATTATTATTTATTTTTAATGATTCCAAGGGTGCCAAGTTTGGTTGTGCCCTTCAAGAACTTCCTCAGAACTTCCAAGGGTGCCACACCTAATAGTTTAATTGTGATGCCAAGGGTGCCAAGTTGGTCGTGCCCTTCAAGAATTTCCCCTGAAGTTCCAAGGGTGCCACACCACTTGCCCTTCAAGCATCCAGTGACTATGAGGGGAAAGTATAGTGCAACTTCATAGACCACTATCATCTCTTATGTTGCCTGCTATAGTGAGACTAATGGTGCTGGGGATCAAGGAATTTGCCTTGATGCGTGCCCCCCAGTAAACTCCTCATGAGCGACCCAACTTTGGGACCTACCCTCATGGCATTGTGATCTTCAAGGTGAAGGTGTTTCAACCCTTCCAGCCCAAGTCACGGCAGGAGTGCTAGTGGGTGAGATCAGGGACTCTGTCCCACCCCTCCCATGTAGTTCCATCCACCTGTACAACCCCATCACCCATATGTGAGTCATTTGGTCAAGCAACTAATCTGTGCCTGCAACCATTAACATATCATCAGAATATAGTTAAACATATATGGCAGATTTCAAGATCGACTTAGATTTTAAAAGATAAAATAATATGAATTTTCATCAAACCAGGTGTCATCGACATGTCATATGCGAGTGCCTCTGATGGTTTCCTGCCATACTCAATAATCATCAGTAACAAGGTTTCTCAATGTTAGTCATTATCATAATAGCATCATTAACAATTCCTGGTCATTCACATCATTGTCCATTGTAAGCCTGAACTAAAGAAAGTAGGTAACATAGGGTACACACCCCTCATGGCTATCATCATTAATCATCAATGGAAACATACATATTCATTAAGCTATCAACATCGTAACGTCATAGAAATATACCTATCCATCAAATTTATCATCATTATGCTTTTAGTAGAGCGCATGCATATTCTTTACTACCCTCATCATAAATTCAAATAGAGACCAAACTTAACTATTTAATGTTGCAATCATCAGAATACTGATAGATAAGATACATAACCATTCATGCTATCATAATATCAATGGAAAGCATTCATAAACATCACAACCATGAATATCTCAATCGCTAATAATAGTGTCATGTGTTCGGATCCTCAACCTGAGGTCCTCAAAGAATAAAGTGTGGGCCTTATGGCTAATTAAATGTTTGCGTCATATCACTGTCAGTCAACTAGAGCAGGCACTACAATTCGGTTATGTGTGACCCATCGTCAGTTATAGGCGACTCGGGTGTAGCGGATGACTAATGGTGATGGGCGAGTGCACATGTGTAGCGGGCACACCATGATGGTAGGTGCCCACCGACGAGATGAGAGACCAAGTGTAGTGTAGGTTTTAACCCTGTACAGAAATTACCTACATACGATTTCTAAAACACAGAAAATAAACAATGCGAGAACATAACACATAAAACACATATACACAGAGATTTTCCCCTGGATCCCAAAACCAGGACTACCATCTTGATTTTTCATTATGTTCCTTTCAATGTTATAATATATATTTATACATGCCGAAGCATCCAATACCATGGACGGAAAACCATCGCGTCCAAAAACATGTGCGAAAATCATGCACAAAACCATAGGTGGGTCTGCCCAACCTAACATAGGGTCCAAAACCAAAATTTTCCGGGGCGCTGCCCTAGACCCCATAAAGTGGGGTTATGGGTACGCCTCAAACCCCTTTGACCCCCCCTGCTACATAATCGATGCAATGAAGGGGGGGCTTCGCCGCCCCTCTAACCCCCCCGTTAACTACGTGGGCTAGTCATGGAAAGAATATAACACAACCCAACATGTAGTGAGAAAACTATTCGGGTGGATTGATGGGTTGGGCGCCTGGGTGAATGAGTCACTAGGCGAGTGATTCGACCGAGTCAGATGGCTGGGCAACAGGCGTGTGTGGAAGGTAAAATCGTGTGGAATATTCTGTGAAGGGGCACATTGTGTGGAATCGACAGGTTGGCCAAACGATACGTGGGTAGGTCGACCCACGGGTGGACATGAACCACCGTGACCTTTGACAAAACACGTTCGGTAGAAGGTGTATATATTGGCAGTGTGGTGATGGACTTGGAAGATCACTGCAAATTTCACTCCATGCTTGAAAATAGAATAGTGTGAAGAGTTAAGGGACACATTCGAGTCAGGTGGATGAGTTCGGGTCATTTGGGTAGACAGTAGTTCAGGTGGATTTTAGTGCGATCACATTCAAACAAGGCCGCGGGAAAGTTGGGACTTGGGAGGTCCGCAAGCCGAAAGCATTTCGGCAGGCCATGCGCTTGCATCAACGGGAAGAATAATGGAATACTTAATGATGGTTTGGGCACATGAAATTTTAAGTTTCCACCATGCAACAGAATTGGGCCATAGTGCGGCAGAACAATGCGACGGGTGGAAACACTGTGACGGGTGGACTATGATACGATTCAGTGAACAATGAGGGAAAAGGCAAAGTGTTGGTGAAAAGGTGGTGCAAACAATGCAGTGTGGATGAGTGGGCAATGATGGTGTGATAGGCACGAGCTGCATGACCGGGCACAACTCCCGACGACTTGGGAAAAGCATGCAGACTGATTTTGGAAGGCTGCACTACTTTTGGAAAACTTAGGTTTTGTAAAGTATTTGTAGATTTATATATATTGTTGGGAAAAAATGATAGGGAGTTTCCCCTCCCATATAAATGTGAAAATTTGTGTTATATTGATGATGATTTATGATTCTATCGCGTACATGAAAATATAATTGAAGATAATTTAATGAATGTTATTTCCGCTACATTATGAACACTTGAAGAATTTTGACTAAGTGTTGAGTAGGCGTAGTCCGTGTACTTGAGTAGTGGTGAAATGAAAAGGTTCGGCGGTGTCGCACCTACCTACATGTGGTTGAAAGACACCATCCAGGTAGGGGTGTGGCAAGTGGTATGAGAGCCCATTTTGTAGAAAGTGGGATTTGTTAATTTGAAGAAGTGATACAACTACCACTTCATGATAGTTAGTATCAAAGGTTGGTTCAAGGAGAGCTGAGCTGACTTAGGATTTAGTCGCAGTGTGACGTAGGACCAATAATGTGACATAGTTGAGTAGGGGAAAAGCATGAGCTTGGGCCAAGTTGAACGAAGGAAGATGGTAGATGTAAGGGTTGTTCAAAAGCTTGAAGACATGCCAGATTATTGGAAGGACAAGAGGCAACAAAACTATGAAGCTCTTGTGAAAGAGTGGAAACTGTTGGGGCACAATGGAGATGGAATAGTGGATATATGACGGTGTGATAGGTACGAGCTGCATGACCAGGCACAACTGCCGACGACTTGGGAAAAGCATGCAGATCAATTTTGGAAGGCTGCACTACTTTTGGAAAACTTAGATTTTGTAAAGTATTTGTAGATTTATATATATTGTTGGGAAAACTTGATAGGGAGTTTCCCCTCCCATATAAATGTGAAAATTTGTGTTATATTGATGATGATTTATGATTTTGCCACGTACATGAAAATATAATTGAAGATAATTTAATGAATATTATTTCCGCTACATTATGAACACTTGAAGAATTTTGACTAAGTGTTGAGTAGGCGTAGTCCGTGTACTTGAGTAGTGGTGAAATGAAAAGGTTTGGTGGTGTCGCACCTACCTACATGTGGTTGAAAGACACCATCCAGGTAGGGGTGTGACAAGTGGTATGAGAGCCCATTTTGTAGAAAGTGGGATTTGTTAATTTGAAGAAGTGATACAACTACCACTTCATGATAGTTAGTATCAAAGGTTGGTTCAAGGAGAGCTGAGCTGACTTAGGATTTAGTTGCAATGTGACGTAGGACCAATAATGTGACATAGTTGAGTAGGGGCAAAGCATGAGCTTGGGCCAAGTTGAACAAAGGAAGATGGTAGATGTAAGGGTTGTTCGAAAGCTTGAAGACATGCCAGATTATTGGAAGGACAAGGGGCAACAACACTATGAAGCTCTTGTGAAAGAGTGGAAACTATTGGGGCACAATGGAGATGGAATAGTGGATATATGGAAGGCCTTGAACAATCTTCTTGTAAGGTCTGCTACACTTGAGGAACTTGATGAGAAGATATAACAAGGCAACTGTAGACTCCAAGAACTCATGGATGAATGAGTTCGCTTAAGGGAGGAAACTGCCAAGTTGTAGGACGAAGTCAAGGGGCTTGAGGAGGAGATCAAGAGGGATATTCTTAGTCATAAACCCATTATTATAGATGAAGCTGAGATTGAATACATTGAAAAACTTGGAGATTACTACCGACCATACAAGATGATCTGCAGATGGTTGGGGCACTCTGGGTGGAGGAAGTCGATGTATGTCAAGTGGGTGCAATTGAGTAGCATGTGAAGAAGGAGAAGCTTGACGAAACTTAAGCTAGACCAAGATCGAATTGCTCGACCGAAAGGGGAAGTTGCATACCTTAAGAGGAAATTCAGGTTAAGGCACAAGACAACTCTGAAGTGGAATTATTGAAGGTTGCTGAGATAAGATGCAAGATAAAGCCTATGGAGGATGAAGATGCTTTGAGGTTGAGTTTTGTGTAGGTAACCGTACATGGGAAGAAATATGTTGCATTAGTTAACACAAGGGCTACACATAGTTTCCTTAGCAAGAAGGTTAGAACGTATTTTGAGAAGAAAGTTGAAGTGGAGAGGGGGTTGAGTGTGTTCAAAGCTATTAACTCAAGCATGAAAGTTGTAACAGTTTTTTGAGGAACACACAAGTGAGAGTGGGGTTTGTGGTTTGGGAAGTTGGATTTGAGGGTGATTGAGATGGATGATCATGCTATGGGTTTGGGGCAATATTTCTTGGTAGCTGCACAAGCCATACTAATGGTTGACCGTGATACTGTTGATTATAGTTGGAGCGAAAAACATGATCATGTCGATGACAAGGAAGATTCGCTTGGGGTATAGACCAAGGATAACAAAGTTACCAATAAAATGAGAACTATTACCTCAAAATGAGAACTCTAACAACAAAACCCCCCAAAAAAATGGAAAAATAGCTTGAAAACGAAAAGTGTTGATGCTGGAATAACATTTTTTTTTATTCGAGGTTAATTTTCAAATTTGTTTAAAAAAGGAAGTAAAAGTCTTTTTTTGTGTGCAAAAAACACTCTAAAAATGAAAAATGTTGATGCTAGAATAATGTCTTTTTTTTCGGGGTAAATTATCAACATCTTTTAATAATGACGTTAAAGATAAATATCATGACTCTGAAAAACCTTAAAATTCTAATGATAGGTATGACATTAAAGTTAAAATATCACGTCTCTAAAAAGTCTTAAAATTTCAATGATTTTCAAGCATGGTATTAAAGATAAAATATCATGTCTCGAAAAAGCCTTAAAATTCCAAGGATTTTCAGGTATGGAATTAAAGATAAAATATCACCTCTATGAAAAGCCGATAAAATATCACCTCTATGAAAAGCCTTAAAATTTCATCAATTTTCAGTGATGGTGTTAATATTCTTTTAAAAAATCATTACCATTTAATTTATATTAATGGATTTTTATTTTAAGTTTATCATATTAATAACAATTTATTGAATATAATGTCTTTTTTATATAATGTGTGGATGTCACTGGATAGGCAACACTTCAATCATGATGAATGAACAACTTTACAAAACAAATGAATTGATATGTGATTTTGAGTTTTTTATACTCTCTCCATTAAAACATTTGTTTTTTGGAAATTTTTGTAAATATTTTATTTTTAAATAATTTTAAGATTTTGAAATTTGCAAATTATTTTTTAAAAACTATACTTAATTATTCATATATATATAATTTTTATATAATAATAATCATAATAATAATAATAATAATAAAATTATAGCTTTTTTGAATTTAATAAATCAAAACTAATAAACATATTGAAGATTACACAGTTTTTTGTTTGTTTGTCATTTCCAGAAACTTTAGACGACTGCAAAGGATGTACACCATCAACAAAAAAAAATGTTCTCCCAGAATTATTGCTTCTACATATATTTTATTTTGACATAAATATCCAATAAAATATATTGAGAATATGTAAACATTGAAAAAATAAAAACTAGAACAAAATAATAATAATAATAATAATAATAATTAAATAAAAATATATATTTAAAACATAAAAAAAATTAAAAAACATGAAAAAAAATAATATAAAAAATATATAAAAAGGGGAAAAAAATCAAACATAAAAAGTGTACACCATCAACAAAAAAAAATGTTCTCCCAAATTATTGCTTCTACATACTTTTTATTTTGACATAAATATTCCATAAAATATATTGAGAATATGAAAACATTGAAAAATAAAAACTAAAACAAAAAAAAATAATAATTAAATAAATATATATGTATTAAAACATTAAAAAATTAAAAAACTTGAAAACAAAAAATATAAAAAATATATATAAAAAAAAATCAAACATTAAAAATGTAAAGAAAAAAACAATTAACTAATTAAAGATAAAAATTTACACAAAAAATTAAAATATAAAAAATTAAATTAAAAAAAACTATTTCAAAAAACCATAATTTAAGAAAACAATTTAAAAAATTGACAAAAAAAGAAACGATGAGATTAAAAAAAAAAATTAAAAAAACAAAATAAAAACAATTAAAAAAACTTTAAAAGAAATAATTAATAAAATAAATTTATATTAAAAAAAAAAAAAAAAAAAAAAAAAAAAACATTACAAAATATAAGTTGAAAATAAAAATAAGAAAATGAAGAAATAAAAAACACAAATAAAAAATTATTAAAAAAACATTAAAATAATTTAAAATAATAATTAGTTTTTTAAAGAAAATCTAAAAAAATAAATTTTAAAGAAAAACACATTTAAAAAAAATAAATTAATAAAAAAAATCCAACTAATTTGTGCAGAGCTAAAAACGATTTTTATGAAAAAATTGAATGAAAAAGTTGAAAAAAATAAATGATTATATATATATGGGGAAGTATATATATATAATTAATCTTGTTTAGTTTTTTTTTCCTGGGGCTGGAGGTGCGGGGGGAAATATATATATATATATATTCCTCCAATCCGCCTCCCCCCCACCCAAATGATTAAGATAAGATTACTAGTAAAAATAACCATTAAAAAAAATAGAACATACAATTTTAAAAACCAATAAATAAAAAAAAAAAAAAAAAACCTTAAAAAACAACAACAACAACAACAAACTTAAAAAAAGCATTGAAATTTTTTTTTTTTTCAAATTAATGAAAAATAAAAGATCTAAAAAAAATAAAGTGAAAACAAAAAATATATAAAAAAATTAAAAACTATTAAAAAGCATATATAAAAAAAAATCAAATTATAAATGATAATTAAAAAAAAATTAAGATAATGGTAAAAAAATTAAAGAAATAAAAATTAAAAAAATTAATTTTAAAAAACAACTAAAAAAAACGAAAACGGGTAGCTCAGGGAACATTGGGCTTGGCCTTGGGAGTTGCGGGTGTTGAGTTGTGTTATATTCTTTCCACGACTAGCCCACGCAGTTCACTGGGGGGTTAGAGGGAGAGTGCAGCACCCCCTTCGTTGCGCTGATTGCATAGTGGGGGGGTCACAGGGGGTTTGAGGTGGGCGGGTAGCCCCCCTTTACGGGGTCTGGGGTAGCGCCTTGAGAATTTTTTTTTTTTGGAGCCTATATTAGGTTGGGTGGACCTACCTATGGTTTTGTGCATAGTTTTCGCACATGGTTTTGGACGCGATGGTTTTCGGTCCATGGTTTTGGATGCGATGGTTTTCAGTCCATGGTATTGGATGCTTCAACAGGTATAAATATGTATTGTAACATTGAAAGGAACATAAAGAAAAATCAAGATGGTAGTCCTGGTTTTGGGATCTAGGGGAAAATCTATATGTATATGTGTTTTATGTGTTATGCTCTCACATTATTTATTTTCCGAGTTTTAGAATTCGTATGTAGGTAATTTTTGTACAGGGTTAAAACCTACATTTGGTATCGGAGTTGTTTTGGCTTCAAGGGGATGCCTTTGTTGCTGAGGGGTTTCGCTCGGGCCTGTGGTAGACCCTCTTCAGTGGGAGATCTGCGGGATCGATTCTGGTGGTGAAAGATGATGGCAAGCAGTGGAAAGATAGAGATCAAGAAATTTAATGTTCAGAGTTTTGAGTTATGGAAACTCAAGATGGAGGATCTGTTGGTGGATAAAGATCAGTGGATCGTGGTAGATCTGGGTACTAAACCAACGGGAGTGTCCAATCAAGAATGGAAGAAGTTGGATCGGAAGGAAAAGAGCACAATACGATTGTGTGTCTCGGATTCAGTATTGTTGAATGTATCAGGGGAAGCTACGGCTAAGGCTTTGTGGGACAAGTTAGGGACTTTGTACCAATCTAAGTCTTTGGTGAATAAACTATTCCTATGGAAAAAGCTATATAAGCTGAGGATGAAAGATGGAGACTCAGTGACAGAGCATCTGAACGCATTTAATACTCTGGTAAGTCAGTTATTATTTATTGATATCAAAATTTTAGATGAAGATAAGTGCATCAGTTTGTTGTGTTCTCTACCAGATTTGTGGGATAGTCTGATTATAGCAATATGTAGCAATGCAACTGCCTTGTAGTTTGATGAAATAGTCTCATCCTTGCTAACGGAGGAGATGAGATAGAAAAATATGGAGAGCCAGAATGGTGATGCCTTGTCTGTACAAGGAAGGTCCCAGAACAGAAACAAAAATAAGTCATCGAGTGGGAGATCTAAATCTCCAGGAAAACCTATAAAGATGGTGTGCTGGAAATGCGGAAAGGAAGGGCACTACAAAAGGGACTGTAAATCTAAAGCTCTTGACAAAGGAAAGGGATCTGATGATGCTCCTTCTATAGAGGCGAAAACCACCTCAGATGAAGGTGGGGATGTGTACTTAGCTTCTTTAAGTACACATGTAGATCATGAGGCATGGTTAATTGACTCAGGTGCATCCTTTCACTTCACTCCCCATAGAGAGTGGTTCTGCAAGTATAAGAAATATGATGGTGGTGATGTCTTCTTGGGGGATGATAGGAAGGCTAGAATCGTTGGTCGTGGAAATGTAAAGTTGAAGTTGCAAGGTGGAAGGATTAGAACACTTCCGGGTGTTCTGCATATTCCCGCATTGGTCAGAAATCTAATTTCTGTAAACAAGTGGACAGGGAAAATTTTAAGAACCCCCCCTAAATTTACATGTATAATAAATGGGCGAATCTCTATGGTATATAGGAAAAATGGAAGGCGATTTTATCTATAATATGATATGTATATATAATGTTTTGGCGAATCTCTCACCAGGAATGGCGAATATTTTACTCAATTATAAAATCTTGTGTTTATTGAATACACAATTGAAATCATTGCATTTCTTTAAAATATCTTTTGAAATCAAAATTACGTAGGATAAAATTCACCCGTGCCATTCACATAAAGCATGAGAAAAAACCTAATACTATATATAAAACCAAGAAAAATTCAAATTCATCACTTCTAGGGACCTCGTAACCACCCTACCAATACACAAGTATGTTCCTGTTTTCAATTAGAAAAATTACCCAAATTACAATTTGTTTACTCCAGCATATGTTGCAAAGTTATAGAATGATGACTAGTGCAATCAATCCATTCCTTTTAGCCCTGGATTTGTTTCAGTTTAAAATAGAAGTATACAAATATACTTGTCCAATGTCTATGCTTTAACCATTCACCTTAAGATGTTTTTACAATATAATTTCCTAAGTCTATTTAATATCTTCATTATCATAAAAACCAACCTATATCCATCTTAACTCCACATCTACCACTCTTAGGGGGATGAAATCTATTTATCCCTCTGAGCACTTGGTAGATCTAGAATTAAGATGGATCTAAGATGATATAATTTCCCCTTTAAATAGTTTATGCTCACATGAATACCATGGTATTACCATGGGTCAATACCATGGGTTATCATAAACCTAGAGCTTAAAAATTACTATTAGTAATTTATAAAAATTAATAAAATTAATAGTTGATTTTTATTTTAACCAAACTAAAATGTTTAAGATACATTAAATTACAACATCCATTTTTACTCTTGATCGGATCAAATATTTTTTCACTCTATGCTAGTTTGCATATCATGATATTTGATACCTCTTGGGGGTTAGTAGATCCAGAGTAAAGATGGATCTATGTTGGTTTAATTCCCCCATTTAAATAGGCTACATTCCAAGTGAATACCATGGGTCAATACCATGTGCCATTTTGGTGAATACCATGTGCCATTTTTATTTTTATTAATACTAATATTAGGGTTAATAATGTTTTTTTGCATGGTATTAATAACAATCTAGTCCATGGTATTTGTCCCATAGTATTTTTCCCATAGGTTTCACCTAAATATAACGCATTTTTTAAGTGTTCGTAAATATAAGGTGACTTATGGAGTAAATATAAAAAAATGTTTTATTTGTTTACCATACCTCTCGTTTATTTATATTTTTATTAATTTACCATACCTCTTTTACAAATATGGTATTTGGCCCATAGGATTCACTTAAATAAAATCTCTTTCTTGAGCCTTCATAAATAGAACGAGGGTTATGGACTAAATATAAAAAAAGGTTTTATTTATTTACCATGCGTCTAGTTTATTTATATTTTTATTTATTTACCATACCTTTTGAGTAAGTATAAAAAGACGTTTTATTTATTTACCATACCTCCACTTTACTTATATTTTTATTTGTTTACACCCTTGCATGTATATAAGGCGACTTATGGAGTAAATATAAAAAATGTTTTATTTATTTACCATACCTCTAATTTATTTATATTTTTATTAATTTACCATACCTCTTTTATAAATATGGTATTTGGGCCTTTGGCCCATAGGATTCACTTAAATAAAACCTATTCTTGAAAATGGGCGAATGGATTCACTTAAATAAAACCTATTCTTGAAAATGGGCGAATGGATTCACTTAAATAAAACCTATTCTTGAAAATGGGCGAATGGAAGGTTGTAAATCCTAATTTTAAGGGCTAAATTTACCTTTTTTACCCTCTCCCTTAAAATACGGTGGGCTATTTGAGGTGATTTGTAAAAATGTACTATGATACAAAATATTCGCCCACTAAAAATTTAAAACCCCTTAATTTCGCCAAAGGGCGAACATTCGCCCCTAAAATTTTCTATGAAACTGGATGATGTAGGTGTAAAAACAATGTTCGAGAAGGATACCTGCAAGATGGTTCAGGGAGCACTGGTATTGATGTCGGGAGTTTAGACTGGAAGTTTGTATAAGCTGCAAGGTAGCACTGTTGTTGATGGGTGCAACAGTTCTATGGTTCCTGAAAGCGGAGTAGAAAATCTAGTGGTCTCTGGAGAGAAGACCATGCTGTGGCATCAAAGGCTTGGACATATTGGAGAGAAGGGTCTTCGAATACTTCATGGTAAAGGAATGGTAGAAGGTATGGGTAATACTTCTCTGCATTTTGATTTCTGTGAAAATTGTGTATATGGGAAGTAGAATTGGGTGAGTTTCCCCTTTGGTAGTAAGAGGGTGAAACATATATTAGAGCTTGTGCACAGTGATGTGTTTGGACCTGTGAAGGTTCCATCACTGGGTAAGTCTGTGTACTATGTATAATTTATAGATGACTTCTCAAGGAATACATGGATATATTTCCTTAAGAAGAAATCTGAAGTCTTTGACATGTTTAAAGAATTTAAGGCTCTGGTGGAAAACCAGACAAAAGTGGCGGGGTACGAGGTGAATTTTTTTCCTTGAGAGGTATGCTTGGGGTTTGGTCACACTTCCAACAAAGTTGCTGAAGACTATGCTTTATATTAGAGCTTGAGGCAAATCGTAAATTTGGGAAATCAGGAGGTGATTGTTTTTGGTGATTCCTTGAATATAATTCACCATTCATATTCAAAATCTCTCCCCTTACATACAAAATTAAGTTAGATTTTCAAGTGGATTTATCACTTGTATCAGTTTATCCCTAAGAAGAAATGTCTCCATGTTGTCACATCAAAGAACTCCAAGGTTGATCACATGGCTAACTTGGGGTCGAGGCTAAATCAAGGTGAACTTTAGTGGCAGGGGAAAAAGGGGCATTTCGCCCTTCCCTAATGGTTAATTTTGGTTTTTGTTAGGTTAGTATTGACAAATGTACGAGTGTAATATTGTAGCATTTTATTCAAAAACTTCAAGGTTAGAATATGTAGATGGTCAATGATACATACTCGATTCCAACCATGTCTACTTTCAACTTTTTTTTTTTCAATTGAAGAAATCGTGCCTGGAGCAGAGAAGTTGTGGTGTATATAGTCTTGCCTAGGATTGGAAGATAGAACCTGTGGGGACCGAACCTCTCCACCTAACTCTTGGACCACATCGTCAGGAGCTCAATGTCTTTTAAAACAATATCTATTTTCAGTTCTTATTAAAAAAAGGTTGCTAAACGTGAATAGACATAAACACACTTACCTCATGATACATCTCATATTCTCAATATTTAAAAAATTCATAAAAAGTAACTAAATTATTACTTTATTTTAAAACATTATTATTATTATTATTATTCAACATAAACATAATTAATATATGAAGTAAACATATATGTATATTAAAAAAAACATGTAACTATTATTTTAACCATGGAGATTCAACATGGTTTTACCATGAATATTCTTCATCTATAAATAAGCTTTGTTACAATACCATGGACCAATACCATGACTTATTAATACCACATGTACAAAATAACATAACTTCATATGCCATTTTTTTAGTTAATCAATTTAATTAAAAGGGCATAAAAGGCATAACTACTTTAAAGATAAATCTCAACCTTTGATTTATGACTATTACTATGAATATTTTGGAATATTACGTGGAGTTTATTCGAGAAGCCCTATTCCAGAATAGATATGCCTATTGACATAAATATTTTATGGAGGTTAAATCCCTACAATCCACCTAATAATTATTGATCATTAAATAAAATTTATGGAAATAATATTCCAAGGCAGATTCATTTATCCTCGCAACTATAAAGAAGTCATGAACCCTAATTTGGAATGTTAAAGTGTCTATTTGGTAAAGAAGAAAATCAACATTGCTAAAATAAGATTGAACTCATGAAATCCTTAAGACAATATTGAACAATTCCTAAAACCTAATGGGATGATAACAAATCACCATATTTTCAATACTAAAATGGTGGAGAATGAAAAGTGCTTTCTCTTATGTTCACTTATATCCATATCATTGCCAACATTTTCAACCTTTTAACTTATCAAAATTAAGAAGTTTGAAATTTTATTTTAATTTTAATTATTTTTATTTTTATCATATAAATAAAATTTTAAAACACTACAAGTAATTTCTTATTATTTATTAGTAAGATAAAATAAAATAGAATTAATATTTTTATTTTCATTAATCTTTAACAAATTTAAAGGATGTCGTCCAACTATTTTATTTTTGGTTTTTTAATAAGAATTGAATAAGAACAATATTTATTAGATTGTAATTTCTAATTAATCCAATTTCAATGTATAAATAGATTTGTTCCAAAACATTCAAATTGTATAAACTACTTAACTCAAAAAATACAAATCCCACACCTCTATCCTACAAGATCCTCATCCCTAGGAAAGACGAAGACAAGACAATATGGATTTATTGTCAATTTATTTATTAAAACCTCTAATCGACATATGGATCTCTCTCTAATCGATATATGGATCTCTCTCCCTTCACAATGGATTTAGGTTGGGCTGCTCACTTAGAGCAACGACTGTAATTAAATTCTTCAGATGAAAATTCACCAACCATTCCTCAATTAGTATTAGTATCCATAGATCCATTAATATTATTTAGAAGAGTCTCTATCTCAAAACGCTAATCTAGGAACTTTAATATGTAAAAAATTACGCGTGAAAGATTAAGGATTAGCATAGTTTAAAAAATCCATAAATTAGCCCGGGAAATAATGGAAAGTCTGGTAAGATTATGAATAAATTTGGTAGAAATTTTTGAAAATTTGGGTTACAACTATCGAACTTTAGGATTTTGGGTGCCCCAATGGTTCTTGATGATGCTAAATCCATTTCCACCATAAAAAATAGTCCAAACACTTCAACATTTTGATTTTTTGATTTTTTTTTTCGGCGGATTCCAACAAGAAAATTGGCGTAAGGATGATTCTGTGGCATTGGTAGACAACGCCAAATTAGGATTTGGTCGTGATTATGGGTTTTGTACAAAATACACCACAAATTTTGTAAGGGATTTAGAGGCCATATGATGGCAGTGGTGGTGGCGGCAATGGTAATGGTTGCAGAGCGACATGACAGAAGAAATGGTGAAAGGAATTTGAGTTGGGAGCACCTGAAGGAGTTGAAAAATCGAAGTTGTAGTACAGGCGCGCCTAGATGTACGACGGGTGCCCACATTTGGTTAAAGGTGGCTTAGGTGGAGCGTCCAGTTAAAGGTGACTTGGAGGTGAGCCATTCGGTTATGTGCGACCCATCGTCGGTTAAAGGTGACTCACGTGTAGCGGACGACTAAAGGTAATGGGTGATTGCACATGTGTAACGGGCACCCCATGATGGTAGGCACCCACCGACAAGATCAGAGACCGAGTGTAGTAGGAAAACCGTTTGGGCAGATTGACGGGTTGGGCTCCTAGGTGAACAAGTCACGAGGCGGGCGAGTCAACCGAGTCAGATGGCTGGGTGACAGGCGCGTGTGGAAGGTCATATCAGGTGGAATATTCTGTGAAGGGGCACGTTGTGTGGAACTAACAGGTCAACCAAACGATACGTGGGTAGGTTGACCCACAGGTGGACATGAACCATCATGACCTTTGACAAAACGCGTTCAGTAGAAGGCGTATATATTGCCAGTGTGGTGATGGACTTGGAAGATCACCACAGAGTTCGCTCCACACTTGAAAATAGAATAGTGTGAAGAGTTAAGGGACACATTCGAGTCAGGTGGATGAGTTCGGGTGGTTTGGGGAGACAGTTATTCAGGTGGATTTTAGTGCAATCGCATTCAAACAAGGCCAAGGGAAAGTTGGGACTTGGGAGGTCCGCAAGCTGCAAGCATTGTGGCAGGCCATGCATTCGCACCAACGGGTAGAATAATGGAATACTTAACGACGGTTTGGGCACATGAAATTTGAAGTTTCCACCATGGAATAGAACCAGGCCGTAGTGCGACAGAGCAATGTGATGGGTGGAAACGCTGCGACAGGTAGACTACGATACAATTCAATGAACAGTGAGGGAAAAGGCAAATTGTTGGTGAAAAGGTGGTGCGAACAATGCAGTGTGGATGAATGGGCAACGACAGTGTGATAGGAATGAGCTGCATGACTGGGCACAACCGCCGACGACTTGGGAAAAGTGTGCAGACTGATTTTGGAAGGCTGCACGATTTTTGGAAAACTTTGAATTTGTAAAGTATTTGCAGATTTATATATATTGTTGGGGAAAATTGATAAGGAGTTTCTGCTTCCATATAAGTGTGAATATTTGTGTTATATTGATGATGATTTATGATTCCGCCGCGTACATGAAAATATAACTGAAGATAATTTAATGAATGTTATTTTCACTGCATTATGAACACTTGAAGAATTTTGACTAAGTGTTAAGTAGGCGTAGTCCGTGTACTTAAGTAGTGGTGAAACGAAAAAGTTCGGTGGTGCCGCACCTATCTAAGTGTGGTTGAAAGACACCATCTAGGTAGGGGCGTGACAGGTGGTATCAGAGCCCGTTTTATAGAAAGTGGGATTTGCTGATTTGAAGAAGTGATACAACTACCAATTCATGATAGTTAGTATCAAAGGTTGGTTCAAGGAGAGCTGAGCTGACTTAGGATTTAGTCGCAGTGTGACGTAGGACCAATAATGTGACATAGTTGAGTAGGGGCAAAGCAGTGTGAGAAGATCAATTCGAGAAAGAAGGCAGCCAGAAAGGTATAGTCCATCTGCTTTCTATTCAAATTTTGCTTTATCTATTATTGATGATGATCCGAGAACTGTGATGGAAGCAGTAGATTTAGAGGATGGAAAATTCTGGAAAGAGACAATGGTTGATGAAATGGCATCTTTGCACAAAAATGAGGCTTGGGATCTGGTGGAGTTTCCGGCTGGAAGGAAACCCATTGGCAGTAAATGGGTGTTCAAGAAGAAGACAAGTGCAGAAAGAAAGGTGGAGAAATACAAATCTCAGTTGGTAGCAAAAGGTTATTCCCAGGTGCTGGGAATTGATTTTTGTGATATTTTTTCTCTTGTTGCCAAGGTAGCTTCTATTAGATTACTTTAATCTGTTGTTTTTGCTTTTGATTCTGAGGTAGAACAGATGGATGTGAAGACAACATTTATTCACGGGGATCTGGAAGAGGAGATCTACGTGAAGAAACCTGAAGGGTTTGCGCTGAAGGGTAAGAAATAACTGGTATGCAAGTTAAAGAAGTCTTTGTATGGACTAAAACAATCACCAAGGATGTGGTATGAGAAATTTGATACATTTATATGGGGATTTTGCTTCACTAGAAGCAAAGTAGATAACTTGTGTGTATTTTGAATTAATTGGTCACTGTGTTATTTATCTGGTCTTTTATGTGGATGATTTGTTGCTGGTTGGAAATGATAGAGAAATTATCCAGGATTTAAAGACCCAATTCTCGTCCAAATTTGACATGAAAGATCTTGGTGCTCTAAACTATATTTTGGGCATGGAAATTAAAAGAGATCGGGCAAAGAGGAAGCTCTGGCTGAACCAGAGGAAGTATGTTGAGACAATACTGCAGAGGTTTAATATGCAGGATAGTAAACCGATGAAAGTTCCTATTCCTATAGGTGTAAAGTTATCTGTTGAATAGTGTCCCAAGACACAACAAGAAGAAGAGGATATGTCCTGTGTTCCATATGCAAGTGCAGTTGGTAGCTTGATGTATGCAATGGTCTGTACTAGACTAGACATTGCACATGCAGTGGGAGTATTGAGCAAGTTTATGTTAAAACCAGGGAAGGAGCATTTGGCAGCAGTGAAGCGGGTTTTCAAGTAATTGCGTGGCACTAGTAATTATGGTTTGTGCTACCAAGGAAGACCAGGATTGGACAAAGTTTTGGATATTCGTGGCTTTGTTGATGTGGACTGGGCTGGAGATCTGGATTAGAGAAGATCTACAAGTGGGTATGTGTTTAACCTATTTGGAGGTGCAGTTAGTTGGATGAGTAAGAAACAATCTGTAGTGGCACTATCAACTACAAAGGCAGAATACATGGCAGCCACTCATGCAAGCAAGGAAGCAGTTTGGTTGCAAAGATTGCGTTCAAGTATGGGGTTAGTACAAGGAGCTATAAGGATAGACTGTGATAGCCAAAGTGAAATTTTCTTTGAAAAACCCTTGTTTACCATTCAAAGATAAAGCATGTTGATGTTTAGTATCACTTTGTGAGGGATATGATAGAAGACAAAAAGGTGTTGCTAGTAAAGGTGGACACTTTGAAGAATACTGCAGATGCATTGAAAAAATCTGTGAGCTCTGAGAAGTTCTCTTGGTGTAGAAAAACAATGGGCGTTGCAGGGTTGGATAAATGACTAAGCTCTCCTGTGGCCCCCTGTGGAAAGAAAAAAACAAGTGGGAGAATGTTGAGTTGTGTTATATTCTTTCCACGACTAGCCCATCTAGTTAATTGGGGGGTTAGAGGGGGGGTGGAGGCCCCCCTTCGTTGCGCCGATTATGTAGTGGGGGGGTCATAGGGGGTTTGAGGGGGGCGGGGGCAGTGCCCTAGGACTTTTTTTTGGGACCCTATATTAGGTTGGGCAGACCTACCTATGGTTTTATGCATGGTTTTCGCACATGGTTTTGGACATAATGGTTTTCGGTCCATGGTTTTGGACGCGATGGTTTTCGATCCATGGTACTGGATGCTTCAGCATGTATAAATATGTATTGTAACATTGAAAGGAACATAATGAAAAATCAAGATGGTAGTCGCAGTTTGGGATCCAGGGGAAAATCTCTATGTATATGTGTTTTATGTGCTATGCTCTCGCATTATTTATTTTCTGAGTTTTAGAATTCATATGCAGGTAATTTCTGTATAGGGTTAAAACCTATAGTGGAAATAAACTCCTCCCCAAGGGGCCGCGGGGCTTGGCCTTCGACGGGTTGGGAGCTACCCACAACTCATAGCCCACCCAGGTCTAGGACCCATGATCCCCTCGGCGGGGAAGTCAATTTCGGGAGCGACTTCCTTGCCTAGGGGACCATGGGGCTTAGCCCTCGGCGGCCTAGGAACTTCCCACAACTCCCAACCCACCTAGGTCCAAGTCCCACAACCCCTTGGGTAGGGAATTCGATTCCGAGAAATGACTTCCCTGCCCAGCAGGCCACTAGGCCTACCCCTTAGTGGGCGTGGAGTTGCCGCCCAGGGCCAGGCCCCACGAGCCCTTGGGCGGGGAAGTCGATTCCCGGAATTGACTTCCTCGCCTAGGGGGTCGTGGAGCCTAGCCCTGGGCAAACAAAATACTTGATATATAAGAAAATTTAAAGTGCCAAAAATATGCTAACAAAAAATGTGTATTTTGAATAACTACTTTTCAAAATCAGGTGATTTTTTTGCTACCTCAAAAGAACGAGTAATCAGTAAGTTTATTGTTTGATCGGTAACTATGTTGGATTGCTTTGATGACTTTGTATGAGAAGGACCTGAATGTATAGCATGATTATGTGCAGAGCCTCCATGAAATGAGGAAATTTCTTTTGAACCTAGTCCTTGGTGAACCACTTGCCCTGGTGAAGGAGTTGGCTTGCTTTAACAACTCGATATAGTGGGATCCTTTGTTGGCGAGTGTTATTGATCTGTGTGTCGATGTGCTAATCAATTGTGGCCTATTCCATGCAGTCTAGGTTGAGCTATGTTGGTGTGAGTTGTTCTGCAATGTCGAATGTGTCCAATAATGGTGGAAAGTATGGCCGAAGGCAGTCTACATTGAACACTGAGTGCAGACCAAAGAATGGTGGGATACTGAGCTTGAAAGCATTGTCACTGACAGCCTTGGTGATGGTGTATGGCCCATACTGGAGCGGGCGAACCTTACGGTGGGGTCCAGCGAGGCGCTCCTTTTGCAAAGGTAGCCAAAGTTTGTTGCCCACCTGGAAATTGTGTGGCACTCTATGCTGATCATGGCATTGCTTATACTTAGCATTGGATCTATCCAATATATCATGGACTTGCTGGAGGATGTGTTGAATGTGCTCAATGAAGTTTCTAGCCCTGTCGGCTTCGGATTGGACGTGAGTCGAATCTGCCTGAGTGGCTGCAAATGGTATGGCCACATCAATGGGACATAATGGATAAAATCTCAACCCTACCTGAAAGCGGCTGTGGTGCATTGAGCTGTGGAGAGATCTGTTGTAGCTGTGGTAGAAATCAGAGAGACTTTCATCCCATGTGCATGGACGCTTCGAGTTGTACATCCACATAATGTGTATGAGTATCATGTTGACAACGTTAGTTTGGCCATCAGTTTGGGGATGGAAAGCTGTGGAATTAGTAAGTTTTGTGTCCAACATCAATTAGAGATTTGACCAAAATGCACTAAGGAATCTACTATCCCGATCTGAGACAATGGATTGTGGAATCCCAAAGTGTACCCACACTCGCTCAAAGAAGAGCTTAATAGTGGCCTCTATTGTGATACTCTTCTTGTAGGCCCCATGATGGTCATCTTAGAGAATCTGTCGATGACCACGAAAACACAATCGTTGCCGTGCTTAGTAGTAGGAAGGCTCGACATGTAATCCATGGAGATAGATTCCAAAGGTTGACTAAGAGTAGGTAGAGGAGTATATATGCCTTGCTTCTTGATGGTGAGTTTGGAAATGACGCAGGCGGTGCAGGATCTAATGTACTTCCCAACATCCTGACAAAGTTTTGACCAATAAAAATACTTCTGCAATACCACCACTGTTTTCTCTACTTCGAAATGTCCAATGACCCGATTGTAGTGCGCCTCCCAAATCATCTTGGCACTCTTGCTTGAAGGAACAAAAATGTGTCCCATGTCGCATAACAATGCATCATGAATGTGAAAATTTGGAACTTGCTTCCCTTCCAGGAGTGCCTGGTATGTGCTGCTAAATTCTAGATTGCTATGGTAAAGATGCGGCTAACCTGAAGTCTGGTGCTCATATGAGCGCTGGCATTATGATGCATGTGTTGTACTTGATGGCAAACCACTCATAGAAGAACATCTCACCTATATATAATCAGATGAATCTACAAGAAAAGATATCAGATGTGATAGAATACATGACAGCGCAAAGGAATCAAATGACAGTCCTTAGTATGACAAGTTAGCTTTGCCATCAAGTCCAAAGGGGTAGATTTTTGGCATGATGGCTCAAGTATTGTCCTTGATGGCAACTCATACAGGTGATAGATCATAGTACAACAAGTCAGTAGCAGAGATTGATGATCGGCCCACAAAGAATAAGACGTTTGCAGGTGCGCCATTGAATAGGTGCGGTCATAGGCTGGGCGCGCAGGTACTCTGTTTAGAAAGTGCGGTCATATTCGCAGGTATACTGTGCAAAAGGTGCGGACCCCCAGTACACGCACTTTCATGGAGAGAAAAGGGCATGCATGTGGGAAATCCTATGGTGGTCCATGGTATTTATCTTGACATGTTTGATTCTATGGTTTTGGTCCGTGGTCTTGCATCTAAAGTATTGATCCAAGGTATTGGGTTCCTAGTATTGAATACCTATGGTTTTGGACCATGGTTTGAATATGGGCTTGCCTATAAAAAGGAAAGGAGATCATTTGGCTGAGCACTTATGGGTTGAATATCTTAAGGAGAGCAAGATCTGAAATTCTGGTTGGTGAGTGATGTCTAGATCTAAATCAAGGAGAAACCTGAGATTTATAAGGCAAATCTACTGATGGGTCGAGATCTCCTTGGCGCAAGATCAGATCTGTATATCTGATAGTCTGGGGTATGCTTGAAGTTTGAAAAATCACCTATACCCACAAGTCCGCAGGTGCGACATCGTGCAGGTGCAGAGGTATGCAAGCCAGACACAGAGAAGGTGCGGAGGTGTGCAAGCAAGTAGAAGGTTCAGGTGCGGAAGGCACACAGGTGAGCCGCAAGTGCAGGTGCGGAGGTACACAGACAAACTGTGGGTGCAGGTGCGGAGATCCGTAGGATAAATGAAGTGGAAGTGCGGATACCCGTTATTGTCTACCAGTGAAGTTGCGGACCCTGCTTGAAATTTGTTTTAACTGCTTTTGACTATTCTGCAGGGCTCTGGGTGCATAATTGATGTCTGGTTACTGGTATTGAGTTCTGATAACAGCATGATTATGTTTAGCTTCAGTATTGATGGTTGAATGGATCAAGTTCTTAATGACTTATCTTTATGTGATCTGACGGACTAGATCTGGTTGCTAACTCACATATTATCTTTGTATATGTATTGATCTGGTGATTGGGTGATTCAGAAGATTGATTGATTATGTGCTTCAATGATATTAATGGGTCCAGTATGAAAATTGGATGAAATGTGGCCTTTCAGATTATGTGTTGTGCTTCAGGAGTATCCAGTATGAAAATGTATGAAACGTGGTACCTAGAGGAGAGAAGATTGTAGGCCGGCGCCTATGTACTAGTATCTTAGCTAGTACAAGAGCTAAGGGGATGGTAGCTCCCTTCCAGTAGCAGTTGAAAACTTTGGAGCATTGTAGCAGGTAGTAGCCTACGTACTAGTAAATGGATCGGCTAGTACAAGAACTATGGGGGTTGTAGCTCCCTTCCAGGAGAGACTGAAGAACGAGAGAGGGTTGTAGCTCTCTGCAGGTAGAAGCCTGCGTACTGGTATAAGACTGCACCAGTACAAAAATATTGTAAAAGGATTTTCTTATTAAGAAGAAGATTGAGATGACTTGCAGCAGGCGGTTTTATCCCACATTGGATTTCCACCTTATATCATGGTGTTCATGTGTGTGGCTTATGTGTGATGATCTGTTCTACTGCACTTGTTTGCTGTTAATATGGTTGATAATGTTCTAATGCACTCATTGAAGATCAATTAACTAAATCATAAGTTTACTGAATATACGTGGGTATTCTTAACTGAAGCAACATATATGAATCAGAGTATGGAAATGAAAAAGTTTTATTGACTTGATAATACTGATTCACCCCCCCCTCTCAGTATTATTTCCAACAATTGGTATCAGAGCAGGTCCTTTTGTAGAAGCTTGATCGCTTGAAGGAGATCCGTGGAACAATGGGAAAGAAGCTTAAGAAGAAAGCACCTAAGCAAAAGAAGACATCTTAGAAGAACTATGACAGTGGGAGAATTGATTGGGGGTTATGTGGAAGAAGCACTTCAGATTCAGAATCATTTCAGAATGAAGATGAACTATCAGGTATGAATTTGTTATCCTCTGATGTTCCAGCTATCTATCCATTTGGAAAAGATGAAAGTGATAGCGAAACAACTGAATTTGCTTTTATGGGTGAGCAAGAAAGATATCAAATAGAGGCAGAATTTAAAAGGCTTAGAGACAAAATTAGAGATCAACAAGATCTATTGAACAAAAGGGAATGTGTCTTCAAAGAAGAAGCTGCCAAACTAAAAGCTCAACTAGAGGAAGGAAACAAGGTAAGGAAGTTATTCAAGGACAAATATCAAAAGTTGCAGGATGAAGTAACATCACTAAGAGATGAAGTCAATGAAAGAATCACAACCATCAAGAAACTCAGAGATAGATCCAGTTACTATGAAAGTCTTGAAGCCACGATCCGCTCGCTAAAAGAAGATCTTGAAGAATCGAAGAAGCAGAATAAAGAACTACTCCAAGCTCATGAAAATGAAGTTCTTGAACTAAGACGTCAGTTGAAAGAAGAAAGAAATGCTGAAGAAAACGTGAAGAAGCTGTTAACAACCAGGTTGTTCCCTATGACTCCCAAGGGAATACGGCCGGGGTAACCACTAACCAATCTTTGGATTACAGTTTCTAGCCAAACTGTAATCAGAGAGGGCTCTCTCTTTATGATTTGTCTTTGTTATGATAGTATTTTAGGCTAGCTATTATGCTCCGGTTTTTGTTTATGTTTTGGTTGAAGGATGTCTTTCAATACCTAAGATGTAATGTTTAGACAGTTGTATTTCATTGGGCAATGGGGTCTGGAGCTGTGAAATGCTTGAAATGCTTCAGTGGGAATGTTCAGACTGCAGGGCCTATTGGGTATATCAACAAACAAAATTCAAAGGTTAAGTGATGATGTATGATGATGCATGTTTAGCCAATGGAAAGCAATTAAGAATTCTCCGTTAAGCTAATGCTGTGAAAGTGAAATATATTGCTCAGGAGAAAACTTGAATTCCTGAACAAAGGATCACTGTGAAAGATACATTCTGAAAGTGTAGCAATTAAGAATTACACTTATCAAGATTATAACTGAGGAAAACATTCATTAACAACATAGATTGAGCTCAGGGTATTCCATGAATAAATCCTGAAGGCTATTCTTTTTCTTTGCTGCTGAATACTTAGAACTTAGAAATATTTATGGATTGCAAAAGACTGAAACACAAAACGAAGAGAGTTACAAAAAACTTATTGTATATGAGATGCACAGGGATCCTGCCAACTTCAACAAACACCATGAATGCATTCAAACAACTCAGAACTTCAGAAATTCCATTACTTCTGTTATTAAACTCTGCAAAGATTACAGCATAGGAACCTCTTCAAAAGAAATCAACAACAACCCCTGCAAGCTTATGCGAGGGGAAAATATATACAAATGGTAATACAAAATATCTAAGGCGTTGAGTCATCTGAGAAATAAATATTTCACCAACTTTGTACAGAACAGCAGATAAAAAGTTATTGCTGCCTTTAATACAACATAAATGCTCATTTCTATCAGTCAGAAGATATTTTGGCCTTTGGACGCCACCGAGTCGGTTGGAATGATCTGCTTTAAATGCTGGAAAATGCGCTTTTGTGGATGCTCTGCTGTAACTTTTCGGCCCTGTCACCTGTAGCTGTCCATCTTGACCTGCTGGCCGAAAGTTCTGCTGAGTTGGCTCAGCTTTCACCTTTTACGCATGTTGGTTTTATTAACTTTTCCTGTGCATGCCACCTTGTATTTTTGATGAAAAGACTTAGTGAATGGCTTCCTGGTCTATAAGATCATCTGTATTGCCTTAGTCCACCATTCCTGTGTGGGCAGTTGATGCCTGAGAATTGCATCCATAGTCTCATCTGCCTCTGTGTATTTATAGAAGTTAGGAGGCACTTCAAACAGGTGATTAATTTCATTCATTATAAAGAATAAATTCTCTACTCTGTTGTAGAGACTTTGTCCTGTAGCTGGCCCTGTTTCCTCTGAGGTGCTGGGCCTTTCAGTGATCTGACTTGTGGCGAATGTATTGACCCTCTTGGCATACTGCTCATGGGTAAGCAGTCTTCCTGCACTGTTCAGTAAGCCAGGGAGACCTCTGTTCTGTAATACCACAAATTTGTCCATAAATCTGTTCACCTCGGTCTGCATGTCTTGGGTCCTTCTCTCCAATGTCTGCACTAAGTTTCTCAGTGTAAGGACCCTTTTTATCAACAAAATAGTCTCAGTCCTGTTAGAAATTCCCATAGTTGCTAACTGAGAACTTGTTCTATTATTGAGCACATTGATCATCCTGGTGGCAACTTCAGGCATATTGCCTAGAGCTGCCCTTGATCTCTGAATTTCCTTCTGTGCTTTTGCAATGAGCTCCAACTGCTCATGGATTGTGTCAATATACTGCCATTGGTCAGTAATAGACTGGCCAATATTGGCCCATAGCACTGTCTTGATCTCAGCCACTACTTTATCCAGTTGGAGCTCCTTTTCTAGCTCCTTTATCCTGTCTTTGAGGGCTTTTATTTCCCTGCCCTTTTCTGCCACAGTCTGCTTGGATTTGTCATATCTTTCATTTACCTTGGCTAGTTTCTCCCTGGCCTCATTTAGCTCTGTCATTTGTGCTTCCAAGGCCTGGATCTCATTTCTCAGCTTTTGCATGTCCAGGCTTGGGGCTTGCTCTGTTGTTGGTGGTGGTGCTGAGGTGGATGGTGCTGCCTGTTCTGTTTGTTGAGGAGGAGGAATAGTAGTTGGAGCAGTTTCCTCAAGGTTAATTATTTCAGGAGGAGGCTGGGAGGTCTGACCTTCTTCTTTTTGCTTCAAAGCTGCCTGTAATGCTGCCTGTGCATCCTCTGATTCTCCCAGCTTTTCTTGAGTCTGGATTAGCTGCTTATATAGAGACACCAGCAAGGCTGTGGCATCTTGATCATGCCTCTGCTGGGCAACTTCATCTGTTTGAGGGTGAATTGTGGCCGGAATTTTGATCTTTCTCCTCAAAGCTGCCATGTCTGCATCCCTCAACTTCAATATCTCTTGTATGCCCTTGATATCCTTGGGATCATGCCCAATCTCTATGATTCCGTTGTCCTTTGCTTGAGAGGATGCTCTCTCCAACTCAAGTTGGGCAGCTGTATTATTAAGGCTATTTTCTAGCCTATAATTATCCAATGTCTTGTCTGCCAAGGAGGCATACACCATCTCACCCGTTTGCTTATGTAATTCAATTTTGTCCATTGGGTGGATGTCCTTGGCAAGGACCTCAAGATTGGTCCTTATATAATCTGCAGGGGACTGGGGCTGTGCTACAGCTGGCATAAAATGACTCATGATCATTTTGCCCTCCTGTACATCATAGGCAGACATCAGTCTTTGCTGGTTGGTAGGAGCCATTTTCAGCAGATGATTGTAGAGCTGTATTTTAAGTGGCTCATTTTTCCTTTTAATATCAATAAATTGCTGTTTGATTCCTCCTTCAGATTCTCTTTGGTGGCTTGAGGAGCTGACTTCTCCTCCTATTGTTCTGTCTTGTCCCTACTGGAAGGAGCTAGCAGATGCTTCTCTACTAGGTGGGCCCATGCCCAGAGACTGCCCTATTGGCATTTCCCCCTCAGAGAAGGGATTCATTCTGTGCCTTTTCTCACCATGACTTATTGATGTGGTTAAGAGAGTCTCTCTGTTCCTTTTCCTGCTTATATCCTCCTTTTGTGGAGTTTGGAGGACTGAGGCTTCGGTGGTAACTTCTTGCCTAGGAGGCATCGTGTTTTGTGCCTGCTGCTCAGTGAAAATTGGGGCTTCAACTGCCCCTTCTTGCTGTGGGGGCTGCTCTTTGTCATGCTGCCCTTCTTCTTGCTGTAATTCCTGTTGTTGTTGTTGTTCTACCTGCTGCTGTTGTTGTTGCACCTCCTCATGAAGTGGCTGTTCGGTCTCCATTTCCTTTTCCTGGCCTTTGCTAGATATATTCTCAGTGGCTTTGGCTACTTGCTGATTTGCAGTCGAGGAGGATTCAACTGCTCCCACTTGTGTGCTTGGAAGGGAAAACACCTGTGAACAAAGTTCAAGGTCAGCCATCTTCTTTAGATTCCTCACCGCTCTTTGATTTAGCTCTTCTTGTGTAATAGGCTCTTCTAAGGTTCCTCTCCTCCATTTTACTTGGTTTGCATATTTTTCAATGTGAGGAATCTTTACATGATCATAGCCAGACAGCTTATATTTGAGCCTTCTCAAAGTTATGAAGTGATTGGGGTCATAAGGTTTCCAAAGGAAACTGGTTTGAAGGCCAAGGGACTCAAGCATCTTGTCTGCTTCTTTCCAACCTTCCTCCCTCTTGTTATAGACAAAGTGACCAAGTTGGTTCCTGACCTTCAACTGTGCTTTCTTGCCTCTGCCTGAAAAGTGAAGCACATCAACATTGCCAAACTTCCTGAAGTATTCTAGGGCAAACAACCTCATAGACACATATCTGGGTAGTCTGTAGGGATGCAATTCACACCCATATATCCTGATGACGGTGTGGTTCTGGTAAAAGTACCAGTCCCCAATGCTGTATGATTTGGATAACTGAAGGATCCTTTGCATGTCATCAGTGAGCCTTGGAGGAGGTGAGCTCATCAACATAGACATAGCTGGGTGGATGAAGAGATCTATGAACTCACAATAAGTATAAGGAGACTCGGATCTACAGTGGAAAACAGAGGACCAATAGACCATTGATCTTGGATTGCCTTGGGCATCCACTCTTTTGATTGGAAAAGAGAACTTCTGATGTTGATGATATAAGATTAAGTGGTAAATGTAAGAGGTGTATCTGAACACCCTTTCTCTTGCCAGGTTCATTAATTTCTCATGTATTTTGTCTGATATATAGGTGGCATAGTCATAGCAGATAGGAGACTTGCCAAGGGCAAACATAAGCATCATTACCAGCACAGTTTCATCAACAAACTCAATTGAATTGTAGCCCAAAGTGGGACTAATCATGTCTGCAAGATCTCTGCCCAATTGGTTGAGGTATACTTGATTGATAGGAGGATACTTCACAGAGTCAGAGTCAATGTACAGCTGATTTAATTTGGTGACCTGAGCATCTGTCAATCTGGCCCCTTGATTTATCAAGTATATGAGTGATAGAGGGACCAGTTTCTTCTCAGTCCTGAAGCAGAGCATCTCTTTGATAGGTTCTGGGGTGATATAGAACACAGCTGAGCCTGAAGGGTCAAGAATTGCCCTCTGAGTAGGGTCATAGTTTTCAGCACATAAGTGGATCAAATCAGGGAACTGATTGACCTGAGGAAGCTTGAATATAGGGAGAAAAGAGTCCCATATGCCCAACACATCTGTTCCAGTCTCATGTTTGGCCTTTAATTCATTGAGCAGGTGGATGTGGAACTTGGTTCTCATTAGCATTTCCTCTGAGATTTGATAGTCCATGTCTGCCAGAGGTTGCCACTCCAATTCTCTCTGAGGGGCATTCAATGGAGCAATGTTCAATGCTACAGGAGCTACTGGTGGATCCATGGTTTCTCCTAGGATTATAGATCGGAGTTGCTATGCAGAGCAACACAAAGGAGTTTTCTTTAATAGAGAAATGTGAATTATTCAGGGATAAAGGATAAATGATCAGCTGCAGCAATTGAAATGCTGCGTTAAAGTGCGGATAAGACTAATGTCTGGTCTTAATCTCTCTCTTATAGCAAGTAGGTACAGTTTGAGTAACCGGTTCGCGATTGCGCGAACAGAGTGCAGTTTTTTGGTGAAAATTTAGGCAAACAAGGCTCAGCTGATGATTTTCGACCTTACAGTTGCAAATGAGGACTAGGCACAAGGATTTTGCTGGCGAATTGCAAGTTTCTTTGTCTCTTAAGCTTTTTTGAGGGAATTTACAAACAAATCAGGTGTATGAAGGATTTACGAGGATAAATACCTGGTATATAGTGAGCAACGGTCACAAATGCATGTAGAAATGACGCGCCGAAGGTCTCCAGGTCGAATTCAGCAAGGTGGTGCACGTTTGAACGTAAAAACCATGCAGAGAAAACAACAACGTTTTGGCAAAAAAGTATAAAAAACGCGAAAATTCATCCAAAATATGGATTTTTTGGGACATTGGCGCCTTTTTTGGATGACGTCAGCATGACGTCATCAGGTGGGGTCAAGGCCGGATGACATCAGCATGACGTCATCGGGTGATGTGGCAAGCTGTGATTGGTCCACGGGGATGATGAGGTGGCAGCGATATTAGCGCAGGGGCGGACAAGGGTGCTGACGCGACGGCGGGGTGGCACTGACGTGGGTCTGACGTGGTGATGACATTGGCCGGGCGGATCAACCGAAACCGGAAGTGGTTAGCGGTTTCTCATCGCACCGCTTTTGATACGGAAGCAGAATTGTCAGGCGTACCTCCGATACACTGTGGGGGTGACGCGTGGCAGAGGCCTGACGTCACCCTCTGACAGATATCGAAAGGTATCTGTCGGACGTCGAGGCCGGTCCGATATGGATGAGGGCCGTCGGATCAAAGGGGTCCGATCCGACGGTTGACGGATCAGTGAGGTGATCGGACAATACGGAAGGGGGGCGGGATTAAATTAATATTTCTTTCGGGATTTGTGCTCGGTGGAAACCTTTGGGATGTGGCGGATTGTAATGGTTTTTCAATGCATTTTCAAATAAAAATAATATGGCGCCAATACTTTGGATAAGTAAAAAAAGTGGGTTTTTATGTGCTTTTTTCAGATGAAGCGGGTTATGGGTAAAAGGGTTTGTTCATAAGGTTTTCTTAGCCAATAAAGGGTTTAATGGGTCAAATGGATTCAGAAGGGAGAAGGGGGTTAAGGCTTAGGTTTCTCAAGCTGATCAGATGTCAATTTGATCCCTGACAGAGAACATATGGCTATAATGCCAAGGGGAGGGATATTTATACCATGTTTGGGGTTTATACACCATGGTGTTATCATAGTAGGGAAAGGGTAACATAGGGGAATTATATAATAGATGCTAGGGGTTAATATAGATGAAAAGGGTGGATGGGGAGTGATAACACTAAGTTTATTTGAAAATCACTTAGCTTAGGGAGTAGATCAAAATGAAAAGAATTTTAGACAAGAAATGTGGCTTTTAAAGGACTAAGAACCACCATAAAACCACCAATTCTTCCATGAATCTCAACTGATGAGGGGATGTTAGTAATGAATGGAAAAGGGGAAAATTGGGAAGTTAGACATGCTTCTTTGCTTTGCTGCAACCTGATAGAGAAGAAGACCTTATCAATCCATTGATTTTGCTTTGTGAAATAGGTTAGCACACCTTCAATTGTAAGGAATGACACTTCTGCAACCCCATCTGCCTACCCATCTATTTGCCTAACATTTTTTGTTTCTTCTTGGAGGGTGCTCTTAGACTTGCAGACCCTTATTTGCCTTTTCTTTTCTCTGTCTTTTTCCTTTTGATTTTCTATCTAATGCTACCCTTATTTCTTCCAAGGTCCCAGATTAAGCAGTTGGGAGCCTTACTTCTCTACCTAAGCTACTTGTCTGCCAAGATTAAACAGTTTGGACAGACTTCTTTCTCTATTTTACAATTGAAAATTTAAAACATGGCATGATCCAGATTAGGCTATTGGGTCACCCATAAAAATGAGTCAACAAAGAACTATGTACATACATTGTTTTCTCTAGGAAATATGGGATCTTTGCATCATCAAAGCAGAGCATATTTGGAACTTTCCTTGCCAATCATGAAATATGAAACCTATTGGTATAGGTAGCTAACAGTGGCTCCACATGGGGATGGTTTTTCATTAGAAAGACCAAGAACAGCAGGTCAGAATGCCTTGGCCTTTGCCTGCTTTCACCAATATTTGAAGTATGCTGCTTTAAAATGCCAAAATTGTGCTCTTCCCATCTTGGTAGATCTCTGATCCTATTTGCCTCTTGCTGATAGTTAATAAAATTTGAGAAACTGCAATTTTACATCCTACAGAGAGTAATATATACACTTGAATATGTACAATGGAAACTCAGGCTGCACTTATGGGTAGTAGTCAAAATAGTGCTTCAGCATCCTGCCATTCACAGGACCTTCATCCAAATCAGTTTCATTAAGACTTTTAAGGAAATAAGTATTGTTTCCTTGTACTGCTTGGACAGCAAATGGTCCTCTCCAAAGGGAATCAAATTTTCCATGTTTTCCTTTATCTTCCCTTCTTGAATCCCACTTGAGGACTTTTTCACCAATGTTGAAATCTTCTGCCTTGGTCCTTCTGTCAAAGGCCTTCTTTAATTTTTCTTGTAAAACTTGAACTCTGTTGTAGACTTGATCTCTAGTTTGCTGCAAACATATTATTTGATTGATCCTTCTTTGCATATCATTTGGTTCAGCTTGACTTTCTTGAAGAAGTTTCATAACAGGAACTCCTAGTGATGAAGGGAATTTGGCTTCTAATCCATAAACCAACTCATATGGGCTGACCCCAATTGATCTCTTGGTTGTTAGCCTATCTGCCCATAAGGCATTGACAAGCTTCTTATGCCAATTCTTTTTATTTTCTTCTAACACCTTCTTTATAATGTTTACCAGGCTTTTATTTGATGATTCTGCAAGGCCATTTCCTTGGGGATAGTATGCAGTAGAATGGCCCAAGGTAATGTGAAATTTGTGGCAGAAATTCACCATCTTCTTAGATCTGAAAGCAGCAGCATTGTCTGTTATTATTTTGTCAGGGCAGCCAAATCTAGCCAATATGTTATTCTCCAAAAACTGAATGATTATTGAATCATTTGCTTGTCTGCATTGAGCAGTTTCAATCCACTTAGTGAAATAGTCTGTAGCTGTTAGAATCCATCTGTGCTGGCCTGAGGATGAGGGATGAATTTCCCCAATGAAATCCAAGCCCCATTGTTGAAAAGGTCTCTCTGTTGCAATAGGCCTTAAGGGAAGTGGCAGTAACTTTCTCTTTCCCTCAAACACTTGACATTTATGACATGATGTAGTAAACTTTTTAACATCAGAGAACAGGGTAGGCCAATAGTAACCAGCCCTCAGTATTTTATCCACAGTGGACTTCCAATACAAGTGTCCACCACAGTCACCTGCATGAAATTCTTTCATGATATTGTTAGTCTCATTCTCAATCAAGCAGTTTAGCAATATCCCTTCATGGTTTTTCCAAAGCAAATTACCATCCATAACACAAAATCTTGAGGCTTTCATTTTTAAGAACCTACATTTAGTTCTGGACAATCCTGGGGGAGCACACAGGTTTTGTAACACATAACATATATCAGAGTACCAAGGGGATTGTTCAAAGGCTACGTTGATCTTTGGAGTCGCCAGCTCCGGTTCATTGTCCAGTTGGTTTATTTCTAAGGCTTGGAAGTTTGATTCTGTCATTAATTTGTCCAGGCCTTGCCCTTTTATCAGCTTAGTAGGTTTTATTTCAATGTCAAATTCCAAGATGCTGGCAATCCATTTTCCTCTTCTACCCTCTAAGTTTTCTTGAGTGAGTATGTCTTTTACAATAGGACTTGGCACATAAGCTATGACATGGGAATAAAGGATGTAAATCCTAAAGTCTTTGATAGCCTTGACCAAAGCATAAGCTTGTTTCTCCATGATTTGGTATTTTAGGGGAGCATCTCTAAGAGCTCTACTAAAGAAAGCAATGGGTTTCTCATTTCCTTGGTCATCTTTCTGTAATAAGACAACAACAATTGTATGTTGGGAGGCAAAAGAGAAAATGATGAATTCTTTATCAAACTGAGGATTTGTTAGGACTGGAGTTTGGGTGAGGGCCAATTTTATACCTTCAAAGGCTTGATTTGCTTCAACTGTCCATTTCACTTTTGAATCCTTCTTTAGCATATTATTCAGTAATCTGATCAGTTCTGCTAGGTTTGGGATGAACCTTCTCAAGAAGTTGATCTTTCCCAAGAATGCTTGCAATTCTTTGATATTTCTTGGGTGGGGCATTTGTAAGATAGCTTGTATCCTATCTGGGTCAATTCTTATGCCATCCTTTGAAATAATATGTCCCAACAGCTTGCCTTCTTCCAAACCAAATAGAGACTTCTTGGGATTTAAGGAAATTCCATATTTCCTGCATGTTAAGAAGATCTGCCTCAAGTGTTTCAAATGTTCTTGGTCAGATTTTGAGAAGGGTGTGAGGTCATCCAAATAAATGACAAGGAAGTCATGAATTTATTTGGCAAAAGCAATATCCATTGCTCTTTGAAACGTTGCCCCTGCATTTTTCAATCCAAAAGGCATTTTTACATATTTGAAGGTTCCCCATGGGGTTGTAAATGCAGTTTTGTCCTGATCATCAGGGTGTACTAGGATCTGATTAAAGCCTGAGAATCCATCAAGTAATGAAATCCTTGAGGCACCTACCACTCGTTGAAGAATGTGATCCATCTTGGGTAAGGGATAATTGTCCTTGAGGGATACTTGATTCAAGTTCCTAAGATCCACACAAAGCCTTATTTCACCAGTTTTCTTTCTTGTAGGGACCAAATTTGAAATCCAATCAGAAAACCTGATTGGTGCTATGATGCCAGCTTTAAACATTTTTTGCAATTCCTTTTCAATTGAAGGGAGGAGCATGGGATTAATCCTTCTCAATTTTTGTTTAAATGGCTTCTGATTAGGCTTGAGAGGGATAGTATGCTGGATAACAGAGGTGTCATAGGATTTTAAATCCTCATAACCCCACGCAAAGACATCCTGAAACTCTTTGAAAAGGTCAATGTATTTGGGTTTTTGGTCAGGAGGCAGAGATGCAGATAGCTTTATTATCTTGGGCTTATCAATAGTGCCAATGTTGCATTCTTCAATGGCTGTATTTAGGGGCTGCATTTTTGGTTTTCTAGGGATGTCATTTGAGTCAAAGATGTCTTCTAATGGAGTTAGTCCTGTTGGGAGAAAATTGTCTTTTAGCTCTATGATTTCAGCCTCTACCACAGCTATTTCCTCATGATTGGTTTGTTGAATTTGTTGTATGTTCTCCTTGTTGAAAATAGTTGGATTTAGCATTTGTTTTGTTGTTTTGGGTGATATTGGGTTGTGAGTCTGTTCAAACTATATTTGTGATTGACTTGCTCTTTCAGGTATTTGTGATTGACTTGCTCTTTAAGTGTCAATATTTAGTCCTGAAAATTCTTGTTGCAAGGTCAAGAAGTTGTTTATTTGTGCATCATCTTCAAATACCTGCCAGTCTTTGACATTGTTTGGGACAGAAGGTCTGTGCTTTACCTCAGCTGTAAAGCGATGATGGGGCTCAAAAGGCAGCTTGCAGGTACTTGCAAATGTGGCTAAACTATGAGCATGAAGATTATGGGTCCTAGAAATTTTGGTGATTTGGAATTCAGAGAAGAAGCTTAGTATTTCGGCCACAACAGACCTATAAGACCTTAGTCTCTTGTCATTGGTGACAAAATTTCCCTTCACTTGTTGGATGACTAAATCCGAATCCCCCATAATTGAGACCTTTGTGGCTTGTAAGAACTTTACTAGCTTGAGGCCTAGTAAAAGGGCTTCATATTCTGCCATATTATTAGTACACTTGAAATTCAGTCTATAGGCTCGGCCTTCTGCGTGACTATCTTGTTTATTATGTATCCAAACTCCAGCTCCTGCCCCTAATTTGTTGACTGACCCATCAAATTCAAGGAACCATAGGATCTCTGGTTCCAGGGAGAACTTAATGACCTCCTTATGTGTTGGAATTGTAAGTCGAAGCTCTGGTTTGCCATCTTGTTTGTTTTCTAGGGCAGTCTCCTCACTTGATGGGACCTGTTCGCTTTCTTGAGCAACAGCTGTGTTTAATGTTTGCTTAATCATTGTTTCTTGGGTAGCAGTTTGCTCATTGGTGTCTTCCTCTTGTATGAGTGTCTTGGGTTCAACCTCATTATCTGAGAGAGTTGTATTATCATTGAAGAGAATGTATGAGTCTATGTCTGAATGGACAGCATATATGGGAAAGTTTTGAGGCTTTTCTTCACTGCTGACCATGTATTTCATTAATGTTTCTCTGTATAATCTCTTTGGTTGCCCAAAAACAGTGATAGTGGCATATGACATATCTAACTACAGGGAACCTTGAAGTTTAGCCCCCCATGACCTTGATAACAGCATCCCATACTTGGGTGGGATGTCAGCAACTACAACATCCATTAGAATTGTTTTGTTTGGGTATTGAACAAGAGACACACATAGATCTTTTATTAGGCCTAAGCACTTGACTTGGCTGGAATCAAAGGAGAACAGGTCCTTGTATGGTCTGGTAATATCCAGGTTTAGTCTTTCCATGACTGATTTGGGCATCAGGTTGTGAGAGGCACCCGAGTCAAACATTGCATTGTGTAATATCTTGTCATGAACATGCAGGCTGACATAGAAAGGTAAAATGCCTACACCTGCTGTCTTTCCATCCACCTCTGGGCCAAAAAGTAGCTCTGGGGTATCATCCAACACATTAACATCATCTTTGTTGCTAGTAAGTTGGAGGTATTTCCTGATTTGTTGTTTGTAGATGCTGTGTTTGGCCAGTTCTGAGAGAGGAATTGCTATCTTCAATTTACTAATTTCAGTTTCTAGGTCAAAGGGTTTTTCGGATTGGGTCTTTTGGCTGTGGATGACATTTCTTTCCTTGTTCACTAACTCTTCTTCTTGATTCTTATCCTGATTTTGAGGCTTGCCCTTCTTGCTCATCTCTTGAGGGGTGACACTTGGGTTAGGGTGCAAGGATGATGCATCCATGGGCTGCTGTTTTGAAGAAGCTGGTTCAGTGACTTCTTCAATGGTTACTTCTTTCGCAAGTGAATCTGCTGGGTCATTTGGCTCTGTAACTATGGCTCTTTTGGGCTACTGATTATCTTTTATCTTTTCAGGCTATGTTACATTTACAGTTCTGCTCCTTAGCTTGTATTGCTTATGGACTTCATAAACAGCTGTGTCATAGCCTTGTTTGAAGTCAAATGACTCACCTGATTTGGTTTGGAACAGCTTGATTTCATCATTCTCATGATCTTCTTGTGTTAAAAAGACTTGAATTTAACCATCCAGACCCATTAAATTAATCTGAGAATCTTCATTGGGTTCACTTGATGTGGAAGTTTCAGCATAGTTTTCTTGGAAAGGGGGTCTTATGTCTTGGTCTGCACTGGCCTTGCCAACGTTTGGGTTTTGAGTTCTCCTAAAATTTGGATTCCTAGGAGGGTTGTTTTGTGGTGCTTCCCATGATGATTTTCTCTCAACCGATTCCACTCTATCCCCCAATCTCTTCATACCAGTGAGTATTGCATCCAGTTTTTGATCAAAGGCTGAGGGTTCTTCTTTGAAGGTGGTTCTCTTTTCCAACCTTGCTCTGTTTCTTTTGGCAATCAGGTTAGCTTCCACTGTGACAGCAACCTTTTGGGCATCTGCAAGGGTTTGAGGGTCTCTCTCCTTCCACTGATAGGCCATATCGGGGTCAAAACCATCAGGAAATTTGTACAAGGCCAAATCAGGGGGAGGTCTTAAATTTTGCGGGATTGCGTTATATACATTGTTAAATCTTGCACAATACTCCAAAACAGTCTCTTGGGGACCTCTTTTGATAGTATCATATTCACCAAGTATGTGCAGAGGATCTTTCTTTTTCTCCCATCTGTTAGTAAAGGCCTGATAAAGTTCATCAGGAGTTGTGATGGAATTTGCATTCAGGGATCTAAACCAAGTTCTTACATCCCCAGTCAGACTTTGAACAAACATCCTCATTCTCACACTGTCATCATCTATTTCATAGGTCTCAAAATGGTCTTGCATCCTTTTGGCATGCTGAATAGCTGTAAGATGGCCAGTGGAGTCAAAATATGAGATTTTAGTTTGGTAGTCTTGGGGTAGAGCTGCAGCATTAGCTGGTAACTGCAAGGGTGCATATCTGTTAGCCATATTCACAAGGTTTTGGGGATTTACAGGAGCAATTGGGATAAAAGGAACGATGTGTACCACAGGGGTAACAGGTGCAGCAGCACCTAGGGTGCTGGTCAAAGGGATTTGTGCAGTGGGTGAAGATATGAAAGGAGGGCTTTGGGATGTAGATGGTGAACTGGGGGAAACAGGAGTAGAGCGAAATAGAACCTTGATAGGGGTTGGAACTGGTTCAGGGTGAGCTGTCTCAAGACTCAAATCACTAGGATTTTCCTGCCTTTGCTGTTTCCTAATTATTTTGGGGATTGTATTTGGATTTTCAAAAACTGCTAGTGGATTTGGGTCAGGGTTTGACCTAGTGTGTCTGGTTTCCCTTTTAGGAGCCAGCTTCTGAATTTGTTTTTGGTGTTTTCTAAGATATTTTAGGATTGTTTAAGGGACTGTTTAAGCTTTTTTAGAACCACTGTCTATGGATAGACAACAGCTTGAAAATTATGCTTAGTCCCCAGCGGAGTCGCCATTTATGTTAACACCCAGGTTGTTCCCTATGACTCCCAAGGGAATACGGCCGGGGTAACCACTAACCAATCTTTGGATTTCAGTTTCTAGCCAAACTGTAATCAAAGAGGGCTCTCTCTTTATGATTTGTCTCTGTTATGATAGTATTTTAGGCTAGCTATTATGCTCCGGTTTTTGTTTATGTTTTGGTTGAAGGATGTCTTTCAATACCTAAGATGTAATGTTTAGACAGTTGTATTTCATTGGGCAATGGGGTCTGGAGCTGTGAAATGTTTGAAATGCTTCAGTGGGAATGTTCAGACTGTAGGGCCTATTGGGTATCTCAACAAACAAAATTCAAAGGTTAAGTGATGATGTATGATGATGCATGTTTAGCCAATGGAAAGCAATTAAGAATTCTCCGTTAAGCTAATGCTGTGAAAGTGAAATATATTGCTCAGGAGCAAACTTGAATTCCTGAACAAAGGATCACTGTGAAAGATATATTCTGAAAGTGTAGCAATTAAGAATTACACTTATCAAGATTATAACTGAGGAAAACATTCATTAACAACATAGATTGAGCTCAGGGTATTCCATGAATAAATCCTGAAGGCTATTCTTTTTCTTTGCTGCTAAATACTTAGAACTTAGAAATATTTATGGATTGCAAAAGACTGAAACACAAAACGAAGAGAGTTACAGAAAACTTATTGTATATGAGATGCACAGGGATCCTGCCAACTTCAACAAACACCATGAACGCATTCAAACAACTCAGAACTTCAGAAATTCCATTACTTCTGTTATTAAACTCTGCAAAGATTACAGCATAGGAACTTCTTCAAAAGAAATCAACAACAACCCCTGCAAGCTTATGCGAGGGGCAAATATATACAAACGGTAATACAAAATATCTAAGGCGTTGAGTCATCTGAGAAATAAATATTTCACCAACTTTGTACAGAACAACAGATAAAAAGTTATTGCTGCCTTTAATACAACATAAATGCTCATTTCTATCAGTCAGAAGATATTTTGGCCTTTGGAGGCCACTGAGTCGGTTGGAATGATCTGCTTTAAATGCTGGAAAATGCGCTTTTGTGGATGCTCTGCTGTAACTTTTCGGCCCTGTCACCTGTAGCTGTCCATCTTGACCTGCTGGCCGAAAGTTCTGCTGAGTTGGCTCAGCTTTCACCTTTTATGCATGTTGGTTTTATTAACTTTTCCTGTGCATGCCACCTTGTATTTTTGATGAAAAGACTTAGTGAATGGCTTCCTGGTCTATAAGATCATCTGTATTGCCTTAGTCCACCATTCCTGTGTGGGCAGTTGATGCCTGAGAATTGCATCCATAGTCTCATCTGCCTCTGTGTATTTATAGAAGTTAGGAGGCACTTCAAACAGGTGATTAATTTCATTCATTATAAAGAATAAATTCTCTACTCTGTTGTAGAGACTTTGTCCTGTAGCTGGCCCTGTTTCCTCTGAGGTGCTGGGCCTTTCAGTGATCTGACTTGTTGCGAATGTATTGACCCTCTTGGCATACTGCTCATGGGTAAGCAGTCTTCCTGCACTGTTCAGTAAGCCAGGGAGACCTCTGTTCTGTAATACCACAAATTTGTCCATAAATCTGTTCACCTCGGTCTGCATGTCTTGGGTCCTTCTCTCCAATGTCTGCACTAAGTTTCTCAGTTTAAGGACCCTTTTTATCAACAAAATAGTCTCAGTTCTGTTAGAAATTCCCATAGTTGCTAACTGAGAACTTGTTCTATTATTGAGCACATTGATCATCCTGGTGGCAACTTCAAGCATATTGCCTAGAGCTGCCCTTGATCTCTGAATTTCCTTCTGTGCTTTTGCAATGAGCTCCAACTGCTCATAGATTGTGTCAATATACTGCCATTGGTCAGTAATAGACTGGCCAATATTGGCCCATAGCACTGTCTTGATCTCAGCCACTACTTTATCCAGTTGGAGCTCCTTTTCTAGCTCCTTTATCCTGTCTTTGAGGGCTTTTATTTCCCTGCCCTTTTCTGCCACAGTCTGCTTGGATTTGTCATATCTTTCATTTACCTTGGCTAGTTTCTCCCTGGCCTCATTTAGTTCTGTCATTTGTGCTTCCAAGGCCTGGATCTCATTTCTCAGCTTTTGCATGTCCAGGCTTGGGGCCTGCTCTGTTGTTGGTGGTGGTGCTGAGGTGGATGGTGCTGCCTGTTCTGTTTGTTGAGGAGGAGGAACAGTAGTTGGAGCAGTTTCTTCAAGGTTAATTATTTCAGGAGGAGGCTGGGAGGTCTGACCTTCTTCTTTTTGCTTCAAAGCTGCCTGTAATGCTGCCTGTGCATCCTCTGATTCTCCCAGCTTTGCTTGAGTCTGGATTAGCTGCTTATATAAAGACACCAGCAAGGCTGTGGCATCTTGATCATGCCTCTGCTGGGCAACTTCATCTGTTTGAGGGTGAATTGTGGCCGGAATTTTGATCTTTCTCCTCAAAGCTGCCATGTCTGCATCCCTCAACTTTAATATCTCTTGTATGCCCTTGATATCCTTGGGATCATGCCCAATCTCTATGATTATATCTTCTAAGGACCTAATTCTGTTGTCCTTTGCTTGAGAGTATGCTCTCTCCAACTCTAGCCTATAATTATCCAATGTCTTGTCTGCCAAGGAGGCATACACCATCTCACCCGTTTGCTTATGTAATTCAATTTTGTCCATTGGGTGGATGTCCTTGGCAAGGACCTAAAGATTGGTCCTTATATAATCTGCAAGGGACTGGGGCTGTGCTACAGCTGGCATAAAATGACTCATGATCATTTTGCCCTCCTGTACATCATAGGCAGACATTAGTCTTTGCTGGTTGGTAGGAGCCATTTTCAGCAGATGATTGTAGAGCTGTATTTTAAGTGGCTCATTTTTCCTTTTAATATCAATAAACTGCTGTTTGATTCCTCCTTCAGATTCTCTTTGGTGGCTTGAGGAGCTGACTTCTCCTCCTATTGTTCTGTCTTGTCCCTACTGGAAGGAGCTAGCAGATGCTTCTCTACTAGGTGGGCCCATGCCCAGAGACTGCCCTATTGGCATTTCCCCCTCAGAGAAGGGATTCATTCTGTGCCTTTTCTCACCATGACTTATTGATGTGGTTAAGGGAGTCTCTCTGTTCCTTTTCCTGCTTATATCCTCCTTTTGTGGAGTTTGGAGGACTGAGGCTTCGGTAGTAACTTCTTGCCTAGGAGGCACCGTGTTTTGTGCCTGCTGCTCAGTGAAAATTGGGGCTTCAACTGCCCCTTCTTGCTGTGGGGGCTGCTCTTTGTCATGCTGCCCTTCTTCTTGCTGTAATTCCTGTTGTTGTTGTTGTTCTACCTGCTGCTGTTGTTGCTGCACCTCCTCATGAAGTGGTTGTTCGGTCTCCATTCCCTTTTCCTGGCCTTTGCTAGATATATTCTCAGTGGCTTTGGCTGCTTGCTGATTTGCAGTCGAGGAGGATTCAACTGATCCCACTTGTGTGCTTGGAAGGGAAAACACCTGTGAACAAAGTTCAAGGTCAGCCATCTTCTTTAGATTCCTCACCGCTCTTTGATTTAGCTCTTCTTGTGTAATAGGCTCTTCTAAGGTTCCTCTCCTCCATTTTACTTGGTTTGCATATTTTTCAATGTGAGGAATCTTTACATGATCATAGCCAGACAGCTTATATTTGAGCCTTCTCAAAGTTATGAAGTGATTGGGGTCATAAGGTTTCCAAAGGAAACTGGTTTGAAGGCCAAGGGACTCAAGCATCCTGTCTGCTTCTTTCCAACCTTCCTCCCTCTTGTTATAGACAAAGTGACCAAGTTGGTTCCTGAACTTCAACTGTGCTTTCTTGCCTCTGCGTGAAAAGTGAAGCACATCAACATTGCCAAATTGCCTGAAGTATTCTAGGGCAAACAACCTCATAGGCACATATCTGGGTAGTCTGTAGGGATGCAATTCACACCCATATATCCTGATGACAGTGTGGTTCTACTAAAAGTACCAGTCCCCAATGCTGTATGATTTGGATAACTGAAGGATCCTTTGCATGTCATCAGTGAGCCTTGGAGGAGGTGAGCTCATCAACATAGACATAGCTGGGTGGATGAAGAGATCTATGAACTCACAATAAGTATAAGGAGACTTGGATCTACAATGGAAAACAGAGGACCAATAGACCACTGATCTTGGATTGCCTTGGGCATCCACTCTTTTGATTGGAAAAGAGAACTTCTGATGTTGATGATATAAGATTAAGTGGTAAATGTAAGAGGTGTATCTGAACACCCTTTCTCTTGCCAGGTTCATTAATTGCTCATGTATTTTGTCTGATATATAGGTGGCATAGTCATAGCAGATAGGAGACTTGCCAGGGGCAAACATAAGCATCATTACCAGCACAGTTTCATCAACAAACTCAATTGAATTGTATCCCAAAGTGGGACTAATCATGTCTGCAAGATCTTTGCCCAATTGGTTGAGGTATACTTGATTGATAGGAGGATACTTCACAGAGTCAGAGTCAATGTACAGCTGATTCAATTTGGTGACCTGAGCATCTGTCAATCTGGCCCCTTGATTTATCAAGTCTATGAGTGATAGAGGGACCAGTTTCTTCTCAGTCCTGAAGCAGAGCATCTCTTTGATAGGTTCTGGGGTGATATAGAACACAGCTGAGCCTGAAGGGTCAAGAACTGCCCTCTGAGTAGGGTCATAGTTTTCAGCACATAAGTGGATCAAATCAGGGAACTGATTGACTTGATGAAGCTTGAATATAGGGAGAAAAGAGTCCCATATGCCCAGCACATCTGTTCCAGTCTCATGTTTGGCCTTTAATTCATTGAGCAGGTGGATGTGGAACTTGGTTCTCATTAGCATTTCCTCTGAGATTTGATAGTCCATGTCTGCCAGAGGTTTCCACTCCAATTCTCTCTGAGGGGCATTCAATGGAGCAATGTTCAATGCTACAGGAGCTACTGGTGGATCCATGGTTTCTCCTAGGATTATAGATGGGAGTTGCTATGCAGAGCAACACAAAGGAGTTTTCTTTAACAGAGAAATGTGAATTATTCAGGGATAAAGGATAAATGATCAGCTGCAGCAATTGAAATACTGCGTTAAAGTGCGGATAAGACTAATGTCTGGTTTTAATCTCTCTCTTATAGCAAGTAGGTACAGTTTGAGTAACCGGTTCGCGATTGCGCGAACAGAGTGCAGTTTTTTGGTGAAAATTTAGGCAAACAAGGCTTAGCTGATGATTTTCGACGTTACAGTTGCAAATGAGGACTAGGCACAGGGATTTTGCCGACGAATTGCAAGTTTCTTTGTCTCTTAAGCTTTTTTGAGGGAATTTACAGACAAATCAGGTGTATGAAGGATTTACGAGGATAAATACCTGGTATATAGTGAGCAACGGTCATGAATGAATGTAGAAATGACGCGCTGAAGGTCTCCAGGTCGAATTCAGCAAGGTGGTGCACGTTTGAACGTAAAAACCATGCAGAGAAAACAACAACGTTTTGGCAAAAAAGTATAAAAAACGCGAAAATTCGGCCAAAATATGGATTTTTTGGGACATTGGCGCCTTTTTTAGATGACGTCAGCATGACGTCATCGGGTGGGGTCAAGGCCGGATGACGTCATCGGGTGATGTGGCAAGCTGTGATTGGTCCACGGGGATGAAGAGGTGGCAGGCATATTAGCGCAGGGGCGGACAAGGGTGCTGACGCGACGGCGGGGTGGCACTGACATGGTGATGACGTTGGCCGGGCGGATCAACCGAAACCGGAAGTGGTTAGCGGTTTCTCATCGCACCGCTTTTGATACGGAAGCAGAATTGTCAGGCGTACCTTCGATACGCTGTGGGGGTGACGCGTGGTAGAGGCCTGACGTCACCCTCTGACAGATATCGGAAGGTATCTGTCGGATGTCGAGGCCGGTCCGATATGGATGAGGGCTGTCGGATCAAAGGGGTCCGATCCGACGGTTGACGGATAAGTGAGGTGATCGGACAATACGGAAGGGGGGCGGGATTAAATTAATATTTCTTTCGGGATTTGTGCTCGGCGGAAACCTTTGGGATGTGGCGGATTGTAATGGTTTTTCAATGCATTTTCAAATAAAAGTAATATGGCGCCGATACTTTGGATAAGTAAAAAAAGTGGGGTTTTATGTGCTTTTTCAGATGAAGCGGGTTATGGGTAAAAGGGGTTGTTCATAAGGTTTTCTTAGCCAATAAAGGGTTTAATGGGTCAAATGGATTCAGAAGGGAGAAGGGGGTTAAGGCTTAGGTTTCTCAAGCTGACCAGATGTCAATTTGATCCCTGACAGAGAACATATGGCTATAATGCCAAGGGGAGGGATATTTATACCATGTTTGGGGTTTATACACCATGGTGTTATAATAGTAGGGAAAGGGTAACATAGGGGAATTATATAATAGATGTTAGGGGTTAATATAGATGAAAAGGGTGGATGGGGAGTGATAACACTAAGTTTATTTGAAAATCACTTAGCTTAGGGAGTAGATCAAAATGAAAAGAATTTTAGACAAGAAATGTGGCTTTTAAAGGACTAAGAACCACCATAAAACCACCAATTCTTCCATGAATCTCAACTGATGAGGGGATGTTAGTAATGAATGGAAAAGGGGAAAATTGGGAAGTTAGACATGCTTCTTTGCTTTGCTGCAACCTGATAGAGAAGAAGACCTTCTCAATCCATTGATTTTGCTTTGTGAAATAGGTTAGCACACCTTCAATTGTAAGGAATGACACTTCTGCAACCCCATCTGCCTACCCATCTATTTGCCTAACATTTTTTGTTTCTTCTTGGAGGGTGCACTTAGACTTGCAGACCCTTATTTGCCTTTTCTTTTCTCTGGCTTTTTCCTTTTGATTTTCTATCTAATGCTACCCTTATTTCTTCCAAGGTCCCAGATTAAGCAGTTGGGATCCTTACTTCTCTACCTAAGCTACTTGTCTGCCAAGATTAAACAGTTTGGACAGACTTCTTTCTCTATTTTACAATTGAAAATTTAAAACATGGCATGATCCAAATTAGGCTATTGGGTCACCCATAAAAATGAGTCAACAAAGAACTATGTACATACATTGTTTTCTCTAGGAAATATGGGATCTTTGCATCATCAAAGCAGAGCATATTTGGAACTTTCCTTGCCAATCATGAAATATGAAACCTATTGGTATTGGTAGCGAACAGAAGCAATGTATGGAAGAACAACTTTAGGTTGAGGTAAATATCTTGAAAGGTAAATTATAAGAAAAAGATAAGCTCTTACATTTTCAAGATAGCACTAAAGTGTTGGATGATATTCTTAATAGCCAAAGGTCTCCTGCTATCAAAACGGGTCTTGGTTTTCATGAATCTATTGAAGGTGAATCTAGTTCACAAAGTAAGACAAGGGACTCTACTGCAAAATTTGAAATACTCAATAAGGAGATGAAAGGTCAATCTCATCATCAACCAAGGAAAGAAATTCTTCAAAGAAAATCCTTTACTCCTCCTATGAATAATGTTGAATGTTTTGTATGTCATAATCTTGAACATGTTCTAGCCAGATATAGAAGAAGAAGGGTTCAAGACCATCATGCAGAAAGATCATCACATTCAAGGTACTTTAATGGATATTGCTTTGCTTGCAATATGTTTGGTCCCAGAGCTCATGATTGCTATAGAAGAAATATGAGACACGTAAGATGTTACACATGTAACAAGCTTGGACATATAGCTAAGGAATGCAGGAAAAAAGTATGGGCACCATACCAAAAGGAGAAAACATCATCATCACAGTTGAAGATGTGGAAGAAGAAATAAGTACAGTCAGAAAGAGGCGGCACAACACAACATACAGACATAATAGAATCAGAGGGAGCTGGAAGTGTAAAACTTCAGTGTCCTAAATCTCATACACAAGTTTATTAAAGAGAAGTCACGTATATACGCGAGTTGGTTATGGCATAGTCACGTATATGATTGTTTGAGGAAAGGCAGTAGGGACAGGTTCAAGAAAAGGATCAGTTATGATTCGGTTTACTATTTGCACTGTTTGATAATGGTTACAATTGCTGATGATGTGTGGAAATGACTTGATGGTTAGAAGTTTTTTTGTTTCTAACTTGATAATGATGATGTCTTGATACTTCTTGCTGATATGCATGATCATATCTGACAGTAACCAAGATGGCACAGGTTTAGGGGGAGCATATGCTAATAATGCATTGTTGGCATTATGGTTAATAGTCCTTGGTGATGATGCTTCTATGGCTAAATGATATATCTTGATATGATGTGGTTATGAGTTGTCCATGATAAAATCTCATATGATTCTTGGGGTTACATAGTTGATATTTAGATCGGATTTGTGGTTGATTCTCTGATGATACATAAATGGTGCTTACATGGTGATCTTCATAAGGATAAGGAGAAGTACATAGCTTGAATTCACATCTGCTTTACTTGATGATGAGTCACTCATATGCTGTTGTCATCATATGCATAAAGATCATATATTATAGTTATGATGCAGGATTCCTATTGTTCTTGGCACATATATGGATGAGGATTGTTGGCTGGATTCATGGATGATTATTCAAAGTTGCATTGTTGGAGACATGATGATGATGAGTTCTCACCTATATGATGATAGGTTGTTTCGTACATATGTTGATTGATGCAGATATTCCCAATTGATGATACTGTATATATAATTTTGTTCAAAAGCATGAGTTGATACAGACATACCTTGATGATTCATGCACTAATACAAGTTGTTGGACTAGTTGCTGTTGACAGATGCTATGGAGAAGATCATACAGTGTTGTTGCTGATGTTTATCATGATCTTATTTAGGTGTTTGGTCTCTGTTATAAATGTCATGTATATCATTCGATGTAAAGGTCATATCAAGACTCATGATGTAATAGTGTGTCTCTATCTATTGTAATCATTTGATGAGATCTCTTTAGGTCATGTAACGGCCTATGTTGGTTTCCCCACTATGCCTGGGATGAATGATGTTATTCTCTTATATTATCATATGTAAACTTTTGGTATATCACCATTGTGATGGGAGATAGATGTATGCATGAGTCTTTGGTGATAGGAAGGTCATTTATGATGTATAGAGTCATGTTCTTCTTGTAGAACATCTTTTTGAAGACCTTGCTTACAGTCAGGGGGAGCATGAACAACGTATTTCAGCAAAGTAGAGATTTCAGCATGTTCTTAGAAAGAGCATGGACAGATTGGTGCACCATGGAATATACAAAGGGGGAGATCATTTAGAGATTTCAGCAGGTACTGAAGGGGAGTATGGACAACAAAGGAAGAGAATATCTTGGTCCACCCTTTGCCCTTGATGTCAAAGGGGGAGAGTGAGTTGGTGTTGTTGCCATAAAGTCCAAAGGGGGAGATTGTTGGCATTATGATGCATGTGTTGTACTTGATGGCAACCCACTCATAGAAGAACATCTCACCTATATATAATCAGATGAATCTACAAGAAAAGATATCAGATGTGATAGAATACATGACAACGCAAAGGAATCAAACGACAGTCCTTAGTATGACAAGTTAGCTTTGCCATCAAGTCCAAAGGGGGAGATTGTTGGCATTATGGCTCAAGTATTGTCCTTGATGGCAACTCATACAGGTGATAGATCACAGTACAACAGGTCAGTAGCAGAGATTGATGATCAGCCCACAAAGAATAAGAAGTTCGCAGGTGCGCTGTTGAATACGTGTGGTCATAGGCTGGGTGCGCAGGTACTCCGTTTAGAAAGTGCAGTCATATTCACAGGTATACCGTGCAAAAGGTGCGGACCCCGAGTACACGCACTTTCATGGAGAGAAAAGGGCACGCACGTGGGAAATCCTATGGTGGTCCATGGTATTTAGCCTGACATTTTTGATCCTATGGTTTTGGTCCGTGGTTTTGCATCTGAAGTATTGATCCAAGGTATTGGGTTCCTAGTATTGAATACCTATTGTTTTGGACCATGGTTTGAATATGGGCTTGCCTATAAAAAGGAAAGGAGATCGTTTGGCTGAGCACTTATGGGTTGAATATCTTAAGGAGAGCAAGATCTGAAATTCTGGTTGGTGAGTGATGTCTAGATCTAAATCAAGGAGAAACCTGAGCTTTATAAGGCAAATCTACTGATGGGTCGAGATCTCCTTGGCGCAAGATCAGATCTATATATCTGATAGTCTGGGGTATGCTTGAAGTCTGAAAAATCACCTATACCCACAGGTCCGCAGGTGCGACATCGTGCAGGTGCAGAGGTACGCAAGCCAGACACAGAGAAGGTGCGGAGGTGCGCAAGCCAGACACAGAGAAGGTGCGGAGGTGCGCAAGCAAGTAGAAGGTTCAGGTGCGGAAGGTACGCAGATGAGCCGCAAGTGCAGGTGCGGAGGTATGCAGACAAACTGTGGGTGCAGGTGCGGAGATCCGTAGGATAAATGAAGTGGAAGTGCAGATACCCGTAGATGTCTATTAGTGAAGTTGCAGACCCTGCTTGAAATTTGTTTTAACTGCTTTTGACTATTCTGCAGGGCTCTGGTTGCATAATTGATGTCTGGTTACTGGTATTGAGTTCTGATAACAGCATGATTGTGTTTAGCTTCAGTATTGATGGTTGAATGGATCAAGTTCTTAATGACTTATCTTTATGTGATCTGACGGACTAGATCTGGTTGCTAACTCACATATTATCTTTGTATATGTATTGATCTGGTGATTGGGTGATTCAGAAGATTGATTGATTATGTGCTTCAATGATATTAATGGGTCCAGTATGAAAATTGGATGAAACGTGGCCTTTCAGATTATGTGTTGTGCTTCAGGAGTATCCAGTATGAAAATGTATGAAACGTGGTACCTGGAGGAGAGAAGATTGTAGGCCATCACCTACGTACTAGTATCTTAGCTAGTACAAGAGCTAAGGGGATGGTAGCTCCCTTCTAATAGCAGTTGAAAACTTTGGAGCATTGTAGCAGGTAGCAGCCTGCGTACTAGTAAATGGATCGGCTAATACAAGAACTATGGGGGTTGTAGCTCCCTTCCAGGAGAGACTGGAGAACGAGAGAGGGTTGTAGCTCTCTGCAGGTAGAAGCCTGCGTACTGGTATAAGACTGCAGCAGTACAAAAATATTGTAAAAGGATTTTCTTATTAAGAAGAAGATTGAGATGACTTGCAGCAGGTGGTTTTCTCCCACATTGGGTTTCCACGTTATATCATGGTGTTCATGTGTGTGGCTTATGTGTGATGATCTGTTCTACTGCACCTGTTTGCTGTTAATATGGTTGATAATGTTCTAATGCAGTCATTGAAGATCAATTAACTAAATCATAAGTTTACTGAATATACGTGGGTATTCTTAACTGAAGCAGCATATATGAATCAGAGTATGGAAAGGAAAAATTTTTATTGACTTGATAATACTGATTCAACCCCCCCTCTCAGTATTATTTCCAACAATGAGTCGAGCACAATGATCATCACCATGACTGGTGGTCAAATGAGGTAGTCTGCAACATTATTGGTGCTTCCCTTCTTGTACTTAATGTTCAAATGGAACCGTTGTAGGTAGGTGCACCATTTCTGATGGCGATCGTTTTGCAATTTCCCTTGTGTCTGTATGAACTATCGGGGTCGGTGGTATGTGTGGATGACCGTTTCCTTCCCCAGAATGTAATGATTCCATTGACGATAGACTTGCACAATGGAATACATTTCTTTGTCGTAAATGGGATACTTTCGAACGGTGTCTGAAAGTGTCTCACTGTGGTAAGCCACTAGATGCCCCTGCTAAATAAGAACTGCAAAAATAGCATAGTCAGAGTCATTTGTCTCAATCTCAAATGGTTGTTGTAGGTTTGGTAATGTGAGCATTGGTGTAGAGTAGAGGTGATGCTTCAACTTGGAAAATGCCTTATGTTGAGTTTCAGACCAAAAAAACTTTTCTTTTGCTTCGCCCTTGGTGACTTGACTTAAAGGCCAAGTGATATGAGAGAACACCAACACGAACCTGCGGTAGAAATTGGCAAGACCCAGAAAGCTACGAAGATCTGTTAGAGTGGTTGGGATTGGCCAATCTCGAATGACTTGTATCTTGGATGGGTCCACATGCACACCCTTCTCATCAATGATGTACCCCAGATATTGAACCTGGGTCATGCCAAAAGTGCATTTCTCCAAATTGGCACACAACTTTTGTTATCGCAAGGTTTGAAGGACCTGTCGAATATGGTGGAGGTGCTCTTCCCAACTCTGGCTGAAGATCAATATGTCATCTAAATACATCACCAGAAATGTATTGGTGAAGGGTCACAATATGTCGTCCATAAATATCATGAAGGTTGCGGGGGAATTCATCAACCCAAAAGGCATGACTAACCATTCGAAAATGAACTCCTTGGATTTGAAGGCAGTCTTCCACACATCGGAGGGTTTGATAGGCACCTGGTGATAACCAGACTTCAAGTCAATCTTGCTGAAATATTTGGCTCCCTTGAGCTGGTCTAGGAGGTCATCAATCCGTGGGATTGGGTACCTATTCCGGATATTGATCTTGTTCAGTGCCCAATAGTTAATACAAAGTCTCTAGGTTCCGTCCTTCTTTTGTACCAATACAATTAGGCTCCCATAGGGTGATGAGCTTGGCCTAATGTGCCCTTTCTACAACAACTATTGAATCTTCCTCTTGATCTCATCATTCTCCAAAATAGTGCGTTGATAGATCGGTCCATTGGGTAGTGGTGCACCTGGGGTTGAATCAATGGAGTGATTGACCTGAAAGTGTAGAGGTACCCCTATAGGTGAGGCAAAAATGTCTTTGTACCCCTCCATGACCTTGTCCATCTGCTACTGCTGTGCGCAAGAGTCCTGTTTGGAAGTTGTGGCCACAACCTTCTTCTTTCTCTATGGGAGAATCATAAGGAAAACAAATTTCCAAGTCTAGGAAATGATCTTACTGCATTTCTTTGCAGTTATCAAAGAGATGGTAGTAGGCGGGGCTACCTTTGGTATCCTGTACAAATTATTTCCCAAAGTAATAATCACGGAGCGAGTCTAGACTCATATACAACATGTTGATTCCACAAGTATGGTTGTCCTAATAATACATCAGAAACTTCAAGAGGAATAACATCACACAATACCTCATCTGTGAAGGGATTGATGTTGTAGGGAAGGCGACACTGCTGGCAGACTTGGAGATATTGTCCTTGTTGAAGCCACCCGATGGTGTATGACTATGGATGTGTTGTCATCAGTAAGCCCAACCGCTTCACGACCTTTGCTGAAATGAGGTTCTTTTGGCTCCCATTATCGATAATGAATTGCAGCGGAGAACCCTTCACCCACATATGTGAGTGGAAGAGGCATTCCACCTCCTCTAGATATTTAGGCTCGTTAATCTGGACCTTGGTGGTGGCCACGATGGCACTGAGCTCCGCATCAATGATCTTCTTCCCTTTGTCATCCCCCTTGTTGGGTTTTGACTCAGAGTCAGAGCATGCGTCTAAATTGGAAACCTTTAGCTCGACCACTCGTGACTGCTTGGACTGACACTCACTTGTGTTGTGAGTGGAGCTCTTATGGAATTCACACCATTTTCCCATGTCATTTTTTGTCTTCGGGGTGTTTTTCTTTGCTTGCGGCTTCAGCGGGTTGTCCTGGGTTGCCCCGCCTTGGCTTTGGCCCTTTCTCTATGGTTTGGGGGCATCTTTTCCTTGCTTCAGATTCACAGATCCAAAGTCTCGCTTCTCCTATTTAAACTTCTTCTCAATTTTGACAGCATATCGGTATGTCATACCAAGTGAGGATATGTCTAGGAACTCCATCTCGTCCTATATGTACTTGTGTAGGTAGCCGAGGTACTTGAGTACCAAATGCCGCTCGATATCCTTGATACACAATTTTTTTTGGAGGGTATGGGAAATGTTTGTGAACTCCAACACAACTTGGTCCCTTCCCTACCATAACGTGGTCCACTTTATGTATTTATCTTGATAACTCATGACAGGGTAATATTATTCCTTTTGTTCACAGTAGGTTTCCCACCAGTCCTTGACATGTGGGGCAGCTTTGAGAAGTGCAAAAGTAATATTTTCCCGATTGGAAAAGTCATGAACTGAAAAATATCCTTCTAACAAATTGAACCATTTATTTACAATGTTTGCATCTATCTGGCCCTCAAATATGGGAATGCCAAAGTTAACTTGTACCTTCAAAGGAGTGGTGCCTCCAGAGTGGTTACTGGATGAAGATGTGTCACCTATGGGTAGCTGTTGAAGGATCTGGGAAAATTTATCCATCATCGCATTCATTTATCGCTTGAGGGCTTCCTCGATTAATATTTTGATAGGATCGCTTGCCCCTTCATCTTTCTTTTCTTCTGTCATAAGAGTTCATTGGGGTTTGCGAGGTTGGTCTTGCAAAGGTTCAACCAGATCGAGACCTAACTCCTTATACCTTGACCTCATTGGGAAAATGTAAAGAAAAAGAGAAAGAGAAAACTTCTCTGATACCACTGATCTGAACTTAAACGGGAATGAAAAAAATTACATATATAACCATAAATACCGCGATGCAGCATAAATAACACTTTATTTCATTAATATCAGAATACTAAAATATGCTTACAAATAAAATGGAAATAAATTAGCTCGGGCGATGGTAGCTTATCTATGAGAAGAGATGTGGTGGCTACATGCCTCTGAACTGTATTACAATGAGGCTCAAGGGCCTATTTATTATTGAACAACAAGAGAAAACCCTAAACGACCAAAACACTAACACTAGGAGATGTAACACTAAGAGTTTGTGGGCCCCGTTGGGGTTAGTTGGGCAACCAACTTCCCGGGGTTGTAACTTGGTCATATTATCTCTGTTTGGCGCTTACAATACCTTGTTGGAAAGGTCTCTCTGAGTACTACAAGATTTACAGTAGGTCACTGCATATGGCTATGGGTATGCATTAGACCTCAAATAAACGTCGTTTAGGGGGTCAAAATTGCTCCTGAAGTTGAGGACTTGAAAAAATGCTAAAAATAGTAAATGCTGAAATAACGGCTAAGGACACAAATGAAACTTACTAGAGGTCTAGGCGGAATAGGAGGGTGGCCACCAATATCCACCTGGATCAATTGTTGGGAAGACTTGATATGGAGTTTCCCCTCCCATATAAATGTGCATATTTGTGTTATATCGATGATGATTTATGATTCTGTTGCATACATGAAAATATAATTGAAGATAATTGAATAAATCTTATTTCCACTGCATTATGAACACTTGAAGAAATTTGCCTAAGTGTTGAGTAGGAGTAGTCCGTGTACTTGAGTAGTGGTGAAACAAAAAAGTTTGGCGGTGCCGCACCCGCCTATGTGTGTTTTAAAGACACCATCCATGTAGGGGCGTGACAAATGAGGCCCTTGGTTAGATAAAGGTGCAGGACGACTAAGCCACCATTTCCTTCATATATAACCCTCCGCATTATTCTATCTTATTTGCCCTACATTTCTTCCCTACAAACACCATGGATCTGCTTGGTTCATACCCATTTGAATCTTTTTTCCTATAAACACAAGTTCCCGAGAAAACATAAAATGAAAAAAATGGTAACCAAAAGCATGCTTTGGAAATGTAATTGAGAATGAAATATAGGTTACCATCTTTGGAGAACCCATGGCGGTTAATGCTTGCATACAAAAACTAAAAGAGAAACAAGTATACCAACTGAGCCATTATTGAAGGAGAGCCCATGGAAGCCAATGCTTACAAATAGTAAGTAAAAGAGAAAGAAATATGCGACTTAGGCATTAATTATGGTTGAATTCTCACACTCGTGTAATGCACCTATTGGAATTTTTATGCATTGAATTAGGGAGTTGGCTGAGACGCGGTTGCAGTAAATGTAATGGAATAACATGGAGGCGTGGAGACCAAGTGAAAATCAATTTGGAAAACAAATTTTAAAGGGTGTCAAGTTTTAATAAATATTTATGCAGACGTCAATGGAAGGTTATATATAAAAAGGCCGCATAGCTAACATTCTCTGGTGCTCAGTTTAATAAAATATTTTAATATCATGATGTGTTGTATGTACTCCAAACAATAATAAAATTGTAAAATGAGTTATATGAATATTTGTTTAATCTTTTTTTATTGATTTTTTAAATATAATTAAACATTTTTTTGGTAGATAAAGGTTATATATATATATACAATTGACATTGAAGAGAATGATAACAAGTTAATAATTATTTATTTAATATTGAATGATGACAATTTTTTTTATATAATGCTCATATTATAGTACACATGTCATGTCATTAGAGTATAGATTGATATAACGAGAGTTGTACAAATTGTACATATGTTATTGTTACATTTTTTTTCAAAATTATATTTTTTTAAATTATTTTTTTGTAAATTAAAAAATAAAACCCATAAAAGTTGTCTACTCAATACTTCACACCAATGAGAAAATGGAAATTTTGAATTTAATTACAAACCATTTGTGTTTATGGTACATGGTAATTAATATATAGTGTTATTTTTCAAATTATTTATATTTATTGTACATCATAATTAGTGATATAGCACATAGTAATTAATCATAGAGTAAACAAAAGTCAATTCTTGCCATCATTACACAATAAGAGGGGAGACATTTTAACCAATCATATTTGAGATAAATAGAAATAAATTTTATTTCATAATGTTAAAATTTGGATAAGTTTTAGATTTTTTTAGTAAAAGAAAAACTAATAGCAAGTCAATGAAAAACTGAATACGTTATATCCTGCTAGTGGCAGGTATAATAAATGTATGCGAAGTGTATATTTTAGTTTTTTTCTTCTTCAAAACTGTTTGGGATTTGAGAAAACTAGAGAAGTTGAATTTTCACACAAGTGTCATAACTCCAATGAACCAAAACCCAACGTTTATGAACACATTTTATCTTCCCACCAACGCTATAGAGCACCTAGTTTGATTTATTTCATTTTTAATTTTTTTTAATAAAGAAAAACATACTTTTTGATATTTTACAGGAAATTAAAAAGTATGTACAATTCCTTAGTCCTTATGGTTGATAACTTAAAACACTGAGTTAAGAATAAAATCTAAGAGTTATCGCGATATGGTCATGATAAATATATATCATCATTGATTTTGAACATAATTACAAACACCAATAATGTATACTTTAACAAGATGATATGTGTACCATTTTGAACATGATTTTAGAGGGACCATTGTGTTACATAATTGCAAACACCAATAATGTGTACTTTAACAAGATGATATGTGTATAATTTTGAACATGATTTTAGAGGGAACATTGTGTTAAAGCTACACCAAAGTGTTTTTAGAATGGAACTCACAAGTGGAAATTGGCCTAGCTCTCCAATGATGTTTTTGGGTAGGGAAATTTTTCTCAAAGATGATTGTTAAACTGGCTAAATTTTTCTGGTACTATGAAGTTCATCTTATCAATGAGAATGTATTAGACATTCTTAAGGTATTATTGGAGGGTTGTGAGAGACTTTAATTTTGAAGGAATGAACTCCTTTATAAAAATGTGGAGGGTGACATGTATTAGGTTGGAAGGCTAGTTGGAGTAAGCAATAGTAGCTACATATCTGTATTTTTCATTGAGAAAAGTGTTTCTTTAGTGCACCTAATTAATTTCTTTGGGGGTGTTACTCTCAAACCCCCATGTAGGGGGTCTTTTACCCCCTTGTGAACCCCCCAAGTAAGGGGGACTTCACCCCCCTTATGAATCCCCCCCCCACCCCACACTAACCCTGATATAATGTACAACACATGGTAATAATTATGCAAAGAATGTAACATATACCACACATTCTCCCACTTGTTTGTTTCTTTGCATACAAGTAACAAGAGTACATGATAAATACTCTACGATAATAATGCCTAATGTTTCTCTACACCAAGACAACTTCTTAGTTCTCATATTTTTTTTAATGAATATGCAACATTTTCAAAGTGTGCACCTTCACCCAAAACACCTTTCCTTCAATCATATCTCTCACAAGGTGATACTGAACATAAATATACTTTATCTTAGAATGATTCGTTGGGCCCTTTACTAGGAATATTGCACTCTAGTTGTCACAATCTATTATAATGGCTCATTGTACCAATCCAATACCTAGACAAAATATATGTAACCATACTACTTCCTTTCTTACATGAGTGGATGCCATGTATTCAAATTTTTTAGTTGAGAGTGCCACTATGAACTGTCTCTTGCTCATCCAACTAATTCTCCTCCAAATAGATTAAACACACACCCACTTGTAAATTTTCTATAATCCAAATATCTAGCTTAGTCTACATCAACAATGCTATGTATGTCTAACACTCTATCCAATCTTGATCTTCCTTGGTAGCACAATCCATAATGAGTAGTCCCACACAAATTCCTAAAATTGTTTTTTACTGCTATCTAATGCTCCTTCCATGGTTTTGACATATTCTTTCTCAATGCTCCCACTACATGTGCAATGTCTAGTCTAGTATAGACCAGTGCATACATCAAACTTCCAATTAAACTGGCATGTGGAACACGAGACATGTTCTCTTCCTCTTCTTGTGTCTTCGGACACTAATCTATAGATAATTTTACACCTATAAGAATATACACCATTAGTAGTTTACATTCTTACATATTAAACCTTTTCAATATTCTCTTGACATAGTTCCTTTGATTTAACTAGAGTTTCCTATTTTCCTAATCTCTTCTAATTGTCATGGCCAAAATGAAATTTGTATCATTAATATCATTCTTGTCAAATTTAGAGGACAACTGAGTTTTTACTTTCTGGATGATTTCCTTGTCATTTTCAGTTAGCAACATATCATCCACATACAAGACCAAATAAATAAGATGATCCCCAACTAATTTGAGATATACACGGTGATATGATTTTCTCCTTGTGAATCCAAGTCCCATATGTGAGTATCAATTTTTTTATTCCACATCCTTGGTGATTGCTTTAACCCATATAGGGACTTTTTCAACTTCCACACTAGCTCTTTCTTTCCCTTCATCACAAATCCTTTAGCTACTTCATGTAGATTTCTTCTTATAGAACCCCATGTAGGAATGCTATTTTTACATCAATTTGTTTTACTTTAAAAATCAAAAGAAAAAAAACACATAAAAGAAATCTAATAGAGGTTAACTTGGCACTAGGAGAAAATACATCACCAACATCAATTTCCTCTACTTGAGAGTAACATTTTGCTACTAATTAAGCTTTGTATTTTTCCATTTTTTCCTTCTGCATTTAACTTCTTAAACAACTATTTTTTGTTAATGATCATCTTAAACAATATTATGCTTTGGTAAAGTAATTGAGAATTAGAAAGAGGTTACCATCACTGGAGAGCCCATGAAAGTTAATGCTGGCAAACAATCGCTAAAAGAGAAACAAGTATACCAACTGCACAATTACTAAAGGAGAGCCCATGGCAGTCAATGCTTGCGAATAGTAGGTGAAAGAGAAAGAAATATATCCACTAAGGCATTAACTATGGTCGAATTATCAGAGTTTTTATACATTGAATCAAGGCACCAGTTGAAATGGGGTTGCATTAACTGCAATGGTAGAGGATGGGGTGTGGAAAACCAAGTGAACCTAAATTTGGAAAATAAATTTTAAAGGTTTCAAGTGGTAATAGATATTTGTGCAGATAGTTGATGCATGGGATGCCTGATCTCTTAGACTACGTCAACGTCAAGTCGTATAAAAAAGATAAAATAAAGTGTCGAGGTTGTGGTCTAATTGTCAAGTGAGGAGTTTAATCTCCATAGATAATGTGGTCCAATCCTAGGAACTTGACTATGCACATTTGAGAACTACTCCCAACGTGGTTTCTTTAGTGGATAGGTCATATAAAATAAGTGTGTGCAAGGTGATCATTTTTGTTTTTTCTTCTTCAAAATTGTTTGGTATTCGAGCAAACTGCATAAGTGTTGAATGGTCATAGCACTGTCATAACTCCTACAAACAAAAATGCAACGTTCCCACCAACACTATAGAGCAACAAAGCCTAGTTGGTGTTGGTTCAATTGTCACAACATGGTTATGATAAATATATCATCTTGTCATTGGTTTTGAAGATGTAAAAAGTTCATATAGATGCTTTATTTTCTTTTATAAATTTTGTTGTGAATTGAAATGGTGTGAAACTTAAAATTTATTAGTTCATTTGAAATTTGTTAGAGATATATTATGTTTTGTGGAGTATTTTAGAATAAGTGACATTGATAAAATTAAAAGAAATAGTAACGATGAAAAAAAAGATTTATCTAATTATGTATGGGTATATATAGTCAAGGGAAAGACATTTAATTTTGTCCTTATTCTCTAGATGGACACTAACATGGCAAAACATGAGAATCAACCAAGTAAAGGGAAATACATTAATTTGTCCTTATTCTCTATATGGACAAACATGAGAATCAATTTTAACAACAAAGGATATTAAATAAGTGTTGGACACCTAATCCTAAATGGGTTAGTGTGGAAGCTGAATAGACTAAGTAGTCCAAAAGACCTTGGGATGTGGAACCCAACAGTCACATATTGTACTATAAATGTAAATCATTTGTTAATAAAAATTGTGCTCTCATGATTTATCATTCAGATTATTCTTGCTCCCATGTGTGTTTAACATGGTATCAGAGCAGGCGATTGCTGGTCCTGCTCCAATTTGAGTTGCTTGTTTTGTGGTCTCTATATATATGTCAATTTTGCCTTTCTCCTAATTAGAATTGAGTAGAATTGCCACCTTATAAAGCATTTTACTGTGTGCAGACCTGCTAGTTCTGTCCATTACTTGTAACGCTCCATTAATTCATTGTCTGCCAGAAATCTGCTGCCTCTCCTACCTAACCTCTGGCACTGTATACGCTGCACCTGAATCTGGCTATTTTAAGACTCTCTGTCTGACATTACCTGCATTCTGTCTGCCGTACCTGCGCTCTCTGTACCTACGCTCTCATTCTCTGCCATATTCCATTTATAAAACCTGCGCTTAGCATTAAACCATCGCCTGACATTCACCTGACATGCGTTGGACATTCTGCTAAACGTTGGTCGCCTGACATGCGTTGGACATTCTGCTAAATGTTGGTCGCCTGACATTCAACTGACAGACTCTTATGAAGCTGGTGGATATTGCGGATTGTATCAATTTATGACAATCGAAGGATAACATTACAACGATTATCTGATTTGTCTGATTGCTTAAATAGTTTAACTTTGTATTTGAGTCTGAACGGGCACTGTTGTCTTTAGCGCGTGCACAAATATATAACCTTTAAACTATTAAAATGCCCGTCCTGGAGGATTCGAATAGCCGCTCGCCTGTTATATACTCCTTACCAGATTTTCACCCGCTCTTTGTTCTTCCACCTTCCCGTTGCTGTTCATGGCAATGCCTTTACCAACCGCACTTGATGTTGAATGTAATCTTACGTTATCTTTCAAGTGAGGGTGTAGTGTTCTTGCCGAGCCGAGACCATTGGACAGAGATAAAAATGAAGGCCATACAGTTCCAGTAAAGTGTATCAGTGCACGCATTGACGATTTGTTGAACTGCTACCTGATGTATACAGTTATACGCACACACTTGGCATCGCCTGAGAGATGGATTGGGCACTGGTTTATAAATCAATACGAAGTGGATCCTTGTGCTTGACTATTGCGGTATCCTCAAATTCCGATGAATTTTGTTTACATCTTTTTGGGATCCGGCCTATTCAAGATGGAGCTGTGTCCTGTCATTCATTCATCGGATTCCTTATTCACCTCGAAAGGTTCTGCATGAGGCTGGTTCATTAGGTTCTGGTGACATGCTACTTACCCATAAACTTGATGAAGTTGAACGTTCGGTGAAGAGAATTGAAGCCTTGGTTGAACATTCACAATCATCAGAGGCATCTCCACGATATAGTTGAGCTGACATTATTGAATTGTTGTACATCCTATTTGTTGTCATTTGTAACAGTAAAATTAGATTTCATAAATCTCCTGTGAGAAATATTAACACTGCGTGTGAGAGATATTCGCTGCTCCGTTGATATTAACACTGCGCGTGAATATTTGAGACAACATGATATGCGTGGTTATGTTATTGTCCTGATATGCGTGGTTATATTATTGGACCTTTCTTTAATCAGTTTTCCGAAAAGTGCAGAGTTGCGTGGGATGAAGTAGAGGAAGTGAGCCAGGCCAAAGCCCACTTTCGCCTATGCTCTGAGAAACAGGACCCTTTAGAAGGTTATTATAAGGAGAATCCAGAGACCGAAGAGTTCCGTATATACGAGGACTAATGAGTGTTAGAAGTGGATCTATGATTTGGTATAGGAATTGGTATCAAAAGGAGAAGCCGCTTCCCTTGAATGGTCGATTAGCTCAACCAATTCTTACGGGAGACATGCGCTTTGTTTTGGCCATATTTTTGTAATTTTCACCACAGTTTTTATGATTGTATCAGTGCAGAGGCATTAAGGTTAAAGGAGTAATAGTTTGTGTGCTAAATGTTGAGACTGTAATAGTTACTCCTCCCTGGTATTACTGTGCTCTTTCATTTGACGCTCCCACTGCCCTTGTAACTCCTTATGCTACCATCCGCTACTTTGGCATCTGCCCATTACTGAAAAGAACATTTTATGTATCATTGATCTCACCCTTTTTTGATTCAAAACTACAGCTCGCCTCGCTGAACTCATCTTCCTGATCTGAGGTGGCCTCAATTCTTTGTATACTATAAAATTCCTCGACGGCATCGTTCCACTCCTCCTGTTCGGCTTCTGTGTCTTCGTAATCTTCGTTTTTTCAATTAAGTTGAGTTTTTCCATGGTTGCGCTCAGTTTTTTGTACTCCTCAACGAGACTTCTCCATTCCTCGAGTCGACTAATCTCCTCGGCTGTTGTTTCATCAAACTCATCTGGCGCATCCTTAAAATCGCTGTTATTCTGGGAAGAGAATTGGTTCTCCAGCATCTCCTGGAACCTCAGCACCATCAGAAATTCTCCCTTCATACTCTTACCGGTAAAATTGTTCATTCGCTAGGTGGAAGAGAAAAGGCCCTAGCAAATCTGTGCCTTTCATCTCAGGGATTCAAAATTTGAAGGTTGAAACCAGATTAAATGAAGAACTCAGACGAAGAATATGCATGAACATAACAAATTTAGTGTGTGGTGAAACATTGAGTTATTCATGGTATATGAATTGAAATTTTAATTGGTTCCCTAGTTTACCCACAAGCAAAGCCGAATTATAAAGTGTTTGTGTGTGGTACTTGGAGGAGCTCAAACATAGTTATCGAGTTACTTAATATATTGCTGCTGGTTGGTCTGTTGGTATTCTGGGTCAATTTCTACCATACCATAATGAGTTTGTCACAATTTGGATGCCATTTAGAGGCTGTTTGTGTGGCTGTATATTCTTCTCACTAGCTGATACTGAAGTGTTGATATACGTTGAAGAGTGAATGAGTATTTGAAGGATCCAAGCAAGTTTGCAGTTGCTGCTGCTCCAGTGTAGCATTGTATTTAAAACTCATTATAGTGCATTGATTCCTTGATTCCACTACTACATAAAGAGTTTGGTGGGCTGATTGTAATCTTTTATGTTGCACACTGATCATTTGCTGAGGATATTGCAGTGACATTGAATTGTGAGTGATTGTTGCTTCTTCTTCACTGGTTGATAGTTATGATCAGTTTCTTTAACGTATAAGATAATGAAGAAAATGACCAGATTTGATAATGCATTAGAGTTGTTAAATACTCTGATACATTCCAATATTGATGATATGGTTAAGATAAACAAAACCTCTCTATTCAATATTAAAGTATGTCTACAAAATGCACAAGAGAATATTGATTTTTTGCAGCTTGAAACTCAGCTATAGCAAGAAGAACTAAAACAGAGGAGTCATTCTGAACATGTTTCTATTCAGAACATTGAGACTGCAACCCATCAGAAGCAAGTCAATGATGTTACAGTTGGTTCAAATTTAGTACCCCATAAAGCAGCAGTTGTACATGCCGATGCAGAAACTCAGTCTGCACTTCCCAAGCCCATCATCAGACCTTGGGAACAGCTTGTCCACAACAAGCACAGAACTGGTCTTGGATATGACAAGGACTTCTCCTTTCATATTTCAGACTACTCAAAGCCCATTCAGTTTTAGAGTGCTGGATTCATTCATGACAGTTCACCTCCTCCTCATGAAAGTTCAGCTTCAGCTGTTCCAGACTCTGCCCCTCTTCCACAACAACAACAACAGATTGTAAAATGCCAACACTGTGACCGAGTTGGCCATTTGAAAGATCACTGTTTTGATCTTCATCCATGTAAGCACTGTCATAAAACCAGTCATTCTTCAAACAGATGCTTCAAAAACAAACATCCTGCAGGAGCAAAGATTCATCTTGGATGGATCGCTTCTTGGCAATGGGCATCAACAGCCAAGAAGATATTCCAAACACATGTCAGAATTTGTTCCAGAGTATTGAACAGTCTTGCAGTTGAGTTTTCTCCATCATCTCACCTTGTATCTGACAGGGGGGAAATGATGGTCATCTACAAGCTTCAAAGCCACATCAAGCGAGCCTGAGCCACAACCTGCCACACCAGTTTTAGAGTTGTAGCCAGAGACAAAGATGCCCCTGAGCATGCCTTCAGTTGGCAATCGGGGACACTTCCTCTAGTAGAAGACTTCAGCTTCTTGCCAGTTTCGGAAGAATTCCAGGAGAAAAATTGAGAATACTTCCTCTAGCAGAAGACTCCATCTTCTTGCCAGTTTTGGAAGAGTTCCAGGAATTGCATTAAGCATTCCAGAGTTGTTGGTCATCCTTAAACCATCACAGGTTGAAACTTCCCTTTTCAGGTTGAAGTTCTCCCTTTTATGCGGGGTGAGACCTCCCTTTCATGGTTGAAGGTTTCCCTCTTTAAAACAATAGGAGCACTTCCTCTAGCAGAAGACTTCAGTTTCTTGATAGTTTTGGAAGAGTTCCGGGAACTGCACTAAGCGTTCTAGTGTTGGTGGTCATCCTTAAACCACCGCCCTTTATACCAACATTTCAGAGAGCACATTCAGCCTTGTGCTGCCATGCATTTTTTCACAGTTTGTATTACAACTCTCTTCTTGGACTCATACATAACCCTTCGGATTAAGGGGGGGAATGTTGGACACCTAATCCTAAATGGGTTAGTGTGGAAGCTAAATAGACTAAGTAGTCCAAGAGACCTTGGGATGTGGAACCCAACGGTCACATATTGTACTATAAATGTAAATAATTTGTTAATAAAAATTGTACTCTCATGATTTATCATTCAAATTATTCTTGCTCCCATGTGTGTTTAACAATAAGAACAAAGGGAAAACATTTGATATGTAATAGTTAAAATCCTTTTCAATTTTCATCTAAGATTTAAAGAATATATATTTTTATTACGAAGAATTTTGAAATCTTTAAATCTTTAAAATCCAATACTTGCACATAAATGGATGTAAAGTTAAATAAATAACATTATCATATAATCTCCTCAAAGTTCACATTATTGTATTCTTAGAATTTTTTTATGAAATCCATGGATAGTGATGACATTTTTTTTTAATAAATAAATTGGCTTTTTTACAATCTTATAATGGTTTATAATCCACCGACCATTGATGACAATTTTTTTAAGAGATAAATTGGATTATATGAAATTGATGTTGAAAATGCAACAAGAAAATCTTAATTTATTTTTTTCCTTGAATTAAATTAGGAATAAAATTGTAATTCCACATCACATGACAACTTGTATTAGTTAACTAAGTTAATTGACTTAGTCGACTCAGTTAATTCTAGTTGAGGGTATAACTTGAGTCATGTAGAGTTTCTACTACATTATAGGAGCCATAACTGAGTTTATTTTGAGTTGTAATTAATTAATTTAGTTTAACTGAGTTAAAGTTAGTTAGACTAGTTCCAACTGATGGAGAAAATGTAGGAGGCCAAACAGTGGGGTGTTTCTTCATGTGTTCAACTAGATAACTAATGAGTCACTCATAAATAACTCATGCATATCAAATCTGAGAGTTACTGAGTTGAGATTGGAGTTTAGGGACAATGTATTATTAGTTGTATACTCATTCGAATTGTACAATTGGTGCATGTAGTCAGAAGAAGGCCTATGATGGATTGTACAATTCCAATTGAGGAATTTCCCTAATTAATAGGGGCTAATTCCCAAGGAAACAACGCAAGGAAATAGGGACTCGGGAAAACAAGAAATTGGTTAAGTATTGGCGTGGGCTTGTCTAGAAGCCGTGAGATAGATAGAGATAGTGCATAGGTTGCTCGGGCTTGAGAAAATAATTGTAATCTTATCACATTTTCTGACTAATGAAATATACATATAGCAGGGGTTTTTAGCTATGGCTTTCCCTAAGAAATCATTGTGTAATGTGTTGATTGAATTATTTCTCTTTTATGCTTCATGATTTCACGATCATTTAATTATTTCCGCTGATGAGTAGAGTATCTTCAAGTCTATTTTTTTAGTAAATTACAATTAGCAGTTTGAATCTACAAGGAATTTCTACATGGTATTGGGGCAGAAATCACTCTAACAGAGGAGAATACATGTTTGTCTTTTGCAGATGAAATTTAATTTACAGTATCATTCTTCAGAGTCAACATGATGTCGTTCTATGGATTGAGACTCGAATATGCCTTTGAGGGTAGTTCAAACTGTATTTCTTGGAAGGACAGGATGGAGGTAGTGTTGGAAGATAACAGGCTGAAGGAATTCATAGACACTAATATTCCTAAGCCTCTAACAATAGATGCTCAAGATCTAGAAGAGTGGAAGAAATGTGTTGCAAAGGTGAGAAGGATCATACTAGAAGGAGTTCAAGATCATATTGTCTCGAAAATTCATGGTAAAGAGACTCCATATGCAATGTGGAAAGCCTTGAAAAACCTGTTTCAGAACAACAATGACCACAGGATGTTCGAATTGAAGGACAAGCTCAGGAAAATCAAGAGGGAGAAGGGTGACACAATACCAAAGTACTTGACCAAGTTGACCTAATGTTGGGATGAGCTTGGAAGTGTTGGTGTTACAGTTGCTAAAGATGATCTAGTAAACCTAACACTTATAGGCCTTCCCAAGAGCTGGCACAACTACTAGGATTCAGTAGATGGGGGGGAGAAGCTACCAGAGTGGGAGTGTTTGTGGTCTAACTTTGTGTAAGAAGATATTTGAAGGAACACTAGAGGTGGATCTTCATCCAAGCATGATGATGAGGAGAACTATACCTTAGCTGCAAAGGAAAAGCACATGAAAAGAAAGGGAAAGGGAAGTCATACCATTCCAAATCATATTCCAATCAGGGCAGAAATAAGGACTTGTTGAAGATTAAATGTTTTCACTGTCATGAGATGGGACACTATGCCATGGAGTTTCTGCACAAGAAGGTTGATAATAAGCCCTCAAGAGGAGCGACAGGTTAAACTCTTTCTTCACAATTCAAGTTGGATTTCACCCTCATTGCTTGCATGGTGACATCAATGATGGGCAGTGTGTAGTATCTGGATAGTGGAGCCTCATTCCATATGATTGAAAACAAATAATTCTTCAGTGACTTGGAGGATAAGGACCTCCAGATGCACATCGAAATGGGAGATGATGGAAGGTATAGTGCGACCGACATTGGTACTGTTACTTTTCAGAGGGAGTCTGGTTCTCCTCTCACATTAAAAGATGTCATGTATGTTCTGGGTCTGAAGAAGAATTTGGTTTCAGTTGCTATGTTGGAGGACCATGGCTACAGTGTGAGATTTAGAAAAGGAAAATATTTCTTTCATCACATATCCTCAGGACAAGTGAAGAGGATCGAGGTTTAGGTGAAGAACCTCTACAAATTGGATGTAGAAGACTGTGCTACTTTGAGCACAAAAGCAGAGAAGGTGCAAAACTGAGACATCAGTGAATTATGGCATAGAATATTGGGCAATATTCACTATGGAGCTTTGAAGATCATGCAACAGATTTCTACATGACTTCCCAAGGGTGCACTAGAGTAGAGAGATACATGAAAGGGGCGTACATTGGGGAAGTACACCAAAGCCACCTTTCATGATGAGGATAGTCAAGCACAAGTGATCCATGAAAGATTTCACTTAGATGTGTGTGGAGCGTTCTCAACAGCCTCCACGCCCAAAAACTAGTATTATGTAATATTTTTAGATGATTTCTCACGTAAGTGATAGATTTTGTTCATGTAGAAGAAAGATAAGACTTTCTCTAAATTTTGTGAACTTAAATCACTTGTTAAGAAAGACACTGGTAGGAAAGTGAAGTCTCTTAGGAGTGATAATGGTGGATAATATGTGTCGAATAAATTCAAGAACTTATGTGCATCAGAAGGCATTCGACGTGAGTTAATAACACCCCATAACCCATAACATAATGGGGTGGATGAAAGGAAGAACACAACTTTTATGGGAGATGCATGGGTGATGTTACATGATCAGGGCCTACCGTTGCACTTATGGCTTGAAGCATGCAACACAACTGTATATGCACAGAACAAGAGTCATCATTGGATTCTCAGGATGAATAGACTAGAAGAAGATTTTTCAGGTAATAAACCATATGTGGCACACTTTAGGATCTTTGGTTCATTAGTTTACTACCATGTTACCAAGGATGCAAGGAAAAATCTAGAGACCAAAACTGAGTTGGGCATATTTGTGGGGTACACTGATACACCTCACAACTATCGGGTGTGCCTTCCATCTCACAAGATGATAGTGGTTCGTAGAGATGTGAAGTTTGATAAAGAGAAGACCATGAGATGTTGCCTTGAGAGGGAGCTTCAGTTACATGAAGATGAGGATCTTTTAGCTACAAAGGAAGAACCTCAGGATGATGTGGAGAAACCACATGCAGAGGAGCAGAGAGTGGAAGCAACCGCTTATGAAGAGACTTCTAGAGATGGAAGGAAGTGCACTAGAGAGGCTGACAAATTAATGCATGTTGCTAGATATAATGTGGGAGCACCCACATCACAATGCAGGTGGAGGAGGTCACCGGATCGGTACACTAGATACATGGATATGATGAGCGAGAATGTAGAGATTGAGCCATACTCATTTGAGGAAGCAGTGCAACAACCAGTATGGGTTGATGCAATGGTAGAGAAGTATGACTCCATTATCAGAAATAATGTTTGGGAAGTGGTACCAAGACCAACAAACACATCAGTGGTGAGTTCCAGATGGATTTACAAGGTAAAGCAAGAAACATATGGGAGTGTGGAGAAACACAAGGTCATATTTCCGGTCAGAGGGTTCTCTCAAGTGGAGGGAATTGATTACGAGGAAACCTTTGCTCCAGTAGCAAGGTACTCTTCAATCAGATCTATTATAACACTTTTAGCATAGATGGATGGAAGATACATCAGATGGATGTGAATACAACATTCCTCAATGAAGTGGTTGAGGAAGAGGTGTACATTGAGAAGCCAGAAGGATTTGAGACCTTCAACAGAGAGTCACATGTGTGCAGATTCAAGAGAGGGTTGTATGAATTGAAACAAGAACCCTGTGCTTAGTACAACAAGATTGATAGCTATTTCACCAGGTTGGGCTTCACCAAAAGTGAAGCAGATGCAAACATTTACCATATTGCAGTTAAAGGTAAATTGTTTATTATAGTATTATATGTCGATGATTTAATTCTAAAAGGTTATGAGAAGCTGATAAAATATTACAAAGAGGATATTGCAAGAGAATTCGAGATGAAGGCCCTGGGGCTCACGAACTATTTACTTGGTATGGAAATATGGCAAGGATATGATAAACTGTTTGTCTCTCATGGAAAGTATGCCAACGGGATACTGAAGAAGTTCCACATGGAGAGCAACAAACATTTGGAGATTCCTCTAACATGGAATCTATGGAAGGAAGATGCTATTTCATGTCAAGTAGTGGAGGCTACTATTTACAAGCATCTTGTGGGTTCACTTATGTATTTGGTGAGCACATGACCGAAAATATGTTTTGCAGTTAACCAACTTAGTCAAGCAATGGTTAAGATAACCAAACTCTATTGGAAGGTAGCTAAACATGTATTGAGATACCTTAGAGGCACCACTCATTTTGGTCTTTGGTACAAACACACAGAAGGAGTGAAGATGCAAGGATTCACAGATGAAGAGTAGGAAGGGATTCCACCCGATAGGAAGAGAACATAAGGGGGAATATTCAGTATTGGATCAACAATAGTTTCTTGGTACAACAAGAAGTAGAGATCAGTTGCACTTAGTTCGACATAAGCATAGTAAATGGTTGCTAGTCAAGCAACTTGTGAGGCTATCTGGATGAGGAATATTCTTGTTGGGTTATTTGGTTAACAGATGGATCCTAAAGTGATTTATTGTGACAATAAAAGTTGTATCAAACTCTCCGAGAACCCAATTTTTCATGATTGGTCCAACCATATAGACATCCAGTATCACCATATACAAGATTGTGTGCATAGGAGAATCATGTTGCTGGAGTACATTCCTACAGAGGAACATGATGTAGATATTTTGACAAAGGCATTATCAAGATGAAAATTCGAGTTTCATAGAGAGAGGGTCAGTTAATTCAAGTTAAGGGTCTAACTTGAGTCATGTAGAGTGTCTCATACATTATAGGAGCCCCGATTGAGTTTATTTTGAGTTGCAATTAATTAATTCAGTTTAATTGAGTTAAAGTCAGTTAAACTAGTTCCAACTGATGGAGGAACTAGTAGTAGGTCAGACAGTGGGGTGTTGCTTCATGCATTAAACTAGTTAACTAATGATTCACTCATAAATAACTCATGCATGTCAGATTTGAGAATTATCCAGTTGAGATTGGAGTTTAGGGACAATGTACTATCAATTGTATAATCATTTGAATTGTATAGGTGGTGCAAGTAGTTAGAGGAAGGAATATGATGGATTGCGCAATTCCAATTGAGGAATTTCCCTAATTAATAGGGTCTAATTCCCAAGGAACAAAACAAGGAAATCGGGACTTGGGCAAGCAAGAAATTAGTTAAGTATTGGCCTAGGTTTGTCTAGGAAGTTGTGAGACAGATACAGATAGTGTAGAGGTTGCTCAAGCTTGAGCAAAGCATTGTAATATTCTCATATTTTCTGACTAATGCAATATAGAAATAACAAGGGTTTTTAGCTATTGCTTTCCCCAGGAAATCATTGTGTAATGTGTTGATTGAATTCTTTCTCTTTTATGCTTTGTGATTTCACGATCATTTAATTGTTTCCGCTGATGAGTAAAGTAGATTCAAGTCTATTGTTTTAGTAAATTCCTATTATTAGTTTGAATCTACAAGGAATTTCTACAATTGATATTGAGTTATATAATTTTTTCTTCTCTATAATATAATGTTGTTATTAATAAATAATAACACACCACTGATATTACTTTTAGTATAACATTAAATAATCATTTGTCATTATTATAAGTTTCAAGTAATTTTTTACTTATTTTTATTAGACGTGCTTCACACATTTTCATGAGGGTACACACACACACAATCTTGATTTCACCAATAATGTAAAAAAAAGAAGTTAAAGAAAAATATAAGTAATTTGTTTTATAAACAAATTTTGAGGGTTAGCTTTGTTGAAGGAAATGTAACTAGGTCCGGTATTCATAAATGTACTTTTGATATTTGTCTTTATTCAATAAAAGAAATATTAAATTTATAGTGTATGTCAATGAGTTTCTTGCTCATTGAAGTAGGTCTAATACAAGTTAAAGTGATATAGGTGAGTCAAAGAGTCAAAATAATTATGTTGAAGACGTTAAGGGTATGTTACATTATGTATAACAGTCAAAGAAGTCACCTCGAAGCAAAGTCAAGTCTCCCCCTAGCAAAGACACTATCAAAAGAAGAAATGGCACCATTAAAAACACCCATCGAAGCAAAGGAAGTCAAGTTGGCCTCAAGGCAACAAGTTGGCCTAAAGGTGGGAAAATCCTCTATATATAGAGGCTGTCCACTCCTCCAAAGAGAACATAATCATCTCTGAAATTAATGAGAAAGTGAAGTCAGATAAAAGGTGTAAAAATCGAGTTTAAAGGAGCCTCTAGTGCAGCGAAGAAGGAAGAGATATAAGTGAAGTCTAAAGGATTGTCTTCGGGTGAATTATAGTTACACATACGAGGAAAAGAATGGTTGTTTGCGGTCACTACAATAACAACATGAAAGTTACTCATCTCTCATCGTTTGGGCTACAAACTAGGCCTACTAGGCCTCTTATTCAAAAAAACAAGGAAGGACCTCAAGTGAAGGAAAGAGGAGCCATATAACATTAAAAAGACCTCTCACATGTGCGATAATTAAGGTTACAGTGCTGTCACGCTAAGCCTACCACTATGCATCAAGAAGGGACTCGGTTTATGAAGAGAAGGAGCATCCTTATTTGAAGGATATCACTAAGTACAAAATATAAGTATCTCTTCTAGGAGGTCTACTAACCGTGGAAGGAAGAACAAAGTGTCGGAAGAAGGATGAAGTGTCGGGCATGAAGTCCCAGAAGGAGGTGGACAAAGTGTTGGGGAAACATAGTGCAGAGAAAAGGAAGGACTTGACTTGTGCTTGGAGGAGCCTCTAGTCAAGGGTCTAGGGTTTGGCATTGATCAAGAAATAACCTTCAATAAGAGAAATCTTACCAAAGAGTTTTCCTCTCAAGACAAGAGAGGTTTTGGCCTTGGCAGAGAGCCCACATCTTGTGTTCTTGTTTTATGTTTTGATAGCAGTTTGATGAAGCACACACACATGCATTAATAAAAGAAGAATAAGATTAAGTTAACAAAGACAAATTGTAAAAAGACTTCACAAATTGTTATCTAGTCCCGAAGAATCACTATACACCTAATTTCCCTAGATTCTTCAACATGGTATTAGAGCTAAGGTGACACGTCAAGGAAAGGGCATCTCAAGAACACTCATAAGGTGACTCATCAAGGAAGGACATCTACAAAGTTGGAGATTCAAGCCAAGAAGTCTCAATTACTTCTAGGACAAGAAGGTCTACCATCTATCATTCATCAAGGAAGACCATAAAGCAAGAAGAAAAGTCTTACATAAAGGCACTACAAAGAAGAGAAGATCAAAGAGGGACCTACATCAGGCCACAAATCATCAAGTAAGTCTCATCGTCAAGCAAGCTCACTTGGAGAAAACATCTTGAAGAACACCAATATTCAAGGAAGGAAATCCATCAAGACTTCAAGGACAAAAGAAGTCAACTACATCTCAAAATCTATAAAGTAAGTAGATGTCCCCTTTTGAATATACATCAATCTATTTTTGCAAGGAAATCAACAAATCGGTAGGTACCAATAACTTTCTTGCATGGAAGAAGAGGACTAATTTACTTCTAAAAGAGAATGAACTTCTAGAACATGTCAAAGGGAATATCACTATCCCTGCTAAGGAACAAACCCAAGCCTTAGACAAGTACAATAAGGATGAGACAAGAACTCAAAGGATTCTAATAGAACCTATCAAGGACTCTCTCATTCCTTATGTCTCCAAATGTGAAACATCAAATATGAGAAGCTAGTAGATCTATTCTCAATATCCACAACTGGTGAAGTGATATCTCTATGAAATGAATTGTACAAGATGAAGATATCAAAGGAAGTAATATCTCCCTACTTCATGAAGATCTCTGAGATGAGGGATCAAATTTAAGAGCTTGGGGAAGTCATGTTTGACAAAGAAATGACAACTGCAGTACTCAATGCTCTACTTGAGGATTGGGGAAACTTCACATCAAGAGTATATGCTAAGAAGGAAGCAACCACACTCAGTGAAATGTGGTCTCTATGCAAGATAGAGGAAACCAGACTTAAAGCAAAGGAATATGTGGGATCAAAAGAGGAAGCATTTGCTACCATGGCCAAGAGAAAGGGAAAATTTTGCAAATTTGGTCCACAAAGAACAAACAACAAAGATATGTCCAAAATCCAACGCTATGGATGCCAAGAATATGAACACTACAAAAGGAATTGTCCTAAACTAAAGAAGGACAACAACAGCAAAAGAAAAAGGGAAGAAGCTCACGTGACTCAAGAGGTGAAAGAAGAAGAAAAGAAGCAAAAGAAGGAAGATCCTTCCTACCACATGAAGATCTCTGAGATGAGGGATTGAATTTAAGAGCTTGGGGAAGTCATGTATGACAGAGAAATGACAATTGCAGTACTAAATGATCTACCTGAGGATTGGGGAAACTTCACATCAAGCATATATGCCAAGAAGGAAGCAACAATACTTAGTGAAATGTGGTCACTATGCAAGATAGAGGAAACTAGACTTAAAGAAAAGGAATATGTGGGATCAAAAGAGCAAGAATTTGCTACCACGGCCAAGAGAAATGGAAAACTTGGTCCACAAATAACAAACAACAAAGATATGTCCAAAATCCAATGCTATTGATGCCAAGAATATGGACACTACAAAAGGAATTGTCCTAAACTAAAGAAGGAAAACAACAACAAAATAAAAAGGGAAGAAGCTCACATGACTCAAGAGGTGAAAGAAGAAGAAAAGAAGAAAATTAAGGAAGATCCTCTGGATCTCTACTATGACTAAGTCAAACTATTTACTTAAAGTCTTATTTCAAAGTTTTGAGCAGGATAGGATCATGTAGGAATAGAATAAAATTTCATGGCTAGAAACATCTTCTAGAATCTAGAAGCATGAAGTACACAGAGTTCTAAATACTCATGTAGAAAGAACATTTATAAATGAAAAAAAAATGCATGGTTAGAAATATCTTATAGAATATAGGAGCATTATAGATATAGCTCAAGATATTCATGTATAAGAAGTATACCTAGAATAGGACCCCATCCACAACGAAATAAAATTGATCATGATTGAGAATCTTAGGAGACCTCCATCATCAAAAGGAAATAAACATTTGCAGGGTAAGGGTTTTCAATATCCTATGATGGAATCTTCAAAAGAAGATTCATAAAGAAAAGCAGATGACTCATTGGGAATCCCATTCATGGGATTCAAGAAAAGGATGATATACAAGCAAGCTAAGATGGAGCAAGAAGTGCCCCATCAAGGACAGCAAAATGAAGCTAAGATGATCAAAGGAGAATCAAGATGAGGTATGTATGCATCAAATTTTAGTCATGTTATCATTTGTTTATTATTGAGTAATGGGAATAGTTCTATAACATGATCAAGTAGGAAAGAATTTATTTCACCAATGACATGCTCAAAGGCATGTACTACAATGCAGTGAAGGTCAACAAAATAAAATACTCACATAATGAGTATAATATTGTTGACCAAGAATCTAGTGAAGAAGAAATGATGACTAGCACTAGAACCAAGAAATGAGGAAGTTCTCTCATAAGGAGTAGGAGGTGGTTGACCTATCTATCCAAGAAGAAGCAAATGAAGAAAGATATCAAGCATGTGAAGAACATCATGATCGAAAATAAACACTGTCTGAAAAAGATCCCCTGAAGACATCTCCTGAAAGAAGACAAGACAACTCTGACTAAGGAAGAAAAATATCAAAGGACCCTTGACACTTATGAAGGCCTTGAAGATATCAAAGGTGCAGATAACTGATTCTACTCCAAAAGGATGTCATGATGAAGAAGACATCCAACAGAAAACACCATTTAATGTTGAAGCAATATCAGGATGGAGCCATGAAGGACTACTAGATCAAAGCATGGGAAAAAGCAAGTATAAAGAAGCATCCATGTGAAGAGTAGTATGAAGCATAGACAAGATGGCAAGGAATATTTAGATGACAAGAGAACCTGATATGTGACAAGAAGGCCACCTTCCACAAAGAAATAAATGACATGACAAATAAGGAAGGAAAGTGATCGATGGATGGTGCCCTACCGAAAGGAAATTTGAAACAAAACTTCATGACATCAAAGGAAAGAAAAAGATCAAGCAGCTGAAGGACCCTTGAAGAAGAAGTTGCTGATACAATTCCCTAGCTAAGAGGGAGTTATAACAAGTTCCCAATTACAAAGGAACTTGAACAAGTACCTTGTCAAAGGATACGTAAGCATGTCTTCCTCAATTGAGAGGAAGTGATAGACACAACATTCTTGTCTTCACTTGGGAAGAAATAATGGGAGGATGGGGTAATCATATGGCATTCGATACTCTTTGAGGATGTGTAGGGAATCCAAGACAAGAGTAGGCAAGAGGATCGATATTATTTGAGGGCTAGGAACCCAAGATAAGAATAGTCCTAGAAGGTCATATTCAATGAACACCTGGGTGGGTATGTACCTTGAGAGACAATGACTATGGTGTCTATATGTCATTGGTCTTGCAAAAATTGTTCTCTGATCTATTGAGAGGTAGAGCTGTCAATCAAGGCCTTGCTGTGGATACAATGTTGGTTACTATGATGCTGTGGCAGATGGATTTCCAATCCGGTTTCTCTTATGTAATTTCTTCAAGATTGATAATAGCCAAACACCTTGTAATGTTGTATGAATACCTACCTAGTTAAGAGGGAGTGTTGAAGGAAATGTAACTAGGTTTGGTTTTCATAAATGTACTTTTTATATTTGTATTTATTTAAGAAAAGAAATATTACTTTTATAATATATGCCAACGAGTTTCTTGCTCATTGAAGTAGTTCTAGCACATGTTAAAGTGCTATAGGTGAGTCAAAGTGTCAAAATAATTATGTTGAAGACCTTAAGGGTATGTTACATTATGTATAAGAGTCAAATAAGTCACCTCCAAGCAAAGTCAAGTCTCTTACTAGCAAAGACACTATCAAAAGAAGCAATGGCACCATTAAAATCACCCATCGAAGCAAAGGAAGTCAAGTCGGAATCATGGCAACAAGTTGGCCTACAAGTCTACCTAAAGGAGGGACAATCCTCTATATATAAAGGCTATCCACGCCTCTAAAGAGAACGCAATCATATATGAAATCAACAAGCAAGTGAAGTCAAATAAAAGGTGGAAAAATTGAGTTTAAAGGAGCCTCTAGTGCAGCGAAGAAGGAAGAGATATAACCAAAGTCTAAGGGACTGTATTAGGTGAATTGCAGTCACACGTGTGAGGAAAATAAGGGTTTTCTGCGGTCACTACAACAACAACATCAAATTTACTCATCTCTCATCGTTTGGGCTACAAACTAGGCCTACTAGGCCTCCTATCCAAGTGAATAAGGAAGGACCTCAAGCGAAGGAAAGAGGAGCCATATAACATCAACAAGACCTCTCATACGTGTGAGAATTAGGGCTGCAGTGCTATCAAACTAAGCCTACCACTATACATCAAGAAGGGACTCATTTGATCAAGAGAAGGAAGGAGTATCCTTAGGTGAAGGATATCACTAAGTACAAAAGATACATATCTCTTCTAGAAGGTCTAATAACATTGGAAGGAGGAACGAAGTGCCGAGAAACAAAGTGCCAGAAGGAGATGGAAAAAGTGTCGGGGAAACATAGTGCAAAGAAAATGAAGGACTTGAATTGTGATTGGATGATCTTCTAGTCAAGGGTCTAGGGTTTGGCACTGATCAAGAAAGAAGCTTCAATAAGAGAAAGCTTACCAAAGGGTTTTCCTCTCAAGAGAAGAGAGGTTTTGGCCCTGACAGAGAGCCAACATCTTGTGTTCTTGTTTTATGTTTTGATAGCAGTTTGATGAAGCACACACACATGCATTAATAATAGAATAAGAAGATTAAGCTAACAAAGACAAATTGTAAAAATACTTCACAAATTGTTATCTAGTCCCGAAGAATCATTCTACACCTAATTTACCTAGATTCTTCAACAAGCTTAAGTGATAATGAGGTAGATGTGTGACCTTATATTTTTCATCTATAGTTGGGAAGGTCATGGGTTTCTTTCTTGATTCCCTCAAGGTAAGGTTTTTTAACGAAGACTATTTATTATCCACAGATCAAGATAAAGTACTTGAACAATTCTCTATGAAAGTTTAATTGGAAGCAATATATATATATATATATATATATATATATATATATATATATATATATATATATATATAATATTTTAAAATCATGTGTATTCTAAGGGAGTGAGAGGATCATATACAATTTGCACATAAAATGAAATAAGTTCCAATTATGCAAATAGATCCTTGTAAACATGTTTTTACATATCTATTTCACTTTTCAATGGTTTGTTTCAGTTAGTATTGTATTTTTTATTTAATTAGGCTAAAAACTAAGCTAATGGATCATCATAAACAAAAAAAAGTTCATGATACATTTGAATTCCAATTCATTTTTCTAAAATGTGGCCTAAAACCAAATTAATGCACCAATACTACAAAAAAAGAGAGCATATGAGGCATAAATTGGCCAACAACATTGTATATGAGGCATAAATTGGCCAACAATGTCATGAATAATATTAACCATCAAATATCATACTGATTTGATATGAAAATTTATTTACTTTGTTTAATGATGAAGCTCTCATACAAATGATAATATTTTCCCAAAAATATTAAAACATGTTGTTTATGAAGAAGCAATTTTGGAAAAGGAAAAGCTAAAAGAGTAGCTATCTGAATATGTTGTTGCAAAGTAATTGTTCCCAAAAAGTGATATCTTCGAAGTTAGTTTCACAAATGTTGGATGTGTTGATATTGAGAATAATTAAAGAAAGCATATTCAAAGTTGCATTATGTAGTTGTTCACTAATTGGTAGAGCAAAAAGCTTTGTATTTTGAAAATATGAGAAGATCTGCATACATGAGCGGAAAAAGTGATATCATTGAATAAATAAATCTTAAAAGCTTTGAAAAAAAACCAATTATGGTTTAGTAAACAAAAAAATTAAATCTGAAAAATTAGAGAGATGTTAGAATGAAATTAGAGTCTATAGAGCATTGCAAATATATATGCTACAATAGTCATTTAAAAAACAAATAAACATTATTAATAAACACACAAAAATTATTAGCTATCTTAATTAAATGTAAAATATAAATAATGGTCACTAAATAATGTAAAGTATGATGCCACTATGCTTTGCAACTTGGGTTTTTTTGAGTTTGTTATAGTTGAATTATTATTATTTTTTTTCTTCAAAAAATGTATTCAAAGCACATATGAAATCAAAGACTATAGAAAGAAAAATATGAAATTTTCGGAAAGTCTAAATAGATAAAGTACATAGACAAATGCATATGAAATTGTGTTTTTTGGAGTGATGATATCCCTTATCAATGTATTTTTAGTCCAAAAATTCTTTACATAAATATGACAAATTGAAAAGGTAAAACGATTTGAGAGAACATGGTGCAAATAAGTCTAATGTAATAATAATCATATAAATACAAATGAATTATTTTATAGATATGTGATATATATTTTTCTCTTCATGTCGAAGCTATTCAAATATGCTAATAACATATAAAATTTAATATCTATACTACAAGTGAATGTAGAATAACGATTCAATAAAGAGCCAACCTCATTCTTGTGATGAAGAAGTTGGTTTGAAATGATCTAACTTTGATATTGTAAACAATGAGTAAAAATGAGAGGTAAGAAAGGTGATGAATAGATTTGTGATTTTGTATAACACATTATGTATATAGAAGAATAAATATCATAGAAGAGGTTTTCAAAATTTCATATAACTATGCTCTAATGTTATTTAGAATTAACGGGATTTTGGTAGGAAAATATGTTACTATTTTTATGTCTCTTGCTGAATTTTTTTTTTATATAAATCCTAAACTCACAAACTAATTGTTGATAATTAAGTCAAATATAATTGAAAAATTATACCACTAGAGCACAAAACAATGTGAAATAACTGATTTACAATTGAACATTGGGGATTATACATTTATATCCCATTTATATGTTCATCCTTATGGAGCAATGAAGGTGACATTATTCTGGGTTCACCCTGGATGGAAACACTAGGGGTCCTTAATTTTAAATATGAAGAAGAAGTTTTTGACATTCTCCTACAAGAAGAAAAAATAAAAATATAGGATGTTATACTGAAGCCAGATTCAATAACACAATAAGACAAAATATATTTCAAAAACGATTCTTCAAGAAGGTCAAAAGTCGGTGAAAAATATGAACAAGGAAGTTGACAAAATTATTGCTGTCAAAAATGAAGAAATTTCTTGGTTTAAGGACCACAGAGAAAAGTTACTTCAGTAGATTAAAAAGATTAAGAAAGATAAGAATTTGTTGGAAACCAGAGTACAATAATATATCAAGAGGGAAGCATCGAAATCTTTAGATGTAAAAATACAAGTAGAGGAAAAATGAACAAAAACATATCCAATCAATATCACAACTCAAGAAGATCCTAATCCAATTGAAGTGAATACATACTTAGAGGTTGAAATTCAAACGACAAAAAATTCAAGTGAAGATCCAATTATTAACCAAGTGATTTCTATATGTGAAGGAAATCAACTACCTCAAGTAAACCAATAAAATTGCCACAAACAAGATAAGGGGAAATTAGTTCACAAGAACTCCTTCTCGACACCCAAATAATAAAGCAGACAGCTCAACTAGTCTACATATCCATGTCACTCAGATAAAAAATAAGTGATTTATATTTCAAAGAATATTTATGTCACCATAATCTAGTCTTATGATAGGAATTCATCTTAAGTTTCCACTACTCACAAGATTCCACAAAAGATAAATATGGGATGGTTAGATCATTTCACAGTACAAAAAATATGTACCACACTTAGAAGTTCATATCATCTTGTATCGTCGAAAATGTCGCTTCTGAGAATTGAAAAAGACAAAAAGACATTATAAGGCATAAAAAATATCAAGCATTGCCATCAATAAGCTTTTAGGAAAAAGTTTTTCTAAAGGGGAAGGAAATGTTATGAATATAATATATAATTAATCATTAACAAAAATAATTAACATATTGAAGAGACATGTCCTAAAGGACATGACTATTCATAAAGGGGCATATTGGCTAGTATATAAGCAGACCCTCATTTGTAAACAATATATCATACCATATCTCTTATACATTAAACATTATTAATAAATATGTTACTTATCCTATTACATATACTTAATATTCTAGATATTATGAATATTCTGCTGAGTATACAAAACATGTTCGTTACAAGATCACTATGCCGATTTTGTGTGTGATAATAACTCGAGGAAAGTTACTTCATACACATATATTAGAGTGAACCTGAACAACTTAAATAAAGCTATAATATTTAGAAAATGATTAATTGAGGGTATAAATCCTATTTTATTTTTGAAAACAATTGTAAATGAGACCACTTATGGTTGTGAGAAAACATAAACCCTTCTTTGAAACTCTAACCATTCTTGTATCTTATATTTATGTGAAGCTTATGGTTGTAGCATCTCCGAAGAATTGTGTATAAGATCAAACAAATCCTTCTTTTTTTTATAATATAAATCATAAAATTAAAATCAATATATCCTGCATTATCCTTCTCACAAATATTGGATTTTCTTCCATTAAGAGTATCACTATCACTGGGTACTCAACGTACACACACTTGGAAACTAACATGAAATAAAAAAAAATCATCATAAGATTTATTCAAACTTTAGTCTAGGATACTTGAAGCTCAAGAGGGCTTGGCATACAGAAGCCAAGTCTTTGATAAGTCCTTGGAGAATAAAAGAGGTCACTCAATAGGCTAATGATATGAAGATGAAATAAAAATATGATACCAAAACAACCATATTAATTTAAATGACTGGTAAAGATAGATATGAATCAATCCATAATAGGCATCAAGACACTTCATGATAAATTTCATATTACCATTTCACTTTAGTTAAAATTATTTTTGTTATTATTGATATAAAAAGAATTAATATATGAATTAAACATTTATATTTAAAAAACCATGTATCAAGAAAAACATAGCCAAACAATAATAATAAAATTTAAATAGTGTAAATAGTACACACACACACACACACACACACACACACACATAACTACCTTTGAGATAAATCTCAGCTCTCTATCTTAACTAATACCAAAATTAGCGCACTCATATAAATTAAATAGTTGGTAAATCTTGGTAGACATCAAAACACTTACCTCATGATACATCTCACATTGAGAAAATTACAAAAAATCATAAAATATAACTATATTATTATTATTATTATTATTATTATTTATAAAAATAATTAATATATGAGTTAAAGACACATACATAAACATGTAACAAGGTTCTTAGTCATGGACATTCAACCCCACTTTATTATGGATAATTTTAACTTGTAAATACATACATCATGACTTACTAATACCACATGCTCAAAATAACCATAACTCATGTTCATATCACATTTTAAAAAATTATTTTACATGTGTATATTTCAGTATAGGGCTTCCAAAAGTTTAATTTAATTATGAATAATTATATATGTTTAACTCATATATTACTTTTTGTAATTAATAATAATAATAATAATAATAATAATAATAATAATAATAATAATAATAATAATAAAATAATCTAAAATAAAGTCATAATTTAGTTAATTTTTATGATTTTTTAGTCTTAGCAATGTGATATGTATCAGGAAATAAGTGTGCTTTAATTCTTATAATGTATTGATGCCTATTGGCATTTACCAGTCATTTAATCTATATTCTTATTCAATATAATTAGAAAGGAGAAAAAAAGAATAACTAATGTTGAGATAAATATCAACTTTTGCTTTATGAATAGTAATAAGAATATTCTAATGACCATTTAATTTAATTTATAAAGGACATAACTACTTTTGAGAAAAATCTCAACCTTTGATTTATGACTATTATTAAAAATACTCTAAAATAGTATGTGGAGGTTATTTTGGAAGCCCTTTTCAAAATAAACATGCCTATTGGCATCAATTTTACATTGAGGTTAAATCCCTACCATCCACTTAATAATTATTAATAATTAATTAAAAATTATGAAGCCTATTCCAAAATAAACATGCAACTATAAAGAGGTCATGAACCCTAATTTGGAATATCAAAAACATCTATTTAGTAAAGAAGAAAATAGACATTGATAAAAAAATATTGAATTCTCAGTATGCATGGCGAAATATAGTATTGAACAATCATTAAAACTTGGTGGGATGGTAAAAAATTGTTGCGTTGAGAGACACATTCTACAACCTAGTATGATGTGTAAGCATGCCCGTCTGTCATCAAAGTTGAAATTTTTCTCATGTCGGCCAAACTAAAAATTTAAAAAAATCTAAAAATAAAAATAATTAATTTAAATGTTTTATATAGTTATCCAAATTCAAAGTATATGACAAAATAACTATTAAAATCATAACATAATTGTATTGTGATAAAATTATATTATGCGTTTAAAAGTTATTTGATCATATACATTGAATTTGAATGGATCATAAATTTACCTCGAACAAATATTTTTACCACATTAAAATTCCAAATCAGATAAAATTTTAAACATCTTTACTCTTTACTAAATTCGATACCATTTAGTAAATTAAAATAAAATGTTATTTCAACACAAAGAATCTAAAATCTTGCTCCAAAATATTTTAATATTTCTTTTAATTAAATATTTGTAAAATGAATCTTTAAAAGTAAAACCATATCCTATGGATATATTAAAATCTCTAAAGACATAAATATTTCCATGTCAAAGTTGTAATATTTGAATTTTTTTTATCATGCCATGTAAAAAATATCATTAAATCTAATATTAATATTAATATTAATATTATAAATTTAATAACTTAGGATTAATACAATATTAAATTTAATATAATATTAAATTTTATATTATAATATATAATGATATATATTAACTCTAGATATATATGGGAGGGAAGAACAAAGACAAAGTGATAGAGGTGGAGAGATAGAGGGAGTGAGAGGAAGGGAGAGAAAGGGAGAGAGAGGAAGGATGAGAGAGGACTTGAGAGACAAAAGGAGAGGGAGGGATAAAGAAATGGAGTTGGAAGGAAAGAGAGGGAGGGAAGAAGAATCACAAAGATAGAGAAAAGTGGAGAGAGAGAGAGAGGGAGTGACAAGGGAGAGATGGAGAGAGAGTGTATAGGTTTGGGGGTGAGATAGAGAGATAAAGAAGGAGAGATGGAGAGAAGAGGGGGGGAGAGAGAGAGAGAGAGAGAGAGAGAGAGAGAGAGAGAGAGAGAGAGATAAGGGGGAGAGATAGAGAGAGGTTGGAGAGAAAGGGAGAGAGAGGAAAGAAGAGAGCTTGGATGTGAGAGAAAGAAGGAGAGATGAAGGGAGAGAAAGAGGGAGGTAAGAAGAAAGTGTTATGAAACCAGCTCACAAAATAGAAGAAAAGATAGGTAAATGACTTCAAAATCAGCCTCTTCGAGTGGGAAACCTCCTCTACATTACACAAATGAACATTCTTGGATGATTCAAATGAAAAAACCTCCTTTCTATATATAGGATTCTAAGGGGTCACAATTAATCAGAGATGACATAACAATAATAATGTAAGGGCACAATAATAAAAATAATGGGCTTCTAAGGGGCACAATAATAACAATATGGGGACAACATGGGCACAACAATAATAATAAGGGGCTACAATGACAATAATAATAAGGGAACACACTAGTATTATAGGGTCCTAACATGCCCCTCTCCTTCAAAAAAGTGTTGTCCTCAACGCTTTAGTAGTTCTGGATGCTTCTGTATAAAATTCTCATTCTCCCATGTGGAATATTCAGCGGGTAAGTTCTTCCACTTGATGAGATACTCTGAAATTGATCGATTTCGTAGCTGCCGATTTTTATTTTTGTTACTGCTTCAGGTTCTAATATGATTTTTCCTTCCTCGTCAAGGTCTGGCAATATTGTTTGAACTGAGAGCTTGTCACCTATAACCTTCTTTAAGCATGACACATGGAAAACTAGGTGCACTCGAGAATATGTAGGAAGCTCCAATTTGTATGCCATAGTACCAATCTTTTGTAACACCTTGTACGGACCATAATACTTTGGTGATAATTTATTATCCTTCTTAACTTTATTGAGGGACATTTTTTTGTATGGTTGTAGTGTAGAAATACCCTGTCACCTACATCAAAACTTCTTTCGCTGCGATGTTGATCTTCCTATTGTTTCATTCTATTCTGCACCAAAGCGAGGTTATCCTTCAAGAGTTGGATAAATTTTTGTTGATGCTCGATGTGATCTTCCAATGCTTTAACCTTATAATTTTCTCTTAAAGATGATGTGACTAACAATGGATGATATCCATAGTGCCATAAATGGGGTCATTTTTTCTATAGTATGGAAGGGAGTGTTATACCACCATTCAACTAGAAGCAACCACTTGACCCATTGTGTCTATTTATCAGATACAAAGCAACGAAGATATCCTTCCAAACATTTGTTCACTACCTCAATTTTCCCTTCATATTGGGGACGATAAGATGAGCTATGAGCTAACTGAGTACCCAAACAAGAAAATAATTATGTCCAAAAATGTCCAGTGAAAATGGGATCTCTGTCGCTTACAATAATCTTTGGGTTTCGATGTAGCTTTTGAATTGTTTCCATAAACGCAGTAGCAACTATACTGGCTTTAAATGGATGAGATAATGCACAAAAGTGTGCATACTTGGTAAGTCTATCAACTACCACCATGATGGAACTCTTTCCTTCAGACTTGGCTAAACCTATGATAAAATCCATTGAAACCTCCTCCCATTGTTGACTTGGAATGGATAAAGGTTGTAACAGAACTAAGGTCTTAATTGTCTCAACTTTATTTTGTTGGAAAACCAAACATTCCACCACAAACTATTGAATATAAGATTTAAGGCCATCCCAAAAAAATCCTTCTTAACCCTATGGTAAGTTTTTAAAAATCCTAAGTGCCCTCCTAAGCTGGGAGAGGTGTGAAATTTAAAAAGAATCTTTTGTTTGATTTGGGAATTCTTATAGAGGTATAAGCGATCTTTGTACAATAACAGATCATTTTTTCCAGCTAAATGTATAAGATGTACTGGGATCTTGCTGCAAATTTTGAATGAGTCCGCACATTTCCTCGTCATTCTTCCATTCATCCCTTGCTTCGTTTATCCAATTTGGTTGGATAATAGTAATGACACAAAACAATGTATCCACATCCTCATCCTTTCTTGAGAGTGCATCTGCAACAACATTTTTCTTCCCTTTTTTGTAGATGATTTCAAAGTCATAACCCAACATATTTGTGACACATTTTTGCTGCTCTTCGAAAGATAATATTTGTTCTAAAAAGTATTTAAGACTATCATGATATGTTTTTACCTTGAAGTGTCTTCCCATTAGGTAAGGTCGTCATTTATTAAGTGCATGTAGTACTGCCAACATTTCCTTTTGATAAATAGCTTTGTGTAAATACTTTCCTTTGATTAGATGACTTTCGAAAGCAATGGGTCTTCCTTCTTGTATTAAAACAACACCAATTCCATTTCATGAGGCATCACATTCCACAGTAAAGGTTTTTGTGAAGTCTTGTGTAGCTAAGAGCGGTGCTTGGCACATTGCCTCTTTAAGACGTTCAAATGCCTTTGTTGCTTTTGGAGTCCAAGAAAATGCATCTTCTTTTAGTAATGTTGTTAAAGATGCTGCTATTCTCCCATAATTCTTAACAAATTTGTGATAATAACCTGTCAACTCGATAAATCCTCGTAGATGCTTTATGGATGTGGGGATTTTCCATTCGCTCTAATGGGTTTAATTTTGCTAGGGTCTACCTTAACACCTTCATGAGATACAATATGACCCAGATATTCCACGTCTTGTACTCCAAAGAAACATTTGGAGGCTTTTGCATATAATTTTTTCTCCTCCAATAGTTTGAGCACCATGTCAAAATTTTGAACATGATCCTTCCAAGACTTACTATAGATTAATATATCATAAAAAAATACAAACACAAATTTTCTAAGGAAGGGTTTGAAAAAGGAATTCATCAAAACTTGAAATGTAGAAGGTGCATTGGTAAGGCCAAAAGGCATGACCAAAAATTCATAATGACCCTCATGAGTTCCAAATGCTATTTTCAGAATGTCTTCAGTCTTCATTTTGATTTCATGATATCCTGAACGAAGATCCAACTTGGTGAAGTAAATTGCTCCATGTAATTCATCCAATAATTCATCAATGACAAGGAATGGGAAATTTATCTTTTAGTGAGGTTGTTGAGCTCCCTATAATCCGGACATATGCACCATGATCCATCCCTTTTGTGCACCAATACTACTGGATCAGAGAAGAAACTTTGACTAGGTTGAATTATACCAGCCTCTAACATTTCTGCAACCATACGTTCGATTTCACTCTTTTGGGCATATGGATATCTGTAAGGCCTGATGTTTGGAGGAACACTTCCTGTAATTGAATGAATAGGATGATCATGATCATGAATAGGTGGGAGGCCTTTGGGAGTCTCAAATACCTTGGAATGATTGTCCAATTTCTTTTGGAGATCTAGAGAAATAGATTATTTCGATGTGGGAACCTATAGTGAACATAATTATGAAATTATGCCCCATTTTTCTTTCTTTAGAAGATTTGTCATGCTGTTAGAGCTAATTATCTTTCTTTGTTTCCTTGTGATACGCCTTAATTCAACTTCGTTTCCTTCTGAAAAAAAATTCAAGAAAAGTTCTTGAAAATTAAAAGCTATCGTACTCAAATATTGTAGCCATTGGACTCCTAGTACAACATCAACACCACTCGTTGGAATGGAAAGCATTGAAATAGTCAATACATATTATCCCATGGATAGCTTGATATTATGGCACTTTACAGAGAAATCTATGGTTCCTCCATTTGCAACCATCACTTGACATTCTAGTGCTAGATATAGGAAGCAATGCAATTCCTTGGCTATCTTACAATGAATAAAATTATGGGTACTACCTGAATCAATCAACACTATTACCTTTTTCTTCTTGATATGTACTTTTATATTAAGGGTTTGAGGAGTGGTACTTCCTGCCAATGCATTACAAGATATGGTCAGATTCTTTTCTTCTTTCTCTAGGGTTTTTTCCTAGTGTATATCCTCTTCTTTTGACGTTTCTTGTTCTTTTTATTCCTCCTCTTCACACTATGTAAAATAATTTCTTCTCAACACACTTATGACCTTTATTGTATTTTCTATCACAACTATAACAAATCCCTTTTGCTCTTTTTTCTTCCAATTGTTGTGGTGTCAACCTTGTAGGTTGTGGATGGCTAGGGGAAACAACACTTCCATATTTATAGTTGTGAGTGGTAGGCTTCCTTGTTGCCATAATTTTTATTTCAATTTTTCTTGTCAACCTGAATGCGTTCTCCAATGAATCAGGTTCCCAAAGGCGAACCTCATGTTGGATGTTATCCTTTAAAGTCCCCATGGACACATCAATCCTATGCTCCTTTGGAATATCTTTTACCCTTATAATCAATTTTTGGAACTCCTCAATGTGCTTCACCATCGAACCCTTTTGTTTGAGATTTATCAATTGGCTAAAGAAGGTGTTTCATTTTGTATCCTCATAATGTGCTATCGATATCATACAAACTGATGGGTTCTAAATATAAAGTTACAATGCCTACCTTTTGTTTGTTTTTCACATTATGGAGATCGAAATATTGCTCCATCTATAGTATCCATGTTACGGGATCCTTGTCATCAAAATTCCTCATATCGATCTTTGGAACATGGTGAGTCCTCAATGCAGCGTTAGATTCTATGAAATCATGATTAACATTTTTTTGGTTCTTATCATGAATTTCCTCTACTAAATTTTCGCCATTAGGAAGCATTTCTTGTAGATACTTGGCCAAACCTCCTTTCAAACCTGCCATGTCTATCTTAAAATATTCAATGTTTCCTTTCATTTTTTCTTCTAAACCATCCATCTTAGCTTCCATGCCATCCATTATGCATTTCTTTAAACCATCCATCTTAGCTACTATTACTTTTTATGAGAGTGAAATTTGTTGCACTTGGTCTCATAATTTTGATATATCATGTTGCATTTCTTCCTCTTCTTCATGAATCATGGTAGATCTTTCAGGTTTCTTACTAAATATTTCCATTTTCTCTTTTCGGGGCATCAATTAATGATAATTATGCTTCAATATGCCCTTTGAATCACTTAAAGCTATTGTTTCAAACCAATCTTATGAATTTAAGAAAAAAACTACATAGCTTTCTTTTTTCGCTTCGTAGGAGATTTATATTGAATTTGTTTTATCTTTGTAATTTTAGATCTCCAAGGTCTAAAATTTCGCCTTGTGGTAACCCTCGGAGTTCTCTTTCCAAACCCACAATTATGATCAAGATTGGATTCTTCAAGAAATATTTATGCCAAATCTCCCACAATGACCTGATTATAAACTAGTTCAGTAGAGTGAACTTGTATGACATGCCACGTATTACTGTTTCGACCTTCAGACCTGAAAATGCTACACAGAAAAATATAGTCCATCCTCTTTATGTAACTTCTTACTAAATTTCAATATAATGCTTAGAGCGAAAATTATGAGGATTTTACCAAGGTCACCTGTTTGAGATGTAATTTGGTAGCCTGCAAAAACCCTAACTTCCTTGGACCATATCTCCGAAAATATAGTGAAACAAGATCTGAAATGCAGATCCGAGGTTCATCGAGCTTTTGGCTCAAATGGGTTTAAATTTTAGCTTCTAAAACTTTCAAAAAATGTTATAGCAACAATTCCATGATGATCTGTTTGGAGCAACAAAACCCTAGAATCCAAAGCTCTGATACCAAATGTTATGCAACCAACTCTCAAAATAGAAGAAAATATAGGAAAAAGACTTCAAAATTAGCCTCTTTGAGGGGGGGAACTCCTTTAAATTACATAAATGAAAAATTATTGGATGATTCAAATGGAAAAACCTCCTTTCTATATATAGGAGTCTAAGGGGTCACAATATAATCAAAGTCGACATAACAATAATGTAAGGGCACAAAAATAAAAATAGTGGGCTTCTATGGGGCACAATAATAACAATATGGGGACAACATGGGAACAAAAATAATAATAAGGGGCTACAATGACAATAATAATAAGGGAATACACTAGTATTATAGGGACCTAACAAAAAGACACACAAAGAGAAAGGTGGAATGAGAGAGAGGGAGTGATAAGGGAGATGAAGAGAGATGGAGAGAGGAGAGCAAGAGGGAAGAGAGATAGAAAGGGGGAGAGAGGGAGATAAGGGGAAGAAAAAGAGATATGGATAGGAATAGGGAGGGAGAGATAGATAAACATGGAGAAAGGGTGTGTATGTTTTAGGGGTGATATAGAGAGAAAAAAGAGAGACGGAGAGAGATGTATATATAGACGGAAGGTGAAGAGAGGGAATAAGAGAGAGATAGAGAGAGGGAGAGATAGATAGACATGGAAGGAGAAAGCATGTGTGTTTGGGGAGGGGGGATGATATAGAGAGACAAATAAGGAGAGATGGAGGGATATATAGATATAAATGGAGGGGGGAGAGAGGGAAGAAGAATTCTTGCACTAGATGCATTGATTTATATGTAGATGGTGATTTCTAATCCTATTTGATTGGTTGCATTGAAGGAGAACAAATGAAGGACATGGGAGAAGAGGAATGAAGAGAAGGGAGAGAAGGGTAAGAGAGAGAGAGAGAAGGAGACCCAAAGATGGAGGGGGGAGAGAGGGGGAGAGAGAGAAGGAGGGAGGGAGGGAGATAATGATAGGGTTGAATGGAAGAGAGAGAGAGAGAGAGAGAGAGAGTTGGGAGAGAAATGGAGAGAGACGACTTGAGATAGAGGAGGAGAGAGGGAGGGAGAGAGAGGAGGAGACAGGAAGGATAAAGAGATGGATTTGGAAGGGGAGAGAGGGAGGGAAGAAAAATTACATACATAAATAAAAGTGGAGTGAGAAAGAGGGAGGGGGAGTGAAAAGGAAGGGATGGAGAGAGAGTGTGTGTGTTTGGGGGTGAGACAGAGAGACAAAGAAGGAGATATGGAGGGCGATATAGATATATATGGGGGGGGGGGGTGTGAGGGGATAATATTTCTTGCACTAAATGCATTGAATTCAAGGTATATGGTGATTTATAATCTTATTTGATTGCTTGCACTAGATGCATTAATTTCAGTGTAGATGTTGATTTCTAATGATATTTGATTTGTTTCACTAGATGCAATGATTTCAGTGTAAATGTTGATTTCTAATTCTATTTGATTGCTTGCATTAGATGCGTTGATTTCAGTTTAGATGTTCTCTAATTTTATTTGATTTCTTGCACTAAATACATTGATTTCAGTGTATATATTGATTTCTAATTCTATTTTATTGCTTGCACTAGATGCATTGATTTCGGTGTAGATGTTGATTTCTAATCCTATTTGATTTCTTTCACTAGATGAATTGATTCTAGTGTAGATTGTGATTTCTAATCCTATTTGATTGGTTGCACCAGATGCATTGATTTTGAGTGTAGATGGTGATTTTTAATCCTATTTTTCTTCTTGCACTAGATGCATTGATTTTAGTGTAGATGTTCATTTCTAATCGTATTTGATTTCTTGCACTAGATGCATTGATTTTAGTGTAAATGTTTATGTCTAATCTTATTTGATTGCTTTCACTAGATGCATTGATTTTAGTGTAGATGTTTATTTCTAATCTTATTTGATTGCTTGCATTAGATTCTTTAATTTCAGTGTAGATGTTTTCTAATCTTATTTAATTTAATATATTAGATGCATTAATTTCAGTGTAGATGATGAATTCTGATTTGATGCAACTCAATGTATGTTGTTACATTAACTTAAAGTGATTGGATTAACAACGTGCATTGATTTTAGTGTAATCATAAAAAAATGATTGACAATTTGTATTGATTTTTGTGTTATAGTAATTCAACATATTAATATTGGAGAGCAAGAGAGACAAGGTATGATGTCTACTACAATAGTTCGAGTTAAAGAATTGAATGGTTTACAATCTCAGCTATCCTTTTCATATAATCGATATGAAAAGATGGAAAAACTAACAAATAATTCAAAGATTTTGTAAATATGACCACTCATTAAAAAAGATAAAAATTACATTATTTCTTGACTTTTTCAAAAAAAACTATAGGTAAAAAAAAATCGTCAAAATATTTTGAAGGAAATAGCTTATTTCAAACATTAGTAATGAAACAAATGATTTCAAGAGTAATCTTGATGCAGTAAATTATTAAAACTACTCTTCAAAATATATTTAGTAATACCTGGAGGGACACTATTAAGAATTATTAATTGTCAAAAGTTGTGATACCTAAAATTAAATGAAATATATGTGTAGTATCAATCCTCTTGCAAAATATCAACAATATTGTCTCCCTTTTTCATCACCAACTAATTACTAACAAACAATTTCATACACAGAAATATAACACAATAATTGTAACATTCACAAACATTACCATCCAAATACAAACACATAAACACACAAACCACTCAAAGCATCCAAGTGTAGACGTCAAGCAAGGAAGAAACAAAAACAAAATTAAAGAAGAGAATGATATAGTCATGTAAAACAAAGAAAACATAATGTAAATTTCAAAGTATGAAGTTTATCTCAAACATATACATAATAATGATAATCTAAAAATGTGTCATTGTTGCCCTCAACTAGAACCAACCTAGATCCATCTAACTCCAGATCTATCATGTGCCGAGAGGGATCAAATCCCTTGAGGTGAAAACCTTTCCTCAAATTCCACACTCCAAAAACAAGGTTTGCACCTCGAGAGATTTGATCCCTCTCGGCGTGTTGCCACAGAAAGTGTCTAGGGACCGCGACAACGCTCAGAGTAAGGGTTTTCACTCTAAACTTTACTCACTCTGTTTATACTTTCTCCTAGAAAAGTCAAGTGGGTTAGTCCCTAAGGTGAATGAATGAGAATAGCCTATGAAACACAGGCTCTAGGAGACCTGAAGATGGACAACCTGATGAATTTAGAACAAATCTTGGTCAACTGAGATGAATAGATTAAACACAAGACACAACCACAAGATAGAAATGATTATAGACCAGTGCCTTAATATTCGATTAACCATAGACTGAACATAAACAAGATATCCCAAGTAATTTATATATGTGACGAATAGTGACAATCATGAATGATTAAATGCGAATGCTTAAAACTTTATCATGCAAGAGATTCCAGATTTAAAATAATTTTCATTAAAAATTTAGATCGAGAACAATTTTCCAATAGGCAATATAATTTTGTAAAACATTAATTGCACTTGCCAATAGAGAAATCAGTTACCACGAAAGGACACCAAGGAACTTTAGATGAACAAGTTAATTTTTCCTTAGGAAATTAAAGAGATTAGCTTTTTAATGTGGCAAAAGCAAATTAAAAGGGTTAATAAATCGAAATTTTTAATGGGACATGGGCCACATTAAAATTTTTAATGTATTAGCGCAAATTCTCTTTTAATTTAATCCTTTAGTAATCTCAAGTCACAAAAATAAAGATTTTTTAAACTTTAGATTTTTTAATGTTTTAAGGTTTTGGGTTTTTAATTTTTAATGATGTTTTTTTTGTTTTTTGTTTTTTGTTTTGTTTTGTTTTTTTTTTTTTTCCTACCTTTTTTCAAATGAAAATAAATAAAATCAAAATCATTAAAAAAATGATAAAATGTGAAACAAAATTTCAAATTGAAAATAAATAAACAAAAGGGAAATCAAAAAATAAAAAACAAAAATAAATGAAATCAAAAAAAAAAGGGGGAAAAAAAGAAGAAAAAAGTTAATACAAAATCAAATTTCAAATGAAACTTTAAAAATATGCTAACCCTAATGAAATGAAACTAAAGCGTAAGAAATAAAAAATAAACCAAAGAAAAGAAATCAAAATATGTTTGGAGGCTTGGATTGACAACGGAGAGAGGAAATCGACGAAGGAGAAATTTGAAGGATGAAGTGTCATGAGAGGAACTTTGGTTAGTGTGCAAGTCGATGGGTGAGCAACAAGGTAACGAAAGGGTACATAGGGAAACTGATAGGGAGAGGAGTGTATGACATAGAAGAAAGGGATTTGCAGTGACGGAGAAGGGGAAAGGACGTAGGAGGAGGATGCAAACTCGAGTAGCAGGGATGGAAACTGCAGAGCGTTGAGGTAGGGTAAGGTACGCAAGAGGAGGATGCAAACTAGAGTAGCACAGATAGAAACCGCAGAGCGTGGAGGGAAGAAGGTCGCGGATCTGACGAAGGTGGAGAAGGACGCAGGTGGATTGAGGGTTTGCAATAGGCACACGATTGTGGGCCTGTCCTTAATTTTTTTTTGGTTTTGCAGCAAACCCAAAAACCCAGGCACCAGATAAAAGAAAATCAGACAAATGGTAGCCAAAAAACCCCTTAAGATATTTCCAGAAATTCTTGATTACATGCTAAATCCTTTTGCTTCAGATTTATTCCTGAAACCCTCATGAAAGTTTCTATATCTAAAATTTTCACAACCATTGGACTGCAAATTTTTTAAATAATATCCCTTGAAAATTACGTTGATAAGCCCCAGAGATCCAGATCTTACCCTCCAGGGCCTAGATCTGGACTCTACACAAATTTCCTTCTCAGATCTGTAGCTGCACGACAACAAGAAAACACCCAAATGATATATACAATGATAAAAACTAAAACCCAGAAAAACCCATGTTAGAAAAATAAATACAAAATTTGCAAACTACGGATTCTAATCAACCAGATTTGTCATTATATTACACAAAAAAAATTAATTTTTAAATTTTAAAGGAGGTGCTAACTCGAAACCCTTCATGCATCACCAAAAGAAAAATCTTATGATAAGCTCGTAATTAATTTTACTGTACTCCTCAGAAAACACGGATCGAGAGTTGGCTAGTTCAACTGAAAACTTCCCCTAACACCCGAGGATATAACATCAAGATTTCCCTGCAAAACTCAATCCAGCCATTAAAAATAGAGCGAGAAAACAATAATAAAACTCAGACAAATAGAGATACCTACTATTACGTTCAAAATTTAGATTATTATTCAAACCCTAGTGACTGAGAAAGATACTTGTACTCAAACCACTCTTTAGAAGCTATTATCAATGGCTTTAGAAAAACGTATACATGAAAACAACACATCTTACAGTATTCCCATGAAGAGTAACACTAGCGAAACTTAACCCCAAAGTATTTCTTTATTATCCAAAAAAATATTACACAAGAGCTTCTTGCTAAGCACACGACTCAAAGGTCGGATGATGAAACTGACAAATGAATTCCTATTTAAAGATAAATCCTCCAATGGCTAATTCGAGTGATCCTCATCAAAGCAATCTCGATCGTCAATGAGGATTAAAATTTATTTTGATCTCATTCGTCAAAATACTAAATTCTTGAGGAAATTCTAATTTTTCAATTAAATGCATTTTAATTAACGCAAAATAAAATTTTTGAGTTAATTTCCCCAAAAATTTGACAATGACTTAACCCCCAGGGACCAAAGGCTTAAAATTTAGCAAAATAATTAATTTACCTTAATCTCGGGACCTTTCAAAATTTAATTTTTTAAGGATCGACAAATGTTTTCTTTGGAGAATTTAAATTTACCTAGGGCTTAGAATTAATTAAATTTCTCGCTTTAGGATTTTAATTAATTAACCTATGAGGAGATAACTTATTTTTCCAACCTTCAAGACACTTTACATCATAATTATCATATTTTTTACATCCTAAGGGGGAAAACCCATTTGTAATAGACCCTCACAGACTACCCATTTTTGCGACACAAATATAATTCAGCAGATCAAGCAATTTGTAATAAAATAACCTAACAAAATAGTTAGTATTATTTCCAAATCACTTTTACATAGACTCGATCGAGAACACTAGGACTCGCCTAAGATTCTAGTGACAAAATCCATCTGGCTTTAGGGTAAGACTGAAGGAAAACTGTGTTGACCATCTGAGAATGGATCGGTGAGACAAAAAACCTCCCAGAATGTAAATTATCACCATAAAAGTAGGTTTACTTAGGTCGTTACATACATGACACAGATCTGCTGAGATTATTTACATCATTACATGTAGAATGGGTTTACATTATAATAGGATGATTAGGCTGATGATGATAATTGGACGTACAAACACATCAATAAGGTGACATACCTTTTGTGAAAAAAGGGGGTGTACTTCTATGGGTCGTTGACACGTAGTGGTCAACATATGTCTCTACTTGAGGACATGTCGCTGCACCGGAGGAATGTGAGAATCTAGAATCTGCATCCGCACAACACACAATATAACATAAATAGTGTCCATCCAAAAATCATCATATAATGTTAAGCACAAGAAATATATAATCTCTTCGTTTATAACTATTCTAATAACATGAAAAGCATCTACCTACAAAAATAAAATATTGAAATACAAAGGGTGTAGGGTTAGGAATACAATATAAAGGATGCCCCATGGCATCAGATGTGTTCAATGTAGTGCATGCTGAGCATTTTCCTGCTTTCAGTAAAATTTGTTAGCTTTTTCTCAGATGTGCCATGTCTAATCCTACACATGGTAGGAATTTTTCCTATCCGAAAATCAAGCTTCTTGCGGCCATCAAATGGGTCAAACTAATTTCTCATTCTCTTTCTCTTGCGCTTTTTCTTTGTGGCAGCTTGTGGTGTTGATGATGATGCGGTCGGTGTACAACTTGCTTCTTGATCCAAAAAATGCCTGTATGGAAAATTTGGAATGTTCAAGACTTCTGTGATCCGCGCTTCTTTATGAACTTGATCTATTATGACTGGTGAATCAAACATGTAAGCATCAACCTGATTCTTATTAATTTCCATTTTGTCCGAGTCACCTTAAATTAGCCACTTCTCAATGGAACAAATGACCTCCTCATAATAAGATGGAGCTTGCTGGAGTAGACAGGGAGGCTTATGATCTCTTGATGTTTCCTTGTTTCTTTCATCCTCTGATTGACACTGAAATTTTTGTACCTGTATTGTTATGGCATCCATCTAGTTATAGTGTTCAACCTTCATAAAATTGATTTCCTTGGAATGGTTTTCTTCCATGGTCAATAACCTATTCTGAGGACATATCTGACCAAGTTCCATGTCCTTTATAATTTTATCATTCTTTGCTTTCATGCCCATGAAGCAATTTTGCATATAGTTTATCTCTTTCTTATGATTTGCTTGCATGGTAGCTAACCGATTATTATAATTGAATCTCATGATGGTCATTTATTTATCCATAGTTGACAATCTGTTCTGAATCGAACTTATTTCTTCTTGATAACTTGCTTTCATGGCAATTACTTGATTTGAATGATTGAATTCCATGATCGTCATATTTTCCTCTAGGGTTAATAACTTTCTTTGCATATAATTAATTTCGTTGGCATGATCAGCTGTTAATGTTGCTTGATTAATTTCCATATCTTTAATAAGTTGAGCCTAATTAACTTTTGCATTCTTGCTTATTTGAGCCTGATTTAATTGCATGTCTTTAACCATTTGAATTAACTCCTTGAAATCATTTTCAACTTCTATAGTTTTCTTTACTTCAACTTTCTCTTTGAATTTGTCTTTATCTCCATATTTATCTTCAAAGACATCAATGATTGATTGTAGAGAATCAAAAGTGTTATTAGGGAATTTAAAATACCAATCAAAAGCATCTCCATATATGGTAAGAATGAAAATATTCATCTTCACATATTCATATTTGGAATATGGGAGACATTTGCTTATACAGAGGCTGACATTATGAAGGTGAGTTTCAACATTAAAAGCATTGTCACCTTGAAAAGGAGGAAATTCATTGATGGCATCACCAAAAGAGAAGGATAACCATGTGGAGCTCCTTGAATATTAGTAAAATCACAAGGAGCCAATAAGTCATAATCCATGATGATTTGATTAACGAGAAAAAGATGGGCCAAATGGATATCAAAGAGAGAGATCCCTGCTCAAGAAAATGAAAACATCTACAAGAAGCGAGCTTCTAGCAGAAATTCTTGTAGGAAATGGAAGAAGCGGAGTTGCCACTTGAGCATGAATATCTCACAAAGTTTCCAAAGGCGAAACTGAAAAGTTAAAGGATGGAGGTAGATGGATATTCAGGAAGGGCTCCCTGTCTGGGATTAAATGAATGAATAAGTGGAGTCTCCACCCAAACAGGTAACCAACTGGAATGTCCAAGTGAAAAAAGTGAAGATGAAAGGATTAGATGAGAGAGATGACGATAATTAGGTTGGTGAGAAATTAAGAGATGAAATGATGCTAGGAAAATGATACGAAATTTCATAAAGGCAAGGCCCAATAAATTGGTCCCTGCTGGAAATGCCAAGAAGTGTTGGATTTTTTGGCTCGAATGAGAGATGATAAACAAGAAGAATAAAAATTGTGAACTGCAGCAACACGATAAACTTTTTTCCCTAGAAACAACACCAAAATGTTGTGCCGAATGATGGGAAGAATAAAGATGAGATGATTGAAATGATGTCAAGGAAACCAAGGACAAAAAAAAACTCTATCCCTGGCAATGGTGCCAAAAAATGATGTCGCACAAAGTGTCTAGGCACCGCGACAATGCTCAGAGTAAGGGATGTCACTCTAAATCTTACTCACTCCGTTTAGACTTTCTCCTAGAAAAGTCAAGGGGGCAGTCCTAAGGTGAATGAATGAGAATAGCATGTGAAACACAGGCTCTAGGAAACCTGAAGATGGACAACTTGATGAATTTAGAACAAATCTTGGTCAAATGAGATGAATAGATTAAATACAAGACATGACCACATGTTAGAAAGGATTATAGACTAGTGCCTTATTATTCGATTAACCATAGATTGAACATAAACACGATATCCCAAATAATTTATATATGTGACAAATAGTGACAATCATGAATGATTAAATGCGAATCCTTAAAAATCTATCATTCAAGAGATTCGAGATTTAAAATAATTTTCATTAAGAATTCAGATCTAGAACGATTTTCCAATAGGAAATATAATTTTTTAAAACATTAATCGCACTTTCCAATAGAGAAATCACTTACCACGAAAGGATAGTAAGGAACTTTAGATGAACAATTTAATTATTCCTTATGAAATTAAAGAGATTAAACTTTTAATGTGACAAAAGTAAATTAAAAGGGCTAATAAATCAAATTTTTAATGGGCCATGGGTCACATTAATTTTTTTAATGTATTAGCACAAATCCTCTTTTAATTTAATTCTTTAGTAATCTCAAGTCACAAAAATGAAGATTTTTTAAACTTTAGATTTTTTAATGTTTTAGGTTTTTAATTTTTAATGTTTTAGATTTTTTTAATTTTAGAATTTTTTTACGTCTTTTTCAAATGAAAATAAATAAAATCAAAATCATAAACGAAATGATAAAATGTGAAACCGAATTTCAAATCGAAAATAAATAAAGAAAAGAGAAATCAATAAATAAAAAACAAAAATAAATGAAATAAAAAATTAAAATCAGAAATTAAAAATAAAAAATAAAAAAATCAAAGTTAATACAAAATCGAATTTCAAATGAAACTTTAAAAATATGCTAACCCTAACGAAATGAAAGGTAATAAATAAAAAATAAACCAAAGAAAAGAAATCGAAATATGTTTGCAGGCTTGGATTGATGGCAGAGAGAGGAAATCGACGAAGGAGAAATTTGAAGGTTGAAGGGTCATGGGAGGAACTTTGTTTAGTGTGCAGGTCGACGGGCGAGAAACAAGGTAACAAAATGGTACGTAGGCACGCCGATAGGGAGAGGAGTGTATGACGCAAAAGAAAGAGATTTGTAGCGATAGAGAAGGGAAAAGGACGTAGGAGGAGGATGCAAACTTGGGCAGCAGGGACAGAAACCGCAGAGTGTGGAGGTAGGGTAAGGCACGCAGGAGGAGGATGCAAACTCAGGAAACAGGGACAGAAACCGCAGAGCGTGGAGGTAGGATAAGGCAGACAGGAGGAGGATGCAAACTCGAGTAGCAGGGACAGAAACCACAAAGCGTAGAGGGAAGAAGGCCGCGGAATTGATGAAGGTGGAGAAGGAATTGGGTGGATTGAGTGTTTGTAACAGGTAGAGGATTGTGGGCCTATCCTTTAATTCTTATTTGAATTTTACAACAAACCCAAAAACCCAGGCAACAGATAAAAAAAACGGACAAATGGTATCCAGAAAACCCCTTAAGATATTTCCAGAAATTCTTGATTACATGCTAAATCCTTTTGCTTCATATTTATTCCTGGAACCTTCATGAAAGTTTCTAGATCTAAATTTTCACAATCATTGTAATGAATTTTTTTTAAATAAAAATTACATTGATAAACCCCAGAGATCCAGATCTTACCCTCTAGGGCCTAGATCTGGACTCTACACAAATTTCCTTCTCAGATCTGTAGTTGCATGACAACAAGAAAAGACCAAAATGATATATACAATGATAAAAACTAAAACCCAGAAAAAGCCATGTTAGAAAAATAATTACAAAATTTACAAACTGTAGGCTCTAATAAGCCAGATCTGTCATTATACTGCACAAAAAAAATTAAATTTTTTAATTTTAGAGGGGCTGCTAACTCGAAACCCTTCATGCATCACCAAAAAAAATCTTATGATAAGCCCGCGATTAATTTTACTGGGCTCCTCAAAAAACATAGATAAGGAGTTGTCTGGTTCAACTGGAAAGTTCCCTTAATGCCCGAGGATTTAACATCAAGATTTCCCTGTAAAACCCGATCTAGCCATTAAAAATAGAGCGAGAAAACAGTAATAAAGCTCAGAAAAATAGAGATACCTGTTATTATGTTCAAAATTTAGATTATTATTCAAACCCCAACGACTGAGCAAGATACATGTACTCAAATCACTCTTTAGAAGCTATCGTCAATGGCTTTAAAAAAAATTATGCATGAAAACAACATATCTTATAGTATTCCCATGAAGAGTAACACCAGCAAAACTTAACCCCCAAGTTTTTCTTTATTATCCGAAAAAATATTACACAATAGCTTCTTGCTAAGCACATGACTTAGAGGTCGGATGATGAAACTGAAAAACGATTTCCTATTTAAAGAGAAATCCTACAATGGCTAATTTGAGTGATCCTCGTCAAATCAATCTCGATCGTTGATTAGGATTAAAATTTCTTTTAGTCTCATCAATCAAAATATTAAATTCTTGAGGAAATTCGAAATTTTCAATTAAATGAATTTTAATTAATGCAAAAATAATTTTTTTGAGTTAATTTCCCCAAAAAATTGACTTTGACTTAACCCCGAGGAACTAAAGGCTTAAAATTTAGGAAAATAATTAATTTATTTTAGTTCTGGGACCTTTCAAAATTTAATTTTTTAAGGATCAACGAATTTGCCTTTGGAAAATTTAAATTTACCTAGGACTTAGAATTAATTATATTTCTCGCTTTAGGATTTTAATTAATTTTTGGCCAGAAAATTTAATTAATTAACCTATGAGGGGATAAATTATTTTTCCAACCCTCAAGACACTTTACATCATAATTCTATTTCTTTTTTTACATCCTAAGGGCGAAAACCCATTGGTAATAGACCCTTACAGACTACCCATTTCTGTGACATAAATATAATCCAACAGATCAACTAATTTGTAATAAAATAACCTGACCAAATAGTTAGGATTATTCCCAAATAACTTTTATATAGACTCGATCCAGAACACTAGGACTCACCTATGATTCCATTGAAAAAATCCATTCCGTCTTGTGGATAAGACTGAAGGAAAACTCTGCCGACCATCTGAGAATGGATTGGTGAGACAAAAAACCTCTCGGAATGTAGATTGTCACCAAAAAAGTAGGTTTATCTAGGTCGTTACATACATGACACGGATCTACTGAGATTATTTACATCATATACATGCAAAATGGGTATATATTATAACATGATGATCAGGCTGATCATGTTAACTAGACAGCACAGACACATCAATCAGGTGCTATCCCTTTTGCGAAAAAAGGGGGTGTACTAATGTGGGTCGTTGACACGTAGTGGTCAACACTGTGCATGATAGATCTGGAGTTAGATGGATCTAGGCTGGTCATATTTACAATGCTAAAATGGTGAATGATGAAGGTAGTGCTTTCTCTTAAAATGTACACTTATATCTATATTTTTTTCTAAATAAGACTGAGCTAAAATATATTACATCGAGAGCCAAATTACATTATCAATATTACACCAGGGCCGCGACCCTGTAAAACTGGTCCTGGGACCAACTGTAAACACCAGAAAGTTCATAACAGGGATACAAAAGCTGGATCCAGAGTGTCGCTTACGTAGCCGACACATGGACTGAGACAACTTAGACACGATAGACACATAGACACGATGGACACATAGACACCATAACAGAAGTAGCAGATAACCACGATGGACACATAGACACATGAACTGGAGTACAAAAAGACCGATTGCAGACATATATGTGGTCGCAAGGAGAGCTGACAGCAAGAAAAATCATGCAGAGAAACCTGGAGCGCGCCCTATTCTTCATCCATGGTCTGAGGCTCGTCCTCCATCTGGCAGCAGGGAGGCTGGAGAATTGCTTTGCCCTTACCAACAATGCGCTGAACAGGCTCGCTTGGACCAGCACCATGGCATTGCACCGGCTCGCTTGGACCAGCACGATGGCGATGCACAGGCTCGCTTGGACCAGCTCCAGGGTCATGAACAGGCCTCAACATGTCGATGGCCGGAAATTCCATTTCCACAGTCGGGACAACCCCAGGAATCCGCGGAGGGTCAGCATGAGGGGCATCATCATCACCCGACGGGTTACGACAATGTTCAACTGAAACAGTGACGAAGAAGGTCGAATTGGCCAGAGTACAGGGGAGGCGTTATCTTACCATCGGGTGTTCTGTATGCCCGCATTCCATTCTTTCCGGCGGTTCCACAATCCTTCCTCTGCCCGGAGGCCTGCCTCTCGGTCTTCTATGCTCAGAGGTATCTTCTATGGAGGAGGAGGGGGAATGGGCTCTTCCACTGAAACTGCCCCGACGACTGATACCCCGAAGCCTTTCACGATGCATTGTGAAGGAGAGCGGATGGCGGGTGTGTGTACACCAATTGTTCCCCTGCACCAGACTCCCAATTCCTCCACAAGACTGCGGATTGTATGAATGCAGAACCTCCAAACGACCAGGCTCACAGTTGAATTGTCCAGCTCTCCAATTGCTCAGGTCTGTGGCACCTGAACCTTCACAATCGTTCCCACAGTCAGACAGAGAGCCGAAGTAATGAGCTTCCGCCCCTTCCTTCCAGATCAGAACTGGTGCAGGCAAAAAGTGTAGAGGAATGTCCGCGAGCTTTCGGCTTTGAAGGGCCATGGTTAGCGTTTCAATGCTGGCAATGAATGTCGGAGGGACAGCTCTGCAGCCAGTATTAACTACCGGTCTTGAATGCTGCATGCTTGCGGGTTTAAGGCATGTCCTTTGGGGGTACGTGGCTTGTCCGGGCGGACACCTGCCCTGTTGACAAGCCATGGGCTCTATTGCGCTAGCAACCACCCGCATCCGGGGCACTTATATCTATATTAGTACTAACATGTCTAACCTATTTTAAAACAATACAAGTAATTTCTTATTGTTTATCCTTAACATGGAATAAATATAAATTGATCTGTTTATTTTTAGTAATCTTTAGCAAATTTAAACAACATTGTCTAATTATTCTATCTTCAGTCCTTTTAATCCAAATTTGGTAATCCAATTCTCTTCAAGATTGTAATTTCTAATTAATTAAATATCCTTTTTTAATTCATAGATATATTGAACATCTTAAGAAAATCCCAAAATATTCAAGTTATATAAACTACTTAAATCAAACATACCAATTACACTCAAATTCCACGCGTTTGATGCTATATCAAAAAAAATAAAAAAATCAATCCCCAGTCATAGGAAAGACAAGGAAATACTAAAAATATTGTTAATTTATTTATTGAACTTCTAATTGATGTATGGATCTTTCTCACCTTCACATTGGATTTAGATTGGGCTGCTTAGTTAGAGCTGCCATCATAATTAAATTCTTCTTAAAAAAGTCACCAACCATTCCTCAATTAATATTAGTATCCAAAGATCCATTAATCTTCTTCGAAAGAGTCTTTATCTTAGAATGCTAATCCAAGAAATTCAAAATGTAAAAAATGATACATGAAATATTAAATATTTGGTCATGTTTATGGTTTGTTTTTACATTAATATATTGGCTCAAGTGGTCACATTAGCTCGGTATGCACTATTTCCTTCTTTAAGGGTTTTAACCACATAAAAACATTGGTGTACTGATCTTTTATATGGTTGTGTGAAATATTTCTTCAATTAATCATCCTATATGGAAATACCATTTTTTGTCGAACATGGTATTAGAGCTTGTATGAAGACCCAATCTCATTGTTGATTAAGATCCTTCAATTATGTTGCCACATGCATCCAAATATTTTTTGATTTTTCAAATTTTGTACATTTCTAAGTTGACCGGATTATAACTTTATGTCTATAGTACTTCTTTTAATTAGAAATGATTTTTGATTCACCCAAAAATGTTTCTACTATCCCAAGTTATGCCATTTTTTGTCAGATATGGAGATATGAAGTTTGATCATTCCTTTTGTTACACTAAAATTTGTCACCATGACTATTTGCAGTTAGTATGGCTCCATCAACTGTCATACTATCCTCCTTGGCAAGTCTCATACCTCTGTTCTCCATGTCAAACTCTAAGAAAGAGAGAAAGTCATTAAAAATCTATATATCTCTGGGTACGCAGTTTCTCTTAGCCTTACCTGCGTGTACGCACCCCAAGTTCACAATACCTGCGTACTTGTACGCTCTGTATGTAAAGGGGAGGGTGCGTACTCCTGTAAAGGTCAAAAGGTGCAAGTTTCACTCCAAAAAAGTTACTTGTGGTCATTTCTAGAGCATTCTAGAAGCTTGTTTGACGTGTATGGAGCGCCTCCAGATGGTTCATGTATCCCTATCAAAGAGGAACTTATCCCATCAAGAGGGGAGCTATCCCATCCAAAGAGGGGCTTATCCCATTGATGGTGGACCTGAATAACTTCCTCTAGAGCACTATAAATACAGGCATTGGGCCAGAAGGAGGAGAGGTTGAAAGTTGAACATTCCTAAGGGTAGATGCTGCTGGAATTAGGACTCCCTTGTAAAGCTTGAGAGGAGAGATTCCCATCCTTTCCTAGCCTTATTTGAGAGTGGGTGAGCTGATCAAAGTAAAGGAAAACTCTTGCTGGACCCTAGGAGGGACCTGCACAACACCAAGGCTCAGGTTGTAATGGTTTCTTTTGTTTCCACTTAATGCAAATAAACTCATTTTTCTCAATAGATTGTTATTCATGATTTGTTTCATATACTCCTTGGTCTGTATGATGGATATGTATTGTTTTATGAGTTTATCAGGTGCTATTTAATCTTTTGGCTTGTTAGTGAATGCAGGTTTCGAAGAGAAGGAGGAGCTCATCCAGATCGGCGAGGCTGGACTACTACAAAGCGTTGGACTAAAGGTATGTTAAAATCACTTGATTACTTGTATTCTCGATGCATGTTTAGAGAAAGGTAGTGTTTATTTGTCTTGTTTGTCACTAGAAAGCCTTTGCTTCTAGGGAGGTCGGTTGTGTCCGCATTATCGACTCTTTCCACATGACAAAATGGCGGGAAAATGGCAGGTGTACGCAGGTCACCCATGGGGGACCTGCCTACCCTGAAAAGCGGATCTTTAAACCCTAAAGCCCCCAAAAAATCAAGCTAGGGCCTAAAATGAAATTCTAAACAGACAAAAACAAAGAGGAGGATGTTGTGAAATACCTGAAAGAGACGGTGTTCAATTCCGACGGTCGGATTCTCGGCAAAGTCCACGGGAAGTTTCTTGCCAAAAGCCCTTTTCTCTCCTTCAACAGTAAAATGGTAAAAATGACATGGTAAAAGGTCTTTTTATAGGTTTTTTGGATAAATTAATGCTAAGTTTGTTTATTTTTCACCAATGGACGGATATTTTTCAATGCATTTTCGCCTATCTTAAACAGGTATGAGTAATGTGTCGTTTTTGTGCAGGACAAAAGGACTTTCAGGGAAAATTATCATTTTTCACGAACCAAAACATCAGAGTCATCTTTTAAGCTCTTTTCTGACTCCTAAAACATGAAAATATTGCCGAGCGTTTCTTTTACACTCGTTAAAACGGAATTAAAAGACGGTCCCCTTATAGCCCTTTTCTGACCGTAAAAACAGGAAAAGATTGCCGGGTTTTTGTCATTTCAAACTCGATACTGGAAATAAAACGACGTGTCCTTGATCGCTTTTTACTTTTCAGGTCAGAGGCACTAATCATGAAAGTACTCCTTGGTCGCAAGATCAAGCGGTTCTCTCAAGTATTATTTTATACTTTTTCGGGCTTGGGAGACACAACTTTACGAAAAAGTTCAACCTGGAGTCTTCTTAAGTTTTTTCAGACTCTCTAAAAATGAAAAACGCCGAGTTTCTCCTATACTGGACTCGTTAAAATTTCACAGTAAAGGACCTGTTCGATTACAGACAGGAACGGACCACTCCTTCTTAGGGTTCGAATCAAAACTAAGTTGGACTCATCCGAAGGATGAGCTTATAATCAAGCATATGTTATCCTCCTCAAGCTTGTAAAAAATAAAGAGGTACTTGCCAGAAATGGTGGGGGAAAAGAGAGAAAAATGAGCCCATTTGTCATCCTTTTTCTCAGAAGAAGCCTTATTACCACTCTTGAACACGACACTTTACATTCACCTGGGTTGGGAAATCCTTTGCCTCACAGTTGATCAAACCACAGTGAAAGTCTTCAGCCAGGTATTAACTTTGGGTCAAATGTCACCAAGCCATTTGTCGTGTCGTTATGTGTTCAAGAGGTCTCTGCATATAAACCATTCATCTGCAAAATACCCGTCATCCATTTTGACCATCCCTGAGTCAGTCCTTACAGCTACATTTCTTCAACTTGATCTATGATTTCGTGTTGTGGGCTTGCCTGCAATGGGTCGCTTTCTATCGACATCAGCACATTATCTAGAAAGATGACCTAGGAATCATCAGTACCTTGAAGTCTGCATGCATCAATGGCAGGTTTCTCACCTTTGACGACGGTTTACATCATTGACTTTCGATCGAAGGATTCCGTGAAATGTTCGACATCAACTCATTCATTCACATCTCATGGATTGTACTGGGTACTTTGAGAACCATTGACATCACTGGTGGTCTCTCTCACGCTTGTTAATAGTTTACATCATTGACTGGTAATCAAGTGGTTTCTACCATGTTCGACATCAACTCATTTATTCGCATGGATAAAATCGTACCTGTTCGGGAAGTAGAAATGAAGACCCTGGATCTAGTTTCCACCATCCAGGCTGCGAGGAGTTTTGTATTCATTATATAGTAGACCAACTATAAACAGATGGCTGCGTCCATACTGTGTCTACAAAAAGTCTATGATTATGATGTACTGCAAAATCATTCCTGTATCAGAGCAGTAGATAGTCAATTAGTTAAAGTTTTCAATCTGAGTATGGGAATGCCTACCTCAGCGATGATATGACCTTATATATGTATTTTGTGTTGAATACTTGCAGGTTCCGACTGGGCTCTCCACAAGATAATCCTTGAAATGATAAAGTACTTCACCCTTCCTAGATGATATGAAACCCTTATCTACTACAGGCTTCACACTTTTGGGGGCAATCTGTTACACTAAAATTTGTCACCATGACTATTTGCAGTTAGTATGGCTCCATCAACTGTCATACTATCCTCCTTCGCAAGTCTCATACCTCTGCTCTCCATGTCAAACTCTAAGAAAGAGAGAAAGTCATTAAAAATCTATATATCTCTGGGTACGCAGTTTCTCTTAGCCTTACCTGCGTGTACGCACCCCAAGTTCACAATACCTGCATACTTGTACGCTCTGTATGTAAAGGGGAGGGTGCGTACTCCTGTAAAGGTCAAAAGGCGCAAGTTTCACTCCAAAAAAGTTACTTGTGGTCATTTCTAGAGCATTCTAGAAGCTTGTTTGACGTGTATGGAGCGCCTCTAGATGGTTCATGTATCCCTATCAAAGAGGAACTTATCCCATCAAGAGGGGAGCTATCCCATCCAAAGAGGGGCTTATCCCATTGATGGTGGACCTGAATAACTTCCTCTAGAGCACTATAAATACAGGCATTGGGCCAGAAGGAGGAGAGGTTGAAAGCTGAACATTCCTAAGGGTAGATGCTGCTGGAATTAGGACTCCCTTGTAAAGCTTGAGAGGAGAGATTCCCATCCTTTCCTAGCCTTATTTGAGAGTGGGTGAGCTGATCAAAGTAAAGGAAAACTCTTGCTGGACCCTAGGAGGGACCTGCACAACACCAAGGCTCAGGTTGTAATGGTTTCTTTTGTTTGCACTTAATGCAAATGAACTCATTTTTCTCAATAGGTTGTTATTCATGATTTGTTTCATATACTCCTTGGTCTGTATGATGGATATGTATTGTTTTATGAGTTTATCAGGTGCTATTTAATCTTTTGGCTTGTTAGTGAATGCAGGTTTCGAAGAGAAGGAGGAGCTCATCCGGATCGGCGAGGCTGGACTACTACAAAGCGTTGGACTAAAGGTATGTTAAAATCACTTGATTACTTGTATTCTCGATGCATGTTTAGAGAAAGGTAGTGTTTATTTGTCTTGTTTGTCACTAGAAAGCCTTTGCTTCTAGGGAGGTCGGTTGTGTCCGCATTATCGACTCTTTCCGCATGACACCTTTGTAAATTTATTTTCTTGAGTTAATATTTCATTTTTATTATTTATATTCCTAGTTTACTAGAATTTGTGATCATCATATGCTCTTTGTCATGATCTCTATGCAAGATTAGAAAATTAGAAACATAACAAAATTGTTTTCATTTTTTGTATATGTTCTTTGCTTATGTTGTATGTGAGAAAAAAAAATTACAATAGAGATACGACTTTCATATTCTAGGAAATTTAATTAAGATCTAACTCCATTATGCAAAGCTTCAAATTTTTATTTTTACTTTTTCAAAATTTAACTTTTTGTGTGTGGTCGTGTTAAAGATTTTTGTAGAAAAAAACAAGGGTTTTGTGGTAAGTACATGCTTTGAGGAAAAGAGCATGCACGCACACGCACACATATAAAGGAAAAAATAACCTTCTTCGTTCATCAAAACATTTGTTAAATATTTTGGATTATCTCACTTGGTTGATAGTCACTTTATTAGTCCTTGCCACATCGGGGAGTATAGAAATCAATTTTCAGTGAACACTTGCAATAAACATAGTTGACTTTAAAAATAATTGTCAAATTTGCTATAGTTTATTATAATGTTCTGGAAAATGAAATATTTGTGAGAATATTGTAAATAAAATAATTGATTTTTTATTTTTATTTTTTAGAAATAAAATTCTATTTTTTTGTTGTTGGTTGAAACACATGAAAAGACTCATTACCTGTGATTAGACGTGCTAGGAAAAAACATTAAAAAAGCCAAGTGGCATGGGACAAGTGCATGACCATTTATGTGACAAATCGTATTCAAAAGTAATAATGAAGAACATAAAATTGCCTTTTGTTTTGCAAGAATTAGAAATAAAAGCATGGCAAAATGACATGTATTCATGACTATACATGTTCTTAATAAAAAATATGGTCACTGGACTTGTTTCAAGTGAAAGTTTAATTTAAAAATAAGAACATTGATGATAAATAATTTAATTTAAAAATAAGAACCTTGATGATAAATTCCCTCTGTCAGAAAGTGGCAGGTTTGAGGAAAACATTAATTAAATCAAAATCCAATTAAAAGAAAACTTGAAGTGCGTAAGTGACATTTCACTTAAGTCTTAGAGTGAACATTGGAATTTTATTGAAAAAAAATGTATTCAAGGAAATTGAGAACATTGATGATCAAATCCCACTTCTGATTTGCAACAATATTAACACACCTTGAACATTTAATGTATCCCCTTGATTTTAGAGAGGGCAATTTACGATTCATCCTATAAAACTTGGCGTGGAAAAGTAGAGGTGCAATTGCACAGTCCTTCAAAGAGATGGAAAACCCATTAGTCATTTAACATCATACAAAGAGTTGTGAAACTTGTTATGAAGTAGAGTTGTATAAAATTGTCAAGAAGAAAAGCACAAAGATTAAAGTCTATGAAGTTGTCATCCAAAAAAAGAAAAATATAGAGGAGTTTAATTGGTAAGTACATCCTATTTTTATGCATTTTGTTTTGTTTTGTTTCAATGTGTTTCAAATTTAGTCATATTTTCAAAGATTTTTTGTGTTTTGTTTTTCCTATTTTTACATGCATTTGTTAGTTTCTATGTTTCAAGTTGCATGCATTTGGTTGGCTTAACTATCTGCTTCCATGAAGTATGAAGTAACTATTTAGGTAACAGTAATACAATAGCATAAAATATGAAGCAATAATTTAGTTAAGATTCATACATATAGTCATAGTGCAATTACATAGTCCATTTGTCATCTAACATGTTGTAAAGAGCTGTAAAACCCATTAGTCATTTAACATCATGCAAAGAATTGTGAAATTTGTTATGAAATATTATTGTAGAAAAGTGTGAAAAAATATATAGAGATTAAAGTCTATGAAATCATTAGTGAAAAGTAAAAATACAAGAGTGAAACTGGTAAATACATCCTATTTTTATGCTACTTGGTAAGATTTTTCCAAGTGGGAGACTTATGTAGGGAATGTGAGGAGCACATTTTATAAAAAATACTTTTATGTATCTAGCTTCCTGTTAACCACACATCATTCTATTATTGTTAAGACGTAAGTCCTTACAAGCAGTCCCATAATGGAATGTGAATCATTGTGTTAAATTCCATACAAATACACATTTCGTGGCTCATGTCAGTTCCCGACCCTTAACAATTTTAAACAATGCACTATGAGTTCATGTTGGGGAATGGGTCCCGCAGTCATGTGGTCTCAAAGAAATAAATTTGAGATGCATGATTGGTTGAGTATGTCTGAATGAAATAGAATAATTAGAGATTCCATGTCATTCAAATGAAAAATAACAATAACTTGAAACTATTACCTACAATTATTAACTTTCTTTCCATAATTGCATTATTACCATATGTCTTATGTTTTGTCTTGATATGTGTATCTTATGATTGTTGTATGTTAGAAATTCATTTCTTCCTAGGTAATGTGTTAGACTTGGCAATATTTTTCGAAGCAAAAGACTTATGATAAAGAGTAATATAATTCAGATAAATGAAAAATAAACAAATACACTCCAAGTCTAAATACCTGAGGTGCTTTTCCAACACTATTATAAAATATATATTTCCTTTTGGGGTTACCGCATATGAAGCAATGGAACTTACCCTTTTATATCCACACTTCTGCACAGACTAGCTCCGTACATGCCTTTCCTACACATAGACTTTAGCTAAAGTGACCAAGTCTCTCTGATTCGACAATGCTTCTAGGTCTAAAAATGGTGGAAGCATGTGCAGATTTTTTCACACGCAGTGGGGCCAAAAGGAAGACTATAAGGGTTATTCTTAATAAATAATATGGTCATTAAACTTATTTCAAGTGAAATTTTAATTAAAAAATAAGAACATTGATGATAAAATTCCTTTATCATAAAGTGTTGGGTTCAAACCAAAAGTTAATTAAAACCAAAATTTTATTAAAAAAACCTTGAAGAGCATAAGCGACATTTCACTGGAAGTTTGAGAGTGAACATAAAAATTTAATTAAAAGAAATTGTATTCAAGCCAATTAAGAACATTGAAGATAAAATCCCATTATAGATTTGCAACAATATTAACACATCTTGAACATGTAATATATCATCTTAGTTGCAAGGGGGTCAATTCAGGATTCATGCTATAAAACTTGGTGTGGAGTTTGTTTTTATTTCATGTTACATGCATTTTGTTGGCTTAACAATCTACTTCCGTGAAATATGAAGCAACAATTTTGTTAAAATTAATGCGGTAACGTAAAATATGAAGCAAAAATTTAGTTCCCACGATGGGATGTGAGCCTTTCTGTTAAATGACATAGAAATCCATGTCTTATGGCTCTTGTTAGTCTGTGACCATCAACAATTTTAAACTATGCAATATGTGTTCATCTTGAGTAATGAATTGCATGATTACTAGTTTCAAACTCCATGTTTATCTTATGATAAATTATAATATTGTTTAATTATTTTTTTATTTTATTTTCTTTATACAGTAAAATTTCATTTTTTTATGTTCAATTGTTTTTATGTGAAGTAAATTAAGTATGAAGAGTGTTATGGTACTATAAATTTCAATACACTATAATACTTAGAACCATTCAAATATTTTATGGGTAGCCATTACCTAGAATTATTATTTTTTCTCGTAATTGCATTATTACTATATGTCTTATCATTTGTTATGATTTGTGTATCTTATAATTACTATATGTTAGAAATTCATGTCTTCTTAGGTAATTTCCTTAGACGTGGTAATAATTTTGAAAGCGAGAGACTTATGAAAGGAAACTAATAGAATCTAGAAAATTGAAAAATAAATAAATTTGAAATGCATGAAACTTTGAATATGTCTAAATCAAATATAAGAGTTAGATATTTCCTAAAATTCAAATGCAAAATGGTAATAACTTGAAGCTATTACTTGAAATTATTGACTTTTTTTCCATAATTTCAGTATTACTATGTGTCTTATGCTTTGTCCTGATTTGTGTATGTTATGATTGTTGTGTTAGAAATTCATGCCATCTTAAGTAATTGCTTTAGACAGGGTAAGATTTTGAAGCAGGAAACCTGTGGAAGAAAGCTAATAGAATTTAGACAAATTAAAAATAAATAAATATACCCCAAGTCTAAATATATGGGTTGCTTTCCCAACACGATCATAAAATAAATATTTCCTTTTCGGGCTGCCTTGTGCAAAGCAATGGAATTTACTGTTTTATCTTCACACTTCCATACAAACTTCAACTCCATACATGCCTTTCTTCCACATAAAATTTAGCTCAATAAAATTTAGTTAGAGCATTTGTCTCCCTTGTTTGACGTTGTTGCTAAGTATAAAACCAGTGGAAACATTTGTGGAGGTCTTCGCAGAAGGTTGATCCAGGTGGATGTTGGTGGCCACCCACCAACCCATTTGGACCCCCACAACTGTCTCTTTCAGTCCTTTCAGTTTCCTAAATTGTAGCACAGTTTACTATTTTTAGCAGTTTTTCGGGTCCTAAACTTCCGGAGCCGTTTTGAGGCCCTAAACGACGTTTTTTTGGGAATCTGGGGCAACATGGGTCCATGGACCCATGTTGCCTCCCAAAGTGGTAGTACTCGGATAGATCTTTCTAACGAGCTATCGTACGCATCAAACGGAGATCGTATGCCAAAGTTACGACCCCGGGAAATTGATGTACCAATTTACCCAAACGGGGCCCACAATTTGGCGTTTCATCTTCTAGGGTTAGGTTTCGGGATGTGAAGGGTTTTCCGTTGTTTCTCAACAATAAATAGGCCTTCAAGCCTCATTGTAATACAGTTTTAGAACAGTTCAAAGGCATGTAGCCGCCACATCTCTTCTCAGGGATAAGCTACCATCGCCCTAGCTGGTTTCGTTCCATTTCTGTTTGTAAGCATATTTCAGTATTTTCCATTAATGAAATGAAGTATTATTTCCGTTGCATCTCTGTATTTATGGTTATCGCATCTCTGTATTTATGGTTATCGCATCTCTGTATTTATGGTTATCTCTGTAATCTATTGCGTTCCCATTTAAATCCGGATCAGTGGTATCAGAGCGGTCTGCTTTTTCTCTGTTTTTCTTTGCATGTCCCCAACAAGGTCGGGATATAAGGAGTTAGGGCTTGAACTGGTTGAACCTTTGCAAGACCAGCCTCGTAAATCCCGACGGCCTCCCATGGCGGATGAGAAGAAAGACGAGGGAGCAAGAGATCCTATCAAAATCTTGCTCGAAGAAGCCCTCGAGCGACAACGGACCGCGATGATGGATAGCTTTGCCCAGATCCTTCAGCGGCTACCCAAAAGCGACGCATCGGCTTCCAGCAGCAACTCTGGAAACACCACGCTCTTTAAGGTACAAGTTAATTTTGAAATCCCCATATTCGAGGGTCAGATAGACACAGATGCTGTAGATAAATGGTTAAATCTGCTAGAGGGTTATTTTTCTGTTCATGAATTTTCAAGTCGGGAAAAGATTGTTTTCGCTCTTCTCAAAGCAGCCCCCCACGTCAAGGACTGGTGGGAAACCTACTGCGAGCAGAAAGACGAAAGTACAGGCTCACTATTTTCAGCCGCACCCACTTGGAATGACTTCCGGGATGCCATCAAGGAGCAGTACTACCCTGTCGGAACCTATGAGGACAAGTACATCAAATGGACCACACTGCGGCAGGGACGAGACCAAGATGTGCCAGAGTTCACAAACATTTTTCATACCCTTCGCACACAATTGGGTATCAAAGATTCTGAGTTGCATCTGGTACTCAAATACCATGGTTGCCTACACAGATACATCCAGGAAGAGATGGGGTTTTTGAACATCCCCTCACTCGGCACAGCATATCGATACGCTGTCAAAATCGAGCAAAAGTTCAAACAGAAGAAGCGAGACTTTGGATCTGCAAATCTGAAGCCCAAAGGACAAAGCCAAGGCGGGGTGACCCAAGACAACCCGTCGAAGCCGCAAGAAAAGAACAACACCACGAAGCCGAAGAAGGACACAGGAAAGTGGTGTGAGTTCCACAAGAGTCCCACTCATAACACAAGTGAGTGTCGGACCAAGCAGTCGTTGGTGGCCGAGTTGAAGGCTTCTGAATCAGATGCATGTTCCGACCCTGAGCCAGAACCCGACAAGGGGAATGGCAAAGGGAAGCAGATCATTGATGCGGATCCCAGCGCCACTGTTGCCACCGCCAAGATCCAGAAAGATGAGCCCGAAAATCCAGAGGAAGGGGAGCGTCTTTTCCACTCACAGATGTGGGTGAAGGGTTCGCCGCTGCAATTCATTGTCGACAGTGGCAGCCAAAAGAACCTCGTTTCAGCAGAGGTCGTGAAGCGGTTGGGCCTACCGACTACACCACACCCACAGCCGTACAGTATCGGGTGGCTTCATGAAGGACGAGATCTCAAAGTTCGCCAGCAGTGCCGCCTTCCCTACAGCATCAAACCCTTCACAGACGAGGTATTGTGTGATGTTACACCTCTGGATGTTTGTGATGTACTATTAGGCCAGCCATACTTATGGAGGCGACATGCTGTGTATGAGTCCAGGCCTCGTGCTGTCATTATTTCTTTGAATAATTCATTATACAGGATACCGGAGGTAGCCCCACCTACCGCCACATCTTTGATCACTGCTAAGAAAGGCAGCAAGCTCATCTCACAGACTAGGAAATTTATCTGTTTGGTTCACTCCCAAAGTAAGGGGAAGATCGTTGCTACATCCATGACCCCTGCAAAGGGTTCCTCCACGCAGCAGCAACAGCAAAGGGATACGGTCATGACAGAACACAGGAACAACTTCTCCTCACCCACAGGGGTACCACATAAGTTTCAGGTGGGCAACAAAGTTTGGTTACATCTGCAGAAAGAACACCTTACAAGAGCCCATCAGAAGCTCCGACCACTCTGACATGGTCCTCACAGCAGTACCAAGGCTATGGGCAACAATGCTTTGAAGCACAGCATTCCTCCATTCCTTGGCTTGCACCGAGTATTCAATGTGGACCATCGTCGACCATGCTTTCCACCATTTCTGGACACATCAGAGATTGCAGAACAGCTCACTAGAGAACCAACTCAGCAGAAGCTTCCTCATCTCAGGGAGGAACTCAACGCAATGCGGACCGTTGCTTCCTAAGGGGGGAGGAATGATCCAGGTGGATGTTGGTGGCCACCCACCAACCCATTTGGACCCCCACAACTGTCTCTTTCAATCCTTTCAGTTTCCTAAATTGTAGCACAGTTTACTATTTAGAGCAGTTTTTCGGGTCCTAAACTTCCGGAGCCGTTTTGAGGCCCTAAACGACGTTTTTTTGGGAATCTGGGGCGACATGAGTCCATGGACCGATGTTGCCTCCCAAAGTGGTAGTACTCAGATAGATCTTTCTAACGAGCTATCGTACGCGTCAAACGGAGATCGTATGCCAAAGTTACGACCCCGGGAAATTGATGTACCAATTTACCCAAACGGGGCCCACAATTTGGCGTTTCATCTTCTAGGGTTAGGTTTCGGGATGTGAAGGTTTTTCCGTTGTTTCTCAACAATAAATAGGCCTTCGAGCCTCATTGTAATACAGTTTTAGAACAGTTCAAAGGCATGTAGCCGCCACATCTCTTCTCAGAGATAAGCTACCATCGCCCTAGCTGGTTTCTTTCCATTTCTGTTTGTAAGCATATTTCAATATTTTCCATTAATGAAATGAAGTATTATTTCCGTTGCATCTCTGTATTTATGGTTATCGCATCTCTGTATTTATGGTTATCTCTGTAATCTATTGCGTTCCCATTTAAATCCGGATCAAAGGTGGGGAAAAAAGCCAGACGATATTAATAAAAAAATATGGCAAATGAACTTGTTTCAAGTGAAAATTTAATTCCAAATAAGAACATTGATGATAAAGTCATTCTGTCATAAAGTTCTAGGTTCGAACCAAAATTGAATTAAAAGTTATTAGTAATGTAGAGTGAGGAGATGTGAGAAGTGGCAAATGAAAAAGACCTAGTTGTACGAAACACGAGGCATGTGGTCATGTGCCGAAGACCAACTATGCACAAGAAAATGATTGCGTAGAGAGAATGCATGTGCAGAGCAAGCAACACAAACTTTCTTCCACACACAGGAAATATGAATAGGTATAAAAACACTTAGGGGAAATTTCAAGGTTCAACATAGACAAGGTGGAGGGGAAATATATTTAATTTATAATCCTGTTGGGAAACTGACTCGAGTATTTACATTTGGATGGAAATGATAAATAATAAAGTTGTGGTGAATAAATTATGAAGATGTATCAATTGATTATATATCTTCTACTTATTAGAGAAAGGAAAATAATGCTTGAGACAATACAAAACAAATTAGGTAAAGACATTATAGAGAACAAAAAATTACATTCTAAAACAACTAAACAAGTCAAGATAGCAAACTTCAATCTTCCACCTCATGGAATATTTGAAACTAGAATTTTTGAATATTTGAAGCAAAAATCCAGTTAACATTAATACAATATAGCCATAGCATAATTGAATAGTCCATTAGTCATTTAACACGTTGTAAAAAGATGTAAAACTCATTAGTCATTTAGCATCATACTAAGAGTTGTGGAACTTGTTATAAAGTAGAGTTGTAGAAAAGTGTGAAAAAAAAAATACAGATATTAAAAATCTATGAGTCATCAACGAAAATGAAAAATAAAAAGAAGTCATGCTAGTAAGTACATTATGTTTTTGTACTATTTGGTAAGGTTTTGCAAAGCGGGATTCTTACATTGGGAATCCATGGAACACACTTTATAAAACTCCCTTGGTGACACGTCAATATTTTCATTATGTATCATAAGAATTTTCCATTTCTCTCTTCCCATTAATTATGCCCTGTTCTACTACTATTAAGGCTTAAGTCTTTACATTCAGTGGTCTGGTGGGAGGTGATTTTTTTTATTAAATTACATAGAAATTTGCATCTAGTGGATCCTGTTAATCCACTACCCTAGACAAGTTTAGATGATGCACTATGAGTTCGTCCAAGGGAATGAGTCCTGTAGTGACATAGTCTCAAACTCCATGATCTTATTATAATTTCTGGTGTTGTTCAATTTCTTTTATGTGAAGTGAATTGAGCATGCAAATTGTTATAGTAATATAATTTTATTTTCACTATAATAATTTATACTTGTTCAGGTATTTTATGGATAACAATGGTGACTATGATCAAAATTGGTACGTAAATCTTATTTGTATGTTTTCTATGCTTTTTTTTGTTCGCAAAGGATTTATTTCAAATGTGTTTCAAGTTGAATAACTTTTGTTGGTTTTTTTTGTGCTTTGTTTCCCCTCTGTTTACACACATCAGTTATTTTTCATGTTCCAAGTTGCATGTATTTGGTTGGCTTAACAATATGCATTTGTTTGTTTGTAATTCAATTTATATGCATTTGGTTGGCTTAAAAATCTACTTCCGTAAAATATGAAACAACAATTTAGTGACTTATGACATGATCTAATTGAATCTAGACAAGTGAAGAAAATAAATAAATTTGATATGAAAAATTACTTACATGAAACTATGTTGCTAGCATCTGAAGAGAATTTGGTAAAAGTAGAGTGGCTCTTCACTATTTTGTTCCCATTGATTTGAAAATAAGAAAATAAACAATAATAATGCAACATCAAAAATCTATCCTTAATTGTTTGAGTATGTTTAAATAATACATATTTCATAACATGAAATTATCATCATTATCATTCATTAATATAATTTTAAGCAATTTTTTTAATTATAAGTTTATGAATTTGAAATTTTTTGTGAAAATATTTTATTTTTTATTTGATGAAAAAAGTAAAATATAGAATTATAATTCAAGTGAAAAAGATGTATTAAAAGTTATGAGATTATATCTAGATTTAATTTAATTATTACTATTATTTTTATGTAAAGGAAAATTTATTGCAATTGAAATTTTTTCTATCTTTGAAATGAGATTATAAACAAATTAAATCAATATATGAAATCTTTTTATTTATGGAATAAGCAATAACTAATCAGCTTCATATAACAATTTTTTATTTTTTATTTTTTATTTTGATTTTTTTTGTGTGTAAGCTTGGTAGTACTTCCCTTTTCTATTAATATTCTATAAGCAGGTGGTAAAATATGTCTAGTGACCTCAACCTGCCCGAAGGAAACCATGTCTGTTGGCCATTGATCAACATCAAAAGTTGTCCAAAATTTAAACAGTTTGATTCTTATCATCCAGGCTACATTTGCTGCTATATCTACTATATACTTAATGTTTGTAAAGTAAATGTTATTCGACATAATAACAAAATTTAACTGTCTATCTCTCTGCTTCAGTCATCTGATGATTCTACTGGAGCCGAGTATTTCACACTTGACCCAAGCACTTCACTCTGCAACAATGTCTGGATCTGTTTTTCCATTCTCTTTAAGCAGAGGTTTGGGTGATATTTTTGCACTTGCACTGACTGGATTTCCTTCTGGATATATTTTAATCTTGAGTTTCTTGTATGTCCCCGTTTGGCTCTTCTTTGTCCTTATACGTTATCATTTCCCTAGCCAGAAGCTTTTTCATTACCCAGTATTGCTGTATGGTCTGCCTGAACATAGTTTGGCAACCTCTAGTATGGCCCAGGTCATTAATTATTGGCTCCCAATTTGCTATTGGGATTTCTTCATTTTCCACATTGGCATTTAAATCTGCTTCCCATGATGTTATTACTACCTTTACTTCTACTAGGGTTCCTACATGGTAGGCATGCATTAAATTTTGCATGCTCTCCTCTCCCGTTCTTCTTCCCCTTTTTCTTTGTGGTTTTCTTGCTGATGCCTCCGAGCCCTTCATTTTCTGGTATGTCTTATTTCATGCTCTTCTGCCAACTATTCATCCCTATTACCCTCCTTCTTTTACCATCTTTTCGTGCTTTTGTTTCCTACGATCCCTGCACTCCTGCAACCTTACCTATTTCGGTTGTCGGAGCTTTGAAGACTGGAGAGCACCGAAATTGATACTACCTATAATGTAAACGAGTAATAAATCATTAAATCATTAATAATTTTAATCTTCCATTCCTTTTTGACCTGAGTTTCAACATTATCGCTTCCAATTTTCTTCTCAGCCACCCAATTTCCCCTAGATTGCAACCATTAAGTTATTTCCTCTTGCCTTAGCTATATTCCCCCCTGATTCCCATTCCCAGGGTTATCCACCAGTGTCTCCCTCCTCTCTTATGATCTGGCGGGCTAGTGGTTATCTTACCGAATTCAAGGGAGCTAAGTTTTTTTAGCCATTCCACCATAGGGACAGACTCCCTCTTAGCTTTTCGAGGCTACAACTTCCCTAGAATGCCATCACTAACCTGTGTCCTCACTGATTTCTCTTCCTCTGACCTTGCAAATCCCTTTTGGTTTGGAATTGTCCCTTCCCTAACCCACTTGATCCTTTTCCTATCCTAGTGGTGTGAGTATCTGACCCGACGCCTGACTATCCTCACCAGGATTTTTTTCCAATTTCAGTTCCTTATTCTCTCCCCTCCGTGTTCCAGGAGGAAACATCTCCCATAAAAGATCGCAGAGGCCTCAAAGATTTTTTTCGGCTCAGTTCTGTAGCTATTCCTAATGACAGGCATCCTTATTTTTGCCCCAAGTTTTGGCTTCCTTCCAGGCCTCTCACAGGTCTCGTATCCCCCCCCCACCCATCTAGTTATACCAAGACACTATCAACAGGAAATTATACTTGTATACATTAAATTTTCCATTTCTTTCAACGACTAAGAAACCAGACAATATTGTTTTAACCCGGGACCATCTAGGCCCCTCACAGGGCTCATTTCCCCCCACCCTTCCAAGAATACTATCAAGTCAAACCCATGCAATATTAACAGGCAATTATACTTGAATTCATACATTTTTTCATTTCTTTCCACTGCTAAGATACCAAACATTCCTTTCTTAACATAGAACCATCATTTTACTATTTCATTCAACACCTCTCTTATTATTTTCCAAACTCTCCTCCAATTGCATGACATTGTTACCATATCAACACAAAGGAGAGCTCTGATTACATACCAGTTGCTGCTAACAAATTCCAGTTTTTGGTTGTCGCACCCCTTCGCTTAGTGTTCACCATCTTCTTTGTCCGCTCATTCTCCCTCAACCCGCTGCATGCATTCCCCCAGTTGTGTTTCCACCTTTCTTTCCCCACTGTTCACCCACCTACCTATTCTCCTTACTGAGGCACCCTCCACTTGCCACTTTTCCATGTTCTCCTTGCCTTCCTTCATTTTAAATCCTCGGTTGAGGCACCCACTTCCCGTCCATTTAATGTCCTCCGTCATGTCCTTACAATTTTTGGCTGCCCTAGTCATCTCCTATTTTCCGTCTCCATTCATCGGTTGTCTTGCCCTCCTTCCACCTATCCTTCCCTTATTCCATCTGGCTCCCATTTCCCTACGCACCCTGATCGGGGATTCTGTCCTTTCTCCCTCTCTTTTCTTAGAATTTTCGTGAGACTATTCATTCCTTCTGTTTGATTTATTTCGTCTCCCGGTATATCTAGGTTGCTTCCGAGTTTGCCACATCCCTAATTTTCTAAGAAGTCTGCTGCCACGTTTCTAGATCATCGGACATGTGTCGGGATGATGTAGTCTATCCCTTCTATTAGGCTTCCTATTTCCTGAACTAGTCTTGTCGTTCTCCAGCTTTGGCTTATCTTTTCCCATTGGGTTCCTTGCTGGAGTTTTTTCACTGTGTCTATCACCAATGTTGAGTCTCCTTCCACCGCCATCTTCTAGAATTTTTCTCTTCGAGCAATTTCTAATCCTTGTTTAAGTGCATAGAGTTCTGCTTCATTGTTGCTCGCTATTCCACAATCCATTACAAACAACCTGGCGATTTTTCCCTTGTGGTCTCTGAACATTGCTCCTGAGCCTGCGGCTCCCAAATTTCCTTTGGTTGCATCGTCAAAGTTTAGTTTTATGAAATCCGTCGAGGGAAACACAAAGTAGGCTAAGGATTCTTGGGGTGCAGGTTTCAGTTTCCAAGAGTTAGGCATCAACATTCGCGAACTCAAATTTAACATCTCCATTATTCGACGCCCTTGTGGTGTGGTTTCCCAATCTTCTGGGTACCATTTCCTAGCTAGGATCATCTCCCGAGTATTTTGTACTATCATTTCCCATAACTCCATTTTTGTTCTTTTTCACACCGCCCACAGGAGGAATCCTAGGGAGATATTCCAGGCTCGGTTCAAGTTGGGACTCTGGTATATTCTCTTTCTCCATTTTTCCATTGTTGTTTTTGTGCTTGATTGATCCCTATCTATGTGGCCAAAGAGGATTTCATGATTCTTCCATAGGACTTTGCTGTAACTGCAGGCATTCAGAAGGTGTTCCATCGTTTCCATTTGTCCTTCGCATGTGCAACAAACTGATGGTCCTTGCATCCCCCTTACCTATAGTTGGTCCCATGTTAAGGCGCGTCCATGGAGGACCACCCATAGGAAGAAGGATACTTTTGGCCACAGTTTTTGTTGGCTTATTAGGGCCTGACCCAGGTTCAGAGATGTTTTAGCCAAACAAATCCTCAAACTACTGGCCCTTTCAGCAACAGTCCGCAAATCGTGAATTGAGGTCTCACTCGAGGTAGTATGGGAGGGTGTTGGAACTAGGTTTCCGCACCCTAGGGATGTCTAGATGAAGTCTGGAAGGTTCGCGAACCAATCCTACGTGCTGTGAACAGCTGCCTGTTTAGTGCAACTACCTTCGCATGGCTTGGATGATGAGCGTGACTATTCTTTACCCTTTACAATGCTTATTAGTATTATGGATCTTGAATTAAATTAAGTGGGCCCAATGCTTTCCTTTATCATTCAACATAAATAGACATGCGCGCAATTATAAACTGTAAACATATGCATAAACAAAAACAGAGCAACAACTATGCAATATTCCAAAACCAACTTATCTTTATTAATGCTTTTTCTAGTTACAATCCACTTCCTACCCTGCACACATAGCTGCAGGGGTCTGCGCACACAGCTGTGGACTCTACTAGGCCTTTGCGCACACAACTGCAGAGCCTCTTCTACTACTATGATCCTAGACTTGGACTTACAAACTCAGATCGAATATTACTTTCAGAAACCCATGCCTTCAGATCTAAACCAAAAGCTACCTTCTACACTTAGAGCCCCGCTCTATTTATTCTAGATTAAATTACAATATTTTTAGGGCAGACTACACTTTGACTTGACTCATTACAACTCACACTCCGTGCACTTCGCGGATCCTTTACAATACCATTACCCAAAATTGTGTGCTTTAAGCCCCAAAAACCCTTATGCGGGGGATCCACTACCCAACAAGCCCCCAACACAAACATCGTGACTCGTCCCAAGTCACTTGGTCAGTGTGGTGATCTTCGCGCAAAGTTCATCCAGCAATCTCTGTGCTTCGCTTACGTCTGTAGCACATTCTTCCACTGTCTGCTATACCCGTTGTGCGCATATCTCCGATGTTTCATTGTCAGGTGCAATTCCTTGCCTGAGTGCATATACGCCCTACATGTGTGCCAGCTTTCCCTCGATCTTGGCGGTGACTGCAAATGCTTCCTCGAGCCAAGGCTGAATACGTTCTTTAAGCATTGCTTCTTTTTGATGCGCGCAATGTCTACCTGGGCCTTTAGAGCCTAGGCCTCCCTCATCTTGGCCAATCGGTGAGTAAGGGCGACCATTTGCACAGTCCCCCGGATATTGTTGTAAGCCTGCTATAACTCCCGCGCTTCTATCTCTAACCGTTGAAGCGTTGGGTCTTCCTGCAGTGAAGTGAGAGTGAGGAGTGATTGATCTAGCAAGCCAGTGCAATCCTGTATGGCGAGCTCTATTGCTTCCAACCTTGCATGAATGGCATGGTGCCATTGCTTTTTGACCTTCGGTGGTGTAGCAGGTCGCACCTTCAGCCTCAGCTATGTGATTTGCAAGTTGAGGTCCAACTAGATCCTCGTTGCTTCCTCCTTCACCTTGTGGAATCCACTGGCCAATTCTGCTACAATCTTGAGCTCAGGGACATGACGATAGGCTTCCTCGACAATTTGCTCCAACTACCGAGTCTATGCTACTGCTTCATCGCGTTGGAGGCTGAGCTCATCGATGTTGATTCACTGTTTACTAAGCATCTATACTACACGTTGTTCCCTAGCGTGGAGCTCTGTCGTCGCTCCATCCTATAGCTGGTACAAGATTTCTCGTGGGAGGGCAGCCAAGTTTAATGCAAGCCCCTTGAACTGGCCTATCGCGGCTCTGTCCTCCACATTGTATGCTATCAGTGCTCCTTCCAGAAGCATGACAATATTAGACATTTTGGCCCATAGCAACTGCTCAGTTGCTGACGTACTTGTAGCCCTATAGGTGGCTACCACTCCCTGGTGTGGGGGTCATGCCTGAAGTTCTTGAAGTTGAATCTTGAATGCCCCAAACACAATCTACTGCTCTGTCATTGCCTCCTAAAGTGCTTCCTTGGTGACTTCACAAATTGTATCGTGGATGTCGCGTAGGTCACCCTCGGTCAGTGTGATTTCCCCACCCAACTTGGATGCCTTGGTCTTCTTCCGCGGCCCTATTAGTTTTGTCGCGTGTTGTCATTTTAAGTGTGTAGAGGTGGTGCTTGGGTCTGCACCTTCTGTCATATCATATGTTCCCAGCCCTGTGGTCACGTTCGGGCCTCTTTCTTCTTCTGTCGTAGCAGCCCCTCCTGCTGCTACCTTTTCTGCAGTAGCCTTCACTGCCTTTCATGATGCCCGTACTTCCTCAGCTAGTTGTTCGTTCCGCTTCTGTTGTGCTAAAAAATTGGCAGCAACCTTCTGTCTTTGAATCTTTGTCTCATCGTGCACCACTGCATCTGGTGCGTGCGATTCTAATGGCCATGTGTCGAGCACCGCGAAAGCAACATCATCTATTGCGATGAAGGGGAGCGTGGTCCACTTCTGCTCTGGATCCTTTTGTGCCTTGATATACACATGGTGTATATCCACTTTAAAGTTTGCAAAACTCTTCACATTGTCATATACCGAGGCAGATAGGCTCGGTTGCTTATTGATCCACGATCGTATGCTTGCCTCCATCAGTATCTATAAGATCTTGGCTTCTCAAATTTCTGTAGCATCCTTCATCGCCCATAACGACCGGTATTTTGCTGCCTCTGGCCAATCTTGGTAAAGGGGAGGAAACTGACTATCCTCAGGCAATTCACCTATAACCAACAAGATGGATAAGAGCAACCACACGTAGTGGAAGGTCTTACCCTGCTCTTGGGCCTCCTTGTAGTTCATCAGGAATTCGTCACAGAGGAACTGCGCCTAATTGAACCGTACCCCTTCTACGCATTGCTCGACTAGCGTGATGACCGTTGTTGGTACCTCATTGCCCCGACATTTTCTCATCACCTTTCCTGCCAACAACTGGGTAGTAACGCAGACCCCTTTGTCCTGAATACTAGTAATAATGTACCCTCTCTGTTTTTTCTCCAACTTATATTTCTTTTTCATGGCCTCCGCAATCGTCAAGTCTCCACTTGTTCCAAATATTTCTGCGGGGTCCCTTCCTGCATAGGGAAGCTGAGAAATCCTATGAATGAGCTCCGCTGTGATGGGAATGGGCTCTTCCAGCCATAAGTACCCATCGTGCACCAGGAAAAGCAGTTGCCTAATGACAAATATCATGATTGGGGCCTGATGAAAGTGTGGAATTGATAGGAGGTGGAGTAGCCTAGCCTCCTCCACCCCACGCAACCATGTCTGTGGCTGCAGTGTTGTAATGGCCCCTTTCATGTTTTGTTCCATCAGCTCGCTAGTTTCCAAATGAGGAAACTTCTCGCTATCTGCAAGGTCCCAGTCTTCAAACTTCATAGTGGGAATGCAGCCCATAGCTGCTCCTTCGAATAGAACCCCTCAGGGAGGGACAGGGTGTTAAGTGTGCTTTTAACAACATCCAAATCTTTAGGTACCTTTACCCTCCCTTTCTGCGGAGGGACATACTTGGGTAGTTTTGTTGCAACACATACTAGTTGGATGTCTTCTTCCATCTCTTCCTCTGGTTCCATCTCTTCAACAAAGGTCAGATGATCCTCTTCCTCATCGTCGCTCTCAATATTAACTATTTTGCCCTTTTCTTCCATCGATAGTTTGTCGAACCGCGGATTTTGTGGAGACATATGGACCGATCCTGCTACCTATGGGTCCTTCTTGGGCCTTGGCGTTCGGGGTGATTTAGGGATTTCTGGTGCATCCCCTACCGGTGGCGTAGGACTCTGCACAACTCCCTTGGTTGTTGACATGATTCTGATCAGGGACTCCTATGTATCCTTCAGCAACGCTTCAAACCACGAACTTGCTCTTACGACCTCCTCATTCATCAGGTTCATGCCCACTTGATAATGCAACAAATTTATTCGCAAAATGCCAAGGGTTGTTCGGTGGAGGGCCATCTGTGATTTATAGGCCTGTTGAAATTCAAATTCGACCGTCCCCCCATATTCTGGCTCATTAATGCTAGATGGTCGGCAGATCATTTCAAATCTAGTTCTGACTTCCTGTCTTAAATGCCCACCACCCACTCCTTTTCACCTTAACTCAAACATCTTGTCATGAATAGTGATGCCAATGGTCACTGTCTTTTTTATCTGCATGGTAGCATAGCCCCTGCTATGCGACCATGACCCTTGTGACGTACCGACCCTGTGCGCACCCTTGTTGTCGCATAGCTCCCTAACAGACTGTTTTATAGTCCCGGACTCACTTTCAACTGTTTGGGGTGCTGAGACTGTCTCCTCTTTGGCTAGTCAGGTGGTCGTACCCCCTTGGTGCACCGCTATCGTGTCTTGGCGAGCAACCCACGACACGATCTCTATTGTCGCTGCTACGCATGCTACTGGATGTGGTGCGCTCCCTTGATTTCCCCCAAGAGTGAGGTGCTGCCTTAACCACATCATTTGACCAATTACCTTGCAATCATACTCCTCTGATTCATCCTTAGGTTTACGCGTATCCGGCTGCAACTTTCCAAGTTTTTAATTCAAAAAGTCCTCCCTTAGTCCCTTTTCCAGTTGTTTAATCTCCGCGTCCAGCTTCATATTCTTCGTTCGGAGTAGTATCTTGTTTCTTTCCAGTTCACAAAGTTGCGCATTCCCTTGCTGAATATCTTCCTGAATCCCTTCATACTCCTCTTTGTACGGTCTTATGAGTTCTTCAGTCTGGACTTCGCTCATTGTTTTCTTCACCGACAATGCTACATCCATGGCCTCGTGCGGAGGTTCTTCAAGGACCTCAGTTCTTATACCATTCTGTAGCCTTGGACTCGACTTTACGGCCAATTCTTGTATAGTACCATATATGCCTAGCTGACCACTGGGGTGCACAAGTTCCCTTTATTATATTGTATCCGCTGACCCTTCATGACTCTACGTACCTTGGCGAACGCTCCCCCCTCGCACTTGGTAGTGCGATCCTTTTCTTCCTCTAATGCATCTTGTTTGGTCCTGCTATTGTAATACTATTGTGTGCTGGAACAATCTATTCTGTATACGTCTGGTGTGCTTGCAAGCTTTTCTACCTTTTTCCACCAATCCACCTTAGTTGGGGTCTTCCAAATTGTAAGCACATCCATCTTCTACATTTATGCCAATTTCCGATATTCTTTTGACGTATATGCCCCCATTGTGCGGGTGTCACATACAACACCCATTCGAGCGAACCACACTGTTGTCGTTTCGATATGGTACTTTCAACTTTGTCTAAGGGTCCATCCATTCTTGTTACCCCATCATCTGTTGGCATTTCCCTTGCTTCGGTTGTCACGCGTCGTAGTGATCGAATCATCATGTTGCAATTCAGCGTTGTGACTTCGTGCAACCAATTCTTCCAGCGTTCTATTTCTTCATCTAAATCCAAAGTACAGGAACTGTCACACTCCCATGAGATTCTCCCATCTTCAATCGGGTTCACCCGATCCTGGTCTTGCGCTGTTATCTGATAGATGCACTCCAGCTCATCGTCGTTATCATCCTTGCGCACAGGTTCAGTTTAGCACGCCCCTTTGGCCGGATTGAGCGTAACTACTACGCGTAGGGACTATTTCTCAAAAATCATTTTCCGCTTCTTCAAGTTGATGACTCCATTCATATTCGTGGCCCAATCTATCCCTAATAACACGGGGTAAGGGTTACTGTCATCCACAATCTCCATTACCTCAAAGTCCGTCTACGTGCTCGCACCTTCGATATCCACTGTTACCCCTTGTAATCTTTCCATGGGCAAGATCTTTTGTTGGTTCGCCATCCGTAATTGAATAGGAGAACACTATAATGCGGGCCTACCCATGTGTTCCCATGTCTGCTTTGGTAACACATTCACGTCCGAACACAAGTCTAAGATCACTTTATCCATTTCATACTCGCCAATCTGCGTCGTCAATCTCATTTCCCTCCCGGTGCGTAGTGCATGCCACGCGGTTCACCCAGCCCTATGCACCTAGCAATCAGCTCTTGTAGTCCTTTAACTGCCTTATTTTCACGTAGCACCTTCATGCATGTCTCTAAAAAGGTAGTTAGCATAGAAGGATCCATTCCTGTCTCTGGTTGATCCTTACTACCTGAAGTAGAGGCCTCTGCGAAGCTCTTCTTAGCTTCCATAAATGTCTCCTTTGCACGTTCCAAGTCAAACTCAGGTTCCTTTGTAGGAGCCTTGAAAATCCATGTATCTTCCTCAAGTTTCTTCCCCTTATCTTCTCCTGTGGTTGCGCCACTTCTGAGCATCATGTTCACATTGGGGTCTTCTTCACGTGGTTTGGACCTCATCATTTGGATATTTCGAGTCGGAGTAGGTTGTAGCACCCCTTTCTTGCGCATTTGTGCAATCAGTGTTGGACAATCTACCATTTCCTGATCAAACTGCTCACAGTACGGACAAGATATTCTCGTTAGTTTCATACAATCGCGAGCGTAGTGCCCTGGTCCTCTACAATTTTAACAGATTAGTTGTCCATGGCTCCTTTTGGTCCCCATTCCTCCTCATCCTTGCCCTCGCCCTTGAAATCCCCCACGCGTTATTGCTATGGCTGGATCGAGGCCTCGCATTTCTCTCTGCATTCGATAAGCTGGGGTCCTATCCATCATTAGCTCATAGCTCTGACATGTCTGCTCATCATGGCCCATTGATCTACAAAAATTACAAAATCGATGCTATGGAGTTTGTGTATACTTTAGCAACAGGTGACAGTTGTCTATTGTGTGCTTTCCCCCCACCTGATAGATCACGCACCAGAGTGCGGACGCCGTACTTGGCCCTGCTTGTGCCTTTGGTCTCAATGGCATTGGTCCCTCTCCTACCAAGTAGTTCGCGAATACCATACAGTGATTCTTATCATGGCCCTGGCCCTTACATTTTACACACCACACTTCTTCGCGTGCTTTCGGCTGGGGTGCCCTATCCTGCTCCAAACTCTACATCTCCAAGCATAGGTTCTGTAGCTGTGGCTGGATTTGTTGGACTCCCAACCCCGGATCTTGTATTGGTGTTTCATGCAACCTCATTGCCATTTCCAATGCTTCTGCCTAGGTTGAGAGCTTCTGTTGTGACAACGTCATCCTCAGGTGTGGTGTCAAAGACACCACAAACCACGCGTGGTGTTGCGCATCTATCAGTGTCATATTAGCCTCGTGGATCATACTTTTCAGCCTCTGATCCAGATCCTAGGGGGTTTCACCTAGAAGCATCGCAATCTCCTTAAATCCAATGATCGACTGCGTCTCTGATTTTGGCTGGCTAAATTCTCTATTCAACACAATCTGGATCTCCGCTATTCCTGCATTTGGGTGATCATTCAAGTGCTTGATATACCAAGTCAGTGTGCGATCCTGCAGCGCGCTTACCAATGTGGCCTTCTTAATGTTGTCATCTGTAACCCCATGTGCTTCCCACATTGCTCTTACTATGAACCAAAACTGATCTGGATCTTCATTCCCTACTCCTCTGAATACAGGCAGCTTGATCGCGCTCGCCATGCTAAACTGCTAGTTTGGTGGAGGTGGTGTGGGCGAAGATGGAGGTGAAGAAGGTGACGCGAGTGGCGGTGTAAGTGGGGATGGTAACTGCGGAATGCGTTGCCTTATCAAACTAACCGCACTCCTCAGAGAAACCCAAGCACACTCTTCCTCGCTCGCTCGCGGAGGTGAAATTAAAGGATTATTTCCTAACCCTTCGATACCTTTATAGATCTTTCCGCTCCGCGTCATTCCACTCATTAATGTATTCGCATCACCCATTTTTCACATAACAACATCTTAATCTAGGTATTCAAAGATTTGATGTACTTACCTCGTGGTCCCTTGAGAAAACATCTTTCTGCTTTGTTGTATCTTATAGTCGTGTCTATCGAAAATTCAGTGATAAACCCTCCTATTATCCGAACGAGCCAATGGTCAACAACCCGCGCAATCTTATCTTCTGAGTCCTCTAGCCTACGCACCAACTCCGGAGTCCACACTATTGGTTTATTGAGATTATACCTTCCCTGGTTGTCAACTAACCTCACAATCCAATCATACAACTCTGAAGAGAAGGATGTAAAGAAGATCTCATGGATTTCCATATATACGTAGCGATCCAGCCACCTCTTCTTAGATATCTGTGAGATTTTGTTTTCCTGTATCACGAACTCATGAAGCTTCTGATCCAACCAATCTACAATTTCCTTCTTCATAGGGTTCCAGTGTTCTGACATCAGACATCCCTTAGGCAGATCCCGGTCCTGGCAATGAAACCATTTATTGGGTTGTTGGGGCCTGACCCAGGTTCAGAGATGTTTTAGCCAAACAAATCCCAAAATTACCAGCCCTTTTGGCAACAATCCGCGAATCGGAGACTGAGGTCTCACTCGAGGTAGTATGGGAGGGTGGTAGAACCAGGTTTCCGCACCCTAGGGATGTCTAGATGAAGTCTGGAAGGTCCACGAACTAGTCGTACACACTGTGCGCAACTGCCTATTCAATGTAACTACCTTTGCGCAACTTGGATGACAAGCGCGACTATTCTTTACCCTTTACAATGCTTATTAGTATTATGGATCTTATATTAAATTAAGTGGGCCCAATGCTTTCCTTTATCATTCAACATAAATAGACATGCGTACAATTGTAAATTGTAAACAGATGCATAAACATAAATAAAGCAACAACTATGCGATATTTCAAAACCAACTTATCTTTATTAATGCTTTTTCTAGTTACAATCCACTTCCTACCCTGTGCACACAGCTGCAAGGGTCCGCACACACAAATGTAGACTCTACTAGGCCTCTACACATACAGCTGCAGAGCCTTTTCTACTACTACGACCCTTGACTCAGACTTACAGACTCAGATCGAATATTACTTTCAGAAACCCATACCTTCAGATCTAAACCAAAAGCTACCTTCTACACTTATAGCTTCACTCTATTTATACATTCCCATGGTCCGCAGACCATGGGTAGGCCAACACCTTCTAGATTAAATTACAATATTTTAGGGTGGACTACCCTTTGACTTGACTCATTACAACTCACGTTCCGCACACTTCGCGAAGCCTTTACAATACAATTACTCAAAATTGTGGGCTTTAAGACCCAAAACCCTCATGCGGGGGATCCACTGCCCAACAGTTTGTCCTTCCCTATGTGTTCCCATATGGGTAACCCTTGTTGTTGTTGGTGTTCTACTTGCAGATAATATCCTTCTTGGATAGTGAACATTCCTTTTTTTCTATATCCCTACCTTAAAGTATTTGATCCTTCCACAATCTCTATTCTTTTGGAGTCCATCTCCTTATCGTAGGCTACCCACTGTATAGAATCTGGTGCTTCTAGTTAGTGTTGTCTACTCTTCCATTTTCTCTATAGTACTCCTATCTCTATTTCCTAGAAGTTTCTCACTATATGATTGGTGAGAGACAGTATTGCAGCAAGAACGCTGCAACTCCTAGGCTACCAACTTTACTTTTATCAACCCAGTAGTTCGTAACAAACTTGGAAGCATCGGTGTTATATGCACAAGTACTAGTTCTCATTGCAGGTTGTCACTTGGTTAGCCGACGCGAGATCACTAGGAGCTCAAGCCAACTTCTATATATTTCAGAAGAAGCTCTATGTGTGATGAAAGGAAAGAAAGATTACTCTACAGATGCTATTCTAACTGCAGAAAGGAGAAAGACTGGAATGTAAAGCAAAACCTAGTAAACCCTAATTAACAAGCTAATTCTACTTTTGCCAAAAACAATATGAAAACCATGAAAGAAATGCCATTACCTACTTAAGGAAGTAAACAACATCTAACCATGCTATTTCTGGAAGTAAATAAGCAAAAAACATATTTTTGGATTTTTATGTGTTTTTATGTGAATTTAACATGCATCTAATTTATTGTGTGTGAGTGTGGCAGTGAACAGGTGGTGTTAGAGGGTGGTTTTGGAGCTTGGGAGGATGTAGGATGGTTTGGATGGGTCCTAGGAGGTCTTAGGTGGCCTTCTGGAGGCTTTTCCCACACTCAGCCTTCAAAAGAAATCCTACAAGAAAAACTACAGGAGGACACAAGGAAACTACAGGAGGAAAACAGGGAAACTACAAGAGGCCTATAGGAGGAGGTCGAGAGAAATTTTTGTTGTTTTGAGGGTGTGAGAGTGGGTGGAAAAGGTGGATGAAGGTTGGAATGAGATGTTAGGGTGCCTAAGGTCTACCATGAATCACCAGGATAGAGAAAGATGATTGGGTTTTCTCAAGGAGAGAGGAAAAAGTTCTATGAAAAATTAAGCAAACTAGGGCAGAATTGAGGTCAGGTTTGGGAGACCTATAGGGCATGGATCAGATGGAGGGTGTGATTGATGGTAATTTGGCCTATAGCTAGAAGAGATCTGCTACATAGAAACTGACAGTCAATCAAGAAAATCAAACAACCAATGAAATGAGTGCATCCTAGGAAAAACAGAGTTTTGCATTAAAATGGCCTAAAATATGATGTATAGAAGGAAATGCTATAAGAAAGGAAAGCATGCAAAAGGACTATTGAAAATTATGAAGTGAACATGATAAAGTAGATATAAAGCAAAACAAAACTGGACTATCAACCTACTAGAGAGCTGCAAACACTAGAAGTCCTAGGAATGAGGAAAATCTACATTTTTAAGGCAGCAAGAAGGTCTTTGCCTCAAATCATGGTCCTAGAGGGAGGAAGAGACTCCAAGGCACTATTTCTAGCATTTTGAATCTTCTCTGATCACTACTTAACCTGCTACAGAAAGAACAAATGGAAGCAAGCTACTAAATCTTCAAAAGCAACCTATTCTTAACCATAAGAGAAATACATCTAACAACAAACTAATCTACAAACTGAAGTAAAGCATAAAAATACAAGTAAAGAGAAGCTTGGCTACTTGGATTGGGCCCTAACCCAAGAGTTTCAGCCCTCTGAGGTAACTCAGTGCTAGCTCAAAAAGGATTCCATCTTCATTATAAAAAAATAGCAAGATTACATAAAACTGTCATAACATAGTAAGCTCGAAATTTTAGCAGAGTTTACACAAGCAAAAAAGTTGACCCTAGTGATGCCCTAGGCCTCCATACTTATACATCTGAAGCTACCAACAACTTCCTTAAAATCAGGGAGGCTTGGCTCCCAAAACTCGAGATAACTATCAATCATTTTCCACTTGCTCGATTGCCTTCTAGTGCATGATTCGGTTGCTTGTACTCCGAGCTGAATAAAGGGGAATTCGAAGTGAGGAGTAATAAATGAGGGGTATTCCATCCTATAAGTCCTCTCCTTTGTCTACTTCGAGTTATTCTACAGTTTGACCACTATATCCTTGACTTTGACCTTGAAATCCATCAATAATCTGCATTAAATACATGTTAGACCACATGGCATAATAACTAACTCAACTCACCCTATAAGCATAAATATAATTAGTAAATCATACAATAAGCTAAGAGAATGGTTGATTTGACTAGGTTAGGAGGTAAAATGAGCCCATATAATTACCCATTTATGAGGCTCATCATAACCCCCCTACTGAAGGTGTTTCTCATCCTCTGAGCAACCTAGTCAATCTCTTGGTCTTTCATGGCCTTGGTGGTCTCCGTAGCATTCTAGGCTTCTGATGTGGTCAGCTCATGTTCTCCATAAAATCCTCCCTTTCTGTCTATGTCCTTCCACGGCTCCTTCTCTTATTCTTCTCTTCTATCTTCCAGCATGCCTAATATGAGTGGAGGACTCAGTTTGAGGCCAATCCAGTTGACCTTCAACCTTTGCATGGAGCGCTTGTACATTGGCACTCTTTTCAATGCCTCCTTCAGCCTCATGGGGGAATGGTATTCTCTGATCTGCAAGCTGTGGGGTAGGGTGTTCCATCTTCTCATGCATGCATGCACACAGTCATCCCCAAGTAGCCTAAGCATATCTTCAAAGTGTGCAATGGCTTGTGCATGATTGGCTAGATATTTAGGGGCAATCTGAGGGTCATTGACAAGTAGGTTGTGCATGTTGATGAGTGCCATAGGATCTGATGGCTCAGCTCTTATCATCAATGGTTCATTCTGCTCTTTTATTAACAATCTTTTCATTTCTGCTGCCCTCAATTCTTCATGGTTCATCCATGATGCCATGGCCATTAATTGCAGATCCCCTAGCTTGGCATTGGGGTCCCACACATTCAGGTCTGTGAGGGCCATGTTGTGTAGATAGAACTCTGTCATCTTTGCTTTGTCCTCGAAGGTGCTTTGGTCACACAAATCCATGAACTGCCTGTAGTCTTGGAAAGGCATTATGCCTCTTTGTGCCAAAGTTTTTATTTGGAATTGAAGCCATTGATCCTTCATATAGAGGCCATAAGATTTGGCTAGTGTTCTACATTGTAATGTTTCCATGGATAAGCTGGCCATGTATGCCAAATGAGTCTCTTTCTCCTGCAGCTGCCTCCTTAGTAATTCATTCTCATTCTTAGGTGGCTTCTTGTAATATCTTCTCTGTCTCTGAGAGCACTCAATTCCCTGCCCATTTCCCTGAGTTTGTCTTCCATGTGGCCAATATCCTCAAGTCCTTTTGACTTGGCTATCTACATCCACCTATGCGTTCTCACTTTCTCTTTTTCCAATTCAAAAAACAATGGAAGTGCAAATTTCTGTGGGATAATCTTGCCTCCCTCAAGTATTTTGTAATAGGAGTCAATATTAGGCTAGGGGTTAGGAGGTTCTTGTAGCTCTTGTTCTACATCTTTCACCTCTGGTTGTCCTCCTATATTTTCCTCAAGTTTTTGTGTCTCCTGTAGTCTAGACATTGTCTCTTGTAGGATTGTTTTAGCCTTTTGTAGTTTTGGTTTGGGGTCCTGTAGAATTTCCTTTCCCTTCCATGTAGAAGATCTTGTAGTCCTCCTTTCATAGGTTATGGGTGTCTTGGAAGGAGATTCTTTCACCTTGGTAGATGGTGAATCTTCAATGTTAATGGGAGTCTTTGATGAGAACTAAGGTTTTCCTATTTTAATTCTGGTACTCTTCCTTGCCCTGAAATACATGGAGGTTTTTCTTTTCCTCTTCACTTCTGCTTGACTGGTGTACTGAGGGAAATGAGGGTAGCTGCTGCTTCTCTTTCCAAAGTTTCAGGGGACTCTTCTCTTTGCTCTGCCCTCTTTGCCTCCTTTTCTCCCTCTTTTGTCTCTTTTTCCTCCTCCTGCTCTATCTCTTTTTCTCTCCCCTCCTCTATTTCTTTTCTTTCCTCCTTCCTCTCTTGCTCTGCTATGTCACCACTGGCTTCATCTTCTCCTCCTTGTTGTTCTCCCTCCTCACTGACAGCAGGACTAACATCATAGGTTAATGCCTTGATGTCATCCTCAACTGTCATATTTATGAAAACTTCCCATGCTATAGGGATTGTAAGGGTATGGAGGGCTTCTTCTACTAGGATCTTGATTAGGCCATCGTGAGCTAGATACTGCGAATTTCCTTCTTGTACTTTGGTGCTGGAGTTAATGAGGGACTAAAGGAGAAAGTAAGGGATACTGAGCTTTTGATGTGCTGGGGTATCCATGCCATATCTCAATTCTTGGAGGATTCTGAAATGATATCCATAAACAACGCTGTGCCTCCCCTCACAAGAAATGTATTTGATCACTTGGTAGCTAACCTCATACCAGGGATATGGTACACTAGCCCTCCTAATTCCATTTGTGTCTTCAACAGGGGTTTCATTATCTTGGAAAAATTTCCTCTTGGCAGCCTGACCAATTATTTTCTCATCTTTACTCCAAGGCAACCCAAGAGGAAGGGTAGTGACCCTACTAATGAATTCAGGGATTATTTCAATGGAGAGGCCTCTAATGGTTACAGTAGCATGGTTTCTTGTGTGAGGGACCAGAGAGAGAGAAAATTCATGGGCAATTTCATCATCAAACCCTCTAAATTTCTCAAAGAAATTCATCCATTTTTCCCTTATAAATATTTCCACCACTTGAGGATGTGCATGGAGTCTAGTGGAGTTAGTGGGCTCTTTTCTCATAAACCGCTTGTCATACTGCCTGTACTTCTTTTGAAAAACAAGATATGGAGGTGGAGACAAAGAATTTTGAGTGAAATAAGAAAACAGAGGGGACTGTGTTTAAAAAAAAGAAAAAAACAGAATTTTTTTTATGTATTTCTACGCTCTTAAAGACTCATTTTATCTTCAATTTGAGACCAACTCTTTCACATTTTGATATTCAACAGAGGGCATTCATGAACCCTACCTCTTCAGACTGAAATTCGTGCCAAAAATCACGTTTCCTCCCTTCAAAATGACTCACTGCCCCTCCTGTAGAAGCCCATTGTCCCTCGTATAGATTTCTTGTAGGTGCTCCTATAGAAAACCTGTAGGGCTCCTGTAGAAGATGCCAAGAGAAAAAATATGGAGGAAATCGATGGAGAATGGTGGATATGAGGTTGTGGGGGCATAAGAAGACTGTTGTGTGGCTGAGTTATGAGGAGAAACTAAAGAAAAGGTGGTGAGAATGCGCGGGGAGGAGTGCTCATTACCTTTTATGGTTGTTTTCGGTTATGAGTGTTGAGCTGGCAAGGTGTACGTTGCCTAGATTAGGACCATTGGTCCCCATCTGCTTGGTCATCATGACCCTCCTTGTAATCATCCCCTCACTACTACATCAGAGTTAACTCTTCCTCCCACTACCTGACCTTCGCATCTTTTGCTTGAGTTGACTGTGCACACGTGTGGGTGATATCTCGGTTAAGTGGAGTCAACTAAATGAAGGTGGCCAAGTTAATTGGCCGCCTTTCCTTCTTTCAATTTCAACCATATTGTTTCCTTCGTATGATTCCTAATTACACAAATGGAGATAGAGGGGTGACTTAGCTACTTACCTATAATCCAAGTGTATTCGCTGCCATCGACTGTGAGGTGTTGTGGCTTTCTCTGCTACATGCCTTCATTTTCCTTCATGCATGATGTCTTTACTTGCTAATGTGTTGTTGTGTGTTTTTGTAGGTTCTTATTTTGCTAGAGCTGAGTTTCATGTGCCTTTTCAGCCTTTAGATGTGTTGTCCCTTATTGCTGGTGCTGGACTTCTATGGGATCAGCTACTACAGGAATTCCTACAAGAGCTCCTGTAGTTGCTTCTCCCCTTGAAACTTCAGCTATTTCCCTATGCTTGGAACTCGAGAATGATGCCAAAGGTGGAGATGAATGATGGAGGGATAGTAGATAAGATTTAGGTAAATTTAGTGGTGCCTTTTACTCCTTTTATTTTTGTTTTTTTTTTCAAAACTGAAAAACTATTTTTCTGTGTTTTTTTCTTGGAAAGGAAAAAAATAATAATGATGCTTGGAGTGTGATGCAGGGTTGGAAATGATGGCAAGGAGGTTTGAATATGGTAAGATGGATTATAGGTTCCACATGAAGCTTTTCTTGTCCCTCAAACTGCCTCGTGTAGACACTTTTGGCTCTGTAATTCCTACAGGAGCCTCCTATAGAAAAAACAGAGCCTCCTGTAGAAAACACAGTTTTGGAAGAAGAGGTATAATGGGGTGAAAGAGATGCCAAAAATGATGGAGGAAGGTGTGGAGAAGATGAGATGGATGCTGGTATGAATGTCAGGGTCCCCTTGGCACCTTCTTTTGCTCCCTGTAGTCCTCCTGCAAACCTGCAATGCAATAAAAATTCATTTTTTTCTCTCATTTCTTTTTTTTTTAAAACAACTAGGGTGCCTCAGAGAGGTTTTCACCTTAATTGCCTGCCCTGGGTGCCTCCAAGGGAGGTTTTCACCCAGGGATATTATTCTTTTCCCTTTTTTTTTTTGACATCACTGGGCCGCCTTAGAAGAGGTTTTCAACCCAATGATGGGACTCAAGTGCCTCATGGAGGTTTTCACTTGAGTCCTTATTTTTTCTCTTTTTCTTTAGTGAGTGGGTGAAGTGGAAGCTAAGACATGCTCCACTACCATCACTGTTTTATTCAAATCTTCAATAAATTCTTGCTTGGAGAGGGGTTTCTTGTAGAATTTCAACCGATGCACATTGACAAGCATGGGGATGGCTTCATCATCAATGGTTCTGATCAGAACTGAACCATTGTCATTGCATTTCTCCACAGTGTAGGGTCCCAGCCATCTTGTCCTCAGCTTGCCTTTGAAATCCTTGTATCTTGAATCATAGAGTAGTGCCCAATCTCCCTCTTGGAATTGCTTCTCCCTGATATTTTTGTCATGCCATATATTTCTCTAAAGCTGAACTACCTCTGTATGGAGAAGGGCTTGCAATCTGTATTCATCCAATCCATTGAGTTGAAGTAATCTCTCCTTTTGTGCATGGCTGAGGTTTAGGTCCAGTTGAGCTGCCATTCTTAGGGTATTGAATTCAAACTCTATTGACAACAAAACCTTCTTCCCATAGGCCAGTTCATAGGGTGTGGAACCGGTGGTGGTCTTCCATGTTGTGTTGTAGGCCCAAGTGGCCTCAACTAATTTGTCCACCCAGTCTTTTCTACTGCTACTCACTACCTTGGTTAGGATCCCTTCCAATGCTCTGTTAGTGACCTCCACTTGCCCATTGACTTGTGGATTGTAAGGGGTGGAAGTCCTATGCTTGATTTTGTGAGGTGTGAGCAGGTCTTCAATCAGGTTGGAAGTGAACTGACTGCCTTGGTATGTGACCAACTCTCTTGGATACCTGAACTTGTAGAATATGTTTTCTCTCAAAAACTTGGCTACTTTTGCATCTGTCACTACTTTCATTGCTTTTGTCTCTGCCCACTTTGTCAGGTAGTCGGTGCACACAATGATGTACTGCTTCTTCTTCGAAGGGGGTTTGATAGGCCCCACAAAGTCCATGCCCCACTTCTCAAATGGCTCAAAGGTCACTTGAGGTTGCATGGGCATTTCATCCTTTGGAGTGGGTTTTCCCATCCTCTAACACTAATCACACTGGCTCATGTATCTCCTCACATCTTCATGAAGAGTGGGTTAGTAGTAGCCTTCTTTCAATATCTTGAAGGCGGTTCTTTTTGCTGCAAAATGACCTCCACAAGGCCCGTCATGATAAGTCAGGAGGATGTCAAAGACTTCCTCCTCCCTGACACATCTTCTCAAGATCTGATCTGGGCCAAGTTTGAAGAGATTGCCTCAAATCCAGGTGAAAGGGGCACTTTTCCTTACTATCTTGCTCTTCTCTTTTGAGGATGGGTGTGGTGGGAACTGTGTTGAAACAAAGTAGTTTGCTATATTAGAAAACCATGGAGAGAGTAGTGATATAGCAAATAGGTGTTCATCTGGCATTTGGTCATCCACCATTCCTTCTTCACCTACAGGAAAATTTACTCTAGACAAAAAGTCAGCAATAACATTCTCTTTACGAAGCTTATCAATAAGGGTCAGATCAAATTGTTGCAGTAAAAGAAACCATATAATAATGCGAGCATTTACATCTGGTTTGTTCATTAAATATCTAATTACAACATGATCAGTGTGCACAAAGGTTTGATAGCCTGTGATATAATTTCTGAATTTGTTTAAGGAATGCATGACAGCTAGGAGTTCCTTCTCGGTCACTGTATAGTTTAACTCTGCCTTTGACAAGTTTTTTCTTATAAAGTATATGGCATAAGGTAACTTTTCATCAATTTGTCCTAAGGCTACTCCTATTTCTTTGTTCTAGGCATCTGTGTGAATGTGAAAGGGTAGGGCCCAGTTTGGGCCTCTGAGAATTGGGGCAGTCACTGGCTTGCTGTTCAAGGTATTTAGGGCTTCTTGACAGTTTTATGACCATATGAACTCAACATCTTTGCCTAGGAGGCCAAACAAAGGAGAGGCTAACTTGCTGAAGTCTTTAATAAATCTCCTGTAATATCCAACTAAGCCTAGGAAGCTTCTGACATCTCTCACCTTTTGAGGAGGTGGGACCCTTTGGATGATGGCAATTTTGTTGGAGTCCACCTGCAATCCTTGTTGAGATATTGCATAACCTAGCATGGTCCATTTAGTCATAAAAAATTCACATTTTTCCGGACTGAGGGACAGGTTCATTTCAATACACTTATCTATAACTTTTCCTAGGTTAGATAAAGCTTCTTGAAAGTCAAAGCCATAAGGAGTAAAATCATCCATGTATATTTCTACTACATCATGAACCAATTCAGGAAATATACTCAATACCTCTCTTTGGAAAGTGGCTGGAGTGTTGCACAAACCAAAAGGAAGGACCGGGTATGCAAAGGTACCCCAAGGACAAGTGAAAGTGGTCTTATCTTGGTCTTCCGAGCTGATTTGAATATGGTTGTACCCGCTAAACCCATCTAGGAAGGAGAAAAACTTTTTCCCTGCCAGACCGTCTAACACTTGATCTATGAAAGGTAAAGGAAAATGGTCCTTTTAGTGGCTTTGTTCAATTCCCGATATTCGACATAGATTCTCCACTTACCATTTTTCTTTGGCACTAGCACCAAAGGAGAGACCCATTCACTGTCAGAGATGGGATAGATGAATCTTGCATCAAGCAATTTCTATAGTTCTTCCTTAACAATATCTTTAAGTGCTGGGTTCATCCTCCTTTGAGGTTGCCTGACTAACTTACAATCTTCCTTGATGTATATATGATAAGTACATACTGAAGGGTGCACTCCCTTCATCTCCTTATAACTCCAGGCGAAGGCATCTAGATGTTTTCTCAGTACGCTGCATAACTCCTCCTGGAAAGTTGATAGGGATGGATTGATTTTCAATTTTCTTTTTGGGTCGAACTCTATATTTTTAACACAGAGAGAAGTGGGGTCGTCCACACAGAGGTCAGTTAAGGGGTTGTTTTGGGTTTCTCTTACTATGTCTTCTAATGGTGATATACTGGGAGGTGGATTCTGAATCAAATTTTCAATCATATCATCCTCATCTTGTGGTTTTCCCCCCATGGCGATTTCTAATGTACAAAGTGGTGCAGAAGAAAATTCATCCTCATCCTCCTCCTCCAACCAGAGAGGTAGATCATGTTATAGCAAGGGTTGTGCATGAGGATATAGGATTATCTGCTTGGACATGTGCCTGTTCTTTATGGTCATGTTCCCAGCTCGACAACTGATGTAGGCATCGGCTGTAGCCAACCAGGGTCTTCCCAGAATGAGAGGATATGCAGTGAGCTTTGCTTTTGGCTGGAGAACTAAGAAATCAATAGGGTACTCCCAAGAATCAATGTAGACCATCACATCTTCCACAATCTCCTCAGGGGTCACTATGGAGCGGTCTGCTAGCTGCAGCATTGTCGTGGTCTTCCTCAAGGAGCCTTGGATGTTAAGTTTGAGCATTGTTTCCTTTGTCATCACATTAATGGCAGCTCCCAGATCAATCAAGGTATGTGGGACCATTGTGCCATTGATGTGGACATCAACTACTAGGTTTCCAGGGTCCAAATATTTTGGATAGATTATCTACCCCAACATTAGGTCGGACAGTGGTCCTATGACATTGATGGTTGGGGCATCTCTCTTGCGCCTTCCTGGATGCCTAAAACACTTCTTTTTTATTAACCTATTGTAGATGGGCACATCTTTTATGGCTTGGAGAAGTGGTATATTTACACATAAATGTTTCAATTCTCCCAAGAGTTCAGTCTCTTCTGGGGTAGTTTGGATTGTCATGGATAGTCTCTCAGGAAAGGGTGGATTTTCTTTAGGTTCGATTTCCTCTTTATCTTCCTCAACCTCCATGGGTGGAGTCTGGTTATCTTGGAGAACTTTCCCGGATCACAAGTTAATTTCTTGAACCTCCACAGCATAAGTTGGGCATGATGGTTCCCCACTATACACTTGTTGAGCCTATCTGTTATTCGGGTTCGGATTTGGCTGGGTAGGAATTTGGGGTTGCCTTGGTGGAGCAAAAGGTAACAGTTGTGGTTGGGCAGGCGGTGGAGGCAAAAGAGCAGGAAGAGAGTTGTATTGGGGCTTCCACCCTTGATGATATGCATTCCACTAAGGTTGCGGCTGAGCATAGGATTGAAATGAATGGGTGGTTGTTTGGGCATGATATTGAGATGTGAAGGACCAAAGAGGAGGCGTGGAATAGGAAGGATGAGCATGGGGGCCCTAAGAAGGCATGGAGGTGACTTGGTTGGGGTTGTAGTATGCCTGAGATGTCCCTTACATCCCCTGCTGGTATGGTCTAGGTTGATCCAGCCTCCTTTGGTTTATGTAATAGATATGTTCACTGACTCCTTCAGCCCCTTGGTATACAGATTTAAGTTCGTGCAAGGAAGGGCACTTATCTGTAGAATGATCTTCTTCATAGACTGAATAAACATCTATAGAGTTCAATGGGCATTCATTCCTAGGATGCCTCCTAGTGCATCTAGGGAAAAAAATGGCCAAAGCCCTCTCTGTTTCCTTTTGTTTTCTTTTGATATGTAAGGTATCTATTTGCATGGCAAGAGTTTGTATCATCTCACTCTTGAAGTCTTCCAGCATGTTTCCAATTTCACCTTTAATGGATGAATTGGAAGAAGAGGTACTAACTATGGGTTGACTCCCCCTACCTTTCTTTCTAGATGCTCTAGAATGGTTTCTAAAAATAGTCTTTATGTCCTCATAGGATAGTTGGTTGATGTCTCCCCCGGCCAGTAGATGGAGGGTGTCTAAAAGGTCCTCCTGAATTTCCCTGAGCAGGACCAACTTTAGAGACTTAGGGTCAAGTGTACACCTGGCCCTTTTGTAACTGAGTTGGAACCTCTCTTCATAGTCTTCCAGGGACTCATCACTTCCTATGGTCATTCGGAAGCTTTCTTCTTTAGTATCTTTTGACCTACAATAGTCTTGATACTTGTTCTTAAAGGCCTACTGCATCTACATCCTTCAGAGTAGAAGGGAACAGTTCCAACTTTTACTCATCCTCTACATAGTCATAAGTTCGACAGATGACGACAAACTCGAACAAGAAGGTGTCAGGATCTTCTGTAGTCAGACCATGGAAGTGAGGTAGGGCTGAAGGACTTATATTCTTCATTTTGGTGTCCCCATTGGTCTCCTAAATGGGGAAGGTGCCCTCTATTCTCTCTCCATTTCCCCTAGCATTTCTATTTTCAACCATTGGCTCTAGAGGAATGTTTTCTTCTTCTTCTTCCCCTATAGGTTCTTCAAATATGTCTCGATGTTCACCTAAGGGTTCTTCTTGATTGCAACCACTGAAGAAGAGAGAAGGTTGGCTATGTGAAGCAGTGGGGGCATTGGGCAAATATTTTCCTAAGTTATCTCTACTCCTATAAGGCATGAAAGGAAATATTTTTGGTTGGTTTTTTGTTTCTTTTTCCCCACACTGAAAGTACCTGCAAAAACTGAAATTTTGATTGGACAAAACAAATTGCAACTAGTTGAAATGAACTTTCTAAATGGAAATTTGCAAAGTTGAAATTGAAAGAAAGGAAATGCAGAACTGAAAGAAAAGAAATGACTAGTCTACTTTTGCCGAAAAAAACTATTAGCAAAATGTTGCAATAGGAAATAGAAGAAAGCAGTAATCACAGAAAACTCTGATGCTTCCCCAGCAACAGTGCCAAAAATTGGTTAGAGCCAGTATTATAGCAAGAATGCTTCAACTCCTGGGCTACCAACTTTACTTTTATCAACCCGGTAGTTTGTAACAAACTTGGAAGCGTTGGTGCTATGTGCACAAGTACTAGTTCTCACTGCAGGTTGTCACTTGGTCAGCCGGCATGAGATCACTAGGAGCTCAAGCCAACTTCTATAGATTTCAGAAGAAGATCTATGTGTGATGAAAGGAAAGTAAGATTACTCTATAGATGCTACTCTAACTACAGAAAGGAGAAACACTAGAATGTAAAGAAAAACTTAGTAAACCCTAATTAACAAGCTAATTTTACTTTTACCAAAAACACTATGAAAACCATGAAAGAAATGCCATTACCTACTCAAGGAAGTAAAAAACATCTAACCATGCTATTTCTGGAAGTAAATACACAAAAAACATATTTTTGGATTTTTATGTGTTTTTATGTGAATTTAACATGCATCTCATTTATTGTGTGCGAGTGTGGCAGCGAACAGGTGGCATTAGAGGGCCGTTTTGGAGCTTGGGAGGATGTAGGATGGTGTGGATGGGTCCTAGGAGGTTTTAGGTGGCATTCTGGAGGCTTTTCCCATACTCAACCTTCGAAAGAAAGACTACAGGAAAAACTATAGGAGGAGACAGGAAAACTACAAGAGGAAAATAGGGAAACTACAGGAGGCCTACAGGAGGAGGCCGAGAGAAATTTTCACTATTTTGAGAGAGTGAGAGTGGGTGGAAAAGGTGGATGAAGGTTGGAATGAGGTGTTATGGTGCCTAAGGTCTACCATGAATCAGGAGAGAGAAAGATGATTGGGTTTGCTCAAGGAGAGAGGAAGAAGTTTTATGAAAAATGAAGGAAACTAGGTCAAAATTGAGGTAAGGTTTGGGAGAACTATAGGGAATGGATCAGATGGAGGGTGTGATTTATTGTAAGTTGGCCTAATACTGGAGGATATCTGCTACATAGAAACTGATAGTCAATCAAGAAAATCAAGCAACCAATGAAATGAGTGCATCCTAGGAAAAACAGAGTTTTGCATTAAAATGGCCTAAACTATGATGTATAGAAGGAAATGTTGAGAAATGTTGTAAGAAAGGAAAGCATGCAAAAGGACTATTGAAAATCAGGAAGTGAACATGATAAAGAAGATCTAAAGCAAAGCAAAACTGGACTATCAACTTGCTAGAGAACTGCAAACACTAGAAGTCCTAGGAATGAGGAAAATTTGTGTTTTTGGGGCAACAAGAGAGTCTTTGCCTCAAATCATGGTCCTAGAGGGAGGAAGAGAGGCCAAGGCATTGTTGCTAGCCATTTTAATTTTCTCTGATCACTTCTTAACCTACTACAGAAACCACAAATGGAAGCAAGCTACTAAATCATCAAAAGCAACCTATTCTTAACCATAAGAGAAATACATCTAACAACAAACTAATCTACAAACTAAAGTAAAGCATAAAAATACAAGTAAAGAGAAGCTTGGCTGCTTGGATTGGGCACTAACCCAAGAGCTTCAGCCCTCTGAGGTAACTCAGTGCTATCTCAGAAAGGATTCCATCTTCATTATCAAAAAATAGCAGGATTACATAAAACTGTCATAAAATAGCAAGCTTGAAATTTAAGTAGAGTTTACACAAGAAAAAAAGTCGATGCTAGTGAAGCCCTAGGCCTCTCTACTTATACATCTGAAGCTACCAATAGCTTCCTTAAAATTAGGGAGGCTTGTCTCCCAAAACTTGAGATAACTATCAATCATCTTCCACTTGTTCGACTGCCTTCTAGTGCATGATTCGGTTGCTTGTACTCCGAGCTGAATGAAGGGGAATTCAAAGTGAGGAGTAATAAATGAGGGGGATTCCCTCCTATAAGTCCTCTCCTCTGTCTACTTCGAGTTATTGCTACAATTTGACCACTAGATCCTTGACTTTGACCTTGAAATCCATCAATAATTTGCATTAAATACATGTTAGACCACATGGCATAATAACTAACTCAACTCACCCTATAAGCATAAATATAATAAGAAAATCATACAATAAGCTAGAGAATGGTTGATTTGACTAGGTTAGGAGGTAAAATGAGCCCACATAATTACCCATTTATGAGTCTCATCAATGATTTGATGGGCTATTTGTATTTAAGAATATGTCCGCTAGATCCTGCCTGAACATTCCTTATATTCTATATCCCCACCTTAAAATATCTGATCCTTCTGCAATCGCTATTCTTCTGGAGTATGTCTCCTTATCGTAGGCTACCCACTGTATATAATCTGGTGCTTCTGGCTAGTATTGTCTACTCTTCCATTTTCTCCATAGTACTCCTGTCTCCGTTTCCCAGAAGTTTCTCATTGTCTAATTTGCTGGGTTGTTTGTATTTAAGAGTATTTCCGCTAAATCCTGCTTGTTGAATAATTTTTCTCTCTGGTACCAAGTCTCTTGCCAGAGCTTAGCTTTATCTCCTCCCCTAATTTCCCAGAAGCTATGGTTTCTTATCAATTCCTTGTTTTTTGCTGCAAGGTTCCATATAGTCGACCCCTTTATATTTTCATGGATTCACAGTTGTCCTTCTATCGACCTAGGCATCCCATATTTTCTAACCCATATTTCTTTCCATAGATATGTTTCTCCCTATATCCATCTCAACCATAACTTAGCCCCCGTTACGTGGTTTAGAGTATACGGGTCTCGAAGGCCCAACCCCCCTACTTTGTTTGGTTTAATTAGCTAGTTCCAAGATAATAAAGCCCATTTCTTTGTTGTTTGTGGCCCTTGCCACAAGAATTTCTTGAAGATATTTGTCATCTCGTTACACATTGTTTTAGGGACTGCTAGGCTTGAGAGTTAGTAGATAGGAATTGATTGCAACACTACCTTTAGTAGGATGACTCTACTCACCATGTTTAATGCCCGGAAGGACCAATTTTTCTTGAGCTGTTGTGTTAAAGAAGAAGATATCCAACTTCTCTTTGTTGATTTGCATTCCTAAGGCATTCATGAAGTCTTGAAAAATGGCTAGGAGGGCCTTGGATTCCTTGAGGGTAGCTTGAAAAAACATCATGATGTCATCCATGAACTGTTGATGAGTTAAGGGAAGGTCATTCCCCACATGCGTAGACCATTGATTTGTCTTGTTTGCACCTTTGCTTTAACATATCTTCCTAGCCCTTTAGCTACTAATATAAAAAAGAAGGGGGAAATCAGGTCTCCTTGTCTTAGCCCCCTTGTTGCATTGAAGGCCTCTAACGGTGCTCCATTTAGGAGGATCGAGAACACAAGAGTCGATATAAAGGAATAGATCCAATTTATCCATCGTGGGTCAAAGCTAAAGGCTTTCAGGATACTTTGGAGATAGGTCCAACTTAACCAATCATATTCTTTCGATAGGTCTAGTTTGATCATCATACCTTTGTCTTTGAGGTTCTGAAGGGAGTGTATTGCCTCTCGAGCAGTTGCTATCCCATCCACAATTTGCCTTCCTTTAACAAAACTAGTTTGCTCTTGGGATATTAGTGCTGGGAGGATTGGTTTAAGTCAATTGACCATTATAGTTGAACTAATTTTGTAGATGATATTGCATAAGGCTATATGTTAAACCCCTACGGCTCTTCAGAGAGGTCATATTTTGGAATAAGAGCTTAAAAAGTTGAGTTTAGGGCCGGATGTACCTTTTTAGTTCTCTTGGAATCCTCCACTACTCCTAGGATGTATTCTCCTAGACTCGACCATGTTGCTTGGAAAAATTCAGCTATGAAGCCATCTGCTCTCGATGCTTTATTCTTTACTATTCCTTTGACTACCTCCTCCACTTCTTCCATGGTTATATCCCTCATTAGTGCTAGGTTCTGGTCCCTGCTGACCACCTGAGGGATATGCCTAGTTATCTTGTTTATATCTTCTGTCCTATCAGGATTTGGTTCGGTCATTATATTTTGGAAGTGATTGACCAACAAGTTCTCCATCTCATCATTTTGTATTAGTTGGTTTCCTTCCTGGTCTAATAATGAAAATATTTTGTTATACTGTCGATGTTGAATCATTGCTTTGTGGAAGAATCTAGTGTTCCTTTCTCCCTCCCTTAGCCACTAGACTCTCGATTTTTGTTTCCACAATATCTCTTCTTGCTGCCTCCTTTCCTCTATCCTAGTCAGTAGTCCTTCTTCCTCTGCTAAGGATTCTGAATAGCCATTTGTTATTATCTGTTGTTACACCCTTTTCATCCTAGCCTGTAGCAATTCCTGATCTTGTTGAATATTACCAAATTATTCTTTATTCCATTTTTTTATTTTTCCTTTGAGTTCTTGCAGGCCTCGCTGGAATATATGCATTTTATTCCTCCCTTGTTCTGTACTTTATCTCCACCATTCCTTCATTTTTTCTAGGAAGGTTGGATCACGTAGCTAGAAGGCTTTGAACCATAATGATCTCTTATTCTGCCCTTTTTTCATGTCTACTTCCAGCCTAATCGGCCAGTGGTTTGATCCCATGCATGGCAAGATTGACGCTTCATAATATACATCTCTACTTATTAAATTCTTAGTTGCCAAGAATCTATCTAACCTTGACGCGATTTGGCAGGTTCCTCCTCTTCGGTTATTCCAGGTGTAAGTTCCATTATCAATGGGGATATCTACGAGATAGAGATCTTCCTGCAAATCCCTGAACTGATCCATTTCTGGTTCTTCCCTTCTTATCCCTCCTTTTTTTTTCCTCCAGTAAGGTTATCAAGTTGAAATCCCCGGCTATTAACCAAAGTTTTTCTGCATGCATTTGGATTAGTTCCTTAATGCTTTGTATAATTTTTTCCTTCTCTCTAGGAGTATGCGGCCCATATACTGCTGATATTATGATCCATTCCTTAGTCCCTATATTCTGGAAGCGGCCAGTCAAGATTCGTGGCATTCTGATCCAGTAATCTACCATTACCTCTGTCGGGTTCCATAGTATGGTGATTCCCCCTGCACTTCCTTTTGCATCCAGTGCTACTACTTCGTATCTTAGTTTCATTTTTCATAGGATCTCCTCTATTTTTTCTCTTCTTACCTTTGTTACCTAGAGGAGAACTATTTGAGGCTTTGCCTTTCTCAACTGATCCTTTAGGTACCTATGTTTTCCGTGGCTGTTAAGGCCCCTTATATTCCATGATAGCACTATCATTAGTTAAGTTTATTAAGTTGTTGGAATACTGCTAATAGAGGTACTACCCTTCCAGTGTTTACCAACATCTCTCCCATTATTTGGATTGACTCCTGCAGATTTCTTCTCCCTCTTTTCTTACCTCCTTTACTTCTATTTTGTTGTTCCTGTGAATTTTCTTGTTGCATTCCAAGCTGCTCTACTATGTCTACTTGTCTCTATCCTTGGTTAGCCTTGTATTACTGGAAAGTTTCCTTGTACAATTTCTTTTGGTCCTCTAGGATGAATCTTTCATCCAAATGCCTCCACTCATTTAACAGTCTTTTCAAAACTTCCTCTTCCATGCTTAACTCCTCCCCCCTGACTGCATCTACTTCCATTATGGTGAGATCTATTCGTTCTTGCTCTTATTTTCTATCAAATATATTTGGTATTTCCTCTTTGGGATTGTTTTTTATTTACCTTGATTGCTCTCTTTTTTCTTTGTCTTGATAATCCATTATTTCTGTCTCATTTTCTATTTCTTCTTCTTCTTGCAATACCTCATATCTATTTTTATTGGCCATTTTCGTTTGGTTGTTGTTTCCTGGATATTGCTGCCCTCTAGGGGTATTCCTCTTATGCTTGACCTCTTTGAACCCCTCATTTGCATCATGCGGGGGTTTCATTTGATTCTCTTTTAGATCTGGCCGTTATTCTTGGTTCAATGAGCATTCTTTGAATAAGTGGCCATAATCATGGCATCGGTGGAAACAAAACGGGATATGCTCGTAGTCCAAGGTCTGTTGTTCGATTTCTTCATGATATTCTAGTTATATTGATTCAGGAATGGGCTCTGAAATATTCATATACACGCAGATCCTAGCATATTCCATGTAATGGCCCCTTTGTGTGGTTTTTGCGATTTTTACAAATATTCCTATTGAGTTTCCTATTCCTTCTAGAATTTTCGGGTCCCAGAAATCCATTGGAAGACCAAAGAGTTGTACCTAGACAGGGGCTGCCATGAATCACTCTTTATCAGGATTATAGCATTCTTCCCAATATCTCATGAACAATCCTACATTATAATGAAAATATTGACTGTTTTCAAAAAATATTTCCTTATCTTGCAGGTTTGAGAAATTACCGTAAAAAATGCTCTCGCTCCAACCTTGAGTTCTACATGGCCTTTTGGTTGCCATTTCTACTGGATCCATTTTATCAGGTCCTTCTCTGTTGGCCAAACGCTAATGAATTTTCATATCATCGTGCGATCGTTCATGTGGTTGTGGGATTTATCCACTTTGTTTAGAGGTATTACAAATCTGGGTTTCTTTGCTACACATGGAAAACACTACCCTCTACTTCTTGCCTACCATCTAGCTCCAAGGACAGGGCCATTATAAGGGCTTGCTGCTTCTGGGGAGCTTGGATACTTGTTGGCTTTCCCACTTGAATCGCTAGTTGTTACATTTCGGTAGGAGGGGATCTTTCCCCCCCATCTGAAGCTTGCATGTCTCTTCCTACTGTTAGTTGTCTTTCGTATATGGCCGCTCCTCTTGTATTGTCAAGGTTTGTGCAGGTTTTTGAACCCTAGTTATTGTTCATATTTTGCAAGGCAACACATTACCCATTTATTTGTTGAGATTATGTGTAAGTGTATTTTTATTTAATTTTTTAAAGTACATATAAATCCTATTTCTTTAATATTCTAATTTATATTTTTATAATGATAACATTGTTAAACATTAAAAAATATATATTTAATAGAAAAATATAATAATAAATATAGATGTAAACTTTTCAATTCTTGACATTTAATAAAAATATAAAAATTATTTATCATGGATTTATAACAACAATTTCAACTTGTATAAATAGGTAAACTCTTAAAGTTTTGTGAAAAAAATAAATATAATAGCAAAACCTTCCTATAGTAAAGAGTGTAAATTTGCAAGAAAGGGTCATTTATTGACTTTGTGAAAACTTGTTAGATAAATTATTACAAAACAATTATTAAAAAGAAAGAAATATTATATAAATAGAAAGAAAGAGAAGCATATTTATAAAATCTATCTTAAAAAGTTTTAGAAGTAAATTTTAAGTCATTAAATTAAATATGATTTTCTTGAAGGATTTGAAATTCGTAATTAAAAAACATTGATGAATATTTTAGGTCAAAAATAACATCTAAATCTTTATATTTTTATTTTCAAAATATAAAATTTTAAGTTAAATGATTGGAAAAGGGAAATTTAAGGACTGTGAAGACTATTAAACTATATTCTTAAAAAATGAAGGATAAGTCCTCATCCCTCACATTTACAAACTCTTCAATCTAGTAGTCAAGTAGAGTTTTTTTCCCTAAACTATGGATTTATAGCCTCATTTTTCCTATTTTTAAAAGTGGGGATAAAAGCTCCCCGATCGGGGTGCGATCAGGCAAATTCCGATCATTTCACTGCATGATGGATGCTCTCCGAATCCCAAGGTGATCCCTCGATGCCCTCCACATGCTCATATCACATGGAGCGGTGGCAGAATGTATGGATGCAGTAAGTGCAATTAACGAAGGTGGCAATAACTCTTTTAACGCGACATGCTCCCGACATTTTAGATGTTCAGTCTGGTAAGTTGTCTGTCGGTGAATTGGTTTGGCATAAGCTTGGAGTTGATCAACCCAACAATCTGTGGTAGGATTCTGTGGAGGTATATCATGGGGCTCTAGTTCATTTACAGTGGGTTGAGGTCGTTTGTCTCAGGTATGTTCTCAGTCTTATCACATATTTCTCTGTCATGGCTCATTATTCCTATCTGCGAGTTTCATGGGAGAAGGGATATGCATTGCATAAACTGATCTAGGAGGTATATTATCTGGAAATGGCTATTGTTGTCTCCGAATTGCTTGAAGGTTGTCTCATTTTCTATATTCATGTGTATGTGTTCTATGGAGTTCTGTTGGCTCGCATGGGTATTCTGTTGATCAGGCCTATGGGCCGCTCCTGGTCTCTTTGGCTCTGTCATTGGTGCCCCAACTTTGGTTTTCCTTTGGAATTTTGTGGCTACGACCCTGAATTACCAAGGTCTCCGCATGGAAATGGTTTGGTTTTTAATTCTGCCCTCAGTTGTTCTGATTACTGTTGGAATTATGTTTATGAGCATTGAGACTTCTTCTTTTTAAGGTTCCAGGACTACAAATGGAGACATCATTGGGTTTTTCATGGGTCGTGGTTCTCACAATTGATTACCTTGACAGGTCCTCTTAGGTGCGACCCCTGGAAGCACTCTACTCCTAGGTTTCGGCTCGCTCTGGGTCGACATTCTGGTTTTCAATTTGTGGGTTTTAGTTTGTTTTGTTTTTTTCACAATCCCAACATCATGGCCCGCGTTGCTTCTAGGAAAGGTCAGACCACCTGTGGTTCTCGTGGTCTCGAAAAGTAGGCCAAAACAACCACAACATCCAACACTCCCAACACCTCCACTGGTAAATCTCATGGGCACAAGCCCACCTCTAGGATCATTGATGAAGCAGCTACGACTTATCATGCGGGCTCGGCCCCGGTTCGTCAGCTCATCGTTAAATGAGAAGTAGAGTTAAATGAGAAAGATAAACTTCTGGACCCTGACTTGGATGAATGGCAGACCCTGGTGCCTGACCGAGGCCATTATCAGGGTAATACTTCTTAGTATAATAAAACTGTTCACTTGTATTGGCCGTTAAAGAGCCTCCTGGTCAAAGCCTTGGAACGCATTCCTTCGGGTGCGACCACGATTTCTCAGGCTTTCCCGAACTATAGTCAAGATTTTCAGCAAATCAAATTTCAGTTACAGAAGAAAAACGGTCGCCTCAGTTGCGTCGAGAGGCATATCCCATGCATTCCACAATCTAAACTTCCCAGGTCAAGTGCAAAGGATCTGGCTTCGATTGACTCAGTTGATGATGAGTAGTTTGGTGTATCACCTTTGTTCTACTTATTAGTGTATGCAACAATTTTTATCTTTTCAGTATTTTCAGTATGTTTATAGATATCTAGATGCTAGGAAGTTTAAGGACAATCAGACATTTTTAGCATGGATGGATAGACTTATTTTATTTTATTTTTGGATGGCTTATCATGCCATTAGGTGGCCAATAAACCTAGTTTCCCTCAGGGAAAGTTGAGGCCACCTAACCATTCAGCACATAGATGTAACTATAATGTCCCCTAATAATAAGAATAATAAGAACAATAAATAATATAATATTAAAATATAATCAAATAAATAATAAACAATAAATAAAAGATAATAATAGTAAATAGATAATAAATAATGAAGAAATATAATAATAACAAATAAATAAAATAGTAAATAACAATACTAGAGTTCTAAATAAGTATATATAAAAGTAAACTATAAAATAGTAACAATAAGTAAAGTTAACAAAAAGTAAAATAAAATAAGAAATAAATAAATTAAGAGAAAATTTAACATCAGTAAAACATAAAATAAAAACATAAAAGTTGCATATTGACACATGGAATGTGTGCATGTGGTTCCCTTTCTAATGTTTGGTCTATTTAATAGACGATGAGGAAGATGAGAGATCATTCCTTCCTCCATTCTTTGGGGAGAAAAGTGTGGTGAGACAAAGGATTCCCTGGCAGTAGTACGTTGATTAAGAACTCGGGGGTGGCCAACTGTAGAAATATTATATGCACCTGAGCCTATGTTGGGTGGAGATTCATCCCCAAAACTTTGTTGTGGTCAGCGAGATTCAAATAGAATTCAATTTCGAAATTACAAGTAAGGAATATCATTGCTACAGGTAAGTTGCCTTGGCTCCTATTTCTAAAAAAATCTATGCTAATTAGTTGAATAGAGGTGTGTTAATTGTAAATTGCATAATTGATCTAATTAATTGCATGTTTTAATTTTGGGGTTGTTACATATGGTATACCTGCCTATTTTTTGAATGATAATGAAAAGAAAGGTCCTACCAAGCTTACAAAAAAAAAGTGGGGATAAAAACAACTTTTCTATGTATTGGATCATTATCATAAGCCATCTTATAGCCAAGTTAGATGGAATTATTTTGAAAAGGAAGACTAACATTTGGTTAGAAAGTTTGGAAAAAAGGGCTAAAGGCTAGTCTCGTTTTAAAAGCTTTCACTCCGCTTTGGACCACCTAGTTATGCTTAGGATCATCACAAAGGAATGCCATAATAATAAAATGTATCTCATCTTTTACTTTTTTGACTTTAGAAACACATTTGACATGGTGCCTTAATTTAACCTTTTGGAATCATAGATTAGAAGAGTTAATTTATCATTCCATTTGAGTAGAGAGTTGTTGTGATAAGGTTGTATGAGAATGTTGATGTTGAGTTCAATAACACTTAGGGTTGGTTAGAAGAAATTAATTATTATATGGAATTTAATTAAGGATGTCCATTATCCTCTTTTTTTTTTGGCATTTACATTAACACACAGAGGCATGTTTGGGAAAAGAAAATGTTGTAGTCTAACAATTGTGTTTTTTTATTGGAAAGTTATGGAAATTCTGACCATATTTTGAAAAAATCCATTAGGGTTTTTTGTAAATCCAAGTAAAAGCTGTCAAAATTCATAATTTTAGGTGCCCTAAACATTTTTGATGGTGCTGAATCCATTTCCACCATCAAAAACATGATTCAAAAGATGCCTCTACAAGATTTTTTGAATTTTTTTTTACCAGGTTCCGACCACTTTTGGTCGTCCGAGCAATTCCTTTGCCACCGTAGATGACTCCAAAAAAAATTGCGTTGGTCCTATTTTAGTTCGAATATTCACAATCCTTCTTTTTTGCATTGGTGATATTGTTCTTATCATGAGGTATCCCTTTAATATTAACAAATAACTAAGAATTCCCAAGGATTTATTCCTTAATATGGGCATCATAGCAATATTGACAAAATAAAGGTTATGATTATAAAATTAAAAAATATCTGCAATGAATATACTATATAATTAATATATTGAAGAGAAATGTCCTAAAAGACATGACTACTCGTAAAGTGGCACCTTGCCTAGTATATAAGTAGAGTCCTCATTTGTAAACAATATATCATATCACATCTCTTATACATTTAACATTCTTATATAAATATATTACTTGTTGTATTATGAGTATTTACATATTCTAGATATTCTAAATATTCCACCAAGTATATGAACCTTGTTAGTTACATTGATACCAGAGCTTCATTCTCTGATCCCTGCCTTTGGCAATCAAATCTTCATCAAGTTCATTGTCATTCGACTGAGGCTTTTAGCCAAACCAAGTTTTTAATCATTCAAGTTAGGCCTTTAGCCATTAAAAATAAAATAACATAAAAAATAAACTATTAAGTAAATAAATAAAATATTATAATATGTTGAAAAAAAAAGAGATAGAATTATAGGAAAAAATAAAAAAAGAAACTATAAAACTTCATTGAAAAGGGGTTAAAAAAATTATATAAAAAAAGAAAAAAAAAATAAAGAAAGGGTTGCAACCACCTGACGATGGCCATAGCTATTGTTGCAATATAGCTGCGCCACATGCATGCCCTCGCCATTTGCTTCATTAGTACGTTGCCCTCGCCACTTTCCTTGATAGTATTCCTTTGCCAACTTTGTATGTTAAATCTATGTTTTCCATTGTATTGTTATGTGAGACAAGGTGAAAATATACCTACGACTGTTTAGGGGGATATATAAAAATAGGTTTAGTTAAGATACATTTGAAATCCACATGATGAGGTTCATCTAGTAAAGGGTTGCACCCATTGGGAAGAGGGCACAACTGTTTATACTAATCATAGTGTTTAATCTTGTTTGACTCTTAGGCCAATGGAATTCACAACTTTTCAAGCTACAAAGGTCTTGTTCGTTTGATTCAAAGCATTATAACTCAACAATAAAGTTGATCATTGTTTCATTATTAAAAATCACCACTCCAGTTCAAGGTTGTATTTAAAACAAAATATTTAAAGAATAAAGGTGCAAGGTTTTTCTTTTTGCACATCCGCTTATAAGCAGTGGTGAAAGGGTATTAAAATTCATGAAAGAAAGTATTTATATTCACATAAAGTACTAGAAAAGGCAAGAGATTATATTTTAATTAAAGGGATATCCCATTTGTTAGTATATATATTAATTAATTTGTAAAATATGTAAATCAATGCTTAAGTTTCACTTTAAAGTTATAAAAAGACTATTATATAAAAATAGAGTCAAGTGCTAACGAAAAAAGAATAGTCTATAACTGAATAGAAAGGAATATTTTCCAAAACTTCATAAAGATATGTTTTAGTGTTATTTAGAATTAAGGAGACTCTCACAAGACAATATGTTACTATTTCTATCTCTCTCGTTGAGATTAAATATTATATAAACCCTAAACTCGCAAACCAATTGGTGATCTTCAAGTCAAATATAATCAAAAAATTAGATCACTGGAACACAAAACAATGTGAAATAACCAATTTACAATTGAATATTGGGTATTATACATTTATATCCCGATTCTATGTTCCATCCCTCTATAGAAATCAAGGTGACAACATTTTGTGTTCACCCTGGATGGAAACACTAGGTCCTTCATTTTAAATACGAAGAAGTTGTTTTTGACATTCTCCTACAAAAAGAAAAAAATAATGCTATAGGATGTTATATTGAAGCCAAATTCAGTAACACCAGAAGACATAAAATGTATATCAAAATTAATTCTTCAAGAAAGTCAAAATTTGGTGCAAAATATGAAAAAGGAAGTTGAAAAAATTATCGTTGACAAAAATGAAGAAATTTAGCAGCTTAAGGACCAAAATGAAAAATTACTTAAGCATATTTAAATGCTTAAGAAAGATAAGAAGTCATTGGAAACATATCGAGAGGGAATCATCAAAATCTTTAGATGTAAAAATGCAAGTAGAGGAAAAAGGAATGAATACAGATCTAGTCAATTTCACAACTCAAGAAGATCCTAATCCAATTGAAGATATACTCAGAGGTTGTAGTTCAAATGAAAAAAATTTCAAGTGAAGATCCAATTGCTAGCCAAGTGATTTCTGTAAGTGAAAGAAATCAAATACCTCAAGTAAATCAAGGAATTGTTAGAAATAGGATAAGGGGAAATCAGATCACAAGGAATCCTTCTTGAAACCCAAAACATAAAGCATACATCTCAACTAGTCACTCAGACCAGAAACAAGTGACTTATATTTCAAAGAATATCGATGTCACCATAATCTAGTCTTCTGATAAGAATTCATAGTTTCTAGTAATCGCAAGCTTCCATGGAAGATTAAATATGGATGGTTGGATCATTTCATGGTACGATAATTTTGTACCACACTAAGAAGTTCATATCATCTTGTATCGTTGAAAATGCCAATTCTGAGAATTGAGAAAGACGAGAAGAAGTTACAAGACAAAAAAGGTATCAAGCATTGCCATCAATAAGCTTTGAGGATAAAGATTTTCTAAAGGGGAAGGCAATGCTATGATATAATATATAATTAATAATTGATAAATAATTAACATATTGAAGAGACATTTCCTAAAGGACATGCCTATTCGTAAAGGGGCACCTTCTAGTATATAATTATTGTCCTCATTTGCAAACTATATACCATATCATATCGCTTATACATTCAATATTCTTATATAAATATATTACTTATCCTATTATGGATATTTACATATTGTAGGTATTCTAAATATTGTGTTGAGTATATGAACCCTATTTGTTACAAGATCACTATGTTGATTTTGTGTGTGATAATAACAACTTGAGGAAAGTTACTTCATACACATATCTCAGAGTCAACCTGATCAACAACTTAAATAAAGCTATAATATTTATAAAATGATTAATTGAGGGTATAAATCCTATTTTGTTTTTTAAAACAATATTAAATGAGGCAACTTATGGTTGTGAGAAAGAATAAACCCCTCTTTGAAACTCTAATCATTCTTGTATCTTATATTGATGTGAAGCTTGGGATTGTAGCATCTCCAAAGAAATGTGGAGAAGATCGAACAAATCCAAATTTTTTTTATAATATATAATTATAAAACTAATGGCAAGGTATCCTACCTTATCCTTCTCATAAACGTTGGCTTTTCTTCCATTGAGAGTATGGCTATAACTAGATACTTAATGTAGAAGCACATGAAGCTTCCTAACATTTCTTCAAACTTTAGTCAAGGATACTTATGCTCAAGAGGGCTTCGCATAAAGATGTTGAGTCTTGGATAAATCATTGGAGAATAAAGAAGGTCACTTAATAGACTAATGATATGAGGATAAAATAAAATTAAGATACCAATACAACCATATAAATTTAAATGACTGGTAAAGGTAGATATGCATCAGTCCATAATAAATATCAAGACACTTCATGATACAATTCATATTATGATTTCACTTTAGTTTAAATTCCTTTTATTATTATTCATATAAAAAGAGTTAACACGAGTAAACATATATACATTTAAAAAACAATGTAGAAAAACATAGTAAAACAATAATAAGAGTTATATATCATAAATAAAATATGAATTTTATATATGGTATTTAATTCTTATTATTGTTTTACTATGCTTTTCTTGTTACATGGTTTTTTAAAAGTATATGTCTACTCATATATTAACTCTTTTTATATCAATAATAATAAAAACACTTTAGTTTAAATTATTTTTATTATTATTGATATAAAAAATGTTAATATATGAGTAAACATATATACATTGAAAAAAATATGTAACAAGAAAAACATAGAAAAACAATAATAAGAGTTAAATACCATACATACATGTAACTATGTTCGAGATAAATGTCAACTCTCTATCCTAGCTAATATTAAAATTAGTGCACCTATATAAATTAAACATTTGGTAAACATTGGTAGGAATAAAAAACACTTACCTCATGAAACATCTCACATTGTGAAAATTACAAAAAATCATCAAAACTAACAAAAATCCATAACTTGTGTTCATATCACATTTCTTTTTTGTAAGCTTGGTAGGACTACAACTTCTCCACTTACCTCATGAAACATTTGACATTGTGAAAATTACAAAAAATCATCAAAACTAAAAAAAATCCATAACTCACGTTCATATCACAATTTTATTTTGTAAGCTTGGTAGGACTACAACTTCATCATGTCCAACTTCTCACCCCGATCGAGGGGATAACACAAGATTTGAACCCAAGACTTCTGCTTCAGTGAGACTTCATTTCCATGACCATTGCCAATTGAGCTACCCCAAGCGGACATGTTCATATCACATTTTTAAAATTATTTACATGTGTATATTTCGGTACAGGGCTTCCAAAATTTTAATTTAATATGAATAATTATATATGTTGAACTCATATATTACTTCATTTTATAATAAAAATAATAATAATAATAATAATAATTTGATGATTTAGTTAAGTGTTTTGATTCTTATTATGGATTGATGCCTATTGGTGTTTACCATCCATTTAATATATATGATTTCCTTAGTGAATATAATGAAAAAGACAAAAATGACATAACTACTTTTGAGATAAATCTCAACCTTTGATTTATTACTATTACCAAGAATATTCTAATGGACAATTTTATTTATATGGCTACCCTAGTCATTTAATATAAACACAAAAATGGCATAACTACTTTTGAGATAAATCTCAACCTTTGATTTATGACTATTATTAAGAATACTCTAGAATAATATGTAGAAGTTATTCTGAAACCTTATTTCAAAATAGACACACCTATTGACATAAATATTCCATAGAGGTTAAACCCCTACCATCCACCTAATAATTATTGATAATTAAATAAATTATGGACACACCTATTGGCATAAATATTCAATGGAGGTTAAATCCCTACCATCCACCTAATAATTATTATAATTAAATAAAAATTATGGAGGCCATATTCCAAACTAAACACATAACTATAAATAGGTCAAGAATCCTAATTTGGAATATCATAAGTGTCTACTTAGTAAATAAGAAAATCAACATTGCTAAAATAAGATTGAACTTTCACTAGGTGATGGAAGACAATATCCAAGAATTATTAAAACTTGGTGGGATGAGAAAAAAATGTCATATTTGCAATACTAAAATGGTGAAAGATAAACAGTGCTTTCTCTTAAAATGTCCACTTATATCTATATTAGCACAACCAAATTAGTAAATGTGGTTGATATATGTGGATAAACATTTATGGTAGAGATTTAATATATATATATATATATAGTCTTTTCTTTATTGGAATAGAGTATTACATAGGATATAGGGTTGTACTCTTGGTCAACATGTAAGAAAACCAAACCCATAGTGCAGATAGAGAACCTTGAGATTATGGATATTGTTTTTCAGTACTTTAGTAGACATACACAACACATAATTCTTAATGATATACATGAACCGGGGAGAAAATCTGAGAAAAATTGAGGAAGCTCTTATTGACAAGAAAATTATAATTCCGTTGGTGCTAAAATGAGCCAACCATGACAATTAAAATGACAAAGAATATTTAACCTGAACCTGAAAGAGTTGCAAAAATTTATGTTGATGAGCACCACCCTCAAAGTGACACAATAGGCAAGAAGGGACTCCGGGGGAAGGCCAAAGTCATTAGGATCCGTGCCACCTCCACGTTGAGCAAGAACCAAGTGGCATTTCTGGAGTGGGTGGAATTGCCATTCTAGAGAAGTTATTGAGAGAGATCATTTGCATACCAATCCTCATGGAGAAGAGGCAAGGCATACCATATGCCAATATTGTCTTCTATGGTATGCTCCATCTAAGCTTGTGTCGAAACGACGTTGCCCTAGGTGAATTCGCAACATCGGGAGGGCAATTATTGAGTCAGGAATACTAAGAAGAGCTGAAATTGCACCAATGATAAACTCCTTTGACTAAACACTATTGTTAACATCTTGATACCACACACAAAGATGAGAACTCCCAAGTCCGACACTAGAAGATTTTCTCAAAGCCTGACAGGGGAAATTTATTGACTGAGTACTCACCACCTTGTTTACCATTTGAGAACACCCTCATTTGTACTGCTAAAACCCAATCCATAGTGATGCGGCCATTCCTAGACTGAAATGCGAATACTTGTTGCAAGCCTTGAGAGTGTACTCATGAAAGGAGTTGCAATTAAAATTGCTTTCTCATGGTTATGAAGCCAAGCAACCGTTGTGACAGGCACATTCCCATGACAAAACAAAGTAGCCAAGATAATTTCCATGTTCCCCATGTGATCAGAGGAGGGGGAAAAGTGTGAAAGATGATTACTATGTTTATCTGCCACCCTTTTGTGGACTAACGCAGTCTAATGAAGGGGGATGTCAAGGAATGCAGGGAGATAAACAAAAATGTAGGCATGATGATGAGGAGACATGGACTTAGCAGAGCTAAGAGATAAGCATACCTGATGTAACAAACTAATGCAACTAAAAAAAAAAAAAACACACCAAACGAACGAAATTACCGAGGTTATGTGCTGATAGCCATGGTTAATGACTATGTACAATCATACCTGCAATAATAAATGTTCCTCCTCGCTAGCATATGCTTGACAACAGTTCACCATGTAAATGGAGAGAACCTCGAGGTCCTTCCGTTGGCGCCATTGCTATGCCATTAAATTAGATGGGATGGATTAGGAGGGACTTAAATCTAGCACATGGCTTGATCTGCAATGTTGAATTGGGCAAGATCTACGGCTTTCATGGGTTGGGGTTTATTCGACGGAATAATGCACAAGATGGGCAGGGTTTGGATCATTTGGTCATGTTACAGGGCTACTCTTCGGCTCTGCAACAACGGGAGTGACAAAAGGTAACCAGGCGATGTTTTGGGCAAACTCTCTGCCATGTCTATCTCATCGAGCTTATAGGTATCTCCTTATGGCGAGGAAAGCATTTAACAATTCCATATCTATTCTTAATCCGAGGACTTTCTATTTATGTTTCTCTATTAGTAATTACTGTGCATCCTTGTAAAAGATTTAGTATGCAGGCTTCTAAGGTTCTTTAACTGCCCTTATGCATAGGTGAAACCATCAAAGGATGGACTCAGTTTCCTGGAGGAACGCATCGATTTCATGCGGCAACTTGAGGTAAGACACAGGTTCAGAAAAGATGAATTCTAGAATTTATTCTCAAACATTCACTAAGGCAAACTATTCTACACAGGTATTCTTCGCAACTCAAGGTTCGGCAAGCCCCATCTCAGGTAATATTTCTTCCTTAATGCAAGGATGTTTACTGCTAGCAATGTTTCCAACCAATTTGGGTACCATACTTGTTCTTTGCATTCTTTGCTTGTAGGTACGTTTGGCAATGATGTGAGTCTCCATATCTGGCAAGGGGTTTTTGGAGATAGTCTGCACTCTTACCAAACCTCAATGTCTTTGTTTTCAAGTTTGTCTTTACTCAGGTCTGTCCTGGCATTTTCATTTATGGAGACAAATTTTCATTGTTTGAGGAACTACATGAATTTTGTTTATTCTTAACTTTGAAACCCTTGTCGACTGAATGTTACGGCTATGATTTAAAATGTAATTTGTGGAACGATGGCCTTCGGGGATATTTGTCAGAGGCCTGACAATAGTTTTAATGAATTTCCATTAAGGATTTCGGTATGAAGGTTTTAAATGTACACTTCTTGCCTGAGGGTTTTGAATGTATATATATTTTATGGGTCTTCTAAATCACATTTTATCGAAAGAAATGGTTTAACTGTTCGTGGTGTAGTTTGTAGTCTGGATTCATCCTTGTGGTTTGGTTTGGCCGATAGTGACTTGCACTAGCTTATATATGTTCCATGCTTGAACATTATATTTAGCGATCAGTCATATCTAGTCCTTTTCGCTATGTTTAAGAGTTATCGATTTCTAAACGTTTAGGGTTGAAACATGTCCTGGGTAAATGGCTCACGGGGTTCTTCCCAGAACTCGACCGAGCCTACAAACCCTAGAATCTATCATTTGCTTGCAATACAAAATATTAATTGAAAGGCTCTGTCATTCTGTAATGTTCACATGATATGGTTAGATAGGGAGATGCTTATGAAATTCCCTAAATCAATAGTTTTTACTTTCGTGTACAATTCTCTAGTGATTTTTTCTTCTTTTTCTTTTTTTAATTCCAGTCAGACATTTATGCTTAAAAAAGAAAAGGGGATATTGATTCTTCTACTGTAACTCATTCATTTAATGATACTTAGAATAACTATTGTAATTGCTTATTGTTGGGCAAGTAAAATGTGCTTATTATTTCTTTTATACATTGATTGTAGGAAAAAAAGTTTGAAAGCACTGAGATATATTTAGAGACAATCTTTCTAGTTCTATCAATGACAAAATCTCATTACTAATTAACTTAACATGTTAGATTTCTCATTATGTAAAAGAAGACAATTTATCTTTTCCTATTGATGATTATTGAACACAATAACACTACTTATCTGTTTTCCTTCGTTGATTTTGAATCATGCACGTAACTCCTTCGTTTTGGAAGGTCTCTCCACCCAACCTCGGATTTGGAAATTACGTCCAGAATCCCCCTCCGAGCTCTTCCAACTCCTGATAGTGAATAAATAGTCTGGTACCTTGGGCATCAGGACTATGTCCAGCCTCAAGTCTCGTACCCTACAACTGTTATCACAATTTCTTTCCCATTGGCTAAATTGTCCAGCTCTAGGAAGAATAATCACAGTATATTCCCATTTCCCTTTTTCCCCCAACCCCTTCAAGGTTTTGCCAATTTCCTTTTTGAAAGAAAAAGATGGGGGAAATGTTTGTAATTGTTTTCAAAAGTTAATTTAACTAATTCTCCAGTTCTTTTACAAACTGATCAAAATATTTTAATTAATAATTAACAACATATGTTCTGGCTTTTCAGCCTAATTGTTTTAACAATCCATATTAAACAAAATAAAATTAACAGTAATAAATAAAACTTGGTAAAAGTAAATGTTGGTGCATCATTGGGTGTTACAACTCCCTCCCCTTGAGAGGAACACCGTCCCTGGTGTTCTTTTCATGTAAACAATGTAGGATAGGCTTTCTACATAGCTTCCTCTTCTTCCCAAGTAGCCTCATCTGGGCCAAAGTGCTTCCACTGCACTTTAACTTGGGTGATGGCTCGCTTCCACAAGATGGTTTTTCTCCAATCGACGATACGAAGAGGCTCTGCCAGAAATTTTCCCTCATGTTCAACCTGCACAATCCTAATTTGCTATCATAAATTTCCTACAAAACAACAATTCATAATTTATTAACTTCATTCTTTTATTACTTGTATACTTTCCCAGTTAATAATATGTTGAGGGTCGTATATATATACATTTTTAAGAAATACACATGAAAAACATTGTGGACACCTAGGTGGAAATCTAGGGATGGATTTAGGGAACACATCCACGAAATCCTAAATTACAGGAATATTCTCCAAAGAAGTCATCTTATTTTTGTCATTGGTGTATCCTACTTGGACAATATAAATCTGGCAAGCCTTTCTAAGGCATCTTCTGAGCTGGTTGGCTATAATAGGACATAATTTGATGTTTTTCTTGATTCCTTGAATTTCCTTTCTCTGTCTCGACTCGGTGAGATAGCTTACAGATTTTTCTTTACAATCGACTAGGGACCAACACCCTTCCAACCAACCCATACCTATTAATACATCGTATGAACCCAAGGGGAGGATATTCATATCAACATGGATGGTTTGTCCTGAAACAGTTATAGGGCAGTTTTTTGTTTTTGCAGATACCCTCCTTTTTGTTTTGGTGGCTAGCTGAATTAGCCAAGACTTCTTAAATTTACTAATTTGCATCTGACATTTCTCTACCACGTTAGGACTAAGGTAGCTTAGGCTAGCACCCGTATCAAATAAAACAGAGATAGGTTGATCAACAATCATAACTTCACACTTGAGCATGGTGGGCTGGTATTCTGCTTGATGATCATCCAAGGCAGCATTAATTTTGGGCATACTCCTTGCTATATCTCCCACTGTGGAGGCTTCTTGCATATTTGAAAGTTGTTTTGTTCGAGCTTTATGCGGGAAATTCTTATAGTAATGAGATTCCCCACATCCCCAACATTGCAGAGTTGGTTTTGCCGGTTGCTCAGCAGAAGGTTTACTAACTCCCTCTAGTTGTCTATTCTCGGTGTATGCCGAGACTTTGGGCGAGTTCCTTGCAAATTTCCCGAAAGTTCTTTGCTGATTATTCCTTCCATTTGTGACTTTTGGTTGCCTATTTGGTGGTAAATTCCTCATTTTCCTGCCAATGGCTCCTTTGGGCCCCTCATTCTTTTGTTTCATTTGCTGATAACAGATATGCGCTTTTTTGCACCGCATCATCCATTGTTCTAGGATAATAAAATTCTAACTTTTCCTTCATAAAATTGGGTAACTGCTAATAAACCGTTGAATTTAGCTTTTTCCTCCTACATGTACGGGACATATCATAACACTGAAGTAAACCATTTAACATACTCGTCCATGGTCAAGTCTGCTAGCCTTAACTCATGGAACTCTTTTTCTTTTTCATCATAGTAACGTTTAGTTAGATATTTATCTTTAAAATGTTTTTGGAATTCTTGCCACGTCACTTGTTCTTCATCGATTTTTCTCATAGTTTTAATATCTTCCCACCAGAGGGTGGCCTTTCCCCTTAATTGGTACACTGCCAGCTGTGCTTTAAGTTTGTCAGTGTATTTATAAATCTGAAAATATTTACCTATGTCGATCAACCAGGCTTCCATTGCCTCTTTAGATTCTCCTTCAAACATTGAAGGTTTTATTTTTTTGAGCTCACTTTGTAATTCTATTTTCTCTCTTTTTGTATTTATTTGGTCAAAAACATTATCCAAACACCCCTCTTCCTCCTTATGGCCCTCTACTGACTCTGCATTATCCTTTCCATGATGGGCTGTTGGGGTCTTCTCCCTATTCTCTGTACTGGGGTCTGGTCCTCATTGATTCTGTTGGTCGGATAGGATTTTAAGGATATTTTCCTATTCCTACCTTAGTAGTTCATTGTCCATCCTCAGGTTCATCATTTCTGCACGTACTTGTTGCACTATTTCAAGCAGGGCAACGTTGGCCTCCCGTGATTCTTCTCCCTGCTGTATCCATATATCCGGGTTGGCCTCCCCATAAGGCACTTCCGGTTGGTTTGATAATCTGGGGCTCCTCTACATCTTTACTCTTTGGTGTCGACCTATGTCGTTGTGTTCATATTCGCTCCTACTCAGTGTTTTTTGCATTAATATTCATATATTATAACTTAATTAACTGTGTTTAACTATCCCATAAGTCTTAGTGTGCGAGCCTCAGCTCTGATACCATTTGTAACAAACTAGCGCAACAAAAAAATATTAACACCAAACGGACGAAATTACTGAGGTTATGTGCTGACAACCGTGGTTAATGATTTTGTACAGTCATACCTGCAATAATAAAGGTTCCTCCTCGCTGGCATATGCTTGACAATGTTTCACCATGTAAACAGAGAGAACCCCAAGGTCCTTCCGCTGGTGGCACTGCTATGCCATTAAAGTCGAGGGGATGGATTAGGAGGGACTTAACTCCAGCACATGGCTTGATTTGCACCATTGAATTGGGCGAGATCTACGGCCTTTGTGAGTTGGGGTTTATTCGACGGAATAATGCATAGGATGGGTAGGGTTTGGGTCATTTGGTCATGTTATAGGGCTGCTCTTTGGCTCTGCAACAACGGGAGCGACAGAAGGTGACTGGGCGGTGTTTTGGGAAAACTCTCTACCATGTCTGTCTCATCGAGCTTACAGGTATCTTCTTATGGCAAGGATGTTTACTATTAGCAATGTTTCCAACCGATTTGGGTTCCATACTCATTCTATGCATTCTCTGCTTGTAGGAACGACTGGCAATGGTGTTAGTCTCCATATCCGACAAGGGGTTTTTGGAGATAGTGTGCGCTCTTACCAAACCTCGTTGTCTTCGTTTTCAGGTTGGTCTTTACTCAGGTCTGTCCGAGTTTTTTCATTTCTAGAGACAGATTTTCGTTGTCTGAGGAACTACACGAATTTTGTTTATTTTGAACTTTGAAACCCTTGCCGACTGAATGCTACGGCTATGATTTAAAATGTAATTTTTTATTACTATGGAACAATGGCCTTTGTGGATATTCGTCAGAGACCCGACAGTAGTTTTTAATGAATTTGCATTAAGGATTTCGGTATGAAGGTTTTCAATGTACACTTCTTCCCTGAGGGTTTTGAATGTATATATATTTTATGGGTCTTCTGATTCACATTTTATCGAAAGAAATGGTTTAACAGTTTGCGGTGTAGTCCACAGTCCGGATTCATCCTTGTGGTTTGGTTTGGCCGATAGTGACTTGCACTAGCTTATAATTGTTGCATTCTTGAACATTATATTTAGCTATCAATGATATTTGGTCCTTTCCGCTATGTTTAAGAGTTATTGATTTCTGAATGTTTAGGGTTGAAATGTGTCCTGGGTAAATGGCTCGTGGGGTTCTTCCCAGAACTTGACCGAGCCTACAAACCCTAGCATCTATCTTTTGCTTGAAATACAAACTATATTTTGAAAGGTTCTATCATTCTGTAATGTTCTCCCGATATAGTTAGATAGGGAGATGCTTATGAAATTCCCTAAATAAATAGTTTTTACTTTCGTGTACAATTCTCCAGTTATTTTTTTATTTTTTTTATTTTTTTAAATTCTAGTGAGACAGTTATGCTCAGAAAAGAAAAGGGGATATTGATTCTTCTACTATAACTCATTCATTTAATGATACTTAGAATAATTGTTGTAATTTCTTATTGTTGGGCAAGTAAAATGTGGTTATTATTTCTTTTATGCATTGATTGTAGGAACAAAATTTTGAAAGCACTGAGATATATTTAGAGACAATATTTCTAATTTTATCAGTGACAGAATTTCATTACTAATTAACTTAACATGTTAAATTGCTCCTATTGATAATTATTGAACAAAATAATACTACTTATCTGTTTTACTTAGTTGATTTTGAATCATGCACATGACTCTTTCGTTTTGGAAGGTCTATCCACCTAGCCTCGGATTTGGCAATTACATCCAGAATCCCTCTTCGAGATCTTTCAATTCCTGATAGTGAATAAATAGTATGGTACCTTAGGCATCAGGACTATGTCCAGCCTCAAGTCTCGTACCCTACAGCTGTTATCACACTTTCTTTCCCACTGGCTAAATTATCCAGCTCTAGGAAGAATAATCAGTCTCATATCTATTTTTTCCCCAACCCCTTCAGGGTTCTCTCAATTTCCTTTTTGAAAGAAAAAGATGGGGGAACTATTTGTAACTGATTTCAAAAGTTAATTTAACTGATTCTCTAGTTCTTTTACAAACTAATCAAAATCTTTTAATTAATAATTAATTTCCATTTTGAAAGAAAAAGATGAGAAAACTGTTTGTAACTCTTTTCAAAAATTAATTTCACTGATTCTCTAATTCTTTTACAAACTAATCAAAATCTTTTAATTAATACTTAACAACATCTCTTCTTGCTTTTCAACCTAATTGTTTTAACAATCCAAATTAAATAAAATAAAATAAACGATAATAAATAAAACATGATAAAAATAAATATGGTACAACTTGATAAAAATAAATATTGGTACATCATTGAGTATTACACCTAAACACAATCCAAGCGAATAAATAGCTTGAGGGAAGCGAGCGAGTTTGTTATGAGGAAGCGCTCACACCCACTCACCTCAATCCACCATGAATACACATAATAGACCACCATGATTGCGGGTGACGATCGAAAATTTGTGCGCGAACCAGACTCAAAGAAGTACACACTACAAAGTGATAAAACCGCTCATGCCAACCAGCTATGCGAGTCGAATTAACCATATGGCCAGTAATGCTATGATGATTTTGCATGATCATAGGTGGCTAGCATTTTCACCAGCAGTGTATAATAATAATAATAATAATAATAATAATGTTTATAATTATAATCTTAATATAAATTTGTATTTGTATGATTTAGTAGTATTTAAAATTAAAGTAAATTTAGTTTATAATTATAATTTAAGATTTATAGTTTAATTTAATTTAATTATAATTTTTTTATTTAAATTATAATAATATACTCTAATTATAAATTAAATCATATTTTATAAATTTAATTAAATATAAGATTAATTATGAGAATTAAAATAAAGTGCTTCTCTAATTATGGAGAGTATTTAATGCATCTTGTCGAAGGTTTCTTATTTCAACTTAAGGTGGATGAGGATTTGTTGACTCTTTAATTTTCTTTAATTGAGGGTTTAGATTGATTCTCAAAGAAATATGCTCAACATATGCTTAGTCTTAATGCTTATCAACAACTGTAGTGTATTAAAGAGTTTGTTAGGTTGCATTGACTTTTAATAAATTTAAAAAATTATATTCGTGCCACATGGCTCACCAATTTTCTAGGATTTGAGATTATTCTAATTCTAATAAGTTATTGTTATTTATAAGATTCATTTATATATAACCAAATTTTATTTAGAAAAATGGTCCATTTTGTTTGAGATTTTAAAAAAATGTGACGGATAAAAAAAAATATGAATAACTATGGAAGTTCACTTAAAATGGTCCATTACTTTTAATAAATTTAAAAAATTAGATTCGTGCGAGATGGCCCACCAAATTCTTAGGTATTTGAGATTATTCCAATTCTAATAAGTTCTTCCATGATAAGTTCCTCATTAATATTTATAACATTTGTTTACCAACATAGATCCATCTAACACTCAATCTATCATGTGCAGAGAGGAATCAAATCCTGGAGTTGTAAACCTTATTTCTAAAGTGTAGAATTTGAGGAAAGGTTTGCACCTAGAGGGATTTGATCCCTTGGCCCAAATCCTCGAGGTGCAAACCTTCTTTTTAGAGTGTAGAATTTGAGGAAAGGTTTGCACCTAGAAGGATTTGATCCCTCTTGGCACATGATAGATCAAGTGTTAGATGGATCTACGCTCCTTCAAGTTGAGGGCAAAATGTCACATTTTTAGATTATCATTATTATGTATATGTTTGAGACTAACTTCAAAATTCACATTATCTTTTCTTTGCTTGGCATGAAAATATCATTATCTTCTTTAATTTAGTCTGTCTTGCTTGCCTTGAATGGTTTGCACATGTGTGTTTGGATGCTTTGAGTGGTTTGTGTGTTTATGTGTTCGGATTTGGATGATAATGTTTTCAATGTACAATTGTTAAGTTATATTTTTGTGTATGTAATTGTCTATTAACAAGTAGTTGGCAATGAAGAAGGGAGACAATCTTATCAATAGTTTGCATGAGTATTGATACTGCACATCTATATAATTTAATTTTAGGTATCACAAATTTTGACAACTAATTAATTCTAGTTTTAATAATTTATTGCATCAAGATTACTCTTGAAATAATTTTTTTTCTTTGCTAATGTTTGAAATAATTATTTTCCGTCAAGAGTATTATGAAGATTTTTTTATCTATGGTCTATTCAGTAAAATCAAGAAATAATGTATTTTTGAAATTTCTTTTTAATGAGTGGCTAGAATTATAAAATATTTACATTATTTGTTTCTCCAAACAACTATCACATCTCCTTAAAGAATATTTTGATTTGTTTTGAATGTTTATACATATATTTTTTCCTTTCATAAATATTATGAATACATTATTCCATGCAATTATCTATTAGTAATTTTGAATATATGTAATTGTCTCTTTTAGGTATTTACTAAATATATCTTGAAAATATTTTTTCTTAATAATATACAAGTCAAGATTAACAACATCTAATGCAATAAATCAAATAAGGTTAGAAAATAACATCTACATTGAAACCAATGCATCTAGTGCAAACAATCAAATGATATTAGAAATCAACCTCTACATTGAAATCAATGCATCTAGTGAAAGAAATCAAATATGATTAGAAATCCAAACCTACACTGAAATAAATGCATCTAATGCAAGAAATCAAATATGGTTAGAAATCAACATGTACATTGAAATCAATGCATTTAGAGTAAACAATCAAATAGGATTAGAAGTCAACATCTACACTGAAATCAATGCATCTAGTACAAATAATTGAATATAATTCTAAGAAAACATCATCTACCCTGAAATCCATGCATCTAGTGCAAGAAATATTCTCCCCTCCATCAAATCTTGAAAACTCTTTTTAATAATCTACAGTCTCAAGATTAACAACATCCAATCCATCTAATGTGAGCAATAAAATAGGATTAGAAAACATCATTTACACTCAAATTAACGCCTCTAATGCAATGGATCAAATGATATTAGAAATCATCTACACTGAAATCAATGCATTTAGTGCAAGCAATCAAATATAATTAGAAATCAAATCAACAACTACACTGAAATCAATCCATTTAGTGCAAGCAATCAAATATAATTAGAAATCAACATCTACCTTGAAATCAATGAATCAAATAAGATTAGAAATCATCTACACTGAAATCAATGCATTTAGTGCAAGCAATCAAATATAATTAGAAATCAAATCAACATCTACATTGAAATCAATCTATTTAGTGCAAGAAATCAACATCTACCTTGAAATCAATGCATCTAGTGAAAGCAATAAAATAGGATTAGAAACCACCATCTACACTAAAATCAATGCATGCATCTAGAGAAAACAATCAAATAGGATTAGAAATAAACATCTATGCCGAAATCAATGCATCTAGTGCAAACAATCACATATAATTAGAAATCAACATCTACACTGAAATCAATGCATGTAGTGCAAACAATCAAATATAATTAGAAATCAACATCTACATTGAAATCAATGCATCTAGTGCAAGCAATCAAATAGGATTATAAATCATCATCTACACAAAAATAAATGAATATTATGTAATAAATCTTCTTCCCTCTCTCCCCTGCCCATCTATATCTATATCTCCCTTTATCTCTCCTTCTTTGTCTCTCTATCTCACCCCCTCAAACACACACACACTCTCCCTCCCTCCCTCTCTCTATCTCTCTCTACCTCCCTCCCTCTCTATATATCTCTCGTCTTCCCTCTCTTCACCTCCCATCTATATTTCTATCTCCCTTTGCATCTCTTGTGTCTCTCTATATCACCCCCAAAGCATACACACTCTTTCTCTATATCTATCTATATCTGCCGCCCTCTCCCTCTCCCTATCTCCCCCTTCTATTTCTCTTCCCTCCTGCTTTCCACTCTCCCTTTCTCTATTCCTTATCACGCCCCCCCTCTCTCTCCACCTTTTTATCTATATGTATTTCTTCTTACCTACCTCTCTTTCCCCCTCCAACTCCCTCTCTCTCCCTCCCTCTCTCCTTTCTCTCATGTCCTCTCTCTCTTCCTTCCTCTCTGTCCCTTTCTCTCCCACCTCACTCTATCCCCCCCCCCTTCTCTCTCTCCGCCCTCCCCCTTCTCTCTCTCCGCCCTCAAACTCTCACTATCTCCTTCCCTCATTCCTCTTTCCCTCCTTCCTTCATTATCTCTTTCTTTGTCTCTCTACCTCACCCTAAAACATACACACTCTCTCTCCATCTCTCTCTCTCTCTCTCCACTTTTCTCTCTCTCTCTCTGTCTTTCTTCTTCATTCCCTCTCTCCCCCTCCAAATCCATCTCTCTCCCTCTCTGTCTTTCTTCTTCATTCCCTCTCTCCCCCTCCAAATCCATCTCTCTCCCTCTCTCTCTCTCCTCTTATCTCTGGTCCTTCCCCTCTCTCCCTTTCTCTCCTACCTCCCTCTCTCCCCCCCATCTCTCTCTCTCTCTAACCTTTTCACTATCTCTTTCCCCCCCTTCATCTTTCTGTCTCCCCCCCTCTCTCTATTACCCTTATCTCCCTCTCTCACTCCTCTCTTTATCTCTCTCTTCATTCCCCCTCCTCCCTCTCCTTCATTCTATCTCCTCATCTCCCTTGTCACTCCCCCTATTTCTCCACCTCTACCACTCTATGTCTTTGTTCTTCCCTCCATATATATCTAGAGTTAATATATATCATGATATATTAATATATATTAGAATATAACAAATTTAATATTATATTAAATTTAATATTGCATTAATGCAAAGTTATTAAATTTAATAATATTAATATTATAATAGTAAATATTAATATTATAATATCAATATTATATTTAATGATGCTTTTTACATTGCATGATAGCAAAATTTATAATAAAACTACGTTAAATTAATACTTTAAATATTACAACTTTGATGTGGAAATATCTATGTCTTTAAAGATTTTCATATATCCCTAGAATAAGACTTTTCCTTTTAAACTAATTCTTAGTTAAAAGATATATTAAAAGATTTTGGAGCAAGATTTTAGATTCTTTGTGTTGAATTAACCTTTCCCTCTGATTTAACAAATGACATGAGCTTTAGTAAAGAGTAAAAATGTTTAAATTTTTACCTAATTTAGAATTTTAACATGGTAACTTTTTTTGTTAAAGGTAAATCTATGATCCATTCAAATTCACCTATATGATGAAGAACTATTAAATGCCTCAGATAATTTACTATCCATTTAAAAACATAATTATATTATAATAATTAATTTTTGTAAAAAGTTATGTATATCATAAAGAACTATTAAAATTTACTATCCATTCAAAAACATAGTTATATTTTAATATTTAATTTTAGTAACAAGTTATATATAATTTAAAATTGGCGGATATTAGCGAATTTCTTTTTTATTATTTTTAAGGACTTGACATACTTACATTGTCCAATAATTCCTTCTTTTTTTTAAGTTGAAGTTGACCCATAACCTTTTTATACATGGTTAATAAGAAAAATGTGTGCATTAGTAAGACATTCTTAATATTGTGATAATTTTTTTTATTATATTTATAAAACCTTGAACTAAATAAACCACATTAATATTTTTAATGTGATTATACTAATTTTACCATATTTATATATGAAAAATCTATAATTTCTAACGTGTGATTCTGCTTTCCTTGGGCTTTTGGTAAAGACTACGTTGAAACATTGTTTATTGTGCAGCTTCCAATTAATTCATAAAAAACGTTAAACGAAGGGAATAGCTAAGCTTTTGCACACTGAGATGTATATAAAATTGGGGAGTATAATGGATTATTTTATATTTTATTATATTCAATTGCTACTTGCTGGTGCATGCCAAATTTTCCAGATTGAGAGAAGACAACGCGTTCGGCAGTCCATCGCAGATTCTATGTAGTATCATTTTTATATCCATTTGATATTCAAATCTACACTTAATTAATGTACATTTTTTTTAATATTTTACATGTTTATTTTACAAATATTATTTTTGAATTTAAGCTTTTATGATCCATATTTTTGGAAGAAATCATATTGAAGATTTTGCTCAAAGCGTTTCCAACCAATAAGTGTGGTTCATCTTCACGACACTGGTTGGTTCGAAACACGTGGACCAAAATCTTCAATATGATTTCTTCCAAAAAATTTTATACATTAAAATATAATTTTCACTGCTAGTATTAATTGAATATTTTGTATAATATTACCTTTAATCCCACTCATCTCTTTTGATCATTCATTTTTTTTTCAGAAATACAAATGATTATAACATTTTATACTGTTTTTTCGTCTATTTATTTATTAAAAAATAAAAAGATTCAAGTCTATATATTGAAATAAATATACGTATAAACATAATCAGTATTAATTTATTTCAAAATAATATAAATAATTTTTTATTATTTATTTTTAAAATAAAATAAATTAAAATTAATCTTTTTATTTTTATTTATTTTTAACTACTTTAGTTTTTATCTTTTTAATATAAATTCAGTAATCCAATAATACTGTCATTTCTAATTTATTAAAACTTATTTTTTAATTCATAAATAAATTCAAAACTTAGAAAAATATAAAATTAACAAAACAATTAAATTATATAAACTAATAAACTAAAAAATTACAAATTCCCCGCATCTCTATCCTATATCCGGAAAAACAACAAAATCGTCAGTGATGGGAAAGACAAGGAAATACTAAAAATATATTGTAAATTATTTTATTGAAACTTCTATTCCACTTATATATCTTTTTCATTTTCACAGTGGATTTAAATTGGGCTGTTAGAATTGTGATTAGAATTAGAGACTTATTTTACAGGCGAATATGACGTGTCACCTTATTTATTCATAAACGTTGAAATTTTATTATATTAACAAAATTTAAAAAGTTAAAATAAAAAAAATTTAAATAACTATATGAAAAAAATAAATATTACAAAATATTTAAATAATATTAATTCATAAAAAAAACTTGCTAAAAAAAATTAAATCTCTCTACTCTTATTAAATCCCATATTTAAAATAAATCTATTCTCATTAAAAAAAATCACCAACCATTCCTCATTGAATATGAGTATCAGAGATCCATTAATCTTCCTGGGAAGAGTCTCTATCTCAACACGCTAATCCAGGAACTTCAAAATACAAAAAATTACGCTCGAAAGATTAAGGATTTGGTCGTGCTTATGGGTTTTGTACAAATACACCATAAATTCTGCGAGGGATCTAGCGGCCATATGGCGGCGGTGGCGGCGGTAATGGTTGCAGAGCGGCATATGGCGGCGATAATGGTTGCGGAGCGGTATGACGTAACCAATGGGGCCCCTGGTTCGATAAAGGTGTACGGGGGCTAACCGGCCGTTTCCTTCGTCTATAATCCTCTGCATAATTCTCCCTTATCTGCCTACATTTCTTCCCTGCAAACGCCGGATCCGCCAGGTTCATACCCATTTGGATCTCTTTTCCTATAAACACAACTTCCCCAAAAAACACAAAATGAATAAAAGGGTAAACAAAAGTATGGTTTGGCAATGTAATTGAAAATGAAAAACAGATTACCATCTTTGGAGAAGCCATGGCAGTTAATGGTGGCAAACAGCAGCTGAAAGAGCAACAAGTATACCAACTGTTAGAGTCGGTCTGGTCATCCCTCCGTCAGAGATCAAAACTCTTTTTGCATTTCATGTTTAGGTGTCCCATCTCTCTCGATCAGTTGCATTTCGTTAGGAGCATGCCATAAATCTGACGGAAGGGCTTTTGTCATTCATTCCCCTCATGCTTTGCACTGCTGGCTCAGGTCTGTCCATCAAAATCAAATCTTAAAAGTCATTCGCAGTCCTGTTGCAGTTTCTAGGTCATTACAGTCATTTTAGTCATTTGGTCTAGGGTTAGTCAAGCTGTGTCTTCGACAAGGTCTAATAAAGCCAGCAGGCCGGAGGGAGGTTCTTGATAAGTTGTTATTTCAAAGATTTTTATCATCATATAGATGGATTATGACTTTTCTTCAAAACTCTGTTTTGAAGACAAGTCGACATTTCGTTTTTTGTAATAATTTTCCAAAATTTTCAGTTCTTGAATTCTTCAGGCGCAACCCTGGTCTCCTTTGCCAAATCCCATGTCATCTATCCCTGTAAAAAATTGCCAAGAAATTCATCATTTCAACCAAAAATCAAGGAGGAAACAAAAAGTCACAGTTCTATTAATTGTAAAATGTGTCAATTGCAAAACATTACAAAATGGGTTTTGAAGAAGTAAAAATCAAAACCATCTCTTGTTAAGATATTTCTCAAAGCTATTTATCCCTTTGCAACAAGTGTCTTTCAGAATCCAAGGGAGAAATCGTGTTTTGAAAGTGTAAGAGAAAAACAGTGTTTGAAAGAGGCCGACTGTGTGAGTTTAAGGTAGCGCGGCGCATATAACAGGTGGCGCGACGCACATAGAGCGCGCGGCGCACTGGGGATTTCCTCCTAGTGTTAATTTAAACGACCGCGACGCACATAGAGAACGCGGCGCACTAGGTTCTTGGCGCGGCGCACACAGTTCAGAGCCCAAAGTTGTGTCAAATCTCTTCAAATTGCTCATCCCTTGCGTGGAGTTGTCAGGTAGGGCCTTCTATTTTAACATTGCATCAACTTTTATGATAAGAGATGGTGTCGTAGGGGTGATAAAGGTTGAAACAACAATTCAAACCCAACACAGACAAATTCGCTGCCAGGGTTTTAGAATTCACAGTTTTGCCACCAAAATCTTTTCTCCTTCCCCTTGTTCCCTTATCTTCACCAATACCTAATTCCCTATCACTTAAATTCATTACTCCCTTCTCCTACATACTCTATCCCCAAATCCTCCAACCTCACACCTCAAGACCTATACAATAATCCTAACCCTAAAACCCTATTCCCATACATCAATCCCTCAAACCCTCTCCCATATTTCCCTATTAAATTTCTCCCAACAATTCCCATTTCTCAATATTGTTTCCCCTTCCTAACAATCCCTAACAGTCCCTGTTGCATTTGTTTTTTCCCTTGGTGGCAGAAATTGAAATACAACACCAAAAAGAGCAGTCCAAGTACAATTTATATACAACAGTAGTCTTGTCTTCAAGGTATTTTGTCCAGCAGTCATGGCATCTGAGCATTCATCGGACTATGAGGTAGAAACTCAAAGTGACTCTCCCTTGGAAGAACAGGCACCCCGGAGGCCTCATAAAAGTGGCAGACATGTTAGGGAAGAACCGACCACCCTTACAGAATTGCAGGCTTGCCCTCTTGCTATGTAGTGTTTTCAGCATCAATCATGCTATGAGTTTTGTCAAAAGGTGGCTAGTGTCCAATTCCATCATGAGTTGGCTCGTCTTTTTGTGTTGCACTTGCACGGAGATCAAGCTATCTTCGCTGGTGTCATCTTCACACTTACACCAAAATTTGTGTCATTAGCAACCGGCATACCTAACATTGGTGAACCATGGCACAAGAAACAAAAGATTGACCGGCAGCATTATGAGCCATACATCAAAACCAGTTTCTTGAGGCAGCTTAAGAGGGTGTTCCCGTTCCGATATCTGAAAGATGAATATGCTCCACTCATGAGATTGATTATGAAATATTTCAGCTGTGAGGGACGGTTCTCTCGTCTTTATGCTTATCACATCAGGTTTCTCATGCATTTCACTAGGGTGCGGATGATGAACATTCCGTATTTCATTTGTCGGAACATAGAGAGGATGACCACCTTTATACAGCGTAAAACCCCTCAGCAGCAACTTAACAGTGTCTATCATTTTGCTCTTATTAAGATTTTGGTGTTTCATCAACTTGGACTGCAGGGCATCACTTGGGATGATTTCATCTCTCGTGACTTCTTCAGAGCTTCACGGAGAGTATCAGAGTTTAAGCATGAAGGTGAACCTTCTCATCAGTATGAGCGCCATGAGATTGCTAGTGTGCTGGTATTCATCACATATCAGAGAGGCACGAGACATTTGTTTGCAGCGCCAAAGCGAGTGTTATCTCCACCAGGGGTGGAAGGGGCCTCACTTCCTCCATCAGCATCACAGGTACAGGACAAAGGCAAGGGGCCAATGCAGGATGAGGGGCCGTAAGGTGAGCCATCAGGTGAACGAGAGACTGAGTTCATTCTCCTTCATGATGATGATACAGATACAGGTCCACAAAGCGCCAAACTTAGAGAGATCATCCAGGAGCAGCAATCAGAGATCGAAGCCTTATCCCTTGACTTGGAGAGGGCTAAGTGGACCATGAAGTACTTGGAGCAGAGGAACAAACAGCTTGAGGATCAGCAAGCGATCATGGAGCTACAAAACATTCGTGAGCATCGCCAAGCTGCACAAAGGAGAAGAGTTGAGCTCACATCATTGGAGCAAGAAATTAATGAGGATGGGGAGGCCAATCTCGAGAGAGTTAACATGCACCTAGAAAGGCTGTTGGACAAGGCCGACAAAGACCATGCATTGCTGAGACACATGGCTTTCCACTACATGGCACGAAACAAAGTGTGCAAGGCCCGAATCAGGAATTTGAAGGCGAAATTGAGGAAGGCAATCAAGAAGCAAAAGAGGCAAAGGGAGCTTGATCGTCTTCAGATATTGGCCGAGGCCTCTTTAGCCCAGCATAACACTTGATAAGGAAACTCCAGCCCAAATTTCAAGAAATTTGGGGCATTTTTGGTCTTTTTGTAAATTTTTGTGCAAAAAACAGGGTTTTTCTCCCTATGCGCCGCGCCACGTGGCGCGCGCTTACAATAGGAGGCTCCAAATGCAAAAAAGTTTATAGTTTTGGATTTTTCATGAAAAATCATGATTGTTGGTGCATGGCCAAGAAGTTTGGGCAAGTTTTGAGTCCTCAGGAGGTCAAAAACACCCTAAAAATGACCTCTCTGCCCCTAATTTCACACATAGGAAGCAGTCTTGGGAGATTGAGGTTTTGGAGGGGCAAATGGGCACCAAATTCAGAAATTCCACTTGGGTTGGAAAGTAGACAGGTAGGGCTTTCCAACAAGCACACTTTGGATCAATTTGGACTTCAGAAAGTGCCTCAAAATCAGCATCAAAGTGGCGCAATTCATACATAAATTGGCGCGGTGCACAGAGGTTTTTTGCCCAATTTTTCACCTTTCAGCTCAGAAATTCGGCCAGTTTGACTAGTTTTGTTTTGTGATGTCATTTTTGACCTATCTTGATATAATTGAGTAAACATGATGTAATTGTGGCACTTAGTTACTTGTTCTAGAAGATTCATTCTCTAAAAGGTGAAAATTTAATGAATGAATCAGTTTCCTACCTTATAGAGGCAAGTTGTTTTGACTGCCTAGATTTTAGTGCTTTGTTTAGAATTGGTTGAAACAGCTCCTAGAAGGATGAGCTCGACCCCTAGAGGCAAGGGAATGGGTTGGGGTAGTCTATATCATGTAATTCTAAGTCATTTTCAGGGTTGGACTCTTAGGGAAAGTTTGGCATTCTATTGTACATTCACTTCTACATTTTTGGCTAAGGAAAGACCAGGGTTTTGCAGCACTGTTTGGGATCCATGTGGCTTTATGTTTTGATGGTGTGCTTCTCTGAGTAATTGTAAGTTTATCTAGTGTTATGTGTATCATTTTCATGCTTCTTCTTCTGAATTTGAAACAAATGAGTGATTAAGGTGGAATCCATAACTGTTATGCTCTGCCTTTAAATTTGTTTAAATTTTCATGTTTTCTTCAGTTTAAGGAGAATTCTTGAGACTCTCTTGCTCTCTTTAGCTCCTCACTTGTCTGATATATCCATCTCACTTTCTTTAAAACATCAAAATGATTGCCTTCCTTGCCCCAATCAGACCTCTGCAGAAATTGTGCCTCATCCCCGAGCCCAAATTTGCCTTTCCCATTTTTTCAACAAAACCCTCAAAAAACCAAATCAAATCCCTACACTTAATACCTAGCCTAAAATCAGTTGCTAAATCAGTCATCTCGAGCCCCATCGCTTGTCTTTTGCCGAGATTGACCCGGAGAGAGCCCTCTCCTGTCCTCGTAGGGCTAGCTACGAGGCTGAGCGTGGTTTGATGTGGACCTAGAACCTTGTCTTTCCAGCCTAAGACAAATCTAGGCTCTAACATAGTGGCGACTCCACTGGGGAAAAGTGGTTTGCTTGTTGATGTCATTGGTTTTCTAAGCTACAGACGGAGCCTGAAGTTATGCCAGGTAGCCTTCGAAACGCTTTTGCTTTGCATTAGCGCAAGTAGATAAACGTTGCTTCAGTCAATCTCCGGTCTAGCTTGTAATCGTGACACTTGACTTGTAAATCACCCCAGTACATTTGAGAATTCTAAGCTTTGGATGATAGGTTTAGAATTTGACAGGCTGATCAAGTTGTTTTTGTTCCTTTGATTTCTTGAAAATAACACGCTGGCTTCAAAGAGATATACAAGAGCTAATCCAGATCCAAATCCTCCCCCTTTCTACGAGAATCCTAATCTGATTTCAAGAATTGTTCGCAAAGAGAGCTCTGTCACTCCCGTGTTTAGATCTCGTTCATGCCCGACAATTTTTGAGTATCTTGAAGAGCTTGATTTTGATGAAAAGTTTGAATTGTCATTATTTAAAACCAAGTCTGAAAACGCTCTTGAGTCTATTGTCCCAAATCCGGATTTTCTTGCTGCTCTAAATATTGAAAAGTCTAATAAGTCTATTGAAAATTTCATTCTAAGACAACTCCAAACTGACATTGAGGCTGCAAATATCATTGATTTCCTAGAAGCTGCTTCTGCAACTCTTGGAGCTGTCTCAACCCCATCTAGCTCAAGGGTTCCAACGGAGCCGCCTTTCATTCCCACCCTTCCTCCGCAGCCTAACATTGCTGATCAAAAGTCTGCTGTAAATTCACCTCCGTCTACTCCTTCTACATCCAAAATTGCTTCACCTCCGCATACACCGCCTCATACGCCTCACACATCAGCTCCTCCCACTCCTCCATCATCCCCCGGACCAAATCCACCAAGAGCAATGGCTGCTCGGTTTGCACCTCTCGCGCTGCCTCAAGTTTTGAATGACATGCCCGCAGATTATCAGAGTAAAATTCCTTTATTTGATGGCACGCCTCAGGGTATCACAACTCAGCAACATGTGAACAAAATGACGGATTTCTTTGATCTCCATGAAATTGATGAAGAAAATGTGACCATGAGGTTACTCGTGTAGACTTTTGGTGGCGAGGTAAGAAAATGGTTCAGAGCTTTGCCGGCTAGAAGTATTCCTACATTAGAAGAGCTTAAAAGATAGTTTTTGGAATGCTGGGAAGTAAAGAAAGATCCGCTGCAAATCACTTCTGAATATACCAAGATCAAGCAGAACGACGGTGAGTCCGTTCAAGACTATTGTATTAGATTCAATGCGGTTTATAATGCAATTCCGGATGATTTAAAGCCAACTAGAAGATCAGCTTTGCTTAAGTTCCTGGATGGTTTTGATCTGGACATGGCTTATCAGTTAAGGGAGAGAGATCCAGCTACCTTAGAAGAAATGCAGAAAATTGCCGTTAGTGTTGAGGCAAATTTGAATGACAAGAGAGCTAGAATGAAAGCTGAGAAGAAAGTCTCAATAAAAGAAGAAGCCTCTACCTCAGATCAGGTGCTACGCAAGGTAGAAAAGATGATTGAAAGGTTGACGCTTGATAAGCCTGAACCACAGATTCGGAATCCCAATTTCCGTGGCCAGCAGCAGCCACAATTTAGGATCAAACAATGTGAGCAGCGAGCACAAGAAACAACATCACAACAGCAGCAAGTAAAGACACCTCTTCAGCAGAATTTTGTTGGCCCCGAATCTGATGATGAAGACCATGTAATAGGAGAAGAAAATCACTTCTTTACTCCTGATGATATGCCTACATTTATCACTGAAGATGATGAGTATGCAGAAAGTTCAGCTATACAGCATGATGCGGATTTTATCTTGTCGAATGACACAGCTCTTGAAGATGAGTCGGATGAGTATCGAAGAGGGTATATGCATGCCTTGTCCGCCCAGCAGCGTTAGTATTCATTAGGAAACAGAAATGTCCCCATCAATCCCATCCAAAAGAGAAAGGAGGTCTAGCATCAAGGAATGAGCCACTGGTTGCACCAAATAAAGGCAAAGAAGTTGTTGATCCTATGCCTAACAAATCTCCCTCAACAAATGAACGAGTCAATCAGACCATTGTACCGAAAGATAAAGCCGAGAAGAAAGAGGTTCTAGCCAAAGAGGTAGAGAAGACTTCCACTTTTAGTTTAGAAAATGAAATTTCTAAATTGAAGGTATCTATTCCCTTGACAGAGCTGATGAAGAACAACAGTTATAGAGGTCAGGTTTCCAAGATTTTGAATTTTGATCCAATGTCTGATATGGTGAGTGTGGAAGATGATAAACCTGAGGTGATTTTTGGACCAGCATTGATTGGTGAGCCTCCAGACAGTGATGTGCCTCCTTTTTATATCAGTTTGAGAGTGCATGAGTTTGTGTTGCACAATGCTATGTTTGATTCCGGCGCCTCCCACAATCTTATGCCAAAAGCTATCATGGAGAAGTTGGGTTTGGACATCACAAGGAAGTATCATGATCTCTATTCGTTCGATTCTAGTAGGGTGAGATGTATTGGGCTTATTAAAGACTTGGTGGTCAGTTTGGATCAGATTCCAGCTAAGAATATTTTGATGGATGTTGTTGTGGCAGACATTCTTCCCCGATTCGATATGCTTATTTCAAGGTCTTGGGGAGCAAATATCAAAGGAACTATGCAGCTTGATTTCTCCTATGCAACGATTCCAATGTTTAGCCAAATGAGAAAATTGTATCGTGAACAGAAAATGAAATACATGATTACAAGCAAGGAGAAACCAATTAATCATCCGATTAATTATGTACATGCAGATCTAGAGTCTTTTGTTTTATATTCATATAGTTTTAATGATATTGATAGTTAGTTAGTTGTAGCAGATGATATTCTAGAAATAGCAGAAAATTTCAAAGAAGTTTTGAAGAGAGAAGGACAAGAACATGGAAACACCATTCAGCTATCTGAAAAAGGTGATGGACAACAAGCAGAAAAACAGAGGAAAAAGAGTTTCAGCACTTGTAAGAAGAGGAAGATGGCCTGTGGACCATGGATTTCGATGGCGTAGTGGGAAATGATGGTGCTGGAATTGGAATTTGGGTACGCAGTCCTTTTTCCGCTCCAAACAAAGTGCCGAGTAATGTGCGGGTATGTTCTTACAAACTTGCTTTTGATTTCTCAAACAATGAAGCTAAGTATGAAGCTTTGATTGCTGGCCTAAAGATCCTAATAAAGCTGAATGCTAAGAGGATTGTTGTATATGGTGACTCCGAATTGGTGATTAAGCAAGTTAGAGGTGAATATCAAGCAAAGCATCCTCGGATGCGGGCATACCGGAATGTTGTTCTAGACATTTTAACGCTGTTTTCAGATTACACCTTGACGTGTGTGCCTCGTATTCAAAATAGTATTGCACATGCACTTGCTAAGGCAGCAAGTAATTTGAAGATTCCTATAAATTCAAGCAATAAATTTGAAATCCATGTGAAGGATCATCCGACTGTCCCGGACAGTCAAAGATATTGGCAAGTTTTCCAAGATGATGAGGAGATTAATGATTTTCTGCAAAACAAAGGTAAATTCAAAGATACCTCAATTGATGTAGAACATGATGGAAAAGATGATGTGCAGATCAATCAAATGGAAGTGTTACAGCTCAAGGATAATGTGATTCCTAAAGGCTTGATACCTTTAGAAGAACTCTTTGATCACGATGACATAGCCCGCAAACCAACATTGCAGCCAACAGAAAAGGGAGTTGAAGACGTGAACATTGGAACAGCCGAGCATCCGAAGATGGTAAAGCTGTCCAAAGCATTGCCACCGAAGGTAAAGGCCAAATATATCAGTTTGTTGTCATCTTTCACCGATGTGTTTGCTTGGGACTATTCTGATTTGAAGACATACGATACAAATATAATTCAGCACACTATTCCTATTAAGCCTAATCAAAAACCTTTCAGACAGAAGTTAAGAAGGCTTAATCCAAAATTGTTGCCATCAATTGAGAAGGAGATAAACAGGTTGTACAAATCAGGAATCATTATTCCCATCCATTTTTCTGATTGGATATCTAATTTGGTGCATGTGCGAAAGAAGACCGGTGAGATTCGTTTGTGCATTGATTTTCGAAATCTCAACAAAGTTTCATTGAAGGATAATTATCCGCTGCCCAAAATGGATCACATACTTCAGTGAGTAGTTGGAGCATCTTGCATGTCACTACTCGATGGTTATTCCAGATATAACTAAATTTTAGTCCATGAAGATGACCGAGACAAAACAGTGTTCACCACTCCGTGGGGAACATTTCATTATGCAAAAATGCCTTTCGGTTTGAAGAATGCAGGTTCCACTTTTCAGCGGGCAATGGACTTGGATTTCACAAATGAGAAGGATGTCTTCTTGGTTGTGTACCTCGATGATTTGACCGTGTTTTCCAAATCAGATGAAGAACACTTGTATCATTTGAAAATTGTCTTTGAAAAGTGCAGAAAATATGGTGTTGCTGAATCCTAAGAAGAGCTTGTTTGCAATGGATGAAGGCAAACTACTTGGGCACATTATCTCAAAAGATGGCATCCGTATTGATCCAGCACATGTGGAAGCAATTCAGCAAATTGACCTGCCCTGGAATAAGAAGGGAATAAGAAGGAGATTCAATCGTTTAATGGTAAGATGAATTTTCTGCGCCGCTTTGTTCCTAATCTTGCTGAACATCTTAGGGAGATTACAAACATGCTTAAGAAGGACAGCCAAGTGTCGTGGACGGAAGAGGCTGTAAAATCTTTCAATTTAGTAAAATTGGCTCTTTCTTCAGCTCCGGTTCTAATCAGCCCGGATTATACTCAGGATTTTATATTGTTTTCATTTGCTTCGGAGCATACTATGGCAGCTGTATTAATGCAGAAAAAAGATGAGCATGAAAGACCCATTGCTTTCTTCAGCCGGACTATAAGAGATGCTGCGTTGAAATACAACATTATCGAGAAGCAAGCCCTTGCACTTGTAAAAGCACTGAAAGATTTCCGTGTGTACATTCTGCATTCCCATATTCTAGCTTATGTTCCTAATGCTGCTGTCAAAGATGTTTTGGTTCAGACCAATCCTGAAGGAAGACGTGGCAAGTGGATAGCAGCTTTGCTGGAGTATGATGTGGAGATAAGGCCCACAAAGCTTGTTAAAGGTCAGGGATTGGAAAAGTTGATGGCTGAATCAAATCTGCACGTCCTAGACATAAATCTGATCGCTGCTATGTCTGATGAAAATGAGGAAAGTTCGTCACTTCAGGTATCAGAAATGTTTGTTCTTTCTCCATGGTATTCAGATATCATATATGTACTTCAGAATTTGTCCGCGCCGCCTGGTATGGCTAGAAACAAAGCTAGAACTCTTAAGTTAAAAGCTACCAAATTTTGTATTTTGAATTTTGCACTTTATTAGAAAGATCCCGGTGGCGTTTTGTTAAATTGTTTGGTGGAAGAAGAAGCGAAGCGGGTCATGGAGGATTTCCATAAAGGAGATTGTGGCAGTCACCTTTTTTGGAAAACAACGACAAATAAATTTTGAGGGCTGGATACTATTGGCCGACATTGTTTGCTGATGTGTTCAAGACTGTTAAGAGCTATCATAACTGCCAGATTTTTGAGGGAAAGCAGAAATTACAACCTTTGCCGCTTAAGCCCATTGAGGTGAGTGCCCCTTTTCAGCAGTGGGGGTTGGATTTCATTGGTGAAATTCATCCTTCTTCTTCAGGTCAGCATAGATGGATCCTCATAGCGACAGATTACTTCACGAAGTGGATCGAAGCAATTCCCACTAGGCAAGCTACAGATGCGGTAATAATTTCATTCCTTGAGAATAATATTTTGTCTCGTTTTGGTTGCCCGAATAAGTTAATCACTGATAACGTAGCAGCTTTCAAGTCGAAGCAGATGGTTGAGTTTTGTAGTAAATATCATATTACTTTGGGTCACTCAACCGCCTATCATCCACAAGGCAATGGATTGGCGGAGTCTTCTAACAAATCCTTGGTTAATATCATTAAGAAGATGCTGGAAATAAACAAGAAAAGTTGGCATAAGAAGCTGGTCCATGCACTTTGGGCAGATCGTGTGAGTCAAAAGAAATCCATTGGTATGTCCCCCTTTGAGTTAGTTTATGGAGTTGATACAGTGTTCCCTACCTCTCTTGCAGCTCCGGTAGTCAAACTTCTTCAGGAGGCTGGTAGTGAAGAGGATCCAATGCAGAGAAGACTAAATCAAATGATCCACTTGCAGTAGATGCGGGAAGATGTTTTTCAAAACACATTCAGGTTGCAGGAGAGAATTAAAAAGATATATGACAGAAAAGCAAAGGCGGACACATTTCAGTTGGATGATGTGGTGTTAAAGTGGGATGCAAGGAATGAGGAAAAGGGCAAGCACGGTAAGTTTGACAATCTCTGGAAAGGTCCTTTTAAGATTGCAGCGTACCGGGGTCAGAATGCCTTTCTTTTGAAGGAGATGAATGGGGAAGATTGTCCAGGAGGGCCGGTCAATGGTCGGCTGCTCAAGCGGTACCTTTTCTGAATTATTTCTGCTGTTATCATTGTCATTGTAAATACCATTCTATTTCAGTTTCGCTGCAAGTGTGTGCTGTGATCTTTTCTTCAGTCTGGGGCCCGAAGTGAAGGCTATAATTCTGAAGAAAGATTTCAGTTTTGGAGTTCAGTTTGTCGAGTCAGTTTTTCAGTCGTTTTAGTGTTATTATCGAGTCATTTTGAGTCAAGTTTTAGTCAAATAAATTGAGTCAGAATCTTGTATTGTTTGTCGAAATAATGACTCCATAGCCCAATGGACAGAGGCACTGTCTAGCTCTTCCAGAGATCTGCCGTTCTTGGCACCTCCAAGGAGCTACCATCCCCATTGGAGCCAATGTTAGAGTCGGTCTGGTCATCCCTCCGTCAGAGATCAAAACTCTTTTTGCATTTCATGTTTAGGTGTCCCATCTCTCTTGATCAGTTGCATTTCATTAGGAGCATGCCATAAATCTGACGGAAGGGCTTTTGTCATTCATTCCCCTCATGCTTTGCACTGCTGGCTTAGGTCTATCCATCAAAATCAAATCTTAAAAGTCATTCGCAGTCCTGTTGCAGTTTCTAGGTCATTACAGTCATTTTAGTCATTTGGTCTAGGGTTAGTCAAGCTGTGTCTTCGACAAGGTCTAATAAAGCCAGCAGGCCGGAGGGAGGTTCTTGATAAGTTGTTATTTCAAAGATTTTTATCGTCATATAGATGGATTATGACTTTCCTTCAAAACTCTGTTTTGAAGACAAGTCGACATTTCGTTTTTTGTAATAATTTTCCAAAATTTTCAGTTCTTGAATTCTTCAGGCGCAGCCCTGGTCTCCTTTGCCAAATCCCATGTCAGCTATCCCTGTAAAAAATTGCCAAGAAATTCATCATTTCAACCAAAAATCAAGGAGGAAACAAAAAGTCAGAGTTCTATTAATTGTGAAAAGTGTCAATTGCAAAACATTACAAAATGGGTTTTGAAGAAGTAAAAATCAAAACCATCTCTTGTCAAGATATTTCTCAAAGCTATTTATCCCTTTGCAACAAGTGTCTTTCAGAATCCAAGGGAGAAATCGTGTTTTGAAAGTGTAAGAGCAAAACAATGTTTGAAAGAGGCCGACTGTGTGAGTTTAAGGTAGCGTGGCGCATATAACAGGTGGCGCGACGCACATAGAGCGCACGACGCACTGGGGATTTCCGCCCAGTGTTAATTTAAACGGGCGTGACGCACATAGAGAGCGCGGCGCACTGGGTTCTTGGCACGGCGCACACAGTTCAGAGCCCGAAATTGTGTCAAATCTCTTCAAATTGCTCATCCCTTGCATGGAGTTGTCAGGTAGGGCCTTCTATTTTGACATTGCATCAACTTTTATGATAAGAGATGGTGTTGTAGGGGTGATAAAGGTTGAAACAACAATTCAAACCCAACACAAACAAATTTGCTGCCAGGGTTTCAGAATTCACAGTTTTGCCACCAAAATCTTTTCTCCTTCCCCTTGTTCCCTTATCTTCACCAATACCTAATTCCCTATCACTTAAATTCATTACTCCCTTCTCCTACATACTCTATCCCCAAATCCTCCAACCTCACACCTCAAGACTTATACAATAATCCTAGCCCTAAAACCCTATTCCCATACATCAATCCCTCAAACCCTCTCCCATATTTCCCTATTAAAGTTCTGCCAACAATTCCCATTTCTCAATATTGTTTCCTCTTCCTAACAATCCCTAATAGTCCCTGTTGCATTTGTTTTTTCCCTTGGTGGCAGAAATTGAAATACAACACCAAAAAGAGCAGTCCAAGTACAGTTTATATATAGCAGTAGTCTTGTCTTCAAGGTATTTTGTCCAGCAGTCATGGCATCTGAGCATTCATCGGACTATGAGGTAGAAACTCAAAGTGACTCTCCCTTGGAAGAACAGGCACCCCGGAGGCCTCATAAAAGTGGCAGACATGTTAGGGAAGAACCGACCACCCTTACAGAATTGCAGGCCTACCCTCTTGCTATGCAGTGTTTTCAGCATCAATCATGCTATGAGTTTTGTCAAAAGGTGGCTAGTGTCCAATTTCATCATGAGTTGGCTCGTCTTTTTGTGTTGCACTTGCACGGAGATCAAGCTATCTTGGCTGGTGTCACCTTCACACTTACACCAGAATCTGTCTCATTAGCAATCGGTATACCTAACATTGGTGAACCATGGCACAAGAAACAAAGATTGACCGGCAACATTATGAGCCATACATCAAAACCAGTTTCTTGAGGCAGCTTAAGAGGGTGTTCCCATTCCGATATCTGAAAGATGAATATGCTCCACTCATGAGATTGATTATGAAATATTTCAGCTGTGAGGGACGGTTCTCTCGTCCTTATGCTTATCACATCAGGTTACTCATGCATTTCACTAGGGTGCGAATGATGAACATTCCGTATTTCATTTGCCGGAACATAGAGAAGATGACCACCTTTATACATCGTAAAACCCCTCAGCAGCAACTTAACAGTGTCTATCATTTTGCTCTTATTAAGATTTTGGTGGTTCATCAACTTGGACTGCAGGGCATCACTTGGGATGATTTCATCTCTCGTGACTTCTTCAGAGCTTCACGGGGAGTATCAGAGGTTAAGCATGAAGGTGAAACTTCTCATCAGTATGAGCGCCATGAGACTGCTAGTGTGCCGGTATTCATCACATATCAGAGAGGCACCAGACATTTGTTTGCAGCGGCAAAGCGAGTGTTATCTCCACCCGAGGTGGAAGGGGCCTCGCTTCCTCCATCAGTATCACAGGTACAGGACAAAGGCAAGGGGCCAATGTAGGATGACGGGCCTTCAGGTGAGCTATTAGGTGAATGAGAGACCGAGTTCATTCTCCTTCATGATGATGATACAGATACGGGTCCACAAAGCGCCAAACTTAGAGAGATCATCCAGGAGCAGCAATCAGAGATTGAATCCTTATCCCTTGACTTGGAGAGGGCTAAATGGACCATGAAGTACTTGGAGCAGAGGAACAAACAGCTTGAGGATCAACAAGCAATCATGGAGCTACAAAACATTCATGAGCATCGCCAAGCTGCACAAAGGAGAAGAGTTGAGCTCACATCATTGGAGCAAGAAATTAATGAGGATCGGGAGGCCAATCTCAAGAGAGTTAACATGCACCTAGAACGGCTGTTGGACAAGGCCGACAAAGACCATGCATTGCTGAGACACATGGCTTTCCACTACATGGCACGAAAGAAAGTGTGCAAGGCCTGAATCAGGAATTTGAAGGCGAAATTGAGGAAGGCAATCAAGAAGCAAAAGAGGCAAAGGGAGCTCGATCGTCTTCAGATATTGGCTGAGGCCTCTTTAGCCCAGCATAACACTTGATAAAGAAACTCCAGCCCAAATTTCAAGAAATTTGCGGCATTTTTGGTCTTTTTGTAAATTTTTGTGCAAAAAACAGGGTTTTTCTCCCTGTGTGTTGCGCCACGTGGCGCGCACTTACAATAGGATTCTCCAAATGCAAAAAAGTTTATAGTTTTGGATTTGTCATGAAAAATCATGACTGTTGGTGCATGGCCAAGAAGTTTGGGCAAGTTTTGAGTCCTCAGGAGGTCAAAAACACCATAAAAATGACCTCTCTACCCCTAATTTCACACACAGGAAGCAATCTTGGGAGATTGAGGTTTTGGAGGGGCAAATGGGCACCAAATTCAGAAATTCTACTTGGGTTGGAAAGTAGACAGGCAGGGCTTTCCAACAAGCACACTTGGGCTCAATTTGGACTTCAGAAAGTGCCTCAAAATCAGCATCAAAGTGGCGCGACGCATACAAAAATTGGTGCGGCGCATAGAGGTTTTTTGCCCAATTTTTCACCTTCCAGCTCAGAAATTCGGCCAGTTTGACTAGTTTTGCTTTGTGATGTCATTTTTTACCTATCTTGATGTAATTGAGTAAACATGATGTAATTTTGGCACTTAGTTACTTGTTCTAGAAGATTCATTCTCTAAAAGGTGAAAATTTAATGAATGAATCAGTTTCCTACCTTATAGAGGCAAGTTGTTTTGACTGCCTAGATTTTAGTGCTTTGTTTAGAATTGGTTGAAACAGATCCTAGAAGGATGAGCTCGAACCCTAGAGGCAAGGGAATGGGTTGGGGTAGTCTATATCATGTAATTCCTAAGTCATTTTCAGGGTTGGACTCTTTGGAAAAGTTTGGCACTCTATTGTACATTCACTTCTGCATTTTTGGCTAAGGAAAGACCAGGGTTTTGCAGCATTGTTTGGGATCCATGTGGCTTTATGTTTTGATGGTGTGCTTCTATGAGTAATTGTAAGTTTATCTAGTGTATGTGTATCATTTTCATGCTTCTTATTCTGAATTTGAAACAAATGAGTGATTAAGGTGGAATCCATAACTGTTATGCTCTGCCTTTGAATTTGTTTAAATTTTCATGTTTTCTTCAGTTTAAGGAGAATTATTGAGACTCTCTTGCTCTCCTTAGCTCCTCACCTGTCTGATCTATCCATCTCACTTGCTTTAAAGCATCAAAACGATTGCCTTCCTTGCCCCAATCAGACCTCTGTAGAAACTGTGCCTCATCCCCGAGCCCAAATTTGCCTTTCCCATTTTTTCAACAAAACCCTCAAAAAACCAAATCAAATCCCTGCACTTAATACCTAGCCTAAAATCAGTTGCTAAATCAGTCATCTCGAGCCCCATCACTTGTCTTTTGCCGAGATTGACCCGGAGAGAGCCCTCTCCTGTCCTCGTAGGGCTAGCTATGAGGCTGAGTGTGGTTTGATGTGGACCTAGAACCTTGTCTTTTTAGCCTGAGACAAATCTAGGCTCTAACACCAACTGAGCCTTTACTGAAGGAGAGCCCATGGCAGTCAAGGCTTGCAAACAGTGGGTGGAAGAGCAAGAAAAATTATTGTTGAATTCTCACACTTCTGTAAGGCGGCGATTGGAGTCTTTATACATTTAGTGAATGCCTTGGCTGAGAAGGGGTTGCAATAAATGTAATGGCAGAACATGGAGGCATGGATTACCAAGTGAATATAAATATGGAAAACAAATTTTAAAACAGTGTCAACTGTTAATAGATATATGTGCAGAGACTTGATGCCTTTAATTACACTACATCAATGGCAAGTCGTATAAAATAAGTGTATGCGAGTTGTTTATTTAATTTATGATTGTTTTTTTGAATTTAATATTAATTAAAAAGATTATATGAATAAGTGGTATATGGTTTTATGGGTATGTGGTATTGATAAGTTAAAGGTATTAGTCCATAGTATTGTAATAAATTTGATTGATAAATTAATTTAAAAATTTTAATATCTTTTTGATTGTTAACATATTTTTTTGTTATTCAATGAAATAAAAAAGAATACAGAGTAACAAGTTGGAAAAAACTTCTAACCATAAAGAGATGCATAAATGAAAAACTATAACCACAAGATTTGGTAGCCAACTAGATACTTGAAAATGCAGTTCCTAATCAAAAGTCTGAATTACAACAAGACTGCAACATTAACAACATTAAAACCAGATCAACTGCCTTTTACATACAAAAGGTCTGTAGCAAAATTGAATGACTTGTAAGACTATGAACCTGGAAAAAAGAACAACAACATAATTGAAAATAACAAGGAGAATCCATAATATGGGAGAAATCTCTTCAGGAAGGATTTTTGAATTGTTATGGCTTCTCCTGAAATCTGAAACTCAATTTCATTCATATGAAAAGTGAGAATAGCTTAGTTGCTCTGGATTTTGTTTTCTATCTATTCTTTTGGATTTGATTTTTCGATTCTTAGTTTCCAGGCTTCAAGATTCAAGGCCTCTAAATGAGAAGTACCTCTCAACCAATCTATGATGTGTTTTGAATCTCAAAGAATTTGAATGTTTTAGTATATGGTAGGTTTTGACAAGTGTCATGAGAGCCCAAAGTGTAATTAGTTTAGTTTTAGTATTTGTCCCCGAATCAATGCCTATTATGAAGTGGACAAATATATTAACATTTTTTTTTATCATACCCCTCCTCCACAAACAAACCATTGAGCAGCTCCATCAAATAACCCAATAGGAAACTCTTGTGAGATAATGGGAAATTGGGCTCTTCCCATTATTGAAAGAGAATACACATCTTTTTGTTGCTGAAAATAACCTTGTTTCTTAGTAGCCATGTACCCCATGCTACGAAAATTGGCAATGCTGTGAGATGTTTGAATTAACAACTCTTGAAATGTGTTCCTGCTTAGTCTTCTTTTATATTTAGAATCTGAAAGATTGTCTTCAAATTGAATTAGCAAATGGTCTTCAGATTAGTATTTCTTTCTGCATAAAACTAATCCATTTGGTCTCACAAAGCCCTTTTTTAAAGGTTGTCCCAAGTCAAGATCTTATTGTGAAGTGGTTCCATGTTTTCTTAAATATATATAATTTTAAATTATATATCAATTCTTTTTATAACCAACTTAGATTCAACTCTGGATCTAGAAACATCAATTTTTTCGAGAAAATTAATCTATAAGTTAAACACATATATACATTTAGATTAAACACATATATACATTTAGAAAAGCAGGAAACAAGATTCTTAACCATGAATATTTACCCTCATTTTACCATGTAGATTTTGAATATGTAAATAGGCTTTGTTACAATACCATGGGCCAATACCATGGCTTATCAATATCCCATGCCCAAAAAACCATAACCCACTTTAAATGACACTTGTTCATATGACATTTTTTTAATTAACTAATTCAATTAAAAAGACAAAAACAACATAACTACTTTGGAGATAAATATCATCAATTCATTTGTGTATACTACTATGAATATTCTAGAATATTCCTTGGAGGTTAAAAAGTAATTATTGATAATTAACTTAAAATTCTGAAAATCTATTAAAAAATAGACACATATAATAAGTTCTAATTAAATGTTTCACTTATCATTAGGGGACATATTTCACTCATACTCTTGAGGGTACATTCTAATGTTTTTGTTTTTGTTTTTTATTTTTTTGTTTTTCTTGATCTCATTATTAGTGTTCAACAAAAGAATTTGAAGAAAAATATAAGTAACAAGTCTTGAGGGTTAGCTAAGTGGGCATGAGTTAGATATGTGACTTTCTATTTTTCCTCCATAGTTGGGGAGGCCACGAGTTTGAAGGATCAGTGTAAAGTACTTGAAGGATTTTCTACAAGGATTTATTTGGAAAAAAGACCCTATTCTATAAACCATTTTAGAAAGACTTTAATAACAACTTCCAATTATGCAAGTCGTTCCTTCTTGTAAACATGTTTTTGCATATATATTATACCTTTCTATGGCTTGTTTGGTCAACATTTTTTTTTTTTTTTTTTAATTTAATTAGGATTAAAATTGTTGAGAAAATGTTGTCATTGATGTCAAAGGTGTTGACTCCATGGAGCTTGTTAAGAAAAGTCAAGTTCAGGGGGAGTCCTCTGGTAGTTGTGATTTTTAGTAGAGAACCATCATAGTAGCAAGATAAGTGAGGAAGCTAAAAATATTATAACTATGATGGTTGGGTGGCATAGTCTTTGAAGGAACTTCTGCCTCAAGGGATTTACTTGTTTTCCTTTACAATGTGCTCAGATGCACAAATCTCATAAATACCTTTCCAACAGTATAAGATAGCTTGAATAACTCCAAGGGATGATGCAAGTATGACCAATTGAAATGTTCGTATAGTTCTAGGCCTCAAGGTTCCATATAGACCTTATGTTTTGCCATAAATTTCTTTGTTAAAAAAATTTCAGACTTAGGCAGATTTTTGAAGAAGTCAAGCCAGTCGAACCATTGGCCTAGTTGGTAAGTTGGTATAGTCGAGAGGTCATCTCTTTAGAAGGTTACGACAAGAGTATAAAGGACTAACCCTCAACCATCGACCTCTTGACCAGTGTGGGGCCCAGTGTAGGAAAACTCAAGTGCACGTTAAGTTGGCCAGTCGACAATCGACAATGGAACTAACTACACATTTAAAGACCTCACAACCCTCAAGTTGTGGTTTTAAGTGCTCTTCAGTTAGGCCTTCGGTTCTAGCGCCTTGGACATATGATTCCAAGTCATTAAGGGTGGAAAATGGTAGGTTTGGTCGCATTCACTAAATATGGAAGTTAGCTAATTTTGGAGATATAACTTGAGACACTTCTAAATATCTGTGATATACCATAATTTTTTAGTCAAGGAGGTTTGATCCTTAAAATTCCATGGATATTCCATTGAACAATTCATCACAACATATCTGATAATATTATATTAAAAATATGAGATTCTACACTATTACATATTTATTCAATTTTATGATCTGTAAACTTAACTATAATTAGCGCATGCATGCGGATATAATTAATGAAGAAAAGTAGAGAACGACAAAATAAACTCACACACACACATAAGACACGAGATATGCTCAGTTGGAAACCCATTCGGGAGAAAACCCAACTAGAAGGTGAGGCCACTTCACTCTCTTTCTTTGCCTAGAAATTTGGCTGCAGGTACAAAGAAGTAATGCCTGTGATTTGTGGGCTGCTATAGTGCACAAATACTCTCTATGTTCTCTACCTCCTACCTCTCATGTCTATAAACAAAATGCTCTTGAAAAAATGGAATGCCTCTTCCTCGTAGTGGCTCAGTTATAACACAACCTAATAACCTACTAGTGGTTAATTTTGGCTACATCAACTCTTAACTAGAGTTACACTATAGAATATTCTAGAGTCTTTTACATCATAATCACATGGCTAGACCCTTTTCCATGAATAATGGGGGTTTATGCGGCATGCTCCCAAACTATAGGTGTGAAAACAAGAAGGTCATCTTCTGAGTGACATAACTTTTTCATATAGACTCCGATTGATGCGCTTTTTGCATCGTTGAAAAAATATTTGTGTGTAGAATAACAAAAAATGGTACTAAGCTAAATCGGAAAAGTATTAATAGCCAAAAAATGTTTTTTGATGCCTAAAAAAATGCTCAGGGAAGGTTTCAGACCCTATTTTGCCAAACTGGGTCTCACTGGTAAAAATGATCCCGTGAGCTGATTCCTCCACTTTTTCCACTCCAAATGCATCAAGATGGATGAAAAACAATATAAAGATACAATCCGGATCAAGGTTGATCATATTTTGATGCTAGAACAAAAAACATGAAACAAAATTGAACTACACTCTTTGAATGCAACAAATCATAGTTAATGTGATTGGTGTAGCGCATTTTCTTCAATAATTGGCTTCCTCTAGTCTTGGAAAAAAGATAATGGAGGACAAGTTTCAGTTAGTTCAGAATGAGAATTTAGTCTCAACAAAATAACTCTAATCAGGTATTGTGATCAATTAATTGGTAAAGGAAGTCATTATGAGAATTTAAAGATCATTTTTACCATGCAAGAAATCATTCTATGCATTTATGATCACTGGTTTTGTGCCCCATTTTTTTACTTCCTTGCAAGCTCTAAATCATTTAATGTGGTTCTCAAACTGTGACAGAGTTGGAGGATACTCCTAGTATAGTGAGTGGGGACTGTGAGTATAGTAAGAGGGGGATGTGTGTGTGTTATGAAACCAGCTCAAGAAAAGATAGAAAAGATAGATCAACGCCTTAGAATTCAGCCTCTTCGAGGGGGCAACCTCCTTTACATTACATAAATGAACAATTCTTGGATGATTCAAATGACAAAACCTCCTTTCTATATATAGGAGTCTAAGGAGTCACAATATAATCCAGCCGACCTAACAATAATAATATAAAGCCACAAAAATAACAATAGAGGGATTCTATGGGGCACAGTAATAACAATATGTGGGCAATAGGGGCACAACAATATTAATAAGGGGTATAACTACAATAGTAATGGGGTAATCACTAGTATTATAGGGACCCAACATGCCCCTCTCCTTCAAAAAAGTGTTTTCCTCAACGCTTGAGTAGTTCTAGATACTTCTGCATAAAATTCTCATCCTCCCATGTGGAATCTTCAGCGGATAAGTTCTTCCACTTGATAAGATACTCTGAAATTGATCGATTTCGTAGCTGTCGAGTTCTTGTTTCTGTGACTGCTTCCGGTTCCAATATAATTTTTCCTTCCTCGTCAAGTTTGGCAATATTTTTGAACTGGGAGCTTGTCGCCTATAACCTTCTTTAAACATGAAACATGGAAAACTGGGTGCAATCGAGAAGCTGCAGGAAGCTCCAATTTGTATGCCATAGTACCAATCTTTTGCAACACCTTGTACGGACCATAATACTTTGGTGATAATTTATTATCCTTCTTAGCTTGCTTGAGGGACATTTGCTTATATGGTTGTAGCCGTAGGAATACCCAATCACCTACATCAAAACTTCTTTCACTGCGATGTTGATCTGCCTGTTGTTTCATTCTATTCTGTGCCAACACGAGGTTATCCTTTAAGAGTTGGAGGACTTGTTGTTGATGTTTGATGTGATGTTCCACTGCCTGAACCTTAGAATTTTCTCTTAAATATGATGTGATGGATGGTGGTTGATACCCATAAAGTGCCATAAATGGGGTCATTTTTGTTGTTGTATGGAAGGAAGTGTTATACCACCATTCAGCCAGAGGCAACCATTTGACCCATTGTGTCTGTTTATCAGATACAAAGCAATGAAGATATCCTTCCAAACATTTGTTTACTATCTCAGTTTTCCCATCAGATTGAGGATGATAAGATGAGCTATGAGCTAACTGAGTACCAAGACAAGAAAATAATTCTGTCCAAAAATTTCCAGTGAAAATGGGATCTCTGTCACTTACAATAATCTTTGGGTTTCCATGTAGCTTTTGAATTGTTTCCATAAATGCAGTAGAAACTGTACTGGCTTTAAATGGATGTGATAATGCACAAAAGTGTGCATACTTGGTAAGTCTGTCAACTACCACCATGATGACACTCTTTCCCTCAGACTTGGGTAAACCTGTGATAAAATCCATTGAAACCTCCTCCCAACGTTGGCTTGGAATGGATAAAGGTTGTAATAGACCCGGTGTCTTAATTGTTTCAACTTTATTTTGTTGGAAAACCAAACATTCCGCCACAAACTTTTGAATATCTGATTTAAGGCCATCCAAAAAAATTCCTTCTTAACCCTGTGGTAAGTTTTTAAAAATCCTGAGTGCCCTCCTAAGGGAGAAATGTGCAATTCCATAAGAATCTTTTGTTTTAGCTGGGAATTCTTACAGAGGTATAAGCGATCTTTGTACCATAACGAATCATTTTTCCAGCTAAATGTATCAGACGTACTGGAATCTTGTTGTAACTTTCGAATAAGTGCCCACACTTCTTCGTCATTCTTCCATTCCTCCCTTGCTTCGTTTATCCAATCTGGTTGGATAATAGAAATGGCGCACAACAATGCTTCCACATCCTCATCCTTTCTTGAGAGTGCATCTGCCACCACATTTTGCTTCCCTTTTTTGTAGATGATTTCAAAGTCATAACCCAACATCTTTGTGACCCACTTTTGTTGCTCTTCAGAGGATAATCTTTGTTCTAAAAAGTATTTAAGGCTATCATGATCCGTTTTTACCTTGAAGTGTCTTCCCATTAGGTAGGGTCGCCATTTCTTAAGTGCATGGAGTATTGCCAACATTTCCTTCTCATAAATAGCTTTGCTTAAAAAATTTCCCTTGATTGGATGACTTTCAAAAGCAATGGGTCTTTCATCTTGCATTAGAACAGCACCAATTCCATTTCCTGAAGCATCACATTCCACAATAAAGGTTTTTGTGAAGTCCGGTGTAGCTAAGACCGGTGCTTGGCACATTGCCTCTTTAAGATGTTCAAAGGCCTTTGTTGCTTTCGGAGTCCATGAAAATGCATCTTTCTTCAATAATGTTGTTAGAGGTGCTGCTATTCTCCCATAATTCTTAACAAACTTGCGATAATACCCTGTCAACCCGAGAAATCCTCGCAGATGCTTTATGGATGTGGGGATTTTCCATTCCTTAATGGCTTTAATTTTGCTAGGGTCTACCTTAACTCCTTCATGAGATACAATATGACCCAGATATTCCACCTCCTGGACTCCAAAGAAACATTTGGATCTTTTTGCATATAATTGTTTCTCCTCCAATAGTTGTAGCACCCTGTCAACATGTTCAACATGATCCTTCCAAGACTTGCTGTAGATTAGTATATCATCAAAAAATACTAACACAAATTTTCTAAGGAATGGTTTGAAAATTGAATTCATCAAACCTTGAAATGTTGAAGGTGCATTGGTAAGGCCAAAAGGCATGACCAAAAATTCATAATGACCCTCATGAGTTCTAAATGTTGTTTTCGGAATGTCTTCAGTCTTCATTCTGATTTGATGATATCCTGAACGAAGATCCAACTTGGTGAAGTAAATTGATCCATGCAATTCATCCAGTAATTCATCAATGACAGGAATGGGGAACTTATCTTTAATAGTGAGCTTGTTGAGCTCCCTATAATCCGGACACATGCGCCATGATCCATCCTTCTTGTGCACCAATACTACTGGAGCAGAGAAAGAACTTTGACTCGGTTGAATTATACCAGCCTCTAGCATTTCTGCAACCATACGTTCAATTTCACTCTTTTGGACATAGGGATATCTGTACGGCCTGATGTTTGGAGGAACACTTCCTGGAATCAGATGAATAGCATGATCATGATCACGCATAGGTGGGAGACCTTTGGGAGTCTCAAATACCTTGGAATGATTGTCCAGGACTTTTTGGAGATCTGGAGAAATAGATGATTCTGATGTGGAAACATCTAGCGAACATAATTGTGCAATTACACCTCTTTGCTCCTTTTTTAGAAGCTTTGTCATACCATTAGAGCTGATTATCTTTCCTGGTTTCCCTGCAATACCCCTTAATTCAACTTCCTTTCCTTCCGTAGAAAATTTGATGAAAAGTTCTTGAAAATTAAAAGCTATTGTACCCAAGGATTGTAGCCATTGGACTCCTAGTACAACATCAGCACCTCCCATTGGAATGGAAAGCATTGGGCTAGTCAATACATATTCTCCCATGGATAGCTTGATATTATGGCACTTTCCAGAGCAATTTATTGTTCCTCCATTTGCAATCATCACTTGACACTCTGGTGCTGGATATAGGAAGCAATTCAATTCTTTTGCTACCTTACAATGAATAAAATTGTGGGTGCTTCCTGAATCAATCAACACTATTACCTTTTTCTTCTTGATTTGTCCTTCTATCTTGATGGTTTGAGGAGTGGTAATTCCTGCCAATGCATTACAAGATATGGTCGGATTTATTTGTTCTTCATCTAGGCTTTGTTCTTGGAGTATATCCTCTTCTTTTGACCTTTCTTGCTCCTTTTCTTCTTCCTCTTCACAATCTATGTAGAATAATTTCTTCTCAGCACACTTATGACCTTTAGTGTATTTTCTATCACAACTGTAACAAAGCCCTTTTGCTCTTTTTTCTTCCAATTGTTGTGGTGTCAACCTTATAGGTTGTGGAAGACTAGGGGCAACAACACTTCCTTCTTTATAGTTGTGAGTGGTATGCTTCCTGGTTGCCATAATTTTGCTTTCCATTTTTCTTGCTAACCTGAATGCCTTCTCTAATGAATCAGGTTCCCAAAGGCGAACATCATGTTGGATATTATCCTTTAAAGACCCTATGAACACATCAATCCTATGCTCCTCTGGAATATCTTTTACCCTTATGTTCAATTTTTGGAACTCCTCAATGTGCTCCATTATTGAACCCTTTTGTTTGAGACTTATCAATTGGCTAAAAAAAGTGTTGCTTTTTGTATCCTCATAATGTGCTATCAATTCTTCTGTAAAAATTGCCCAAGTGATAAATTGTTTACGAGAGCAAAGCCATTGATACCATACAAACTGATTTGGTTCCAAATATAAAGTTGCCATACGTACCTTTTGTGTGTTTTGCACATTATTGAGATCGAAGAATTGCTCCATCTGTAATATCCATGTGGCGGGATCCTTGCCATCAAACTTCCTCATATCGATTTTTGGAATATGGTGAGTCTTCAATCCAACATTAGAGTCTATGGAATCATGATTAACATTTTTTTGTTCTCATCATGAGTTTCCTTTAGTACCCTTTCACCCTTAGTGACCATTTCTTGTAGCAACTTATTCATATTTATCTTCAATTCTTCCATCTTATCATCCATGCCATCAATTTTAGCTTCTACGCCTTTCTTTAAACAATCCATCTTAGCTTCTACACCTTTCTTTAAACCATCCATCTTAGCTTCTACATCTTTCCTTAAACCATCCATCTTAGATTCTGTTGCTTTTTGTGCAAGTGACACTTGTTGCACTTGTTCTTGTAATTTTGATATATCATATAGCATTTCTTCTTCTTCTTCATGAGTCATGCTAGAGCTTTCACGTTCCTTACTAGGTGTTTGCATTTTCTTTCCTCAGGGCATCAGTTACCAATAATAATGCTCTATTATGCCCTTTGAATTCCTTCAAAATAAATTTTCAAACCAAGCTTAAGCAAAAATTTAAGAAAATCTACACACATTTTTTCACTTTGTAGGAGCTCAATATTGCCTCTGATGTATCTCTGTACTTTCTGATCATCTAGTTCTGAATTTGTTACCCGCAATAGCCCTTTGTGTCCTCTTTCCAATGCCACAAGTCTGACCCAAATTGGATTCTCCAAGGAAGCGTTATGCGAAATTTCTCACAGTGACTTGATTATAGACTAGTTCAGTAGAGCGAACTTGTACGACATGCCACGAGTCACTGTTTCAACCTTTGGATCTAAAAAATGCATACAAGAAACTAGTCCGTCCTCTTTCTGTACCTTCTTACGAAATTTCAATCCGATCCCCAGAGAGAAAGTTATGATGATTTTCCTTAGGTCGCATGTTTGGAATGTAATTCAAGAGTCTGCAAAAAGACCAACTTCCTCAGATCATATCTCCGCAAAAATAGCGCGAAAAGCTCTGAAATTCAGACCTGAGGTTCAGCGGAATTTCTTCTCAAATGGGTTTTTTTTTCAACTTCTGAAACGTCGCAGAAAACAAGTTATAGCGAAAATGCCATGAAGACCTATTTGGAGCAGCGAAACCCTAGAATCCAAAGCTTTGATACCAAATGTTATGAAACCAGCTCAAGAAAAGATAGAAAAGATAGATCAACGCCTTAGAATTCAGCCTCTTTGAGGGGGAAACCTCCTTTACATTACATAAATGAACAATTTTTGGATGATTCAAATGACAAAACCTCCTTTCTATATATAGGAGTCTAAGGAGTCACAATATACCCAGCCGACCTAACAATAATAATATAAAGCCACAAAAATAACAATAGAGGGATTCTATGGGGCACAGTAATAACAATATGGGGGCAATAGGGGCACAACAATATTAATAAGGGGTATAACTACAATAGTAATGGGGTAATCACTAGTATTATAGGGACCCAACAGTGTGTGTGTGCGAGATGTGTATGAGCTGAAACATAGTGGAAAAATAGAGTGAGCTATGCAAAAGAATCTGTATGGTTGTGTTCCAATGCTAATTATGCTAAGTGAAGCATAGAGAGTGCAGTAGACTAGAGGAGAAAAGACAAAGGCACCTGAGTGTGGTTGTGAATAATAAAGGAGAGAGAATTGTAGAAAGACGACAAATCAAATCATTGTTTGTTTTGTAATACTAAGGTAGGCCATTGTTCTCAGTTTGAAAATTGTATGAAAAGTAGAACGCTTGGTTGAAGCAAGTAGGGGCCTACAATTATAAGAGGTTGGTGCCTCTAGGCAAGTCGGAGCTTGTTGATTTGAAGGGGGTTGGGGTCTCTTGTGAGTATATGCTCACAAACATATGATGTAATCAACATTGGTGCCTTGATTATCATCATAATACAAAACAAACTTTAATGATTTTTCTCCCTGAAGGGTTTCCATGTAAATCATTATATTCAAATGTACGTGAATGTTGGTCTCTCATGTGTTGCTTGATTTTATGCAATTAAAAGTTTAAGTTATCAACATAAAATAAGGAAAAAAATTTAATTACTTATTCACCACCCTTCTCAGTAATTCTTGATTTCGAACAATTGGTATCAGAGCTTGGTTCCTTCAGGAACAACTTAACCACTTAAAGGTAGATCAATAGGGAATCATGGCCAGACAAGAAAGTCAAGATGCGTATTCAAACAAGATACTAGTCTTTGATGGTACAAACTATATATTCTTGAAGGTTAGTATGGAAGCCTATCTCATGTCCCTAAGTGTAGATGTTTGAAGCCCTGTATTAGTTGATTATACTATCCCAACAACCCCTCCTATAGTTGAAAATGATAAAGAGGTTTATGGGAACAATGCAAAGTCCAAGAATTCCATTCTCATTGGTCTTAATCAACCTGAACTAGTAAAAGTAATGCATTGTAAGTCAACTAAGGAAGTATGGGACAAGATCAAGAATAATTATGAAGGAAATAAGAAAATTAAGAAATCCAAGCTTCAATCCTTTAGAATGAGATTCAAGAGCTTAAGAATGAATGAAGAAGAAAATATAGTATAATATTTTCTTAGAGTTTATGATGTAGCAAACACGATTAGAGGACTTGGTGAAGAACTCAAAGAGGCAGTAGTTGTTCATAAGGTCTTGAGATCTCTGCCTATGTTATGCAATGCTAAGATCTCAACCATAGAAGAGATGTTAGACTTGAAGCCTCTTTTAATGGAGCAACTACATAGAACTTTCACAACCTATGATATGAGAATAGGAAAAGAGAAGGTCGAGCCAAAGGAGACAACATTTAAAGTGTCAAAGAAGACTAAGGAACACAAACATCACCAAGACTATTCCAGCTATGAATCTAAGTAGGTGCTAGCTCATTTTGGTAGAAATTTAAAACGTGGTTCAAGTAAGTATAAGGGCAATCTACCCTTCAAATGCTTTGCCTATGGAAGAGTTTGGAATTTTTCCTCCAAGTGTCCTTTAGAGAAAATCCAAAAAATGAAAAGGATCAAAATCTCAAAGATAAAGCTAAAAAATCTTAGAAGAATAAATCTTTCAAGAAAAAGGGGCTCTTCTCTAAAGAGGGCATTTCTGGATTAGAAGCAAACAACAAAGTGTCTTCATAAGATGAGCTTGATGAATTCTTACTCATGGCATAATCTAAATTTAAATCCAAGAATGACCCAGACCTCGAGGAAGAATAAGAAGGCATAACAGTGATATTTAAGATGGGAAATTACTGAGCGGGGGGGTGGGGGGGGTGTGAATCAATAATTTAAATTCTTTGTTTTTTCTCAACTTAATATTCTTCTTATGCAGTTAATGATTCATGTTTGTGCTCAATAGTTATTGAATTCCTTTCGCATATTTCAAGGAGAGAGGTTTGAAGATTTGTTTACCAAGCATTCAAAGCATTAACACAACAAGCAAGAATTAAACACATGAAGACACCAGATATAAGTAGAAACCTCGAAGGGAGAAAACCACGAACTTAGGATGAAAGTGATGTGAAGGAAAGTTGCTACTCCTTTTTACATCAGATTTTTGTAAGCTCCAACCTACAAGAGGCACCTATCTCAACGGAAGCTTCAAGTCCCACAAGTTTTCTGTAGGGTACAACCCATAAGAGGCTCCTACCTCAACATGCTATAACATGTTAATTTTCAAGCTGCAACATAGAAAAGAACAAAAATTTCTAAAGTCACAAATATTGGTTACCTCACATCTAATTACGCTGTCAAGTTTTCTGTTGAACTGCTTCTTCTTTTCACTCTTCTTCTCTTTTGCTACTGCTCATTCTTTCTCTGATGCAGACCACTTCCATTAAAAAAGAAGATCATCAGTTTCATTCCACATTGTATGTTTTATAAGCAAGATGTCTTGGTTGTTTGTATTCTTTGGAGGAATATGAAATGAAGCATAGTCTCTTGGACTTCCAAAACTACTCACAAGCTTGTCTTTTCATTTTCAGTTCTAAAAATTATTTGTATTATAAAATAGAGATGAAGTAACAATTCATTTAGTAATAATTACAAGAGATAAATCAGATTTGGATTATCTACATTTTCTGTACAAACAAATATATGTATTTCAACTTTTGTCTCAATGTTTAACCTTCACATTGATTAGCATAGCCTTTGCACTTCACATCACTTTTAGCCTTTTATATTCAACATTCAACATTTATGTACACTTTCCATTCAACATAAATTATCAGCAATGTGCTTAGTGACATCAATAACATTTATCAACATTAATCAATCAGTTTAATCTTGACACCAATGCCAATATTGCCAACAATCTCCCCCTTTGGCATTGATGGCAACTCATTTGTCCTCCTCCTTTTGTCCTGAAAGATATTTCTCATTGCTGGCCATAACCTCTACTTATTTCTCATTTCTGCCCATAACCTCTACTTACCTCCCCCTTTGACATCAATGGAAAGAGGTTATAGATGTCTTGTAGCCTGTAAACATGTCCTTAGTGTAGCTGTCATTATTTCATTAATGATCTATAACCTGCAATGTCTTTTTTTCATAAACAATGTTGACACTATCATTGAATGAATGCCACTCCAAATGGCTTATTAGGGATACTCTAGATTGAAAATTTCTCCAAAATGAATGTTGCTCCATATAATATACGAAGGTTGCTTCAAAGACCCTCAATACCAGTGCTGCAACACATTGTTGTGAGAACACTATGAAAGAATACCATTGAGAGAACACTTTATAAGGAAAATATGGTATGCACGAGAAATGTATTATATTAAGCATTGCTTGATATTAAAAAATTGCAACATATTTAATATGCACTCCTTTCATGATGCCTCTTTCCCTCTAGTCCAAATTGTATCCAACCTTTGATTATGAGATAACTTTATTCTTTGACTGAAACTATACCATGACTAGGATTCACTACAACCTTAAAGATAATGTGGCTTTGTTATCTGGATAAAAATTTCCAACATCTTAAATATCCACTCCATATTTAAAAGAAATAGCATTTTTATTAACGTAGTTCTACTTATACCTTTGATGATTTCAACTACAACCTTAAGGAGGTTTACAACATCACTTTACTTAAAAATAATGCATAAAAATTAACTAGGGGAATCTCAAATGTTCGACATGATTATGAAGATTTTTAGTTGGCCTGATATAAAAATAAGAGGGAGAGATCCCCAATTATTGATCTCAATATCCCATTATGAGTGCATTGCACAGTTTTCTGTGTCAAAAGGGTGATAGAACCTCCGCCTTTACCATATTCAGATACCACTAGTCAACTATCCACGAGAGCCCAAAAGATCTGTAAATCATTTTAATGGCCAGAGCCGCAAAAACAAATTATAGATGCAGGTTAGTCACACGCTCACACTCAATATGTGAAAACTTATAAATCACGTGCTTCTACTTATCTCGCATGTGCATCTATTTTAAGTAAAAGGCATGTACTTTGTGTTACACAAAATTGTCCAGTCCATTAACCATTTAAGAGAATTTATCACATGCTTCACCTCATTGGAAAGCGTAACATATAAGAAAACTTGATCAATACTCTCTACCTATCAACCGACCACCATCTCTTATCGATAACTTTCATTATGGCATCCAATTTTTTGTTTTCACACTCACCATGCTTAGTGCTTAGTGCCCAACAATTTCCTATGACTACATATTTTATGATCTCTTAGCTTCTCTCGATCTCGCTCAATGCTTTGAGTTCTCACTCGGCATATCAAACTTGCTTTGTAATTTTCATTAAAGCGGAAGGTAACCAAAGGCCTTTTAACTTTTGAATGTCTAGGGTTCAAATCTAAAAGCAAAAAATACATATAATGCTAGAAATAATAAGGCTGCTCCAAAGGAAATGATAATGCTGCTCATAAATAATGTTGGAAATAGTAACGCTGCTCCACTAAAAATAATAACATTGCTAAAAAATAATAAAGCTACTCCGAAATAATAACGCTGCTCCACTGAAAATAATAACGTTGCTAAAAAATAATAAAGCTACTCCGAAATAATAACGTTGCTCTGTAATAATAACGCTGCTTCATAATATATTGAATGATGCTGCTCCGAAATAATAATGTTGCTTCATAATATATTGAATGTTGGTATTGAAGGAGGATGCAGGAACTATTTGTGACATAGCCTTTTGACTACCTAAATGGCTAATTGTACGAATAGAAATTTGAGTTGAGCAGCTACGTATATCAAATTCGCGTGCTCGAAGGATGATTTCTGTGCTCATCAGTGTCCTAGCTCGCCCAGTTTAGCGGATGGCTGGGGCGAGTGTAGGCGCTATTGGTCGTATCGCTGATAGTCTCACTCTTGGGACGTTCGTTCTGTAGGAGGGACGGTTGGTGAATTGGCTGAATGGCCAATCTGTCAAGCTCCCGAATCGCTGTGTCGGAGTCGAAGGGCTTAATGTCTCTGGTAACAGGGATAGGATGCTCCAAGGCTGGCTACTTTACGAAATTACTACCATACCATATGATGTAACACAATCTGAAATAATATGTGCCAATGCTCAGGAAATTTCACAAATCACTGTGTAAACCATTTAATATTTCCACGAAATTACTACCACACTTCGAAATAATATGTGCCAACGCTCAGGCAATTTCACAAATCGTTGTGTAAACCATTAATATTTCCACAACAGAATGAAATTTCACAAATTGTTGTGTAAACCATTTAATATTTCCACAATAACTGGAAAGCTTCTCTTTCAATGACATAACCTCTCTACATAAACATAATCCATTATTGTTGTCTCTAACACTGCCACCACTACCATTTCTACATGAATATGAAATTAGGGCACAAAATCCTAATTTCAATGTTTAATGTCTATCATCACTTTTTGGGCAAGCCTCTGGCATATTTTGGTTGGAATATAACGTTCCCTGGCATATAAATTCTGCATACCATGTAATAGCTGATTTGGTAGGTCTAATGCCCTTTGTCTTAACATATACTTGTAACGCTTTATGTAGCATCAATATATGTTGTCGATGTCATATTGATTTCTAGCATTATTTTCCAAGACAATAATAGAAAGCATCAGTATAATTGATTCTGTCAATCACCTTACATTAAATCCTTATTCCTTATCACTGCTAACCCCAACAAATGTACCTCAATGCTACACACAATTTGTAACGCTCTTCAACTAGCTATTCATTCGTTGCAATTTCCAACAGATGAATCAACCCTGTCCATGCTGCTACTTTTAATCGTGGAGTAAAACTGACATTGTTCAATGCATATCCTTCATGCTCCTGCTCCTGTTCATGTGTTACATTCCACTGTCCTCAGTTTGTTTTATTTATTACCATTTGAGCTTGTCCAATTCCATTGAGTATACAAGTATGCATTCTTTAGATTTATTAAGTCACTTCTTGCTTTGTCTTTTCCATATTTTTCAGGTTTTCTAATTGTATTGACATTGAGATCTATGTCAACATTATTACTTTTCGGAACTCATTAGAGATGGCATTGCTCAAGATTATCAAATTTCACCAAGTTCTTTTGTGTATCTAATGCAAATAGAGAGTAATGCATTGGGATCTTTATTTCTATTGGCAAACGCTTAATGGTTTTCTTTCAAAGTTTGTATTTTTTGAAATGGGTTCATTAACTGTGGCTTTTATTTATTTGTTCATTTGCTTCAAGGATATACACATAGTATTGTGCCAATTTTTTATTCTTTCAGAGATTTTAAGAATAGCCTTTGCTTGATGTTATTCCTTTTTTTGGAAGAAATTAGTCATTCTAATGTTAAGAACCTATTGATATTGTTGATTCATTGGACATAGAGATGAGATCTTGATGCGTTGTTCCTATGAACATGTGGATTTCCATCCAAAACAATATTTAGTTTAATGTTGCTGAAGCACTTCCAGAGATTTCTTTTTTTGATAGTAGATCCATCTTACTTTCTCGGGCATTCACCATTTTCATTCAAATCTTTGTGTTCATAATGACAGTGTTGAAGGATTTTGATAAATCCAAGTGATGTAGTGAAATTGGTACAATATTTGATTAGTTGCTAAGATAGCATTATTTCACGTGGAGATTGCAAATAATAAGGTTCAAATGTAGATACCATAATGCTTCACGATGAATGCATCTATAAACCAAACATACAAATATATAGAGTATGTTGGCATTATGACACAAGTGTGTTTCTTGATGGCAACTCTCTCAGATGACAGATCACAATACAACAGGTTAATAGCTCAGAGTTACAGATCAGACTTCACGGAATGAAGAAAGAGAGGTATATGCAGGTTCACCATTGGCCAAGCCGAGTATACATGCGAGTTCATTGTATACAAGCCGTGTATATGTACACATGCACTTTCACAAAAGGAAAAGCGCGTATACCTTGGAAAACTAAGTTTTTGGTCCGAAGTATTTGGTCCATGGTATTTTGATCCATGGTATTGGTCCAAGGTATTGACCCTAGGTATTTGATCCAAGGTATTGGTCCTAAGTGGTTTTGGTCCATGGTATTGAGAAGGGCCTAAAACTATAAAAGGAGAAGAAGATCATTAGGCCAAGGCACCCAAGCATTGAATATCTGATGAAGAGTGAGATCTAGTATGCAGGTTATTAGGTTATGGTGCATTGCTGGATCTGAACCAAGGAGAAACCTTAGCGGTTGATGGAGGATAAGATCTAAAGATCTTAAGGCGTAAAGTGAACTATCATTACGTGTTTTTGCTCATGAATACTCTAGATCTGAATACTGGCGCATATATTATTCTGTAAATGATATGATCTAGGTATAATTGAAGTCTGGTATAGCTGCAAAATAATAAATTAATATTTGCAGATGTATACGTTGGTTGGCTTTTAGGAAAGCACGTATACATGCAAGTTCGGCACAAGAAAGTAGAGTATACCCTACAATCCATGTTTTAGTTGCTACTATTTGTTGTTGCAGTGTTCTGGGTTCTGGCTTGGGTTTTGGTTATTGTAATCTGGCGACAACATTCTGATAGATCAGATTGATGGGTTGTCAAAGTGATTGATTGACTTGATTGTGGTTGGTTCAATAGGAGATTGGTTGATGCAGATATATTTGATGATTGAATGATGTTGTTGATGGATCCAGCTTGAAAATTTATGAAACGTGGTACCTGGAAGAAAAGAGAAGGTTGTAGCCTTCTGTAGGCCTGCACCTACGTACTAGTAAACATATCAGCTAGTACAAGAGCTAGGGGGTTGTAGCTCCCTTCCAATAGAAGTTGGAGAACGAGAGAAGGTTGTAGCCTTCTGCAGGTAGAAGCCTGCATACTGGTATAAGACTGCACCAGTACAAAAGTTGTAAACAAAATTCTCTTATTATTAAAAGAAGACAGAGATGATTGCAGCAGGTGGTTTTCACCCACATTGGCTTTCCACCTTATATCTTGGTGTTCATGTGTGTTTCTTATGTGTGATGATCTGTTCTATTTTTACTGCACCTAGTTACTAGTTATATGGTTCTGATGCACTAATTAAAGATCATTATATGAAGAATTAACTAAATCATAAGTTTGCTGGATATATGCTAGTTGCACTAAACATAGTTGCGTGTACACGCGAGTTCCCTTAACTGAAGTAGCATATATGAATCTGATTATGGAGATGAAAAATTATTAGTTTGATAATACTGATTCACCCCCCTCTTAGTATTATTTCTAACAATTGGTATCAGAGCAGGTCCTTCAGAAGAAGCTTGTTCGCTTGAAAGAAGATCCATCATCATGAGTAATCAAGAAAGCGGGGGATCCATCAGAACACCAATCTTTGATGGGAGAAACTTTGTTTATTGGAAGGTAAGAAACACAACCTATCTTCAATCTCTTGGAACAGATGTTTGGGAAATCGTGGAAGGAGGATATACATTTCCATCAGCAATTCCTACAGATGCAACAGGTAAAAAACAATATGAAACCAATGCGAAGGCTATCAATACATTATTGGGAAGTCTGTCACAATTAGAGTTTGTCAAAGTTATGTAGCTCAAATCAGCCAAAGAAATATGGGACAAAATCGTTCTAAGCTACGAAGGAGACTCTCGGGTAAAACGAGCTAAACTACAAACTCACAAAATTCAATTTGAAACTCTCAAGATGCACAATGATGAAAGTGTAACTAGTTACTTCTTATGTATAGATGAGATTGTTAATTGCATGAAGAATTTGGGCGAAGAGATAAAGGAAGTTACCTTAGTTGAAAATGTCTTAAGATCCTTATCTGCTAAATTTGAATCAAAAGTATCTGCCATAGAAGAAAAGCAGGATCTACAGACTATTACTATGACACAGCTTCATGGAATCTTAACTGCCTTTGAGATGAGAAAAGGAGGTCGATCAGACATGAGAAAAGCCACATTTAAAGCTTTAGCAAAAGGAAAAGAAGAACTCAATGAATCAGGACATATTTCAGAAGAAGAAGAGGAAGCGAACTTTGTCAAGAATCTTCAACGGGGTTTCGGTAGATTCAAAGGTAAACTACCTTTCAAATGTTTTGCTTGTGGTAGAGTTGGTCATTATGCTGCCAAATGTCCTCATAAAGATAAATATGATAAAGGGAAGGAAACTGCAAAATGGAATAGAAAACAAAGTGTAAGTAAAAAGAGCTACTATACTCATGAAGATAGTGATGGTTTATCAAATAGTGATGAAGATGAAAATAGTAATGACTATAGACTTCTGATGGCTTATGAAGATGATGATTTTTTGGATGCTTTAGATGAAGATGACCTTTATGAAGAAATCTCTAAACTCAAAATCTGTTTAGAAGAAAAGAATATGATTATAGATACCTTGACATTCCAACTTGCTGAAAGAGAAAAACACAATGAAAAGCTAGAATGTGAAATTGTGGGTCTAAGAAAGGATCTTGAGAAAACAAAAGCTCTCAATCTTAGATTTGCTAAAGGATCAGAAACCTTAAATGAAATTATCAAAGTGCAGTGCTCTCCTCTGATAAAGACAGGTCTTGGATATACTGAAGAAACATCTCAGAAGTCGTCAACCTCCACTAAAAGCTATCATGATGCAGCAAAGAGCAGTGAACAGTTCAACAATCGTCAGCAAAGGCATAAAGCAGATCACCAGGTGAATCAGGCTCAATTTACTTCAAGGATGAATAGAAGCCACAATCAACCTCAGGTAAATCATACTCAATTTGCTTCAAAGAATATCAATCAACAAGTTAGTAGGAGGAACTTCAACTACAATCAACAGGTCAGTAGATTCAATAATCGCAAGAACTTTTTTAATGGTCAATGTTTCTCATGTCATAATTTTGGACACAAAGCCACTCGATGTGTTGCTTACAAAATTATCATGACTAGAGAAGCACGAAATCAAAGTAATGTGTCAGGGATCAAGAAAAGTTCCTATAATAACTTTTCTCTTCTTGAAAATGAAATAGAATGCTCAATTTGTAACAACTTTGGCCATGAAGAATCTGAATGTAGGAGTAAATTTCGGCAAATAGCTCAAAAAGAGAAAACTCCATTAAATCCCAAAATATGGAGAAAGAAAGAACCACAATAAAAAATATGTGGTATAGCCTTGTATGCAGAAGGACAAGAAAACCAATGGTACATCGACAGTGGATGCTCAAAACACATGATAGGTGACAGAGAAAAACTTCACTCATATAATACCGTAGAAAAGGAAAAGAGTGTCTCATTTGGAAATGACACTCCTGTTGTCATAAAAGGTAAAGGATCTATTTTCTTAAAGGAAAAAGTTAAAGCTGGGAATGTTATGTATGTTGATGGCTTAAAGCATAATCTGTTGAGTGTGAGTCAAATGTGTGATCAAGGAAATGAAGTAGTATTTCGATCAAATGGATGTGTTGTTCGTGAGCTTGATACAGGAGAAACCGTGATTAAAGGGACAAGAACTCCAAACAACCTATACATACTCAAGGGAGGACAACAACAGTGCTATCTAAGCAAAAATGATGAAAATTGGCTATGGCACAGAAGATTGGGACATCTAAGCTTTTCTCAAATAAGAAAAGCATGCAGATTCCAGGTTGTTCGTGATCTTCCAAATATCAACATTCCTGAAAATACTATACACAAATCATGTCAATTCGGTAAGCAAACTAGTTCAATTCATCGAAAAGGAATGGTAGATACTAAGCCTCTTGAACTTGTTCATACTGATTTATGTGGTCCATCAAGGAAAAAGTCACCTCATGGAAAAGAATACTTTATATTGTTCATTGATGATTTTTCCAAAATGTGTTGGATAGGTCTTCTAAAGCATAAAGATGATTGAAAAGTTCAAAGCCTTCAAAGCCTTGGTTGAAAATGAATCAGATCACAAAATCAAATGCCTCAGATTTGATTGAGGAGGGGAATTTACCTCAGACGAATACTTTGAATTTTGTGAACAACATGGAATAAAAAGGCAGTTCTCCACCACAAGGACTCCTCAACAAAATGGAGTGGTAAAAAGGATGAACAAAACTATTCAACAAATGGCTCGTGCTATGCTAGATGAATCTGGAACTCCTGCAACCTTTTGGGGTGAAGCTGCATTCACCGCCATCACTATTCTCAATCAAGCAAATGTTCGAGTAAACAGCACTCAAACTCCACATGAACTTTGGTATGGTAAGACTCCTACTGTAAAATACTTCAAAGTTTTTGGAAGCAAATGCTACATCAAAAGGATTGTTGAAAAACTTGATAAGTTTAAACCTAGAGCAGATGAAGGTATTCTTCTTGGCTACTCTTCTCGAAGTAAAGGATATAAATGTTACAACAAAAGACTTGGGAAAATTATTGAAAGTATTGATGTTGTGGTTGATGAAGCATGAAAAAATCCAAAACAAATAAAAACCGAAGATTATGACAATGAAGAAGATGAGGATCATTTTCCCACATCGAATCACACTGATTCTGAAGAAGAAACCAATGAAGCACCAGAAGAAGAGATAACGATAGAAGAAAAGACTCCGTCCAGGTATGTTTAGAAAAATCATCCAGAAACTCAAATCTTAGGAGAAAAAGGGGCAGGTGTGCAAACTAGAAGAACCATTACCGAAGCTTCAAGCTATCTAGCGTTACTATCTTCCACTAAACCTCAAAATGTAAATGAAGCATGTGGAGATGAATGTCGGGTCAAGGCCATAAATGAAGAACTTGAGCAAATTGAAAAGAATAATACTTGGGAATTAGTTCTTAGACCTCATGATAAGAATATCATAGGAACTAAATGGATATTCAAAAACAAGCTGAACGAAAATGGAGAAGTTATTAGAAACAAGGCCAGACTTGTTTGTAAAGGATATGCTCAACAAGAAGGTATAGACTTTGAAGAAACATTTGCACCTGTTGCCAGACTTGAAGCCATTAGAATGATTCTTGCTCTCTCTAGTTTTCAGAAATTCAAAGTATACCAAATGGATGTAAAATCTGCCTTTCTTAATGGAGACTTAGAAGAAGAAGTCTATATTGAACAACCAGAAGGATTCATTCTTGGAAATGATGCAAAACTTATATGCAAACTCAGGAAATCTCTCTATGGTCTAAAACAGGCTCCAAGGGCATGGTATTACTGTCTTGACAAATATCTCCACCAACAGGGTTTTTAAAAGGGGTCAGCAGATAGCAATCTATATACAAAGATAGACACTGATAAATTGCTAATCATTGTTGTGTATGATGATGATATCTTTTTGGTAGGAATGAAGAATCCACGAGTCAGAATTTTGCTTCAGTAATGCAACAAGAATTTGAAATGTCGTTTCTTGGACTTTCTTGGTCTACAAGTTCAACAAAATAAAGATGGTATTTTTCTCTCACAAACCAAATATCTCAAACAGATCCTGAAAAAGTATGGCATGGAAGATTCTAAACCAATATGTACTCTAATGGTAACAGGATGTAGTCTTAGCTCAAATGATGAATCTGCAACGGTACATCAACCAACTTATAGATCCATGATTGGTAGTTTGCTTTATCTAACAGGTACCCAACCGGACATCGTGCATGCAGTGGGAATAGTTGGAAGATTCCAAGCAAATCCCAAGGAATCACACCTTCAGGCAGTCAAAAGGATTTTCAAATATCTCCAAGGAACACAGAACTTTGGTTTATGGTATCCCAGAGATACAGATCTTACACTTCATGCATATACAGATGCAGATTGGGCAGGAAGTGTTGATGACAGAAAAAGCACTAGTGGTGGTGCATTCTATATGGGTTCTAGGTTAGTGTCTTGGTTCAGCAAGAAACAAAGTTCGATTGCATTATCTACAGCTAAAGCAAAATACATGGCTATTGCACCTTGCTGCACACAACTACTTTGGATGATGCAAACATTACAAGACATTCAGATCGCATGTACTCCACCCATCTCCATTCTATGTGATAATACAAGTGCCATCAGTATTTCAAAGAATTCACTCATGCACTCCAAGACAAAGCACATACCCATCAAATATCATTTTCTACGTGAACAAGTGCTTGAACAAAAGGTCAAATTGGAGTATGTACCCTCCAAAGAACAGGTTGCTGATATATTCACTAAACCACTGCCCAGAGAGACATTTGAATACCTTAGACAGAAGCTCGGAGTAGTTGTTGCATCATCCTGCTGTTAAAATCCATATTTTCAGAGAAAGGTGGTTATACGCGAGTTTCATGAAGTGTAGTCACGTATATACGTTGGTTTTTGTGGGTATAGTCGCGTATATGTTGGTTTGAGGAAAAGTAGTGGACCAGACTCAGGGGAAAGGGGTCTGATATGGTCCAGTGAATTATCTGCTCTGCTTGATGATGGTTACAGTCTATTGATGACATGTGGAAATATGTTGGCTCTCATAAGTTGTTGATAACTTGATATATATCTAGCTGGTGATGATGCCTTGATAACTCTTCTGATATATGAAATGATCAGATCTGACAGTGAACATCTAACACAGGTTCAGGGGGAGCATATGCTTCTAATAATGCATTGTTGGCATTATCTTAAAAGATCTTGGTGCAGATTTTTGTTTCAGGTGGAACAGGTTCAGGGGGAGAACATGGTTGTTGGTCTAGATGCTGATTGACAGATGTTGGTGACGATAGTTGCTGATAACTATCATGGTAAATTTATGATCCATTCAAATTCACTTATATGATAAATAACTGTTAAATGAGTGAAATAATTTACTATCCATTCAAAAACATAGTTATATTTTAATAATTAATCTTAGTAACAAGTTATATATAGTTTTTTAATGTGGTAAATTTTTTTGGTTAAAGGTAAATTTATGATCCATTCAAATTCATGTGTATGATAAAGAACTATTAAAGGCATGAGATGCTTTACTATCCATTCATAAAAAGTTATGTATATGATAAAAAACTATTAAACTAGATAATTTACTATCCATTCAAACACATAGCTATATTTTAATAATTAATCTTAATAACAAGTTATATATAATTTAAGATTAGTCGACATTAGCTAAAATTATTTTTTTTTATTTTTAAAAAATGTGACATACTTACACGGCATAATAATTCCCTTTTTTTCTTAAATTAAAACTAACCTATAATCATTTTATACATAGTTAATAAAATAAATGTGTACATTAGTAAAACATTTTTCTTATTACAATAATTTTTTGATTATATACACGTCATCATTTTTCCTATCCCATCGTCATATCCGTCTTCCTTCAAAATACACGTGGCTTTTTCCGTGTGGCTTTGATTCTGCTTTCCTTGGGTTTTTTTTAAAAACTACGCTGAAACATTGTTTATTGTGCAGCTTCCAATTAATTCAAACAATATCTTAAACGAAGGGAACGGCTAAGCTTTTGCACAGTGAGATGTATATAAAATTGGAAAATATAATGGATTATTTTATATTTTATTATATTCCATTGCTACTTGCTAGTGCATGCCAAATTTTCCAGATTGAGAAAAGAAAACGCGTTCAGAAGTCCATTGCAGATTCTCTGTAGTATTAATTTTATATCCATTTGATAGTCAAACATACAATTAACATAAACTGAGTATACATTTATCTAATATTTTAGATGCCTATTTCACCAATATGATTTGTACAAATGCCCACTCATCTCCTTTGATTATTCAATTCTTTTAAACTGAGGTACATATTTATCTAATATTTTACATGATTATTTCACAAATATGATTTTTACACTCCTCTCTTTTGATCATTCAATTTCTGTAAACTAAGGTACATACTTATCTAATATTTTACATGCCTATTTTATAAGTATGATTTTTACAAATGCTCATTCATCTCGTTTGATTATTTAATTTCTTTAAACTGAGATATACATTTATCTAGTATTTTACATGACTATTTCACAAATATGATTTTTACAAATACCTATTTATTTCTTTTGATCATGCAATTTTTTTAAACTGAAATACAAATTTATCTTATATTTTACATGATTATTTCACAAATATGATTTTTACAAATACCTACTCATCTCCTTTGATCATTCAATTTTTTAGAAATACACATGATTACAACATTTTACAATGTTTTCCATCCATTCATTTATTAAAAAGTCAAAATTTTTCAAATGCACATCAAATAGGTTGAAATGGATATATACCTATAGACATAATTAGTATTAATCTATTTTAAAAAATCTAAATAATTTCTTATTATTTATTTTTAAAATAAAATAAATAAATAAAAATCTCTAGGTTGAAATAGATATACCTATAGACATAATTAGTATTAATATATTTTAAAAATTAAGTAATCTCTTATTATTTATTTTTGAAATAAAATCAATAAATAAAAATCTCTTTATTTTTTTTTATTTTAGTATTAAAAACTATTTTAAAATAATATAAGTAATTTTTTATTATTTATTTTTAAAATAAAACAAATCAAAATTAATCTCTTTTTTATTATTTATTTTTAAAATAAAACAAATCAAAATTAATCTCTTTATTCTGGTTTATTTTTAACAAAGTTAAAAGATATTATCTAATTATTTTATTTTCGATCTTTTTAATATAGATTTAGTAATCTAATAAGATTGTAATTTCTAATTAATTAAAACTTATTTTTTAATTCATAAATAAATTTAATATTTTAAAAAATATATATAACAAAATCTTTAAATTATACTAGGATAGATCAATCTTAATTATGGATGTAACATGAGTCGAGAAGGATCAAATTTCTTCACGTTCAAACTCTTTTAAAGTGCAAAATAGAATGTGTTATTTTTCATTATTTAAATTATATTTTTGAATGTTAAATATAGTATATATAGGACCAAATAAAAATTTTAACCATAAAAACATTATTGTTTTCTATATATAAATATATAAGAAGTTGATATGAGATACATTAGTAAACATATATCTTCAAATAATTTATTTAAATATCTTGTTGAAATAATTTTGGAAAATATAAGATCTAAACATCTAATTCACACATTCTTTTTTACTTCTACTTACTTTATAATATATTCATTTTTTTAATTATAATCAATATTACTTTTCCATTTAAAACAAAATTTTTAATTTTCAATTTTATTTTGAAAAGTCAAACTTACACATCTCTTTACTAAACCATGGAATGAACCATACAAATTCTCAGCCTCTCTATCCTATATCCAGAAAAACAACAAAATCTTCGGTGATGAGAAAGACCAGGAAATACTAAAAATATATTTCTTTATCGAAACTTCTAATCCACGTATGCATCTTTCTCATCTTCACAGTGGATTTAGGTTGCGCTGGGCTGGGCTGCTCAGTTGGAACCAAGACTAGAATTCAATTCTTCCTTAAAAAAAGTCAGCAGAAGTTAGTATCAGTATCCAGAGATCCATTAATCTTCTTGGGAAAAGTCTCTATCTCTCTCAGAACGCTAATCCGGGAACTTCAAAATGTTAAAAATTACGCTTGAGAGGGCTTTAGCGGCCATATGGCGGCGGTGATGGCGGCGGCGGCGGTGGCGGTAATGGTCCCGGAGCGGCACGACGTAACCAATGAGGGCCCTGGTTAGATAAAGGTGCAGGAGGGCCAAGTGGCCGTTTCCTTCGTCTATAATCCTCTGCATAATTCTCCCTTTTCTGCCCTACATTTCTTGCCTGCAAACGCCATGGATCCGCCTGGTTCATACCCATTTGGATCTCTTTTCCTATAAACACAACTTCCCCAGAAAACACAAAATGAATAAAAGGGTAAACAAACGTATGGTTTGGCAATGTAATTGAGAATGAAAAACAGGTTACCATCTTTGAAGAAGCCATGGCAGTTAATGGTGGCAGACAGCAGCTGAAAGAGCAACAAGTATACCAACTGAGCCATCACTGAAGGAGAGCCCATGGCCGTCAAGGCTTGCAAACAGTGGGTGGAAGAGCAAGAAAAAACATGGTTGAATTCTCACACTTCTGTAAGGCGACGATTGGAGTCTTTATACATTTAATGAAGGTCCCGGCCGAGAAGGGGTTGCAGTAAATGTAATGGCAGAACATGGAGGCGTGGATAACCAAGTGAATATAAATATGGAAAACAAATTTTAAAACAATGTCAAACTGTTAATAGATATATGTGCAGAGACTTGATGCCTTGAATTACACAAGTCGTATAAAATAAGTGTATGCAAGTTGTTAGTTTAATTTATTTATTGGTTTTTTAAATTTAATATTAATTAAAAAAATCATATGAACCAGGTATATGGTTTTATGGGTATGTGGTATTAATAAGTTAAGGTATTAGCCTATAGTATTGTAATAAATCTTATCTACAGATTAATTTAAAAATCCTATTTACATATTACCTTAAAAAAATATCCTATAAATTACTATTTAGTTGTATTTAATGTGATTTTTTGGAAGTTTTTTCAGTCTAATTTCTCTAAAATCTGGTAGGAATTCATTGATGGGTAATCTACACAAAAGAAGTTCCCTAGGGGGTCTTCAAGGTGTTGAATCCATATATACAGTAAAAAAAACTAGTTTAAATCTAAGTTCGCATGTTAACCCTAGAACACGACACATTATATATTATTTTATTAAAAAATGTATATATATATATATATATATATATATATATATATATATATATATATATATATATATATATATATTTCTTACACAACTTCTCATTAATGATACAAATTCATTGATTTCAAACATAGATCTTCATCTAAATGTAAGTTTTACTGTTTACAAAGTAAGTTAGTAACATTATAGCATGCATAGTACATACAAAATTCAAATACACGTCACATAAATGAGAAATCAATGAATCGTAAATTCTAAATTCATAAATGATAAATCATAATACATATTCAATTCATCAATGATCCAATAGGATGGGTTTGTCTGTATTTGCAAATCGAAGCAAAAAAATGATAGGGTCTATGATCTAAATAATTAGATCTACCCTCTCCCACCAAGCATCATCTAGCACTGTGTCCTTCACTCTTTTAGAGGCTAGTTGATCTGTCTTTCTCCAAAAATACCAAAACTCAGAAATAACCATGGCCCCAAGAGCAGTCTTGACCTCCCTCAACCTCTTCAACATGATGAATGAAGAGGCAAATAGTGTATCAGCAATCTTCAACAATGATAGATTGTTGTACTCCTTGTAGATAGTGAGGGCATTTGTATGATTTTGCACAAAGTTACAGATATGTCGTGCATCCTCAATAATGTTACCAATCCAAAGCACATCAGAAGTAATGGATTTCAATGCTAAGTTCAATGAATGGACAATGCAAGGTGTCCAAAACACTTTTGGATATTTAGCTTCCACAATCATGTCAACAACCTTGCAAACAGGTGCATTATCTGTAATGATTTGCACACAAAAATCAACATCTACATCTTCAATAACTTTAATAAACAACTCACCCATAAATTGTGCATCCTTGTATTCTCCAAGTGTATCCACTTATTTCAAGAAAATTGGACCATTCAAGGAAGACACGATGAAGTTGGTGAGTGGGTGTCATGTTGGATCTGTCCATCGATCAGAAACAATGCTAACCCTAGATGTTGGCCATGATGCTTTAATAAGCTCAAGCTTTTTGCATCTCCTTTTTTGCCTTTGTCAACAATGTGGTTCTAAGCTTCTCTAAACCAGGAGGCACATACCATGATGGAGACTCATGAGTTAGAGCTCAACACATCTCAATAAATAGAGGTGAGCATGCAACATTAAAGGATATGAAGCTTTGATAGAAAAAAAGGCAATGGTGAGATCAAGCTCTTCACGTTTCTCTTTTTTAAAAATCTTATCCATTAGACCAAGTGAAATTGTTTTTCTTTTTGCTATTTTTCCCCCAATAGAACTTTCAAATGGAAATTTGATGGTGCCTTTCCTAAAAAATGGAAGGGGGTCATCATTCTTGGCTTTTTAAAATTTTGCAGCCACATTTTCCATACCAACAGTGAACTCTTTTTCCATTTCTTTCCTCTTTTGTAAAGGAACTTGTGTACAAGCTCCAACTCCACAACCTAGTAAAGCCAACAAATGGCCTTTCACACAAAAATATGTGCTTGTGAAAGTACTGTGGCAAAAGTTGCATCTCACATTCACATTGCCCCCTCCCTTCCCCTTGCTACTTGGCCCATCCTCTCTTGTGACATATTTCCACAAGGGATATTACTTGCAGTAGACGCTGATGATATTGGGGGAAGAGGGGCATCTCCAATGGGAACATTTTTCCTCTTCCTTTGCCCCCTAACTGCCGCCCTTGGTTGAGCCATGAATACTGTAAAATAAATAAACAAAACATGCACAAATTTGTAAAAGAAATGCATATACAAACTATTGTAATACAAATGCAAAAAAATAGAGAGGAAATGCACTTACCTATTACTTGAATCTCCTTGAAAACGCTACCAACCCTTGGCTCCTTGCTCCAAAATTCTAACAACAAACCCACAACTCACTTCTTGCAAAAGGAATGACACAAAATGATAAAGAAAATAAGAAAGTTCACCCTTTTATTAGCCTGCCGGTTTCGATTTGCCGGATTCGTGTCCGGATCTCCTGACATGATGTGTCCGAACGGGACACGATCCAGATTTGATCGTGTCCCATTCAGACATGATTTAGGGCGAATCGAATCTGATTCGTAGGATTCAGCCACTTTGCCAAAAAAGAACGAATATGGTTTCACTGGTTTAAATAACACACATAAATATTTCACCACAATTTTCTCTAAAATCCGGCAGGAATTCATTGATGGGTAACCCTTGCACAATAGAAGTGCCCTAGGGTGTTTTGAAGGTGCTGGATCCATATATACAGTAAAAAAACTAGTTTAAATAACACAAATAAAGATTTCACCATAATTTTTTCCTCTAGATTCTGGCACTGAAAACTCCAAAAAGTCGCACTAAAGACAACTCCATTTACTATGATTAAGAATCCCATATATATATTTTTTCTTTTTTATTGTTAACATACCTTTTTGTTATTCAATAAAATTAAAAAAAAGTACAGAATAACAAGTTGGAAGAAAATTCTAACACTAAAGTGCCACATAAATGAAAAGTTGTAACCATGAGATTTGGTAGCCAACTAGAAACTTGAAAATGTAGCTCCTAACTGAAGGTATGAATTAGAACAAGTTTGCAACATTAACAACATTAAACTAGATCAACTGCCTTTTACATACAAAATGTCTATAGCAAAATTGAACTTGTAAGACAATGAACCTGGAAAAAAGAAACCCAACATAATTAAAAATAACAAGGAGAATCCATAATTTGGTCTGTTCAAACTGGGATTGTTGTGGCTGCCCCTGAAATTTGAAGCTCTCATTTTAGTTCATATGAATAATGGGAATAGCTTGGATGCTCTAGATTCTTTTATCTATCTATTTTTTTGGATTTGATTGCTTCAATATTCAAGACGTCTAAATGAGAAGTACCTCTCAACCAATCTATGATGCATTTTGAATCTCAAAGAATTTGAATGTTTTAGTATATTGTAAATCTTGGCAAGCGTCATGAGAGCCCAAACTGTAATCAGTTCAACTTTAGTATTTGTCCCAGAATCAATGCCTATTATGAAGTGGACAAATATATTAGCATTTATTTTTATCATACCCCCTCCTCCACAGACAATCCCTTGAGCAACTCCATCAAAGAACCCAATAGGGAGCTCTAGTGAGATAATGGGAAATTGGACTCTTCCCATTATTTAAGGAGAACACACATATTTTTGTTGTTGAAAATAACCTTGTTTCTTAGAAGCCATGTATCCCATGCTACAAGAATAGGCAGGGCTGTGATATGTTTGAATTAGCAACTCTTCAAATGTGTTCCTGCTCAAGTCTTCTTTTATATTTAGAATCTGAAATATTATCGTCTAGAAATTTTGAGCACCAGCGAATTTTATTAGCAAATGGTCTCCTAATTTCTTTCTGCATAAAACACATCCATTTGGTCACACAAAGCCCCTTTTTAAAATGTTGTCCCAAGTCAAGATCTTATTGTGAAGTGGTACCATGTTTTCTTAAATGTATATACTTTTAAATTATATATCAATTATTTTTATAACCTACTTGGATTCAACTCTGGATCTAGAGAGATCAATTTTTTTGAGAAGAATTAATATATAAGTTAAACACATATATACATTTAGAAAAGCAGGAAACAAGATTCTTAACCATGAATATTGACCCTCATTTACCATGTAGATTTTGAATATGTATATATACTTTGTTACAATACCATGGCTTATCAATATCCCATGCCTAAAAATCCATAACCCACTTTAAATGACACTTGTTCATATGACATTTTTTTAATTAACTAATTCAATTAAAAGGACAAAAACAACATAACTACTTTGGAGATAAATCTCATCATTTGATTTGTGTGTACTACTATGAATATTCTAGAATATTCCTTGGAGGTTAAAATTAATTATTCATAATTAACTTAAAATTATAAAAACTTATTAAAAAATAGAAACGTATAATAAGTTCTAATTAAATGTTTCACTTATCATTATGGGACATATTTCATTCATCCTCATGAGGGTACATTCTAATGTTTTTTTTGTTTTTGTTTTTCTTGATCTCATTATTAGTGTTCAACAAAAGAATCTGAAGAAAAATATAAGTAACAAGTCTTGAGGGTTAGCTAAGTGCTCATGAGCTAGATATGTGACTTTCTATTTCTCCTGCATAGTTGGGGGAGTTAGATATGTGACTTTCTATTTCTCCCGCATAGTTGGGGAGGCCATGGGTTTGAAGGATCATTGTAAAGTACTTGAAGGATTTTCTGCAAGGATTTATTTGGAAAAAAGACCTTATTCTATTGTTGGAAATAATACTAAGACGGGGGGGTGTTGAATCAGTGTTAGAAAATCAATAACTTTTCATTTCCATAATCAGATTCATATATGCTACTTCAGTTAAGGGAACCCGCGTGTACACGCAATTGTGTTTAATGCAACTAGCGTATATCCAGCAAACTTATGATTCAGTTAATTCGTTATATGTTGATCTTTAATCAGTGCATCAGAACATCATTAACCATATAAACAGTAACCAGGTGCAGTAAAAACAGAACAGATCATCACACACAAGAGACACACATAAACACCATGATATAAGGTGGAAACCCAATGCGGGACAAAAACCATTTGCTATTGTTTTCTTTAATATAAGAAAAACATGTTTACAATCTTGTACTAGCGCAGACTCATACCAGTACGCAGGCACCCACCTACAGAAGGCTACAACCTTCTCTCGTTCTCCAGCTTCTACTGGAAGGGAGCTACAACCCCCTAGCTCTTGTACTAGCCGATATAGTTACTAATACGTAGGCATCGACCTACAGAAGGCTATGACCTTCTCTTTTCTTTCAGGGACCATGTTTCATAAATTTTTAGACTGAATCCATCAATACAAAATCAATCACCACTGCAATACGACCATCAACTATATCTGCATAATCAATCTCTAAATCACCCAACAACTGAATCATTGAAACCCTGTCGTCAAAACACAGTCACCAGAACACAGAGCAGAACCCAGAACACTACAACAACCACTAGAACCAACAACAATCTCAAATATCAAATCTCATAATGTATACGCTACTTGGTTGTGTCGAACCAGCATGTATACACCCTTTCACTAAAGGGAACCATCGTACAAATCTGAAAATTATTACTTATACCTTCGCTGCAATTTTCTACTTCAAATATACCCAGATCAACAGATATAAAGGATAAGACATGCATCAGTATTTAGATCTGAACTATTCATGATCATACCATATAATGAAAATGCATTTTAGTCTTCATGATCCCGGTCCATCAACCTTCATTCGCCACATAGGTGCATCCTTAGCAAAGCATCACATACCCATAATTTGCATACTAGATCTTCACACTTCATCAGATATTCATCACTTTCACACTTGCACTTTGGCCTAATGATCTTCTTCTTCTTATATAGGTTCAGGCCTCTCTCAATACCATGGTCCAAAACCACGTAGGACCGATACCTTGGATTCAATACCTGGGGTCAATACCTCGAACCAAATACCATGGACCAATACCAAAATACCATGGTCCAAATACCACGGACCAAAACTTAGTTTTCCAACATGTATGTGCCTTTCCTTCTATGAAAGTGCGTGTGTATGTTATACGCGCCTTTGTATATAGTGAACCTGTGTGTATACGCGGCTTGGTCAATGGTGAACCTGCGTATACCTTTCTTTCTTCATTCTTGTTGTTTACCTACTATACTGTGATCTTTCATCTGAGAGAGTTGCCATCAAGGACAACACTTGTGTCATACCTGTATCATAATGCCAACAATATCCCCCTTTGGACTTGATGGCAATAACCACACCAAGTCACTCTCCCCCTTTGACATCAAGGGAAAAGGGCGGACCAAGATATTCTCTCCCTTGATATACATTCTGCTATCCATACTCCCCCTGAGTACATGCTGAAATCTCTGATTGAGCTCCCCCTTTGTACATGCTAAGATGTATCAATCCGTCCATGCTCCCCCTGAGCACATGTCGAGTCTGCAAAAATATTTTTCAAAAGAATAACATGACTCTACAACTCAACTAAGTGAGTATGACCTTCCTATCACCAATGACTCATACATACATCAATCTCCCAACTAAGTGGGGATACACCACTTTGACTCATCCACCCAACCAAGTGGGGGTATACCAAATGTTTATACATGACTGAAATTATTACATCATCCTTCCCATGCATAGTGGGGGTACAAATTAGGTCTTTGCAAGACCTTTACACCAAATGATATTCATGACTTTTATAACAAATACCAGCAATCTAAACAAGACCATGATAGTCATCAGCAACTATCGTACACCATATATGATCTGCACCATAAGCATCTGTCACCAGCATCCAGACCTGTAACCTGCAATACCATTCTCTTGGCCAACCAACAATAAGTAGCAAGATGTATCATTTAGCCACATAAGCATCATCACCAAAGACTTCTAACCATAATGCCAACAATGCATTATTCGAAGCATATGCTCCCCTTGAACCTGTGCCAACCAACATATACCATGACCGAACCATATCAGACTTCTTTTCCTGAATCTGTTCTGCTGCTTTTTCTTTAGAGCTCCATATACGCGACTCTGCAGCCTTTAACTCACGTATATACGTGACTTCTCTTCATAATAGCTGCATATGCAAATTGGAATACTGAAGGTTTACACTTTCAACTTCCCCTAGGTCTGTTATGTCTGCTAACTGAGTTATGCCACATCTTTCTGACACTAATTTTGTCTTCTTCAATACCTGGGATTGAGATGATGTATGCTCCTTTTGCTTTGGTGTCCGAATTTTGCTCCTGCATTCCTTTACTTTATGTCCAAACTTGTTACATGCATAACATCTTACATGTTTTATATTCCTTTTATTGAAGATCAATTGCTTTTTGATCAAACATATTGCAAGCAAAACAATATCCCTTAAAGTACCTAGAATGTGATGATCTTTCTATGTGATGGTCTTGAACCATTCTACTTCTGCATCTGGCTGCAACATGTCCAAGATTATGACATTCATAACATTCAACATTATTCATCGGAGGAAATAACCGTCTATCACTTCCACAGTTAGGAGCAAAAGATTTTCTTTGAAGAATTTCTTTCCTTGGTTGTTGCTGGGGTTGACCTCTTATCTCCTTGTTGAGCATTTCAGGTTTTGCATTAGAGTTCCTTGCCTCACCCTGTGAGCTAGATTCACCTTCAATAGTTTCATAAAAACCAAGACCAGTTTTGATAGCAGGGGATCTTTGACTACTAAGAATATCATCCAAAATCTTAGTACTGTCTTGAAATCGTAACAGTTTATCCTTTTCTTCTAATTTACCTTTTAAGATATTTACCTCAACCTGATGTTGTTCTTCCTTTTCCAGATATTGCTTCTTTATGTTTTCTTCAACTTTTCTTCCTTTTTCCACTTGTTGCCTTAATTCGAGCACTTCATGTTCTTGTTCTTCAAGAGCTTCTTCATTCTGCTTCTTTGATTCTTCAAGATCTTCTTTTAGAGAGAGGATCTTAGATTCAAGTCTCTGGATTGTTATGCTCTGATCTTTTACTACATCCTGCAGCTGCTCCCTTACTCTGGTTACTGTCTCCAGCTGAACTTTTAATCTGGTAACTTCTTCTTTTTCTACGTCATTATTTTCATATGCCATGAGAAGTTTAATTTCTTGATTATCTTCATCACTATTGGATGAGTCATCACTATTATCATGAGTATAATAACTTCTATTACCTTCTTCAGACATCTTTCCTTTGTTATGAGGGCATCTAGCAGCATAATGACCAACTCTACCACAAGAAAAACATTTGAAAGGTAGCTTACCTTTGAACCTTCCAGATCCCCGTTGAAGCTTCTTGACAAAATTTACCTCATATTCTTCTTCTGAAATGTATCCTGATTCATTGATTTTTTCTTTTCCCTTTGTTGATACTTTAAATGCGGCTTCTCTCATATCTGATGGTCCTCCTTTTCTCATTTCAAAAGCAGTTAAGATTCTGTGAAGCTGCGTCATAGTGATATTCTGCAGATCTTGCTTTTCTTCTATGGCAGACACTTTGGGTTCAAATTTAGCAGACAAGGATCTCAAAACTTTCTCAACTAAGACAACTTCCTTAATTTCTTCACCCAAATTCTTCATACAATTGACAATCTCATCTATACATAGGAAGTAATTAGCTATGCTTTCATCACTATGCATCTTAAGAGTTTCATACTGAATTCTGAGAGTTTGAAGCTTAGCATGTTTTACCTGAGTGTCTCCTTCGTAGCTTAGAATGATTTTGTCCCATATTTCTTTGGCTGATTTGAGCTGCATGACCTTGACAAACTCTAATTTTGACAAACTTCCCAATAAGATAGTAACAGCTTTGGCATTGATTTCATATTGCTTTCTACCTGTTGTATCTGTAGGAATTGCTAATGGAAATGTATATCCTCCTTCCACGATTTCCCAAATATCTGTTCCAAGCGATTGTAGATAGGCTGTGGTTCTTATCTTCCAATAAACAAAATTTCTCCCATCGAAGATTGGTGGTCTGATGGATCCCTCTCTTTCTTGATTACTCATGATGATGGATCTTCCTTCAAGCAATCAAGCTTCTTCTGAAGGACCTGCTCCGATACCAATTGTTGGAAATAATATTGAGAGAGGGGGGGGGGGGGGGGTGAATCAATATTAGCAAATCAATAACTTTTCATTTCCATAATCAGATTCATATACGCTACTTCATTTAAGGGAACCTGCGTGTACACGCAACTGTTTTTAATGCAACTAGCAGATATCCATCAAACTTATGATTCAGTTAATTCATCATATGTTGATCTTTAATCAGTGCATCAGAACATCATTAACCATATAAACAATAACTAGGTGCAGTAAAAACAGAACAGATCATCACACATAAGAGACACACATGAACACCATGATATAAGGTGGAAACCCAATGCGGGACAAAAACCACCTGCTGTTGTTTTCTTTAATATAAGAAAAACCTGTTTACAATCTTGTACTGGTGCAGACTCATACCAGTACGCAGGCACCCACCTGCAGAAGGCTACAACCTTCTCTCATTCTCCATCTTCTATCGGAATGGAGATACAACCCCCTAGCTCTTGTACTAGCTGATATATTTACTAGTACGTAGGTGCTGACCTACAGAAGGCTACGACCTTCTCTTTTCTTCCAGGGACCACGTTTCATAAATTTTCAGACTGGATCCATCAATACAAAATCAATCACCACTGCAATATGACCATCAACTATATCTACATCATCAATCTCTGAATCACCCAACAACTGAATCACTGAAACCCTGTCGTCAAAACACAGTCACCAGAACACAGAGCAGAACCCAGAACTCTGCAACAACCACTAGAACCAACAACAACCTCAAATATCAAATCTCATAATGTATACGCTACTTGGCTGTGTCAAACTAGCGTGTATACGCCCTTTCACCAAAGGGAACCAGTGTACAGATCTAAAAATAATTACTTATACCTTCGCTGCAATTTTCTACTTCAAATATACCTAGATCATCAGATATAAAGGATAAGACATGCATCAGTATTCAGATCTGAACTATTCATGATCATACCATATAATGATAATGCATTTTAGTCTTCATGATCCCAGTCCATCAACCTTCATTTGCCACATAGGTGCATCCTTAGCAAAGCATCACATACCCATAACTTGCATACTAGATCTCACACTTCATCAGATATTCATCACTTGCACACTTGCACTTTGGCCTAATGATCTTCTTCTCCTTATATAGGTTTAGGCCTCTCTCAATACCATGGTCCAAAACCACGTAGGACCGATACCTTGGATCCAATACCTAGGGTCAATACCTCGGACCAAATACCATGGACCAATACCAAAATACCATGGTCCAAATACCACGGACCAAAACTTAGTTTTCAAACATGTATGCGCCTTTCCTTATGTGAAAGTGCGTGTGTACGTTATACGCACCTTTGTATATAGTGAACCTGTGTGTATACGCGGCTTGGTCAATGGTGAACCTGCATATACCTTTCTTTCTTCATTCTTGTTGTTTACCTGCTATACTGTGATATTTCATCTGAGAGAGTTGCCATCAAGGACAACACTTGTGTCATAACTGTATCATAATGCCAACATCTATAAACCATTTTAGAAAGATTTTAATAACAACTTCCAATTATGCAAGCCGTTCCTTCTTGTAAACATGTGTTTGCATATTTATTACACTTTTATATGGTTTGATTTGGTCAACATTGATTATTTTTTATTTAATTAGGATTAAAATTGTTGAGAAAATGTTGTCATTGATGTCAAAGATGTTGGCTCCATGGATCTTGCTAAGAAAAGTCAAGTTCAAGGGGATTCCTCTAGTAGTTGTGATTTTTAGTAGAGAGGCATCATAGTAGCAAGATAAATGAGGAAGCTAAAAATATTATAACTATGATGGTTGGGTGGCGTAGTCTTTGAAGGAACTTCTGCCTCAAGGGATTTACTCATTTTCCTTTACAATGTGCTCAGATGAACAAATCCTGGAAATAAGTTTACAACAATATAAGATAACTTGAATAACTCCAAGGGATGATGGAAGTATGATATATTTTTCCAGAAATTTCTTTGTTAAAGAAACAAAGAAATTTCAGACTTTGGCAGATTTTTGAAGAAGTTGAGCCAGTCAGACCATTGTCCTAGTTGGTAGGTTGGTATAGTCGGGAGGTCGTCTCTTCAGAAGGTTACGATAGGAGTATAAAGGACTAACCCTCGACCCCCTACCTATTGACCAGTGTGGGACCTAATGCAAGAAAAATCAAGTGCATGTTAAGTTGGCGAGTTGACGATCGAGCAACGTGACTACCTACACATTAAAAGACCTCCCGACCCCCGTGTTGTGGTTTAAAGTGATCTTCAATTAGGCCTTTGGTTCTAGCCCCTTGGGTATATGATGCCAAGTCATTAAGGGTGCAAAATCGCAGGTTTGGTGGAATTCACTAAATTTGGAAGTTAGCTAATTTTGGAGATATAACCATAGACACTTCTAAATATCTGTGATATACCATAATTGTTGAGTCAAAGAGGTTTGATCCGTAAACTGTGATGGAAATTCCACTGGACAATTCGTCACAACACATCTGATAATATTATATTAAAAATCTGAGATTATATACTATTACAGATTTATTAAACTTTAAGATCTATAAAATTAACTATAATTAGTGCATACATGCAAATATAAATTATGAAGAAAAGTAGAGAACGACAAAATAATCTCACACACACACATAAGACACAAGATATGCTCTCTAGGAAATCCTTTTAGGAGAAAACCCATCTAGAAGGTGAGGTCGCTTCACTCTCTTTCTCTACCTGAAAATATGGTTGTAGGTACAAAAAAGTAATGCATGTGTTTTGTGGGCCGCTACAGTGCACATATCATCTATGTGTTCTATAACTTCTACCTCTCATGTCTATATTTTCTCATCTATGGAAGAAACATATCTCAAAAGAATGGAATGCCTCTTCCTCCTAGTGGCCCGATTATAACACAACCCGATAGCCTATTAGTGGTTAATTTTGACTACATCAACTCTTAACTAGAGTTACAATATAGAATCTTCTAAAGTATTTTACATCATAATCACATGGCTAGTCCCTTTTCCATGAATAATGGGGTTTGGCGCGGCATGCTCCCGAACTATAGGTGTGAAAACAAGAAGGTCAACTTCTGAGTGACATAAATTTTTTATATAGACTTTGATTGACACACTTCTTGCATCATTGGAAAGATATTTGTGTGTATAATAACATGAAATGGTACGACACTAAAGAAACAAAGTATTACCTCCAAAAAACGTTTTTTGATGCTCAAAAAATGCTCCGAGAAGGTTTCAGACCACGTTTTGCCAAATTGGGTCCTGCTGGTAAAAATGATCCCGTGAGTTGATTCCTCCACTTTTTCCACTCCAAATGAATCGAGATGGATGAAAAACAATATAATGATCCAATCCGGATCAAGGTTGATCATATTTTGATGCCATAACAACAAACATGAAACAAAATTGAACTACATTGGTTGAATGCAACAGATCACAGTTAATGCAATTGGTGTAGCACATTTTCTTCAGTAATTGGCTTCCTCTAGTCTTGGACAGAAGATAATGTAGGACAAGTTTAACTCAGTTCAGAATGAGAATGTAGTCTCAACAAAAAAACTCTAGTAAGGTATTGTTATCAATTAATTGGTAAAGGAAGTCATTCTGAGAATTTAAGGATCACTGGTACCGTGCAAGAAATCATTTTGTGTATTTATGATTACTAGTTTTGTGTTCCATTTATTTACTTCCTTGGAATATATAAATCATTTAATGTGGTTCTAAAACTATGTGACAGAGTTGGAGGATACTCCTAGTATAGTGAGTGGGGGCTGAGAGTATAGTAAGAGGCGGATACGTGTGTGTGAGAGATGTGTATGAGCTGAAACGTAGTGGAACAATAGAATGCGTTATGCAAAAGAATCCACATGGTTGTGTGCCAATGATAAGTATGCTGAGTGAAGCATAGAGAGTGCAGTAGACTAGAGGAGCAAAGACAAAGTCATCTAAGTGTGGTTGTGAATAATAAAGGAGAGAGAACTGTAGAAAGACAACAGATGAAGTCATCATTTATTTTGTAATACTAACGTAGGTCATTGTTCTCATTTGAAAATTGTATGAAAAGTAGAACACTTGGTTGAAGCAAGTAGGGGCCTACAATTAAAGAGGTTGGTGCCTCTAGGAAATTTGGGGCTTGTTTATTTGAATGGGGTTGGGGTCTTTTGTGAGTAGACACTCACAAACATACGATGCAATCAACATTGGTGCCTTGATTATCATCATAATACAAAACAAAATTTACCCGAAAGGGTTTCCACGTAAATCACTATGTTCAAATGTATGTGAATATTGGTCTCTCATGTGTTGTTTTATTTTATGAAATTAAAAGTTTAAGTGATCAACATAAAAGAAGGAAAATATGTTAATTACTGATTCACTCCCCTTCTCAGTAATTATTGATTATGAACAATTGGTATCAAAGCCTAGTTCCTTCAGAAACAACTTAACCACTTGAAGGTAGATCAATAGGGAATCATGACCAGACAAGAAAGTCAAGATGCCTATTCAAACAGGATACCAATCTTTGATGGTACAAACTATATATTCTTGAAGGTTAGTATGGAAGCCTATCTCATGTCTCTAAGTGTAGATGTTTGGAGCTCTGTATTAGTTGATTATACTATCCAACCCCTCCTACAGATGAAAATGGTAAAGAGGTTTATGGGAACAATGAAAAGTCCAAGAATTCCATTCTAGTTGGTCTTAATCAACCTGAACTAGTAAAATTAACGCACTATAAGTCAACTAAGGAAGTATGGGACAAGATCAAGAATAGTTATGAAGGAGATGAGAAAATTAAGCAAGCCAAGATTCAATCCTTCAGAATGAGATTCAAGAGCTTAAGAATGAATGGAGAAGTAAACTATTTTCTTAGAGTTTATGAGGTAGTAAACATGACTAGAGGACTTGGTGAAGAACTCAAAAAGGAAGTAGTTGTTCAGAAGGTCTTGAGATCTCTGCCTATGTTATGCAATGCTAAGATCTCAACTATAGAAGAGATGTTAGACTTGAAGTCTCCTTCAATAGAGCAACTACATAGAACATTCAAAACCTATGAGATGAGAATAGGAAAAGAGAAGGTCGAGCCAAAGGAGACAACATTTAAGGTGTCAAAGAAGAATAAGGAACACAAAGATCACCAAGGCTATTCAAGTTGTGAATCTGAGCAGGAGCTAGCTCAATTGGCAGAAAATTAAAACGTGGTTCAGGTAAGTATAAGGGCAAGCTACCATTCAAATGCTTTGACTATGGAAGAGTTTCCAATTTTTCCTCCAAGTGTCCTTTAGAGAATATCCATAAAAGGAAAAGGATAAAAATCTCAAAGATAAAGCTAAAAAATCTTAGAAGAAGAAATCTTTCAAGAAAAAGGGGCTCTTCTCTAAAGAGGATATTTTTGGATTAGAAGCAAACATCAAAGAGTCTTCATAATATGAGCTTGATGAATTCTTACTCATCACATTAGAATCTAAATCTAAATCCAAGAATGACCCATACCTCGAGGAAGAAGAAGAAGGCATAGCGGTGATATTTAAGATGAGAAATTGCTGGGGTGGGGGTGAATCAATAATTTAAATATTTTTTTTCTCAAGTTAATCTTCTTCTTATGCAGTTATTGAATTCCTTTTGCAGATTTCAAGGAGAGAGGTTTCTAGATTTGTTTACCAAGCATTCAAAGCATTCACCCAACATGCAAGAATTAAACACATGAAAACAGAATATATAAGTGGAAACCTTGAAGGGAGAAAACCACGAACTTTAGGCTGAAAGTGACGTGAAGGAAAGTTGCTACTCCTTTTTAGATTAGCTTTTTCTAGGCTCCTACCTCAACAAAATCTCCAACTCCCACAAGTTTTCTGCAAGCTATAATCCACAGAAGGATCCTAACTCAACATGCTACAACATGTTCTTTTTCAAGCTGCAACATAGAAAATGACAAAAAGTTCTCAAGTCACAAATACTAGTTACCTCATATCCAATTATGCTATTAAGTTTTCTGCTGAAATGCTTCTTCTTTTCACTCTTCTTCTCTTCTGCTACTACCCATTCTTTCTCTGATGCATACCACTTCCATTCAAAAAGAAGATCATCAGTTTCATTCCACATTGTATATTTTATAAGCAAGACCTCTTGGATATTCTTATTCTTTGGAGGAATATGAAATGAAGCATATTAGCCTCTTGGACATCCAAAACCATTCACAAGCTTGTCTTTTCATTTTCAATTCTGAAAATTATTTGTAATATAAAATAGAGCTGAACTAACAACTCAATCAGTAATAATTACAAGAGATAATTCAGATTTGGATTATCTAAATTTTTGGTTCAAACAAATATATGTATTTCAACTTTTGTCTCAATGTTTAGCCTTCACATTGATTAGCATAGCCTTTGCAGTTCATATCACTTCCAACCTTTTATATTCAACATTCAACATTTATGTACACTTTCCATTCAACAAAAATTATCACCAATGTGCTTAGTGACATCAATAAAATTTATCTACATCAATCAATCAACTTAATCTTGACATCAATGCCCATATTTCCAACAAGCGGATGTTGAAGGGGATCTCATCAACGCTCTTGATGAATTAAAGGAGGTTAGAAGGAAGAAAAATAAACTGAAAGAGAAATTGTTGTGAGTTAAAGAAGGTATGTACAAATTCGATAATGAAGAGTTTGTTTATCAAAGAGAAAAAACTTGAAGAAGCTATTAAGAGTAAAGATATTCTAGCACAACAATTAGAAGAAAAACAAAAGAACTGTAATAATCTAGAGGATGAGAATAAACTCTTGAAACAAGAGTTAACCAAGAAACAAAAGAAAATGATTTTAGAAACATATAAGAAGGAAATTATGTTTCTAATACTCAAGCTTGAGGAAGCAAAAAGCAAGGAAGAGGTTGTAAATTAATTAATCATTAAACGTGAAAATAACTTCCATAGTTTAAAAGCATGGATTGTATCTCTGAGAATAGACCTTGGGAAGTCCAAAATTGAGATATATTTGGAAAAAACATTTGTTGAAGGAACAAAGAAAGTAAACCACATTTTGAGTAGTCAAAGATCTCCAACAAATACGGCAAGTCTACGATACCATGAACCACAAAAACCTTTTAAAGGAAAGGCTAGTATTGGGTCCACATGATTTGAAGGTCTCCAAAGTTATGAAAAGGCCTTACAAGGAAGAGCGAGTGAAGATAAACAAAAGATTAGTCAGAGAAGCACTAAACAATGGAGCAAGTTTGTTAAATTTTCAAATAATCCACACAAATATGTAAATCAACCAACAAGAATAAATCTACTCAAGCTCATTAATTCTCAAATATCAGGTACCCAAACTTGTTCTATGGAAATTGATATTCATGTCATATTTTTGGACCTTATTGATGGTGTTGGACCCGCCAACATATCAAGGGGGTCTCCCCAGTAATAAGTCCCAACTAGACCTTAGACCATTTGGTGTAGGAGACCTAGTAGTGGGTCGTACGGTATCGCCTTGACCGCAGTTGCGCGTAGAGGCAAGCAGAATGTATTTGTTGGTAGAAAGGGTGTGACCAACGCAACAAGCCAAGGAAGGTGCATGAAGGGTTCTAACACACGGAAAGTGGAATAAGTGCGCCCCTTGGAAACCTATGGAAACACGTGGCTTGGAAGGGAACACACGAGAAAAGATACATCACAAGATGGAATGCAGGTAAACCAACGATCCAAAGTGATGGTTGAACCAACAACACATCTCAACAATATTCATGCATACATATATAGAAAGAGTCCATACGTACACGCGTAAGCGAACAAATACGTATATAGTTAGCGTAACCAAGACAACTGAAATACAATAACAACATATTCATGAAATGTGATGGCTCGATTATATTAAGAAAGTGAAAGTTCCAATCATACATACAACCATGTCCAACTACTAGTCCCGAAAACGGAACGTTACAGTCACTTCCGCCTGCTCCTCCAAATAGATATACTAGCTCTGCACTATGGAGAAGCCAAGGCTCATTATAATACAGTCCAAGCCTTCTCTAAGATACACCTATCGGAATCGTGGCTTCCAAAAGCCTGTAAAATGAGTTATGAGGTTCTATAAATAGAAAAGGGTGGGGTGACCCTTGACATTCCCCTTTGTGACTCTTCAACTACTATGTGAATGTTACATTCTAATATCGACGCTTGTTCTTTCACTTTTACAAGACATTACATTACAATCTGCACATGCACCCATGTGAGACAAAATACGCTTGAGTAAGCCATACAAGACATCACTAAGACTCAAACAGTTGTGGGAAGACCAACTCTTCGACATCCTCACGATGATTGACGGTGGCAAACCGATGCCAAGCTTGGTAGTCCATGATGGTGTCTGTGTGCTCAATGGTGACATCCTGTTGAAAGCGAACTCTTACCTTCGTTGCATTCGGGTACACTGATTTTCCTCCTCTTCCCAACTCGTCTGATAACATGCGCATCATAGTCTTGAGTGCAACTAGACCAACAACATATTGATGCATAGTGTCTGCGTTGATCTCTAAGTGTGTGCTGGTGGTTATGTGCATCAAATCGTGTACATATCCAGATCCAGTCGGACTTGGTTCTTGTCTTCGCCTCTGTGAGTGTGCCAATGGGTGGGATCACATGCGTGCACACAATGACATCCATGCTCCTGAACACCCTTGCATGTGATTGACAACACTACTCACCCTATATGCTCTGTGTCAACTCTAGGGATACCCGTGGAAATTGCGCCTCTTGATATACCCGTTCTTACTGTGCTTCCTTCTCTCATTTGTGCAGCTCCTGTTATTCCTTGAGTTGTCACTTCAACTCCTGCAACAACTTCTTTGTTTCTCTCTCTGCCTTTGCGCGATCCTCTTGTCACGTTGTCACCTCTTAGCCTCAATCTCCAAAGATGCTTTAATCACAAGTGGATCTGCTTTGAACTTGCAACTTTGCTCCGCCTATGTGCTGTCGACAACCTTCCTCCTGCCTTGGTCGTGCGCAGGTATGATACCCTCTTTTGTTGTTGATGGCACTGCTCTCTGTAATGCCGATGCCATTTCATATTGATATCCTTGTCTATGAGCAGCTTGGTGTCTTCATAAATAAGCAAGCTCATATACTCAAGTTCAATTGCATCCCCAGTTGCGCTCTCAACGGTGCCCTTTGACTCTCCTCTCCTGGAGGCCATTGTACCTATGCTGTTGAGAGGCAGATGAACACCTGTGATACCTGGAGACATAGCAACACTCATGGCAACCAATTTTTCATTCGAAAACCAAAACAAACTTGAGGACTGCCTTGCAACATACCTATGTGACTGATTGTGAAGATTGCGCAATTTCCACTAGGAGGCTGGGAGACTGACTCCCAAAACTCCGCAAGGCATAATCTGAGGCTAACTGACTGCTAGAACTGCATAATGCATAGTCTAGCCTGGCCTGTTGAGGACTAAAACTATGCAATGCACAATTTTAGTCAGCAGTGACATGCAAACCAACATACTGCATTGCACAATTTCTGGGGCCAACAAGGCACTTCCTCCTAGAATTGTGCAATGCAAGCCTGGAGGCCAGTGCTTGGCTAGATTTACATAAATTATAGAGGGAAGGCAGAGCCTTCACTTCCATAAATGCTTATTTGCTAGCCGGGCAAAGGCAGGGTCTAGGCCAAGGCAGCCCAGACCCGTCGACGGGTGATTGGAAACATGAAAAGTCTGAATGCATGGCGAAGATGAGTGCAAACAAGAGTGAATGACCATGCATGGAAACAATGAGTGCAAGATTCAGAAAACGAGAAAGCAAGCATGCGTGTGAAGCGAGTCATCGCAATGACGACTGTAAGTAAAAAAACAATGTCATGCATGCAACAACAGTGAGATGCAAAGAAAAATTGAAACAATGCTTCTTCAAGCTAACATGCATCAAAATGACATCAAGTGTTCATTGAAAAAAGTAGACAACACGTACACAAAGCGAAATACAAAAAGCGATAGAAACATAGCACATGACATGAGAAGCAGACTTAGCCTGAAAAAGCTGAGTTGAATGTTCCGAAGACTCCTAAATGTGATGTGGGATGTCAAAGCTGCAAGATCAATGTGAGGAATGAGCTCTGCAGCATCCGACAAATGAGTTTTGATAAGATCAAGGTTATGACGCGCATGCCATAAATCTAGGAAAAGTGACACTTGGCGTGAGATTTCTAAAACGATTTTTGCATGTAACCTCCAGCTGCTAAAAATAGATCCCTTGAATCTAGGGATGCTTTGCCTTTATGATTTTTTGGGAAAAGAAAGCCATGCATGCAAGTCAGGCTTGCTAAGTCCTAAAGGGAACCGATCAACCTGACAGCACATGCAATATCCTGCAAGCCTGAAAATTGTGTAGTTTCTGGGTTAAGCAAGGCTAGCTGTCCCTTAGGAATTGCGCAATTTTTGGGGTCAACAGGTCACTTTCTTCCAAGATTATGCAATTTCTGGTTTGAAGCTTAGTGTTGGGATGGATTGCACAATTTCCTAAGGGAGGACTGCCTTCATGGATTGCGCAATTCTGGAGACCAATAGGATTGCACAATTTTTGGAGGGAAGGTTGGTTCCCCTCTAGAATTGTGCAATTTTCAAAGGGAACATCTCAGCTAGCAAATTGCCTAAGTTCATAGTGACAGCGTGTGGGTGGGGGATAAACAAGTTGACATGCACAAGCTGTTGAGCCGCTGAAACTCAACTGAAGCCTATGTACTTGACACTGAAATACATGCTGCTAAGGATGGTTGTTAGGGAGGCTCCAAAACAAAGCCAAGGAAAATTTTTGTAGGGTCGTTATAGTCGCTACAATACTTGGCTACACTCTGATAGAACTCCAGCTCTCTGAATGGACCTTGTTTCGTGAAAATAAAGTCTAACTCCTCTGAAAGTATTGTTCGATTCTCAGATCATCTTGATTCCCACACTAGCTTGATTGAAAGATGTAGCACCTGTCATGCTCTTGGTCGGTCAACACACATTACAAGCGAGGTCAACATAGTTTTTTCGATTGGGGATGAGGGGTATATTGATACATAATAAATATGACAATTTGAGTTTAAGTTTCATCTTTGGTGTTGCTCCACTGCTAACAGGCTTGGATAGTACCTCGTTGGAGTCACGCAAGAACATAAGCATCACTTTGCTACCAACGAGCCTGGTCAGTATCCCGATGGAGTTACTTGCATCACCTCTCAACACAGGAAGCCTTTCTCTTCTTTCCCCTGATTCATTTTTCATTTTTTCAAAATTTTTCATATTTTCATTTTTTTCATTTTTTCAACAACTATGCATAACACTTATTCATTTCGAAAGCGAAAGAGGGATCCCGACTTATTGAGAGAAGAAGAGGTTGTTCCTTCAAAGAATTATTTTATATATACTTCTAACATACTTGTTAAGGTTTTCCCCCCTCACCTTACTCTACTTGACTGAGCTGACAAGGGTTAATGCACAAACAATCGACTAGAGTAGGTGATACTAGTTAGCAAACAAGCATTGTGTTTTCATCAAGCTTTACTTTGAACATAACGTATTTTCCATTGGTGTATCATGGACTGAAGTCAACAAGTTCTTCATACAGAGATAGGACAACAAATAACCAAGTATTGATAAGTGCACAAGTCCTCTTGCACTTTACTCTCGCTTGTTTCAAGAGTCGCACACGGTTCATGTGAAACTAACCTACAAACGTAAACAAGCAATAAACAACAAAAAAGTGAAGAGCAGAAGCAAATGCGAAAGCAAAGGGAGTAAACAAACAAGCAAGTGAGCAAATAAACAACAAGAAAGAAAACATGCACGCAGGCAAACCAACAAGAAGAAAACACTAATCCTACTCCTAAGCTAATAGTGCATGGGTCTGCTCATGTGAAGTGATACTTCCAATGCAACCATCGGTGCATTGGTCGACCCATGTTGGTGAAGGCGTGGTTCGCGAATAACACAGTCATGCAAACCAGCAAACATGAAAGATATAACGATGAAGACAAACACACTCCGGGTTTAAGTGCGTCCATAGAAAAGAAATGAGTGGAAGTGCATGACATGCACCCTGTGGAATTGCCATGGTGTTGTGCTACATTCCATGCAGATGTTAAGCATACACATTCTGTTGACTATGACATGCAAGCAAACGTGAGAAAATTAGACCAATTACGTCGTGCAAGTGTGCTTTCTGTGTAAGATTCCTCTAATGCAAGAGTGATGGGATCATGTGATTCGAGTGGAGGAAGCGAAATGAAGGTGTTTGGTTGATCTTCAAAGCGAAGTAGAGAGTGATGAGGAGCCTTGTGTGTTTCAACAATATCCTAATCAAAAGTGAAACCAACCTCAGGACAACGAGGGCCTGACATAACTATCAGCTTATGCTGAAGTGCTTCGACAGCCTGTGGGGTTTCGTCTTCGTTGACAAGTATATCATCGAAGACCAGTGGCCTAGACATATTAACAACGAGTGAATCAACATCATGATCGAATGAAGAAGTACAGAGATCACGACAACCACGATTAGAAAATTCGGGATATTTGTTGGCATCCTCATGATATGATGAATCGTGCAATGGGGTAGATGAGAAGCAATGATGTTCACCTTATGTGTTTTTAGAAATGATAGATGAAAAATTGGACGGATTTACAGAGGAAGATGTGTCCTCTTCATGTTGTAATGACAGATTGACATCTGATGTGTCTTGTGAACGACTAGAAGTAGAAACATCCGAAAATTAGTTTTCACAAGGGAAATCAACAGTTGCAGAATCACAAGGGATGTCAGGATGGAGCAGATGAGTCATGGATGGAAGGGAGTCATCCTTCACCGCGGGTCCTTCTTTAGATTCCTGCACACACTCATCACTAATGATAGCACAGGTTGGTTGCATAACACCAACTCTGTCGACAACTTTATCCTCGTTCACAATAGGTGAGGAGTCCGGAATGGAAGAACAGAAGAAAGTACAATCCAAAGGATAGATGGAATGCGGGGACGAAGGTTGAGGGAACAAATCCACGTGAAAACCAACAGGCTTTCTAGCCAAATCTACACAGATATCAAGAGCAGGTGGGGTGGGAGGATGTGACAGTTCAACAGATGTGTGTGCATGTTCTCCCACATCACTCTGTGGTGGTGGAGCTGTTTGATGAGGTGAAGGCGGACAATCACTTGTGACAATAACTGTGCCTGCCTGTGATTATGCATCTCCATCACTGAAGTATGTTGAGCGGGATGCAAATGATTTCTAGAATTGATGATTTTCGGATATGTAAAGAATATACTCAAATCTTCCATTGAGAAATTCCCAATCAATTTCATCTTTGGGAAATCGGTATGCAAGATTATGAAAGCGCATGAAAAATTGTTCAATAGATTCATTAGGTACTTTTTGTAATTTTAGAATTTCTTTGTTGAGTGTTTTACGGTCAAAATGATTGAAAGCATGGTCCATCTCTGCAACCAAATGAGAAAGAGAATGAATATATTTTCCAGGCAGTGTGGCACACCAATGCATTGGGTGCCCTCGAAGTGTTATGCGAGCAACGTGCAGGTCATGTAATCTTCAAAGATTTCATGTTTTTCGCATGAGCCTATAACGCCAACCACGTGCCTAACCAAGGTTATGTAGCCTCCACCATCGTATGTTTTATGTGACAAGTTATTCCAGAGCTCTTCCGAGATTTCAAAGTCATTTCCATAAGACATACACTTCGGAAGAGAAACTTTGTAGTTGGTCATGATAAATATGCAGAGATTCGAAACAAATTGTGAGGAATCAGATTGTCATCTGGCCCTCCTTCTAGTGCTTGAAATGTTGATGATGTTGGACCTGCCAACATGTCAAGGGGATCTCCCCGGTAAGAAGTCCCAACTAGACCTCAAACCATTTGGTGTAGGAGTCCCAGCAGTGCGTCGTATGGTGTCGCCTTGACGTGGTTGCGCGTAGAGGCAGGCAGGATATCCTTGTTGGTAGCAAGGGTGAGATCAGTGTAGCAAGCCAAGGAAGGTGCATGAAGGGTTATAACACACGAAAAGTGGAATAAGTGCGCCCCTTGGAAACTTGTGGAAACACACAGCTTAGAAGGGAACACACAAGTAAAGATACATCACAAGCTGGAAGGCAGGCGAACCAACGATCCAAAGTGATGGTTAAACCAACAACACATATCAACAAGATTCATACATACATATATAGAAAGAGTCCATACATACATTCGTAAGCAAACAACTACATATATCGTTAACATAACTAAGACAGTTGAAATACAATAACAACATATGCATGAAATGTGTTGGCTCTATTATGTTAAGAAAGTGAAAGTTCCAATCATACATACAACCATGTCCAACTACTAGTCCTAATAATGGAACATTATAGTCACTGTTGTCTGCTCCTCCAAAGAGATATACTAGCTCTGCACTATGGAGAAGCTAAGGCTCATTACAATACAGTCCAAGCTTTCTCTAAGATGCACCTACCAGAAGCTTGGCTCCCAAAAGCCTTTACAATGAGTTATGAGGTTCTATAAATAGCAAAGGGTGGGGTGACCCTTGTCATTCCCCTTTGTGACTCTTCACCTACCCTCATGAATCTTCAACTACTACATGACTGTTACATTCTACTATCGATGCTTATTCTTTCACTTTTACAAGATGTTACATTACAATCTGCACATGTACCCATGTGAGGCAAAACAGGCTTGAGTAAGCCATGCAAGACATCACTAAGACTTGAATAGCTGTGGGAAGACCAACTTTTCGACATCCTCGTGATGATCAACAATGGCAAACCGATGCCAAGCTTAGTAGTCTATGATGGTGTCTGCGTGCTCAATGGTGAGATTCTGCTGAAAGAAAACTCTTGCCTTCGTTGCATCTGGGTACACTGATTCGGGTCATCTGTCTAATTCGTCTGATAACATGCACATCATAGTATTGAGTGCACTCGGACTAGCAACATACTGATGCATAGTGTCTGCGCTGATCTCCAAGTGTGTGTTGGTGGCTATGTGCATCAACTCCTCGAAGTACATGTCCAGCTCTAGTCGGACTTGGTTCTTGTCTTTGCCTCAGTGAGTGTGCCAATGGGTGGGATCTCTTGCGTGCGCATAATGACATCCATGCTCCTGAACACCCTTGCATGCAATCGACAACACTGCTCACTCTGTCTACTCTGTGCCAACTTCTAGGATGGGTCTATAACCTGTATGGGCGCAATTTCATCAGTCTATGCATGTTGCACTTCTTGCCGTACCTGTTCCTACTGTGCTTCTCTCGTCTGTGCAATTCCTATTCTTCCTTGAGTTTCTGCTTCAGTTCTTGCAACTTCTTCTTTGTTTTTCTCTCTGACTTTGCACGATCCTCTTGTTGCGCTGCCACCTCTTAGCCTCAATCTCCAAAGTTGATTTCATCACAAGTGGATTTTCTTTGAAATAAATCTTTTTATTTTTATTTATCTCCTCCTCTCCCTTGTCAGTGCCCCTATTTCTCCACCTCTCCCATTCTATGTCTTTGTTCTTCCCTCCATATATATCTAGAGTTAATACATTTCATGATATATTAATATATATTAGAATATAACAAATTTAATATTATATTAAATTTAATATTGTATTAATCCAAAATTATTAAATTTAATAATATTAATATTATAATATCAATATTAGATTTAAAATGTTTTTACATGGCATGATAACAAAATTTATAATAAAACTACATCAAATTAATATTTTTAAACATTACAACTTTGATGTGGAAATATTTATGTCTTTAAAGATTTTCATATATCTTATATCCCTAGGATATGACTTTTCTTTTTAAACAAATGCTTAGTTAAAAGAAATATTAAAAGATTTTGGAGCAAGATTTTCGATTCTTTTGGTTGAATTAACTTTTTCCCTTTAATTTAAGACATAGCATCAGCGTTAGTAAAAAATAAAAATGTTTAAAATTTTACTTAATTTGGAATTTTAACTTGATAAAATATTGTTAAAAATAAATCTATGATCCATTCAAATTCAAATAAAAGATAAAGAACTATTAAATACATGAGATGATATACTATCCATTAAAAAAAAAAAATATTTTAATAATTACGCCGTAAGGCGTTCCCCTCTGAAATCAACCTCCCAAAATGTCTTTGTGTCCTAATCGTAGCCGTTAGATCTAATGTTAGATGATTGGAGAAAAATCAACCGTTGATTAAGAGGTTAAAATTTTTTAGGGTTTAGAAATCAGCAGAGGGCGCGGGTGTAGGCCGTGCGTAGGCCGTTTTTTCTTGCCTCTGATGTTTCAGGTGCCTGGAGGAAGTAATGGAGTCTTTTATAAAGCTTTTTCATGTGGCTTGTAATCCTCACAGAGATTCTGGTCACCGGTTTGGGGTTCGCACCTGCTACAGAGGAGAAGGCGCTCCTCCAAAGCTACGCTACGACAGCAGCCGGGTAAGCATCCTGCTGGTTGGAAAAGATTACGGACAGTTTGGTTTCCTTCTGTAATTGTCTAGTTATATCTGTATCGGACGCTGACCGAATTAATGTAATTTCTGGTTTCTGGATTCGAATCTCAAACCATTCTAGCAATGTTTGTTATCCGCTTGTGATTGCTGCACATCCATCAGAACGTAATCAGTTTGCCATTGGGTTGACTGGGCGTTGTCTCAACCCCAGGATTGCCGTTTGTTTGAAAGTTCTCCTTTGTTAAATAAGAGCGCTCCCAATAGATGGCGCGCTTCTATCTTGAGCTCTCGTCGGCCGGCCGATACAGGTCTCTTTGGATATCTTTGGATCTTTGAGACCGATCAGGGTTTCTTTGCTAGATTCCCTTTTCATTTGCACTTATCTGCTCAATTTCACTTCAGCAGGTAAAGATGGTGAAGATCTGCTGTCTTGGAGCTGGATATGTTGGTGGGCCAACAATGGCCATCATTGCACTTAAATGTCCTGCCATTGAAGTCGTTGTCGTAGATATTTCATCTGCTAGGATTGCCGCATGGAATAGTGACCAGCTGCCAATCTATGAGCCTGGTCTTGATGAAGTCGTAAAAGGTTGCAGAGGGAAAAACTTGTTTTTCAGCTCTGATGTGGAGAAGCATGTTTTGGAAGCTGACATTATATTTGTGTCTGTGAACACACACACTAAAACCCGGGGTCTTGGGGCTGGGAAGGCTGCAGATCTAACATATTGGGAAAGCGCAGCTCGAATGATTGAGGATGTTTCAAAATCTGACAAGAGCGCTCCCAATAGATCTTGGGATTATTAATAATTATGTCCTAAGGTATTTCCCTCTGGGATGAATTCCCTCTATGCCCTATGTATTATTTTGTGTTGTTGATCTGATGTATTAGACGATTAAAAACATTTCTGCCATAAGATTAAAAACATTTCTGCCATAGGATCATATCATCGTTGTAGTAAGTGGGAAACCCAAACGCTCTGCTGGAAGTTAGGATGAGTTTGTTACAGTAATGACCCATGTTACCACACCATTTTTCCTGCCGCACAAAATTGCCTCAAATAAAGGTAGTTACCTTAGCTTTCCCCATCCTCCTATCTCCTCGGTAAATTTGCATTCTGTACTGTCATTCGAGTTCGACGCTCTGGTACTAACCCTAATGGAATTGGGGATTTTCCTTTTTTCTTTCCTACCATCCTTGGTACAAGTGACTCTGATATACCAAGGCCTCCACGAATTAGTCGATTTCAGGTTCTTGCTGTTGAATCTCATTTGAACTCTTGAAATCTGGTTTTCTTGTAACTTATAATCAATGGCCATGCCAAGAGTTTCTCGCTACAAGTTCGTGATGACTGTGACTCAGGATGCAACGGAGGCCTAATGACAACTGTGTACCAGTATGCTCTCAAAGTTGGTGGATTGTAAAGGGAGGAAGATTATCCATACACAGGAATTGAGGGGTCTTGTAAGTTTGACAGGACAAAAGTTGCAGCTATGGTTGCCAACTTCAGCACAGTGTCAGATGAAGACCAAATTGCAGCCAATCTTGTGAAGAACTTGCCTTTAGCTAGTAAGATCCTGTAACATTTTGACATATTATTTCATTAATGATTACAATCCTCTAATATTTTATGCCCTTAATGATTGTGAATCGTGATCAATGAATGTTGTTTGTTACACTGGGTATCAATGTTGATTTTATGCAAACATATGTGGTTGGAGTCTCTTTCCCTTAAATTTGCATTAAACAAAATTTGAATCCCAGAGTATTGCTTGTGGGATATGGTGCAGCAGGGTATGCCCCTGGCAGGTTCAAGGACAAGCCATTCTGGATCATCAAGAATTCATGGGTGACTTGATTGGCGTGAAGATGGTTACTACAAATTGTGCATAGGACACAACATTTGTGGAATAAACACCATGGTTTCCACTGTTGCAGTAGCCATTATTCCAACTGATGACCACTGACCATCTCGTTTCTGGTTGAATCTTTCAGTTAAGGATTCTCTTATTGATCAAAACTGGCCCTTTTCGGGTTTTAAAGGGCTTGCCTCTTGGTTATGAATTTTTGGCCTTGTGCAGTCCAGCTATTGTATTCAATTAAATTATAGTGCAGGGTTAAAAATAAAATTTCAACACAAAACTATTCTCCGTGTGGTTTTAGCTAATAAGATTACAATGACCAATCACCTATATCATGGAAAAAAAAAAATTCTCTTTTCTTTTAAATTCCTACAAAGTTACCTTATTTATTATATATAAGTGTGATTTTGGTATTATGTTTTCCCTTTAATATACTAGATAAGGATATTCCTTGATTTACTAATGCCAATGGAAATTTGAGAGTCACCTACAATTCCTTTGTAGTTACATGAACACTTTTAGAAATTCAAGTATATAATTGAATATTATGTTTCCTCTCAAGAGAATATATGTAGCCTACCTGTAGGGATTTGCCTCACTACATCATAGAAATGAAAATATTCATAAAATGTACACTTTTATGCAGGATAAAAATATTTTCTAGCTTTCATTAAAGGCTAGAATGATCAAATTCATTTCTCTGATATCATCTGGACAATGACTAGTTATTCTCATGGTTCATATGAGAAAGACAAAATAATTCCTAGGCTTGTCCTTTTCTAAACAAAACCATACATTGAAATAAGAGTTTACTAATTGTTATTTTTCATAAGGATGTTTCCCCAAAAAACTTTTTCTAAATTCTCTATTTTCTATATATTAAATAATTAATTGTCCTCTGCCTCATTTTCTTTGGAGAGGAAAATTTCAATTGACAATTTGAGTATTCCTCTAATGAAGTTACTAGGCAGAATTTGTTGTTTTATAGGCATAATTTGTTGTTTTGTCTGGTCATTTTTCAAATAACTATCATTGGATAGGAGGTATGAAAATAAATTGGGTGTCATTGGTGGTTATCATTTTCTGTTTACACCACACAGGCAGTCTAAACCATAAATCTTTCACACACACTTGCCTACAGTTCCTTTATGAAATATTTTTGTAACTCGTTATATTTTTCGCATTCGATTGTGTAATATAGTTACTTGAATTCTGTGCAAAATGATGAGTAAAGGAAAAAAAATATGCCTCACTAGGCTCAGTTATATCTGTATTTTCAACAGTTTTACCTCTTCGTTCCAGAACATTAGTAGGTAAAAAAAAAGTCTTTATTGTTACATGAACACTTTTAGAAATTCAAGTATATAATTGAAAATTCGAAGAGAAGATATGTAGCCTACATGTAGGGATTTTCCTCAGTGCGTCATAGAAATGAAAATATTTAGAAAATGTGCACTTTTATGCAGGATAAAAGTATTTTCTAGCTTTCATTAAAGGCTAGAATGATCAAATTCATTTCTCTGGCTTCATCTGGACAATGACTCATTATTCTCATTGTTCATATGAGAAAGACAAAGTAATAGACCATTCATTTTCTGCTGGGGGATTGCCTTAGGAGAACTTTTCCCAAGCTTCTCCTTTTCTTAACAAAATCATACATTGAAATCAGAGTTTACTAATTGTCATTTTTCATAAGGATGTTTCCCAAAGAAATTTTTCTAAATTCTCTATTTTCCAGATACAAATTCAATGATGTGATAATATACAAACTTGTGATCAAAATAATTTTTAGGTTGTACAAGAGAAGCATCTAGAGAAACTTCTTGATGAGAAGCACCAAGACGAAACTTGTTGATCCTCAGTCAAGAGAAATTATCCTCGATTGCTCCCTAAGAAGACAACTAATATCTCAGACAACAGATTACAATGATTTTTCTTTTAAATGAATCAAAACTCTCTAGATAGAGGCATATGTATCACTTCCCTCCATGCTTAACATCATACACCTAAAAGAAATTGGACTAATATACACCACATTTTACTGGAAAAATTACATAGACAGAAATCTACAAGCTTCAAGTTTTTACTGCAATGGCACTAAACCCATATAATTGGAACAATCTTCTTTCTTGAGACTGTTAGCTTCTTTTGATTGTGATTTTCTTTGTCATTTGCTAGATGTGATTCATTTCTTTAACCTGCAAGTAAACCCACACTAATTCTAGTGTGTATAGAGTTACACAAATGCCGGCAAAACACAGTATTGAGGCATTTCTCATCCATGCTTTGCACTTCATCCCTTGTTTGAACCCATCAATCAGAGTCAATGGAAGTTAGGGTTGATTATCCAACATTATAACCTTTTTAGCTGCGTTCAGTAGAGAAATTCGTTTTTATTGGAGATAGGTAACTTGTCTCAAAGTCGTAGGTGAATCCACACTAGTTGCTACTATACGAGGCAGACAACAAAAGGGCAAATAACAGTACAACATATCATAACAAATTTCTCACCCATGCTCCCTCTTTATTTGAAAATTGATAATAGATTCCATGCTTCTGAGCCAGCATCATAACTCTGCTAGCTGCTTCTCTTTCCCCACCATTTCTTCTTTTCCCTTTCTGCAGCAGAATCTGCACTCCCCTACCTCTGCAGAATTATCTTCTCTTTCCCCACCATTTCTTCTTTTCCCTTTCTGCAGCAGAATCTGCACTCCCCTACCTCTGCAGAATTATCTTAGTGTGATGCAATCGATCTTTGAAGTATTTTTTCCATATATCAAATCTCTGTTTCAACTTCTCAAGTTCTACGTTAGGATCAAGATTTGTCGGACCCTTCCCTGACTTCACCTCCACCAAAAAAATTGCATCATCATTGAAAACTTGTGTCTTATCTTTAAACTTCTTTACCATCTGACCAATAGCAACATGTTCTACATCAAAGCCATCATCATGTGGTGGAATATGTCTTCTAAAATGTTCTTGAGACATGCGAGGGTAAATATCTAAATCACCATATTTTTCCTTTTCCTGTTGGATAACCATTCTATCAACTGCCAAGCTTTTTTCACTAAAGCAAGGCTTTGTTGTAATGAAGTCATATTATTCTGCCACATTTTCTCAATGGAGGCTAGTTTGACATCATACGTTGACCACTGAGTTTCGTATTGATGTATTTTTTGGCATAAGATAGCGTTTTCATGTTCATTTTCTTTCAAAAGTGTCTCTGCATCCAGGACATGACTTTCAAGATCTGAAATGAAATAAGGTTGACCCTTGAATATCTTCTTGTCTTCCAAGTCATTCTCAGAGGACTGCTATAAGAAATCATATGTAAAAACAGATAAGCAAAGATCAAAACCATGAGTTTTCTATTAAATTGTATACCTTACTCGGAGCTTGAAATCCAGATATATCGAACTTTTGTAGTAACCAGAAAATCCAGCTCGTACCTTTACTTCTAAGGCCTGTAAATTTTGACTTACTTTTGGTAGATGTGGTACCCTTTCCATTCCTTTAACTTTGGCATCGATTTTTTTTCATTCTTACGTAAATATCCAAAGTATCTCACTTCACATAGATTTACTACAAAGATTCTTTTTGGTAACAGTTGTATGATCATGATGTTCCTTCTAGAAAGCCAAGAAGTGTGTTTCTTTTGTTTTATCTACTGATATATATGAAAAATATGAATGCAATCATACCCTCAGGGAGAGTGAATGCAAATTGGCTTCTACAATGAAGCAGGATAGGACTTCTACAGTAAAGAAAAACAAGAGTACCAAGTTATGGAAGAGGTGTGTCCGATGGAAAAACCAGACTCTACATCAGTGATTCAGTGGTAGAGGGATGAATTTTTCAGCCAACATTAACTCTTATTCGATTGTTGAGCCAATGGTTAGACGGTTGGTGACATGATTTGGCCTGCATCAAACATGGCGGTTACATGGAATGCAATTTACTTCAAGTTCCTTTTGGTGGCACTAAACAGAAGTGGGATGTAGACACTTTTTCTGGCTTGTTTGGCCCAGATAAACTGGTTTTCTTATGGGACGAGAAACTATCTTTAATATCACCATTAAAGAAGGATATTAGAGTAAATACATTATAATAGTCATATTTAATACTTAGGAGCTTTAAAGTGGGAGAACTTTATATTATAAAATTATTTTATGTTGATATAATAAAATGAAGACAAGATAGGTGTTGGAACTCAAGGGCTATGAATTGGGAGTTACGTAACATCCACATAATGTATATCTTCCACATCTATGTATCATGACACTAAGTTGAAATAATATCTTCAAGGATCTTGGCTATCTTATTTATTTTTCCTATCGTGTTCTTTACTACTGAACTTGTAAAAATATTACAGAAGCACCACCCACTTTGGAGTTTGTGATTTCGAGTTTTGATCTATTTTCTATACAAAATTTAGATGTGGATCATTTTAACTATTTGAAAATTTGATGTTCAATGTTAAGTGTTATATATTATGAGAATTGAAGTTATTTATTATTTACATAAAGCTAGGTCTATGGTCTACAACATAATATGATGGATTTGTCATGTAGTGGTAATCCTTTTCCTTCATTATTTTTAACATGAATTATTGCCCAGTTGTGTAGAGTTTCACCAAGTCTCCAAGTGCTCATTCTTAGATAGATGGGTTTATTGACTCATTGTCAAGTCCAAGTCATGTGAATTTGGCTCTAAACATAGATACTATTACTTATGGAAATGTAAACTCTACATGATCTAAATGGACTACAATTTTGTTGGAACTAATGTTCCGAGCAGGGAAGTGTGCTAGAATAGGATTTAGAAATATGGAAGGATCCTGAATGCTTGTCTTTTTGCAGCTATGAATATTTGTCAAAAAGAGAAATTCCATCAAGAAATATCTTTCACTTCATTCTTTTTTCAGTAAGTATAATAAAATTAGCATGAGGAATAATTCAAATTTTATATATGAAAATACCTTTTCCAATCTCAAAATGCCATCATCCTTTTCTTTAAAAAATTGCAGAGGAAATCGAGTCTGAAATGTTGCTCTGGGTGAGTCCCTTGTCTGATATATTGCACTGAAACAGTTTGTCAAGTGATCCCACAACATTTTAAGTTTTGACCTTAGCAATCCCAAAGTCACCCTTCAAATTTTATCAAGCATCCTCGCCTTCAAAATCAATTTGTTTATGAAAATTAAGTTGGGTGTCTTCCCTATCAAATTTATCATTCTGATTATCCACCAAAATAGCTTTGTTCTTACTCTCACCTTGACCTTGTACTAGAAAGAGATGATCTGCATTGGGCCTATCCAATATCATACCATTTATCCTCTCATAATCTTCCCGAACCTCAGTTCTAATTGCTGAACTCAAGTCTCTGTCAATTTCATTAGTAACAAGAGTTTGAAAAATGTTTGCTTTATCATAGCCAAGGATGGCCCTTCAACTCTCTGATAAACATTTCCACTCTTCATTGTTTAGCAGTGAAAAAACATAGGGAACCCCCTAACTCACATGAAAAGATCTTTGTCATGCATATATTGTATATTAGATAATTAATTGTCCTCTATCTCATTTTCTTTGGATAGGAATTTTTAATTAAAAATTGAGTATTCCTCTAACGAAGTTATTAAGCATAATTTGTTTTATCTAGTCATTTTCAAAGAACTGTCATTGGATAGGAGGTATGAAAATAACTTGGGTGTACTTGGTGGTTATCATTTTCTGTTTACACCGCACAGGCAGCCTAAACCATGAATCTTGCACACACAGATGAAATGTCTCTCATAATGAATACTAAACCTCTTGCTTTCTTGTATTGGGAAAATAACTACAACTTTTTCCACTAGTAGCTTTTTATTGTTGTCTAAAGACATAATTGGCATATCGGCAAGAAATGAAAAGTCCCATAAATGCTAATGCCAATGAGAGATGAAAAATGAATTTTGAAATGAGTAACTGAGGGGGTATATATATTACTTTACCGGATAGTCTCTGACATGACCTACAACTGTATAATACTTCCATCTTTTGGCCATACTAATGTGGATTTATAATAGATTTCCTAGATTGTGGATCTAAAATTCTAAAGTTAGTGTGTCATGTATTTTGATTGTTGTTTTATAACTTGCCAAACCAGAACTAGAATCGACTGGTGGGGATGGGTTTGATCCTAATAGGGGATGGACCAACCCTTGAACAATCAATCCCTATCACAGTTAGAAGACCTCTCTATTCAGATTGGTGTTTTTCCAGTCTCAAGTGGGTGTCCCTAATGGTTGTATGCTACCACCTAATTGACAAATCTTCATGTATTCAAAGATGATGAGCGCACAGAAGACTCCCTATTGACCTGTTTGTAAATAGTCGGGTGAGGGTGAGTGAAAATAATAATTTTTAGTCTTTGGGACCAGATTTTAGAGATGTGTAATACTGAAAATAAATGGATATGTACAAAAGAATATGCATCTTAAAGTGAAAGAGATTCAACATAAATGCACAGGTAACCACGATACACCATGAGAGAAATTAAATTAGACATGGGATAATCTAAATGCATGGCTTAAAATAAAATATTAATTGTCTATGAGAGCAAGGATTAAAACAAACTAAATGCTTCCATATATAGTAGATCTTAAACAAGATAATATGTTGATACTTAATTTTAGCATTTCCTTAATCTGAACCCAAATCAATCCTCACTTGAGATAACAATGAAAAATGTCTCGTGGATATACAAGTAGGATATGAATTGAAAACACTCTTCCTCTCCGTATAAATATATTTAATTTTTTAGCCAGTGCCCTATCATGCACATGGTCATATAGACATAGTTATCAATCACCTACATATTCAGTAAGGCGTTAGAATGCACCCCACTTTTATACACATGTGTGTACACTATAATTGCAAATAAATTTTCCTTTATTCAATCTTTAGGCACCATAATAGGCTTTGCCAAAAAGGAAAATAAAAATTTAAAGAATAATTATTTGCATACTGGTATGGTAGGGTTATGATTACTTTATCCTTTTTCCAGTATTTCTATGATGCCATGATAATATAAGATAGATAATTTTCTCATTCTCTAATGAATGATCCTAGATATTAAGTCAGTGGCACTAAAAGAGTCGAGTCAATTTCATTCGTAGTGCGAATACAAAGGAATATCCTATAGCTACCCTGACAACAACATGAAAATATCTAATAAGAAAACTACAAAAAGCTAAGATGTAGTGAAATCTCCATAAGTACATGTCAAGTGATTATGGAACTAGAAGTTGAGGCTAGAAGAGAGGGGAGGGGAGAAGTCTCATCATGTGATCCCTCAATCACTGTGAAGGATATTATGCATTGCCTGAGAGGGTCATTAGGAGAGTGCTTGTGGTTGATGGAGCTTGACTGTGTAATCCCAGGATGGAGCCTAGGAGGAACCTTAGATTGAGGAGACACATCTTTACTAACACAAGGATAGGAGGAAGAAACTGCAAACAGAAGACTGGTTTCTTGATTGAGCTTGGACAATGGTACTTTATGCTGAGGTAGTATGTCTATGGCATTGGGACCTCTTAGATTTTCTCTATTTGACGATCTAATGAAGTCTATCCTGAGCTCTAGGATGGGAGTTCCTCGAAAGTGTCTTGAAAGTAGAACAACCGAGTAGGTGGGGGAGTGGTGAAGAAGAGATTAGAGGATCCTAGATAGAGAGAAGCACCAAGGATTTTGATCTATAGATTCTATACCTAAGAATATCCCTTAGAAAAGAGCTAAAGATCTCTATTTTGGATAATGAAAAATTGTGAAGAGGGAGCCACTTAGATCTTAGTAAAGGCATTAAAACTTCACTTTGATCTTGTAGAAATGTGACATTTGAAGGCTAGGAGATCCTTAGACTTAGCCTCTTACAAGTGGGAAAGTTGATAGATCAAATCTAAGTGACGGAGGTCATTATTTGTCTTGCTCCAAAGCTGATGGGAGCCCACACAAAAGTAACCTAGGGGGAACTTGAGTGCATGCATCTATTTTTTCGAATTATTTGGAATTGTTAACGCTTTAGCTTATTAAATTTCTATTTAATAGTTAACAATATTATTGATATTTTAATCTCTTTCTGCAAGACTGATTGTCTATGGTATTTTTTTTTTTGTCAGGTCCAGGGATTACCCGACACACAATTTTCCTCTGATACGAAACGACCAAGGAAAAACTTGGAAGATGATTGCACATTGAATAATGCGTATTAAATATTTGCAGCAAGCTAAAAAGATATGAGACATTTATCATCATAACAGATTTCGAGGGTTGGAGGTATAGTAATATAGATACTCATGCCTATTGTGTAGCATTTGAAATTTCACAGGGGACCTTTACTTGCAAAAGGTGAAAGAAAGGTCTCTAATTAGTATTTATGTTAATTCTTTTCAAATTTCAACCAATTTAATAGCATTTGTACATCAACTTTCACCACAGATTTCACTCTTTCTAGTGTGTTAGAGTCAACTCAGTTTAATGTATGACTATGTTGGAGAAACATCCATGAGATTGATGCTCTCAGAGGTTGTAAAGTGTTAGAATCTTTTACTTCCTTGTTACCTTCATTAAAATCCAATTCATATTTGACATGGACCAGATAGTTCTCCATAGTTAGATTTGTCATTTAAATTGATTTTCCAAGGGTCAAAACTAGGTGCAATATATTTGAGGTTATAAAATTATTTAAAATGTTGTTGTATAAACTTTTCGTCATTTGAACAGCAAGCAGAGTAATTATCATGTTCTACAACTTTTGATTTCTTATTTAGCTTTCCATATTAATGGTATTAAATAATTGAGGTCTAGGATTCAAGGTTTTTCTTCTGAATTTTTTTTCTTGAAGGAAGGTCTTCTTAACATATACAAACCGAGAATAAATTTCTTTTGTTCATTCACAAACAAGTCTTCCATTTTCAGTTAATGCAAAAGAAATCTTTGGATAACTCCACTGGACTAAGTCACATTACTCGACTGATATGAACCATGCACATGCAGTGATGAATTTCTAGCCAAAGCTCAAGGAGACTTATATTAGCAATACCCAAGGGTCTACCATCCATCCTGCTTCACGCATATAAATCTCACAATAGCTTGATTTTTATCTATGTTCAATGACGCCCTTCATTCAAGCCCTTTGCTCAAGTGAGTGAATTTGTTGCAGTAATCTAATATGTATATTTGTTCAACTATTTTCATTTGTTAACTAAAACATTGATTCTATTTGGAAATCACAAGTCATTCTCATTTAGTTCATTTGGCTTCTTTCTTGGGTGATAGTTTTGCAGAAAACCTTGGAAATTTCAATCATTAACTCATTCTTTTATTTACTTTGCTATAATCCATTAAAATGACTGATTACAACATTGGGGTAAGAGCCGACAAATTGGCAGTATGTGATTGGTAGGGAAGATTTAATGAGGTCATGGATTGTGGAAATGTGTATGCTAATTTCGAATGCATATATTTTTGAAATTGATGGCGATGTTTTTTGTGACAAATCGATGTTTGGATTTGTGTGCATTTTATCACAATGAGTTTTGTTTGTATTAGTGTGCATTTTATTTCTTTTCATCTATTCTCTTATTCATTATATTCTAGCGACTTACGACGTTTCCTTTGCAACATCTGGTGCAAATGCTAATTAATCTTAATAAAAAATTATATATAATTTAAAGTTGACCGAAATTTAAAATATAAATTACCTTTAATATTTTTTCTTATTCTATTGTCATATCCGTCTTCTTTCAAAATACACGTGCCTTTTTTTTCCTGCCTGTGATTCTGCTTTCATGGGATTTTGGTAAAGACTACGTTGAAACATTGTTTAGTGTGCACCTTCCAATTAATTCAAACAAAATCTGAACGAAGGGAATATCTAAGCTTTTGCAGAGTGAGATACAGTTGTTATTTTTCAATTAATTCAAACAAAATCTGAACGAAGGGAATATATGAGTTTTTGCATAATGAGATACAATTGTTATTTTTTATTGTTTAATTTGTATTTTTGAATGCTAAATAAAGTATATATAAGGTCAAATAAAAATTTTAACCATATATATATATATATGAAGTAGATATCACATAAATTAGTTAACATAGATCTTCAAATAGTTTATTCAAATCTCTTGTTGAAATATTTTTGAAAAGTATAAGAATTAAACCTTTGATTCACACGTTTTTTTTACTTCTAATTATTTTTACAGCATATTCATTTTTTGTTAATTATAGCTGACATTATTTTTCTATTTAGAGCATATTTTTTAATTTCAATTTTTATTTTAAAGAGGCAAGGACTTACAGACAAATTTGCATATCTCCTTATACTAAGTTATAAAATAAACCTCTCTACTCAATAAATAATTTCTTATTATTTATTTTTAAAATGAAATAAATCTTTTTATTTTTATTTATTTAAAAAAAAAATCATTTAATTATTCTATTTTAAATATTTAATATAAATTCAGTAATCCAACTAAATTATAATTTCTAATTAATTAAAACTCATTTTTAATTGATAAATAAATTCAACCCCTTTAAAAAAACAAAACATTTAAATTATATAACCTAATAAACTAAAAATACAAATTCCCAGCATCTCTATCCTAAATCCAGAAACAACAAAATCTTCAGTGACAAGGAAATATTAAAAATATAGTCAATTTCTTTATTGAAACTTTTAATCGTGGATTTAGGTTGGGCTGGCAGTATAGTTGGAATTGTGATTAAAAGTCAATGTTTTTGAGTGGGAAGATTCATTTAAATAATATTAACTCATAAAAAGATTTACGTATATATATTAGACCTCTGCTTATATTAAATCCAATATTTAAAATAAAACCATACCGATTAAAAAAAATCACCAACCATTCCTCAGTTAATATCAGTATCCAGAGATCCATTAATCTTCCTGGGAAGGGTCTCTATCTCAACACGCTAATCCAGGAACTTCAAAATGCAAAAAATTACGCTCGAAAGATGAAGGATTTGGTCGTGCTTATGGGTTTTGTACAGATACACCATAAATTCTGCGAGGGCTTTAGCGGCCATATGGCGGCGGTGGCGGCGGTAATGGTTGCGGAGCGGCATATGGCGGCGATAATGGTTGCGGAGCGGCATGACGTAACCAATGGGGCCCCTGGTGAGATAAAGGTGCAGGAGGGCTAAGCGGCCGTTTCCTTCGTCTATAATCCTCTGCATAATTCTCCCTTATCTGCCCTACATTTCTTCCCTGCAAACGCCATGGATCCACCTGATTCATACCCATTTGGATATTTTTTCCTACAAACGCAAGTTCCCCATAAAACATAAAATGAATAAAAGGGTAAACAAAAGTATGGTTTGGCAATGTAATTGAGAATGAAAAACAGGTTACCATCTTTGGAGAAGCCATGGCAGTTAATGGTGGCAGACAGCAGCTGAAAGAGCAACAAGTATACCAACTGAGCCATTACTGAAGGAGAGCCCATGGAAGTCAAGGCTTGCAAACAGTGGGTGGAAAAGCAAGAAAAATTATTGTTGAATTTTCACACATCTGTAAGGCGACGATTGGAGTCTTTATACATTTAATGAAGGCCCCGGCTGAGAAGGGGTTGCAGTAAATGTAATGGCAGAACATGGAGGCGTGGATAACCAAGTGAATATAAATATGGAAAACAAATTTTAAAACAGTGTCAACTGTTAATAGATATATGTGCAGAGACTTGATGCCTTGAATTACACTACGACAATGGCAAGTCGTATAAAATAAGTGTATGCAAGTTGTTAGTTTAATTTGTTTATTGGTTTTTTAAATTTAATATTAATTAAAAAATCATTACACTACGTCAACGGCAAGTCGTATAAAATAAGTGTATGCAAGTTAGTTTAATTTGTTTATTGGTTTTTCAAATTTAATATTAATTAAAAAAATCATATGAACCAGTGGTATATGGTTTTATGGGTATGTGGTATTAATAAGTTAAGTTATTAGCCCATAGTATTGTAATAAATCTTATTTACAAATTAATTTAAAAATTTTATTTACACATTATTAAAAGAAAATATTTTATAGATTACTATTCAGTTATCTTTAGTCTTATTTCTTGGATGCCCTCGGTGTTTTCAAGGCGTTGAATTCATATATAAGTTATCTTTAGTCTTATTTCTTGGATGCCCTAGGGTTTTCAAGGCGTTGAATTCATATATACAGTAAAAAAAAACTAGTTTAAATCTAAATAATATGACACGGGGATTCGAGATTTGTAGGATACGGGATTCGAGTGTCGGACGTTAACCCTGGAACACGACACGTTATTTACAAAGTAAGTTAGTAACATTATAGCATGCATAGTACATACAAAATTCAAATACATGTCACATAAATGATAAATCAATGGATCATAAATTCTAAATTCATAAATGATAAATCATAATACATATTCAATTCATCAATGATCCAACAAGATGGGTTTGTTTGTATCTGCAAATCGAAGCAAAGAAATGATAGGGTCCATGATCTGAATAATTAGATCTACCCTCTCCCACCAAACATCATCTAGCACTATGTCCTTCACTCTTTTAAAGGCTAGTTGATCTGTCATTCTCCAAAAAGACCAAAACTCGTAAATAACCATGGCCCCAAGAGCAGTCTGGACCTCCTTCAACCTCTTCAACATGATGAATGAAGAGGCAAACCGTGTATCATCAATCTTTAACAATGATAGATTGTTGTATTCCTTGTAGATAGTGAGGGAATTTGTATGATTTTGCACAAAGTTACATATATGTCGTGCATCCTCAATAATGTTACCAATCCAAAGCACATCAGAAGCAATGGATTTTAGTGCTAAGTTCAATGAATGGACAATGCAAGGTGTCCAAAACACTTGTGGATATTTAGCTTCCACAATCATGCCAACAGCCTTGCAAACAGGTGCATTATCTATAATGGTTTTCACACAAGAATCAACACCTACATCTTCAATAATTTTAATAAACAACTCACCCATAAATTGTGCATCCTTGTATTCTCTAAGTGTATCCACTGCTTTCAAGAAAACTGGACCATTCAAGGAAGACATCATGAAGTTGATGAGTGGGTGTCGTATTGAATCTATCCATCTATCAGAAACAATGTTGGCCATGATGCTTTAATAGGGTCAAGCATTTTTTTCACCTCTTTTTTTGCCTACATCAACAATGTGGTTCTAAGCTTCTTTGAAACAGGAGGCACATACCATGATGGAGAGCGGTGAGTTAGAGCTCAGCACATCTCAATAAATAGAGGTGAGCATGCAACATTAAAGGATATGAAGTTTTAATAGAAAAAAAGGCAATGGTGAGATCAAGCTCTTCCCATTTCTCTTTTTGAAAAGTCTTGTCCATTGGACCAAGTGAAATTGCCTTTCTTTTTGCCGCTTGTCCCCCAATAGAACTCTCAAATAGAAATTTGGTGGTGCCTTTCTTAAAAAATGGAAGGGGGTCATCGTTCTTGGTTTTTTTTTTAATTTTGCAGCCACATTTTCCACACCAACTGTGAACTCGTTTTCCATTTCTTCCCTCTTTTGTAAAGGAACTTGTGTACAAGCTCCAACTCCACAACCTAATAAAGCCAACAAATGGCCTTTCACACGAAAATATGTGCTTGTGAAATTACTATGGAAAAATTTGCATCTCCAATTCACATTGCCTCCACCCTTCTCCTTGCTGCTTGGCCCATCCTCTCTTGTGACATATTTCCACAACGGTTATTTCTCAATGTTACCTTTAGGAGGAAGTCTTCCCTCAACATTACTTGCATCACACTCTGATGATATTGGGGGAGGAGAGGCATCTCCAATGGAGACATTCTTCCTCTTCCTTTGCCCCCTACTTGTTGCCCTTGATTGAGCCATGAATACTGTAAAATAAATAAACAAAACATGCACAAATTTGTAAAAGAAATGCATATACAAAATACTGTAATACGAATGCAAAAGAATAGAGAGGAAATTCACTTACCTATTACTTAAATCTCCTTGAAAACACTCCAAACCCTTGGCTCCTTGCTCCAAACTTCTAACAACAAACGCAAAACTCACTTCTTGCAAAAGGAATGACACAAAATGGTAAAGAAAATCATAAAGTTCACCCTTTTATTGGCCCGCGGGTTCCCATTTGCCAGATTCATGTCCGGATTTTGTGACACGATGTGTCTGAACGAGACACGATCCAGATTCGATCGTGTCCCATTCGGACACGACGTATCACGGAATTCAGACATGACGTGTCACAAAATTCAGACATGATTTAGGGCAAATCGAATCTGATTCACAAGATTCAGACACTTGGCCAAAAAAGAACAAATCCAGGTTCATTGGTTTAAATAACACAAATAAAGATTTCATTACAATTTTCTCTAAAATCTGGCAGGAATTCAGTGATGGCTAGCCCCTACATAATAGAAGTGCCCTAGGGGGTTTTCAAGGTTCTGAATCCATATATACAATTAAAAAAAACTAGTTTAAATAACATAAATTAAGATTTCACCACAATTTTTTCCTCCAGATTCTGGCACCAGAAACTCCAAGAAGTCACTCTAAAGACAACTCCAATTACTATGATTAAGAATCCCATATATATATATATATATATATATATATATATATATATATATATATTCTTTTTTTATTGTTAACATACCTTTTTGTTATTTAGTAAAATAAAAAATGTACAGAATAACAAGTTGGAAGAAACTTCTAACACTAAAGTGCCGCATAAATGAAAAGTTGTAAGCACAAGATTTGATAGCCAACTAGAAACTTGAAAATGTAGCTCCTAACTGAAGGTCTGAATTACAACAAGACTGCAACATTAACAACATTAAACTAGATCAACTGCCTTTTACATATAAAATATCTGTAGCAAAATTGAAAGACTTGTAAGACAATGAACCTCGAAAAAAGAAAACCAACATAATTAAAAATAACAAGGAGAATCCATAATTTGGTCTGTTCAAACTGGGATTGTTGTGGCTGCCCTTGAAATCTGAAGCTCTCTATTTAATTCATATGAATAATGGGAATAGCTTGAATGCTCTGGATTTTTTTATCTATTTATTTTTTTGTATTTGATTGCTTCAAGATTCAAGACCTATAAATGAGAAGTACCTCTCAACCAATATATGATGCATTTTGAATCTCAAATAATTTGAATGTTTTAGTATATTGTAAATCTTGACAAGCATCATGAGAGCGAGCCCAAACTGTAATCAATTCAACTTTAGTATTTGTCTCGGAATCAATGCCTATTATGAACTAGAAAAATATATTAGCATTTATTTTTATCATACTCTCTCCTCCACAGACAATCCCTTGAGCAACTACATCAACCTCCTCCATAGACAATCCCTTAAGCAACTCCATCAAAGAAAGCAATAGGGAGCTCTTGTGAGATAATGGGAAATTGGGCTCTTCCCATTATTGAAGGAGAATACACATCTTTTAGTTGTTGAAAATAACCTTGTTTCTTAAAATCCATGTACCCCATACTATGAAAATAGGCAAGGCTGTGAAATGTTTGAATTAGCAACTCTTCAAATGTGTTCCTGCTCAAGTCTTTTTTTTATATATTTAGAATCTGAAAGATTGTCTATCAGAAATTTGAGCACCAAGGAATTTTATTAGCAAATGGTCTCCTGATTGTCTTTCTTTATGCATAAAACACATCCATTTGGTGGCACAAAGCCCCTTTTTAAAAGGTTGTCCCAAGTCAAGATCTTATTGTGAAGTGGTGCCATGTTTTCTTAAGTGTATATACTTTTAAATTATATATCAATTCTTTTTATAACCAACTTAGATTCAACTCTAGATCTAGAGAGATCAATTTTTTTGAGAAGAATAAATATATAAGTTAAACACATATATACATTTAGAAAAGCAGGAAACAAGATTCTTAACCATGAATATTTACCCTCATTTTACCATGTAGATTTTGAAATGTAAATAGTCTTTGTTACAATACCCTGGGCCAATACCATGGCTTATCAATATTCCATGCCCGAAAAACCATAACCCACTTTAAATGACACTTGTTCATATGACATTTTTTTAATTAACTAATTCAATGAAAAGGACAAAAACAACATAACTACTTTGGAGATAAATATCATCATTTCATTTGTGTATACTTCTATGAATATTCTAGAATATTCCTTGGAGGTCAAAAAGTAATTATTGATAATTAACTTAAAATTATGAAAACCTATTAAAAAATATACACATATAATAAGTTCTAATTAATTGTTTCACTCATCATTAGGGGACATATTTCACTCATACTCTTGAGGGTACATTTTAATGTTTTTATTTTTATTTTTTATTTTTTTGTTTTTATTGATCTCATTATTAGTGTTCAACAAAAGGATTTGAAGAAAAATATAAGTAAAAAGTCTTGAGGGTTAGCTAAGTGGTCATGAGTTAGATTTGTGACTTTCTATTTTTCCTCCATAGTTAGGGAGGCCACAAGTTTGAAGGATCATTGTAAAGTACTTGAAGGATTTTATACAAGGAATTATTTGGAAAAAAGACCCTATTCTATAAACCATTTTAGAAAGATTTTAATAACAATTTCCAATTATGCAAGTCGTTCCTTCTTGAAAACATGTTTTTGCATATCTATTACACTTTTTTATGGTTTGTTTTGGTCAACATTGATTATCTTTTATTTTATTAGGATTAAAATTGTTGAGAAAATGTTGTCATTGATGTCAAAGGTGTTGACTCATTGGAGCTTGTTAAGGAAAGTCAAGTTCAAGGGGGGTCCGCTGGTAGCTATGATTTTTAGTAGAGAGCCATCATAGTAGTAAGAAAAGTGCGGAAGCTAAAAATATTATAACTATGATGGTTGGGTGGCGTAGTCTTTGAAGGAACTTCTGCCTCAAGGGATTTACTCGTTTTCTTTTACAATGTGCTTAGATGCACAAATCTCATAAATACCTTTCCAACAGTATAAGATAGCTTGAATAACTCCAAGGGATGATGGAAGTATGACCAATTGAAGTTTGGGTATAGTTCTAGGCCTCAAGGTTCCATATAGACCTTATGTTTTGCCATAATTTTCTTTGTTAAAAAAATTTCAGACTTAGGAAAATTTTTGAAGAGGTTGAGCCAATCGGACCATTGGCCTAGTTGGTAGGTTGGTATAGTCGAGAGGTAATCTCTTCGGAAGGTTTCGATAAGAGTATAAAAGACTAACCCTCGACCTCCGACCTCTTGACTAGTGTGGGACCCAATGCAAGAAAAACCAAGTGCACATTAAGTTGGCTAATTGATGATCGACAATGGAACTACCTACACATTTAAAGACCTCCCGACCCCCGAGTTGTGGTTTTAAGTGCTCTTCAGTTAGGCCTTTGGTTCTAGCCCCTTGGGCATATGATGCCAAGTCATTGGCAGGTTTGATGGCATTCATTAAATCTGGAAGTTAGCTAATTTTGGAGGTATAACTAGAGACACTTCTAAATATCTGTGATATACCATAATTTTTTAGTCAAGGAGGATTGATCTGTAAACTGCCATGGATATTCCACTCGACAATTCGTCACAACATATCTGATAATATTATATTAAAAACCTGAGATTCTAAACTATTACATATTTATTAAATTTTATGATCTGTAAACTTAACTATAATTAGTGCATGCATGTGAATAAAAATTATGAAGAAAAGTAGAGAAAGACAAAATAAGCTCACACACATAAGACACAAGATATGCTCAATGGGAAACCCTTTCGGGAGGAAACCCAACTAGAAGGTGATGTCACTTCGCTCTCTTTCTTTGCCTGGAAATATGGTTGCAAGTACAAAGAAGTAATGCCTATGGTCTGTGGGCTACTACAGTGCACAAATCCTCTCTGTGTTCTCTACCTCCTACCTCTCATGTCTAACTTTGCTCATCTATGGAAAAAAATTCTTTCGAAATAATGGAATGGCTCTTCCTCCTAGTGGCTCGGTTAAAACACAACATGATAGCCTACTAGTGATTAATTTTGATTACATCAACTCTTAAATAAAGTTACAGTATAGAATATTCTAGATTATTTTACATCATAATCATATGGATAGATCCTTTTCCATGAATAATGGGGGCTGACGTGACACACTCCCGAAATATAGGTGTGAAAACAGGAAGGTCAACTTCTGAGTGACATAACTTTTGCATACAGACTCTGATTGACGTGCTTCTTACATTGTTGGAAATATATTTGTGTGTAGAATAACATGAAATGGTACTGAGCCAAAGAGGCAAAGTATTAACCCCAAAAAAAGTTTTTTGTTGCCTCAAAAAGGCTCCGAGAAGGTTTCAGACCTTGTTTTGCCAAACTGGGTCTCGCTGGTAAAAATGATCTCATGAACTGATTCCATAACTTTTTTCCACTCCAAATGCATCAAGATGGATGAAAAACACTATAATGGTCCAATCTGGATCAAGGTTTATCATATTTTGATGCCAGAACAACAAACATGAAACAAAATTTAACTACGCTCTTTGAATGCAATAAATCACAGTTAATGCGGTTGGTGTAGCACATTTTCTTTAGTAATTGGCTTCCTGTGGTCTTGGACAGAAGATAATGGAGGAAAAGTTTCAGTCAGGTCAAAATGAGAATGTAGTCTCAACAAAAAAACTCTAATCATGTATTGTGATCAATTAATTGGAAAAGGAAGTCATTCTGAGAATTTAAGGATCATTGGTACCATGTAAGAAATCATTATGTGTATTTATGATTATTGGTTTTGTGCTCCATTTTTTTACTTCCTTTCAACCTCTAAATCATTTAATGTGGTTCTCAAACTGTGACAGAGTTGGAGGATACTCCTAGTATACTGAGTGGGGGCTGAGAGTATAGTAAGAGGGGGACATGTGTGTGTGAGATTTGTATGAGCTAAAACATAGTGGAACAATAGAGTGATTTATGCAAAATAATCTATATGGTTGTGTGCCAATGCTAAGTATGCTGAGTGAAGCATAGAGAGTGCAGTAGACTAGAGGAGTAAAGACAAAGGAATCTGAGTGTGGTTGTGAATAATAAAGGAGAGAGAATTGTAGAAAGACAACAAATCAAGTCATTCTTTATTTTGCAATATTGAAGTAGGCCATTGTTCTCAGTTTGAAAATTGTATGAAAAGTAGAACACTTGGTTGAAGCAAGTAGGGGCCTACAATTATAAGAGGTTCATGCCTCTAGGAAAGTTGGGGATTGTTGATTTGAAGGGGGTTGGGGTCTCTTGTGAGTAGATTCTCACAAACATATGATGTACTCAACATTGGTGCCTTGATTATCATCATAATACAAAACAAAATTTAATGATTTTTTTCCTGGAAGGGTTTACACGTAAATAATTATGTTCAAATGTATGTGAATGTTGGTCTCGCATGTGTTGTTTGATTTTATGCAAGTAAAAGTTTAAGTGATCAACATAAAATAAGGAAAAAATTTAATTATTGATTCACCCCCCTTCTTAGTAATTCTTGATTCCGAAAAATTGGTATCAGAGCTTGGTTCCTTTAGGAACAACTTAACCACTTGAAGGTAGATCAATAGGGAATCATGGCCAAACAAGAAATTCAAGATGCCTATTCAAACAACATACCAGTCTTTGATGGTACAAACTATATATTTTTGTAGGTTAGTATGGAATCCTATCTCATGTCCCTAAGTGTAGATGTTTGAAGCTCTGTATTAGTTGATTATACTATCCCAACAACCCGTCCTATAGATGAAAATGGCAAAGAGGTTTATGGGAACAATGAAAAGTCTAAGAATTCCATTCTTGTTGGTCTTAATCAACCTGAACTAGTAAAATTAATGCATTGTAAGTCAACTAAGGAAGTATGGGACAAGATCAAGAATAGTTATGAAGGAGATGAGAAAATTAAGCAAGCCAAGATTCAATCCTTCAGAATGAGATTCAAGAGCTTAAGAATGAATGAAGAAGAAAATATAGTATAATATTTTCTTAGAGTTTATGATGTAGAAAACATGATTAGATGACTTGGTGAAGAACTCAAAGAGGAAGTAGCTGTTCAGAAGGTCTTGAGATCTTTGCCTATGTTATGCAATGCTAAGATCTCAACTATAGAAGAGGTGTCAGACTTGAAGTCTCTTTCAATGGAGAAACTACATAGAACTTTCACAACCTATGATATGAGAATGGGAAAAGAGAAGGTCGAGCCAAAGGAGACTACATTTAAAGTGTCAAAGAAGACTAAGGAACATAAAGGTCACCAAGACTATTTCAGCCATGAATCTGAGTAGGAGATAGCTCAATTTGGTAGAAAGTTAAAATGTGGTTCAAGTAAGTATAAGGGCAAGCTACCCTTCAAATGATTTGACTATGGAAGAGTTTGGAAATTTTCCTCCAAGTGTCCTTTAGAGAAAATCCAGAAAATGAAAAGGAAAAAAATATTAAAGGTAAAGCTAAAAAATATTAGAAGAAGAAATCTTTCAAGAAAAAGGGGCTCCTCTCTAAAGAGGACATTTCTGGATTAGAAGCAAATAACAAAGAGTCTTCATTAGATGAGCTTGATGAATTCTTACTCATGGCATTAGAATCTAAATCTAAATCCAAGAATGACCCAGACCTTGAGGAAGAAGAAGAAGGCATAGCGGTGATATTTAAGACGGGAAATTACTGGGGGGGTGAATCAATAATTTAAATTCTTTGTTTTTTCTCAACTTAATCTTCTCCTTATGTAGTTAATGATATATGTTTGTGTTTAATAGTTATTGAATTCCTTTTCCAGATTTGTTTACCAAGCATTCAAAGAATTCATACAACATGCAAAAATTAAACAGATGAAGACACCACATATAAGTGGAAACCTCGAAGGGAGAAAACCACAAACTTTAGGTTGAAAGTGATGTGAAGGCAAGCTGCTACTCCTTTTTACATCAGATTTTTGTAGGCTCCAACCTACAAGAGGCTCCAACTCAATGAAAGCTCTAGCTCCCACAACATGTTCCTTTTCAAGTTGCAACATAGGAAATAACATAAATTTCTCAAGTCATAAATAATGGTTACCTCACATCCAATTTCGATGTCAAGTTTTCTGTTGAACTGCTTCTTCTCTTCTGCTACTCCTCATTCTTTCTCTGATGCATACCACTTCCATTCAAAAAAGAATATTATCATTTTCATTTCACATTGTATGTTTTATAAGCAAGTCATCTTGGTCGTTTGTATTCTTTGGAGGAATATGAAATGAAGCATAGTCTCTTGGACTTCCAAAACTACTCACAATCTTGTCTTTTCATTTTCAGTTCTGAAAAATATTTGTAATATAAAATAGAGCTGAACTAACAACTCATTCAGTAATAATTACAAGAGATAAATCAAATTTGGATTATCTACATTTTCTGTTCAAACAAATATATGTATTTCAACTTTTGTCTCAATGTTTAGCCTTCACATTGATTAGCATAGCCTTTGCACTTCACATCACTTTCATCCTTTTATATTCAACATTCAACATTTATGTACACTTTCCATTCAACATAAATTATCACCAATGTGCTTAGTGACATCAATAACATTTATTGACATTAATCAATCAACTTAATCTTGACATCAATGCCAATATTGCCAACAATATCCCCCTTTGGCATTGATGGCAACTCATTCGTCCTCCTCCTTTTTTCCTGAAAGATATTTCTCATTTTTGGCCATAACCTCTGCTTATTTCTCATTGTTGCCCATAACATCTACTTACCTCCCCCTTTGACATCAATGGTAAGAGATTATAGATGTCTTGTCACCTGTAAACATGTCCTTAGTGTAGCTGTCATTGTTTCATTAATGATCTATGACCTGCAATGTCTTGTTCTATATAAACAATGTTGACAATATCATTGAATGAATGCCACTCCAAATGACTTATTAGGGATCCTCCAGATTGAAAATTTCTCCAAAATGAATGTTGCTCCATATGATATACGAATGCTACTTCAAAGACCCTCAATACCAGTGCAGAAACACATTGTTGTGAGAACACTTTATAAGGAAAATATGGTATGCACAAGAAATGTACTATATTGAGCATTGCTTGATATTAAAAAATTGTGACATATTTAATATGCACTCCTTTCATGATTCCTCTTTCCCTCTAGTCTGAATTGTATCCAACCTTTGATTATGATACAACTTTATTCTTTGACTGAAACTATACCATGACTAGGATTCACTACAACCTTAAAGATAGTATGGCTTTATTATCTGGATAAAACTTTCCAACATCTTATATCTACTCCATATTTAAAAAAAATAGCATGTTGATTAACATAGTTCTACTTATACCTTTGATGATTTCAACTACAACCTTAAGGAGGTTTACATCATCACTTTACTTAAAAATAATGCATAAAAATTAACTAGGGGAATCTCAAATGTTTGACATGATTATGAAGATTTTTAATTGGCCTGATATAAAAATAAGAGGGAGAGATCTCCAATTATTAATCTCAATATCCCATTATGAGTGCATCACACGGTTTTCAGTGTCAAAAGGGTGATAGAACCTCCATCTTTACCATATTCAGATACCACTAGTCAACTATCCACGAGAACCCAAAAGATCTGTAGATCGTTTTAATGGTCATAGCTGCAAAAACAAATTATAGGTGAAGGTTAGTCACACGCTCACACTCACTGTGTGCAAACTTATAAATCACATGCTTCTACTTATCTCGCATGTGTAGCTATTTGAAGCCAAAGGCACGTACTCCGTGTTATGCAAAAATATCTAGTCCATTAACCATTTAAGAGAATTTATCACATGCTTCACCTCATTGGAAAGCGTAACATATAAGAAAACTTGATCAATACTCTCTACCTATCAAGATACCACCATCTCTTATTGATGGCTTTCATTATGACATCCAATTTTTTGTTTTCACACTCACTATGCTCAATGATCAGTGCCCAGCAATTTCCTGTGACTACATATTTTACAATCTCTTAGCTTCTCTTGATTTCACTCAATGCTTTGAGTTACCACTCTGCATATCAAACCTGATTTGTAATGTGCATTAAATCGGAAGGTAACCAAAGGTCTTTTATGTTTTGAATGTCTAGGGTTCAAATCTAAAAGCACAAAATACATATAATGTTGGAAATAATAAGGCTGCTCCAAAGGAAATGATAACGCTGCTCAGAAATAATGGCTTCTCCAAAGGAAATGATAACACTGCTTAGAAATAATGTTGGAAATACTAACACTACTCCATTGAAAATAATAATGTTGATAATAAATAATAAAGCTACATTGAAAACAATAATGCTGTAGTGCCCACTCTGTTTTCTGACCCTAATACGACATTATCTTAGACACTTTTTCTTCGAGGACCTCAGATTGAGGAACTGGACCCATGACACTATTATGAGCGATTGAGATATTCATGGTTGTGATGTTTATGAAAGCTTTCCATTGATATTATGGTAGCATGAATGGTTATGTATCTTATCTATCAGTATTCTGATGATTGCAATATTAAATAGTTAAGTTGGTCTCTATTTGAAATTATGATGAGGGTAGTAAAGAATATGTATGCGCTCTACTAAAAACATAATGAGGATAAATTTTATGGATAGGTATATTTCTACGATGTTACGATGTTGATAGCTTAATAATATGTATGTTTCCATTGATGATTATTGATGATAGCCATGAGGGATGTGTCCCCTATGTTACCTACTTCCTTTAGTTCAGACTTACAATGGACAATGATGTGAATGACCAGGAATTGTTAATGATGCTAGTATGATAATTGACTAACATTGAGAAACCTTGTTACTGATGATGATTGAGTATGGCAGGACACCATCAGAGGCACTCGCAAATGACATGTCGATGACACCTGGTTTGATGAAAATTTATATTACTTTATCTTTGAAAGTCTAAGTCGATCTTGGAATCTGCCATATATGTTTAACTATATTCTGATGATATGTTAATGGTTGCAGGCACAGATTAGTTGCTTGACCAAATGACTCACATATGGGTGATGGGGTTGTACAAGTGGATGGAACTACATGGGAGGGGTGGGATAGAGTCCCTGATCTCACCCACTAGCGCTCCCGCCGTGACTTGGGCTGGAAGGGTTGAAACACCTTCGCCTTGAAGATCACGATGCCATGAGGGCAGGTTCCAAAGTTGGGTCACTCATGAGGACTTTATCGAGGGGCGCGCATCAAGGCGAATTCCTTGATCCCCGACACCATTAGTCTCACTATAGCAGGCAACATAAGAGATGATAGTGGTCTATGACGTTGCATTATACTTTCCCCTCGTAATCACTGGATGCTTGAAGGGCAAGTGGTGTGGCACCCTTGGAACTTCAGGGGAATTTCTTGAAGGGCACGACCAACTTGGCACCCTTGGCATCACAAATAAATTATTAGGTGTGGCACCCTTGGAACTTCTAGGGAAGTTTTGAAGGGCACAACCAAACTGGCACCCTTGACATCACAAATAAACTATTAGGTGTGGCACCCTTGGAGCGTCTAGGGAAGTTCTTGAAGGGCACAACCAAACTGGCACCCTTGACATCACAAATAAGCTATTAGGTGTGGCACCCTTGGAACTTCTAGGGAAGTTCTTGAAGGGCACAACCAATCTTGGCATCCTTGGAATCATTAAAAATAAATAATAATAAATAAATATAAGCAAGGAATGAAAACTAGGTAAATTTACATCAAGGGTAAATGATGATTAGAAACCAATGTAATTAAATCAAAAATAAAACTTGGAATAAGGAGATCATAGGAAGAATTAAAATAGAGTACCTTAAAAACTCTACCCTTCCCATTTTGGAAAATACTAGGAAGATTATGTGGTTTAATTAGGCAAAAAAGGAAAGACAAACATAATGGTAAGGATAAAGATTAATCCTAAACTAATTTAAACCTAATTAAGAAAAGAGGAAGGTGAATTAAAATGAGAATAATAAATTAAATTTAGAGAAATGTAGAGAAGCTCCATGTGTCAACAACCAACATAAGAATATCCATCTAGGAGATAACCTGAGTTAAATTAGGGAGTAGATTGGGGATAAAATCTTGACTCATTAATTGACTTCAAGTAATGAACACAAATTAAGGAATAAAAGGGGGGGAATAAAGAGACATCTAGGAGAAGAAATAGGAATCTTGTTGAGGTGAGGAAATATTAGTTTTAAATAAAAATTTAAGTAAATAATTTTGGGAGACCCTTGATGTGAGAATGACACATGGGTGGGTGAATAATCAAGCTATTGAATTATAAAAAAATATATATATAATTAATTATGCATGACATGGCAAGTGTCACCTATGAGGACTCCTATAAAAGAAGGGGCAAGCCATGGGAGAAGGGACTTTTGGGAACCCTATGGTTGGATGGATGAGATGATGTCAGAGCAGTGATTATGAAGCTATAGTGAGTTTGGTGAGGTAGAGGATTTTAGAGAGGGGACTCTTGAGCCAAGGTGTGCTCTCCTCTACCAGCTAGTGCTTTCCTCCATTGTACAACCCCATTGCAGCTCGGGGGTCCGCGGGGAAGAAGAGTACCCAAGGAGTAGGCTGGGAGGTTAACCGGTGGGTCTTCACATTCGGATCAAGTGCATCATCGTTCACTCGCGGAAGTGACCAGCTACAAGTGAATACCAGCAACAGCAGAGCAAGTGGAGTCTCGCCTTCTGGTGAATGGTACATATGTGTTTCATTACTATTGATCTTAGTTAAAAGTATGAAAATGTTATGATAAGTTTCTTTTCTGGTTGTATTTGCTGATTAATATATATATATATATATATATATATATATATATATATATATATAGTCTAGATATGGTCCTTACACTTTATAGTCTAGATATGGTCCTTACACTTGGTATCAGAGCCTAGGTTGCAGCACTGAGCCTACATGTGCTAGAGACAGAGCACATGTGTAAAAATTTTGGAATGGTTGCCAGCTGCTTGATAGTTATCAAATAGGGAACATGCCAATATTTAATGTAGTAGGGATAACATAATATAGAAAGCTTCATAATAGTTGTCGACAAATATTTATTTTTAAGAACATTTATGTTATGATACTATTGAATATGGTGTGTTTATTATTTAAAAACAATAAAAATAAGAAATGGACAAAACATTAATATAGAAATTTGAAGTCAAACAAACACTTATTGCCTCTAATTTATATTAAATTTATGATATTGAATCAATTCCAATAAAGAAATTTGTTTTAATGATGAACATTCCACTAAATGCCAAAGGCTCATATTATAATACTAGATATTCGAATTACGGTAAAGCACATAGGACTAGAAAAAAGATGAGTTCGGTCAATCCTAAATCATATCAATACATGTTTACACTATTAAATATACATCCGAGATTTTGTTTCAGATACTATACCCCGCGCTTTCGGATCTTTTGTCGGCCCTGAGTAGGGTTCCTCAGCTTCCACCGGACTTTGAGGGTAAAGTGAAAGCCAGAGAATGGATTTCGAGGTTGAAGAACATGGGGGCATCGGAGGAGTTAACCGAACAGCAGGCCCGTCAGTTGTTATTTGATCTAGATTCTTCTTATAACGCTTTCATCAATTCATTGCCTAAATCGGCTTAACATTGCAGGGGGGGCGCAACTTCTGGATGCCATCGACATCAAATTTAAAAGCAGAGGATTCTCAGCGAACCCCAACCCTAGTCGGCTCGGAAGCTCCACGATTTGCTGCAATTGCAAATCCAAATCGCCTTAAATTCATTAGACTCGTCGACCCGTTTCGAGTTTCCAAGGTTGGAGTCTGCAGAAGGTTCTTATTCTTTGTCCCACGGCCGGCTTTTGCTTATTATTAGAAACTCCAAGTCTTGGGTTCGAATCGAGAAAGGTTTTTGGTATAACTCGTTTTTGGGAAGTTTTTGGCATCTTTTGCTGTAATTCTCGGCAGTCGTAGGTGTCAAGGATCAAATCTGGGGGCGATTTGCTCTTTCTTTAGTTCTGCCCCACTGTTGTTTGAAGCCATAGGTCCAAGATTCAAATCGGAGGGCGTTTTAGGTGTTGGATAGATGTGAAGAGCTCTGCATGACCGAAGATTCTGAAGATTTTGTGTTTTAGTGTAGCTTACAATTGCTCTGCTTCTCCAAAGCTCCCTTGTGGTATTGTGCGGGAATATTCGTGTTTTTGTATTGTATTGCCAGAAGATAGATTCTAGTGTAGCTTAGAATTGCTCTGCTTCTCCAAAGCTCCCTTGTGGTATTGTGCGGGAATATTCGTGTTTTTGTATTGTATTGCTAGAAGATAGATTCTGCTGCTTGTAAAGGTTTAAGTCGTTTGGTGCAGTTTTGAAGTCTCTTGTGGTTCATGGATAAACTGGAGGCTTTATTGGTTTCCACGAGGCCTGCAATTTTAGACCCACAAGTTTCTTCTGCCCAATTTCAATTAGAGGATAAATCCACTTTTCCAGGGCTGTGTTAAACCCATTATGTGCTGGATTCTTAGATGAATTCCAAGAGTGAAAAATTCATCTCTTCTAGGATGCATGCTTTTGATCCAGGTATGAGCTTAATTTATCAGCATTTGCAACTTATGTGGGTCAAACTGGACGGACTGTAAACCCTAAACCCTGATAGTCGGGTCAAATTGGACGGACAATAAACCCTAAACCCTGATAGTCGCTGGAAAATTAATAGGAAACAATTGAAATTTTGTCATGAACTGCCTGTGCATACACAATTGCGATTCGGGTATGGTGGATTTTGAGCTGCTAAAGCTCATGGCTAAAACATAACTTCCTTCTTATAAGAAAGGAATCCGCGTTCTCACTGTCCTGACTGGGGAGGTTTGCATTGTTGCCCTATGAAATGTTAGTCATTTTATTTCTTCCCCTCAGGGTTTCATCCATGTGACCTGGACATTCCCCAAACATTCCCCAAATCACCTAAAAGGTTCATTGATGTTGAATAATATATACTCTACCCATATATATAGAGAGAGAGTTGGAAGAATTGGAATCAAGGGATGAGAAAATAACTCAAGACTCAATTCAAGACCGCCTACCTGTAAATAGGGTCCTTAACCAATATGCCAGACTGGAGCATTCATATAGAAGAGAACAATTTGTTTCCTCATGTGTAATCTATAGATTCCTGCGCTACTATTGATATACGTTTATTTGGTGTCAATGGATGTGCTTTCTTTCTTAAGTAATATTTTTTTTCAGTTTATAACAAATGTAGTACATATCACTTACAAATAAATGTACCCTGTTTCTAGTGTAGAACAGGGGAGCAGAGCATAAGCCAGCTGTACATAATGCAAAAAAGGCATGCTTTTCTTGTTGCCTCAACTGGATTGTAGACAAAATAAGCATGCAAAATATTTCTAGTATAACCAAACAAAACAGTAGTCTCCAAATTTATTCAAGGTACTAGGTGATTTGTGGGCTTATATAAGATCCATAAGATAAAATTAGGAGTGTTTGGAAATATTGAATTGAATGAAACCATCAACCGAAAGTCATTCTCGATGGTGTTCAGTTTTTTTTTTTTGGCATCACTTCTCACAGTCCTCTCTCGGGATTGCCTCCAACTTTCTGGTGCCTTTTCTAGAGTCGGCAGATGAAATTTCTATGAGGGCCTCAAAGATCTTTGCTGGAACTTTAGCTTCTCTAGGATTGAGGCTGAAATGCATGTTTCTAGATGTTCCCATGCCTGATTTTGATACCCTCCTTATAAATTTTCCCACTACACGTGGTTGTTTCTAATAACATCTCCAATGAAGCTCCATCAAATTATAACATGTCTTTGTTAGTGGAAACTCTTCTTCCTTTGCATTTATAAATTATCAATGATATAAGTGATTAAATGCACATCTATAACCTAAAAACCAATTTGTACCTCATCTATGATAGTAATTTTCCTTCTCTTAAGTTTCCTCCATCAAAGCTGCTAAGCAAGGTGTCCAATTCTCTTTTAACTTCATATCTATATTATTTTTATTATTAAGTTTATGCTCTTGTGAGCACTTATTCCCACAATATCAACAACTAACTTCCCTTTTTCACAAGGCTTCCAAATTGTAATTATTCTCTTCTTAGATATATGGTTTAGTTAAGTTTCCGTTTTGAAAAAACCTGATCAAATTTTTGGAATGGAAATCCTTTCAACTTAACTTGCATAGCTCTTGCCCTATAGCCTTTCCATAGATTTAATACCATGCATTTTTAATGTGTTCTAGATGTGTGGCTTTATTCATTTACATAGGAATGGATTAATTGTTATTTTGATAACCCAAGTACACATGTCACTACTGCTTCCCTTTCACACATGAATTCATCTATGTCACCTATGTGGTTATGCTTCCAGTAAAACTTTGCTGTGGGTTTCTTATCCTGGTTATCAATGTTGGTTCTAGTGATGAAATTTGCAACTTAGTTATTACATTTTGTCTAACAATGTCGTTTGGTCAGAGAAGCCTTTGTGGATCTATCCACTTTTTACCTTTGCTTCTTCTGTCACAGTGTGATTGCTTTTCCACTACATCAATGGGCTTCTTTTGTGATAGTGTTTGAGGCGATCCGAACCTGTGATCTATATCTTTGGTTATATTTCAAGAGTGAAAAAATTTCGTTTTAACTTAGTTGTTATAGCAGAAGAGAGTTTGCAAAAGAGACTAGGGATATCCAAATTGTTGATAGAAGAAGAAGAAGAAGAAGAAGAAGATAAACAAGCTTGATCAGTATAACGACAACATTGACTATGTTTTCACAAGGAAGCTGACTCATTACAGATGAATGCACTACTGATTGGTAATTATACTTTTCATTTTACAAAGATTGCCCCATATGTTACTGTTGTTCAATTCTACACTCTGAGGTACTGCTGATAATTGTAATATGAAGCCATAAAAATGTGGTTATGCATGTCCAGATAGTACATGATCTAGTAATGATTGTGTCTAGGAAAATGAATTAGAGGACAAACACCCTCAAAGTAAGCTTAACAGGTCGATTTACCAACTAGGCAAAGTAAAGCAATGGGTTAATATTATAAAATGATTGAATTCTGCTTATACCGGGTAATTGACATCGATTTTCGCATTGTGTAGCTATTTAATGAAAGGCTGGCTAAATGGATATCAGAGAACAACACATTAGCAATAGTGAGATGGGAGAGCGTAAGCATCCATATATGGAGGAAATAAGAGGAATCTTTAGGACTGGTGGATGAGTCGGATTCGAATTTGCTAAAGATGTTAGATATTAGGTTAGAGCTCTAGAAAAAAATCAATCAATCATGTCTTGATGGTAGAACAACCATGCTATATAACATAAACAATTGATGATATATGGTACTAAAGAGTCAATGTTCAATTATTTTCACATAATTTATCCCATCATTCCAAAATCAAAGATGAACCACTAAAGATAAAGATATATAAAGGGATCATCCCTAATGGCAACTTATTCTAATGTGGATATGTGAAAATCCATATATATATATGTATCCTAAATTTAGTATTACTTTATAATTCTTTATATAACATTTTTGAGATTATATTTGTATATTAAATTCTTCTTTCATATTTTTTCTATAAATATCAACTAAATAAACCTAATAATAATAATAATAATAATAATTAAAAAATATCTTCCTAAATAAGATGCATAAAGGTTATTCATAATATGCATGAGGGTCATTCACAATAAATGTCATCATTATTTTATTCATTCAACATTTATATATTATTATATTTTTGTCTTTATATCATGGAGGAAATTTATCATGTACTTTTATGCTCCATTGGTATCAAAGATAGTTTGAGATATTGAACTTGTCATTTCTACCATACTTGTCACTGTGATCACACAAAAATATTCTTTTCCATATTGTTAGTTGATTTTTATATACTATTTTCATTAGTTGTTGTTTAAAAATGCATAGTTTAAGTGTTTATATTTTGGTTTCTTTCATGAGGATCTAGTGATGCAATTTTTGGCAAGATTGTGATTTTTTGGTTACTTCAATGCATTTTTGAATGCATAAATGGATTTATTACCTTGAAAAACCCTTTGGGGTGCTCAATCTATACATACTATAACTTGTAATTCCAACAAATTCCTCTTGGATTTCAAGCAAAATTGATTGCAAAAGAGAAAAAAAATTAGAAGAATTAGGCTTGACATTTAAAAAATTATGTTGCCAAGTTCTCTATGTAATTGTCGCACATTGGAATTGTTGTATCACTCTGCAACGCATACACCAACATCATTCCATGTTTGTACAATAGATGTGATTTCTATGTCATATAGTTGCCATATCATATTGTTGTCCATTCGTCACAACACATAGTTGCAACTCAACCTTGTGTTGCCATTTTTGTATCATTATATGAGCAATTTGAATATTTAGAAAAAAAAATGTTTATGCTTTGTTAAGAAAATTGAGGAACGACAAAACCATATAATTAAGTATGGAAGACCTCATTCACTCAACTACCAATAATTAAACTACAAAATTTAAAATTTCTTCTCCAAAGGCCAATTTAGAATGGACAAATTAGAGGCATGCAAGTGGTAGATACTCAATACAAACATATCATTGATTGATTAGAATCATGATAAGTTGAAGAGAAAATCAAAGCCAAAAATCATGAAAACTAGAGAAAAATAAAAGTGATCTAAAATCACTCATATTAGAGCTTTTTATAACAAATAGAACTCAAGAATCACAACAAACTAAAGAAATATATAATTGATTTAAAGGAACAGATATAAAAACTTTCATCTAGTGTTAATTCTCTACATACAACCACTCCACAACCAAGTTCTTCAAATGCATCTATTGTGACTAGTTCAAAGTACTGATTGTAGTTCCTAACAAAATTGAAGATTTAGAACATGGTAAACAAAGGTAGATTACGTCATAGGTGAAATATCAACAATAATTAACACAATTATTATTGACCATTACAAATATTGAAGTCCAAGCTTAAGGTGGGTAGTTCCTCCTATGAAAAAGGCATAGGCATCCCCTATGAATTTGAGTTAATACAAAATTATTTATATCTTAATTGCATGATTGAATGAATAAAACTAGAGATATTTCTCCTAAATTAGTCAATTTGTCATTTGAAGGAAGGTGGGTGTTATTAATTGTTGCTTTAATTAGTTGTGATTTTGATTATCATGATTTTGTTGGAAAAGTTTATGTATGACGCTTCCTTTAACTATTAATTTTAATAATATCTATAATGTATGTTTTGTACATTTATACAAAAAGTGGATTGCAATGTTCCCCAGATATAGTCCTTCAGTTATAACGGAATTCGTATTATAGATACCTTGGGAAAATTTTAACTTGCCCACCAGAAGGTTGGCAAGAGTTTCAGGAAGGGTTCCTAAGATTATGTGTCGTCATTTCTCCTTTATGTTCTAAGGACTTCGGGATGAAGTCCATTGTTAAGAGGGGGTGTATGTAGTGCCCACTCTGTTTCCTGACCCTAATACGACATTATCTTAGACACTTTTTCTTCGAGGACTTCAAATTGAGGATTTGGACCCATGACACTATTATTAGCGATTGAGATATTCATGGTTGTGATGTTTATGAAAGCTTTCCATTGATATTATGGTAGCATGAATTGTTAGGTATCTTATCTATCAGTATTCTGATGATTGCAATATTAAATAGTTAAGTTGGTCTCTATTTGAAATTATGATGAGGGTAGTAAAGAATATGTATGCGCTCTACTAAAAACATAATGAGGATAAATTTTATGGATAGGTATATTTCTACGATGTTACGATGTTGATAGATTAATGAATATGTATGTTTCCATTGATGATTATTGATGATAGCCATGAGGGATGTGTCCCCTATGTTACCTACTTCCTTTAGTTCAGACATACAATGGACAATGATGTGAATGACCAGGAATTGTTAATGATGCTAGTATGATAATTGACTAACATTGAGAAACCTTGTTACTGATGATGATTGAGTATGTCAGGACACCATCAGAGGCACTCGCAAATGACATGTCGATGACACCTGGTTTGATGAAAATTTATATTACTTTATCTTTGAAAGTCTAAGTCGATCTTGGAATCTGCCATATATGTTTAACTATATTCTGATGATATATTAATGGTTGCAGGCACAGATTAGTTGCTTGACCGAATGACTCACATATGGGTGATGGGGTTGTACAAGTGGATGGAACTACATGGGAGGGGTGGGACAGAGTCCCTGATCTCACCCACTAGCACTCCCGCCGTGACTTGGGCTGGAAGGGTTGAAACACCTTTGCCTTGAAGATCACGATGCCATGAGGGCAGGTTCCAAAGTTGGGTCGCTCATGAGGACTTTACAGGGGGGCACGCATCAAGGCGGATTCCTTGATCCCCGACACCATTAGTCTCACTATAGCAGGCAACATAAGAGATGATAGTGGTCTATGACGTTGCATTATACTTTCCCCTCGTAATCACTGGATGCTTGAAGGGCAAGTGGTGTGGCACCCTTGGAACTTTAGGGGAATTTCTTGAAGGGCACGACCAACTTGGCACCCTTGGCATCACAAATAAACTATTAGGTGTGTCACCCTTGGAACTTCTAGGGAAGTTCTTGAAGGGCACAACCAAACTAGCACCCTTGACATCACAAATAAACTATTAGGTGTGGCACCCTTGGAGCGTCTAGGGAAGTTCTTGAAGGGCACAACCAAACTGGCACCCTTGACATCACAAATAAGCTATTAGGTGTGGCACACTTGGAACTTCTAGGGAAGTTCTTGAAGGGCACAACAAATCTTGGCATCCTTGGAATCATTAAAAATAAATAATAATAAATAAATATAAGCAAGGAATGAAAACTAGGTAAATTTACATCGAGGGTAAATGATGATTAGAAACCAATGTAATTAAATCAAAAATAAAACTTGGAATAAGGAGGATCATAGGAAGAATTAAAATAGAGTACCTTAAAAACTCTACCCTTCCCATTTTGGAAAATACTAGGAAGATTATGTGGTTTAATTAGGAAAAAAAAGGAAAGACAAACATAATGGTAAGGATAAAGATTAATCCTAAACTAATTTAAACCTAATTAAGAAAAGAGGAAGGTGAATTAAAATGAGAATAATAAATTAAATTTAGAGAAATGTAGAGAAGCTCCATGTGTCAACAACCAACATAAGAATATCCATCTAGGAGATAACCTGAGTTAAATTAGGGAGTAGATTGGGGATAAAATCTTGACTCATTAATTGACTTCAAGTAATGAACACAAATTAAGGAATAAAAGGGGGGAATAAAGAGACATCTAGGAGAAGAAATAGGAATCTTGTTGAGGTGAGGAAATATTAGTTTTAAATAAAAATTTAAGTAAATAATTTTGGGAGACCCTTGATGTGAGAATGACACATGGGTGGGTGAATAATCAAGCTATTGAATTATAATATATATATATATATATATATATATAATTATGCATGACATGACAAGTGTCACCTATGAGGACTCCTATAAAAGAAGGGGCAAGCCATGGGAGAAGGGACTTTTGGGAACCCTATGGTTGGATGGATGAGATGATGTCAGAGCAGTGATTACGAAGCTATAGTGAGTTTGGTGAGGTAGAGAATTTTAGAGAGGGGACTCTTGAGCCAAGGTGTGCTCTCCTCTACCAGCTAGTGCTTTCCTCCATTGTACAACCCCATTGCAGCTCGGTGGTCCGCGGGGAAGAAGAGTACCCAAGGAGTAGGCTGGGAGGTTAACCGGTGGGTCTTCGCATTCAGATCAAGTGCGTCATCGTTCACTCGTGGAAGTGACCAGCTACAAGTGAATACCAGCAAAAACAGAGCAAGTGGAGTCTCGCCTTCTGGTGAACGGTACATATGTGTTTCATTACTATTGATCTTAGTTAAAAGTATGAAAATGTTATGATAAGTTTCTTTTCTAGTTGTATTTGCTGATTAAAAAAAAAAATATGTATATAGTCTAGATATGGTCCTTACAAATGCTACTCCGAAATAATAACGTTGCTTCATAATATATTGAATGACGTTGCTCCGAAATAATGACTCTGCTTCATAATAATGTTGGTATTGAAGGAGGATGCAGGAACTATCTGTGACATATCTTTTCGACTGCCTAAATGGCTAATTGTACGAATAGAAATTTGAGTTGAGCAGCTACGTATATCAAATTCGCGTGCTCGAAGGATGATTTCTGTGCTCATCAGTGTCCTAGCTCGCCCAGTTTAGCGGATGGCTGGGGCGAGTGTAGGCGCTATTGGTCTTACTTCCGATAGAATCATTCCTGGGATGTTCGTTCTGTAGGAGGGACGGTTGGTGAATTGGCTGAATGGCCAATCTGTCAAGCTCCCGAATCGCTGTGTCGGAGTCGAAGGGCTTAATGTCTCTGGTAACAGGGATAGGATGCTCCAAGGCTGGCTACTTTACGAAATTACTACCATACCATATGATGTAACACACTCTGAAATACTATGTGCCAATGCTTAGGAAATTTCACAAATCGATGTGTAAACCATTTAATATTTCCACAAAATTACTACTGCACTTCGAAATAATATATGCCAATGCTCAGGATATTTCACAAATCGTTGTGAAAACCATTAATATTTCCACAACAACATGCAATTTCACAAATCGTTGTGTAAACCATTTAATATTTCTACAACAACATACAAGATTCTCTTTCAACAACATAACCTCTCTGCATGAACATAATCAATTATCGCTGTATTTAACGCTGCCACCGCTGCCATTTCTGCATGAATATGAAATTAGGGCACACAACCCTAATTACAATGCTCAATGTCTATCATCATTTTCTGCGCAAGCCTTTGACATCTTTTGGTTGGAATATAATGTTCCCTAGCATATAAAGTCTGCATTCCATGTAATAGTTGATTTGGTAGGTCTAATGCCCTTTGTCTTAACATAGACTTATAATGCTTTTTGTAGCATCAATATATGTTGTCGATGTCATATTGTTTCAACTATTCTTAATGAGAGTAATTGTAACATCTAGCATTATTTTCCAAGCCAATAATATAATGCATCAATATAATTGATTCTGCCAATGACCGTTGCACATTATATCCTTATTCCTTATCACTACTAACCCCAATGGATGTACCTTAGTGTTGCACACAATTTGTAATGCTCTTCAACCAGCTATTCATTCGCTGCAATTTCCAACGGATGAGTCAACACTGTCCATGCTGCTACTTTTAATCATGGAGTAAAGCTGACACTGTTCAATGCATATCCTTCATGCTTCTACTCCTATTCATGTGTTACATTCCATTGTCCTTGGTTTGTTTTATTTATTACCATTTGAGCTTGTCCAATTCCATTGAGTATACAAGTATGCATTCTTTAGATTGATTAAGCCTCTTCTTGCTTTGTCTTTTTTCATATTTTCCAAGTTGTCTGATTGTATTGACATTGAGATCTATGTCAACATTATTGCTTTTCAGAACCCATTAGAGATGGCATTGCTCAGGATTATCAAATTTCACCAAGTTCTTTTGTGTATCCAATGCAACAAGAGAGTAATGCATTTGGATCTTTATTTCTATTGGAAAACACTTAATGGTTTTCTTTCAAAGTCTGTACTTTCTGAAATGGGTTCATTAACTGTGGCTTTTATTGATTTGTCCATTTGCTTCAAGGATATACACACATTATTGTGCCAAAAAAATTTATTTTCAGAGATTTTGAGAATAACCTTTGCCTGATGTTATTCCTTTTTTTGGAAGAAATTAATCATTTTGATGTCAAGAACCTGCTGATATTGTTGAGTTCATTGGACATAGAGATGAGATCTTGATGAGTTGTTCCTATGAGCGTGTGGATTTCCATGCAAAGGAATATTAGTTTAATGTTGCCAAAGCACTTCCTGAGGTTTCTTCTTTTGATAATATATCCATCTTACTTTCTCAGGAATTCATCATTTTCATTCAAATCTTTGTGTTCATAATGACAGTGTTGAAGGATTTTGATAAATCCTAGTCATTCAGTGAAATTGGTACAGTATTTGATTAGTTGCTAAGATAACAGTCTTTCGCATGGAGATTGCAAATAATAAGGTTCAAATGTAGATCTCATAATGCTTCATGATGAATGCATCTATAAACCAAACATACAAATATATAGAGCCTGCTCCTCCACTTGATGGAAATGTCTTTGCTTTTGCTTCCATGTTTGTATTTGGATGGCTCTCAGGTTTTCATACATCAGATTTTTAATGGGATCATTAAAATGTACATTGATGCATTCAGAAAAATGAAGAATTTTGAGAAACATTGATGATGAAATTATACAATAAGTTATGCTTAACCTCCAACATGATTTGAATAGATATCCAATTGTCTTAGCAGTACTAGTACTGTGTCTACTTGCAAATATTTATTTACATGTTTATCCATCTGATATCTATATATATATATATATATATATATATATAGAGAGAGAGAGAGAGAGAGAGAGAGACATGAAAAAAAATCATTGAAGAATGGACTCTTGAATGGTGAACCCGATTGATGTTGTTAGCTCCTCGAGAACGTGACTTGATTTCCCACTTTGATGATGCTTTTGTTCTTGCTTCTTCTTTAACTACTTAAAATTCTAGACATGCTCATAAGCTTTATGTTCCTCTACATTACTCCTTTCTCATATAATCTTCCCCTTAGATTGTGCTCAATTTCATTAACTCTGTAGTCTTTTAGGTTCTTCTTTTGAAGTCGCATTATTGAAGAGAGTATGTAGGTACTATCCCTAGCTTGTTTCTCAGATATTCAAATGGTTCTTTAAGAAGGGGTTTTGTAAATATGTCTATGATTTGTTCCCTTGTGGGTATGTACTCCATCTTCACTGTTTGCTCAACCACTTGTTCTCTAAGAAAGTGGTACTTTATAGGGATATGTTTAGTCTTTGAATGGAGCATTGGATTTTTTGAAATGCTTATTTCACTTGTATTGTCACATTTGATAGATATAGGTTCATTAAAATTTATCTTCATGTCCTATAGTGTTTTTCTCATCCACAATACTTGTGTTCAACATGCTACAACTGCTATGTATTCAACTTCTGCGATAGATAGAGAAATTGATGTTTTTTTTTACTTAGCCATGCCGCCAATGAATCTCCTAGGTAGAATGCGCCACCGCTTGTTCTTTTCAAGTCATCCACATAGCTCGCCCAATCTATATCTATGTATGCTGTTAGAGTAAAATCATTACATTTTGGATACCATAGACCATAGCATGTAGTCCCTTTCAAGTACTTGAGTATTCTTTTTGTTGCTAACAAATGGCTTTGTTTGGGTGTTGATTGATACCTTGCCACTAATCTAACTGCCAACATTATATCTGGATGAGAAGCTGTTAGATATAACAGACTTCCTATCATATATCTATATAGATTTTGATCCACATTAGGTGATTCATCATCTGCACATAACTTACATCTCGTAGTCATGGGGGTCGAGAGAGGTTTACAATATTCCATTTGGAATATTTTCAACATATATTTTAGATACTTCTCTTGAGAAATGAAATTGCCTCTAGGGTTTTGTAGGATTTGGAGCCCTAGGTAGAATGTAATTTCTTCAATCATAGACATTTCGAAGTCAGCCTTCATCTCTTTAGAAAACCATTCTGCTAGATGATGCTTATTGCTGCCAAACATAATATCATCAACGTACAAAACTATAATCAGTAACTCATCTTCATCATCCTTGATGTATAGATTACTATCAGATCCTCCTCTCATGGACTTAGGAGACACCTCTTGAAGAGGTGCCATGATTCTCCTTGGTCTGGCCACCTAGGGAAGCGTCACACTTTGGCATTGTTGGAGAGATGGTACTATTGGGAGAAGATGAGAGAGGATGTGGAGGGGTACGTGCACACTTACATCATTTGTGTTAGGTCCCTGTAGTACCTGTGTAACCCCTTATTGTTATTAGTGCAACCCCCTTATTGTATTATTGTTCCCATATAGTCCCCGTGTTGTTATTATTGTGCCCTGTAGAAGCCCACTAATTGTTATTGTTGTGCCTGTACAATATTATTGTTATGTAGGCTCTGATTGTATTGGGACCCGTTAGACTCCTATATATAGAAATGAGGTCTTTTCATTTGTATCATCATATAATTGTTCATTTTTATAATTTAAAGGAGGTTCCCCCCTCAAAGAGGCTGATCCTGAAGTTGTTGATCTATCTTTTCTTCTATTTTGTGAGCTAGTTGCATAACATTTGGTATCAGAGTTTTGGATTCTAGGGTTTTGCTGCTTCAAACAGGTCATCATGGCATTTTTTCTATAACATTTTTCTACGAAGTTTCAGAAGCTAAAATTAAGACCCATTTGAGACGACATCTTGATGAACCTTGGGTCCGAACTTGAAATCTTGTCTCACTATATTTTCGGATATATAATCCAAGGAAGTTATGGTTTTTGCAGGCTCTCGAATTATATCTCAAACAGGTGACCTGGGGAAATTCGTCATAAGGTTCTCTCTGAGTATCAAATTGAAATTTTGTAAAAATTTGTAGAAAGAAGACGAACTTTAGTTTTTTTGTATCATTTCCAGATCCAAAGGTCGAAACAGTGACACGATGAACTTCGTACAAGTTCACTCTACTGAACTAGTCTAGAATCAGGACATCGTGGGATATTTGGAATAACTCATTCTTGGAGAATCAAATATTGATCAGACTTGTGGGATTGGAAAGAGGAGGGATGCCATAGGATGAAATTGTAGACTTTGGAGATCCAAAATTGCAGAGATACAACACATTCAATATCGAGCTCCTACAAAGCGAAAAAGGGTGTGTAGTCTTTTTTAAAGTTTGCATAAGTTTGGTTTGAAAAATTAGTTTGAAGTAATTTAAAGTGCATAGTGAAGCATAATTATCATTAATCGATGCCTCAAAAAAAGAAAGCGAAAACACCTAGTAAGCAACATGAAATCTCTACCATGACTCATGAAGAAGAGGAAGAAATGCAACATGATATATCAAAATTACGAGATGAAGTGCAACAAATTTCACTCTCACAAAAAGTAACAGAAGCTAAGATGGATGGTTTAAATAAAGACGTGGAAACTAATATGAATGGTGTGGAAGCTAAGATTGATGGTGTGGACTCTAAGATGGATGGTTTAGAAGTAAACATTAACGGTTCAAATAAAGACATGGAAGGTTTGAAAGGAGGTTTGGAAAAGTTGATTCAAGAAATGCTTCCTAATGGCAAAAAGGTAGTAGAGGAAACTCATGATGAGAAAAAAATAGATGTTAATCATGATTCCATAATATCTAATGTTGGATTGAAGGCCCACCATGTTCCAAATATTGATATGAGGAAGTTTGATGGCAAGGATCCCATAACATGGATACGATAGATGGAGCAATATTTCAATCTCCATAATGTGAAAAACACACAAAAGGTATGCATTGCAACTTTATATTTAGAACCCAATCAATTTTTATGGTATCGATGGCTTTGCTTTTGCAAACAAATTGTCACTTGGTCAATTTTTATGGAGGAAATTATAGTACATTATGAGGATACAAAAAGAAACACCTTCTTTAGCCAATTGATAAATCTCAAACTAAAGGGTTCAATGGTGTAGCACATTGAGGAATTCTAAAAATTGAATATAAGGGAAAATGATATTCCATAGAAGCATAGAATTTATGTGTTCATAGGGACTTTAAAGGATAACATCCAACATGAGGTTTGCCTTTGGGAACCTAATTTATTGGAGAAGGCATTCGGGTTGGCAAGAAAAATTGAAAGAAAAACTATGGCAACAAGGAATTCTACCACTCACAACTATAATGATGGAAGTGTTGCTTCCCCTAGCCTTCCACAACCTACAAGGTCGACACCACAACAACTGGAAGAAAAAAGAGCAAAATGTCTTTGTTACAGTTGTGATAGAAAATACACTAAAGGTCATAAGTGTGATGAGAAAAAATTATTTTACATAGATTGCGAAGAGGAGGAATAAAAGGAATAAGAAACATCAAAAGAAGAGGATATACACAAGGAAACCAACCTAGAGAAAGAAGAAGTGAATCTGACCATATCTTGTAATGCATTGGCAGAAATTACCACTCCTCAAACTCTCAAGATAGAAGGACATATCAAGAAGAAAAAGGTAATAGTGTTGATTGATGCAGGTAGTACCCATAATTTAATTCATTGTAAGATAGCCAAGGAATTGAATTACTTCCTATATCCAGCACTAGAGTGTCAAGTGATGGTTGCAAATGGAGGAACCATAAATTGCTGTGGAAAGTGCCATAATATTAAGCTATCCATGGGAGAATATGTAATAAATAGTTCAATTCTTTCCATTCCAATGGGTGGTGTTGATGTTGTATTAGGAGTCCAATGGCTACAATCCTTGGGTACGATAAATTTTAATTTTCAAGAACTTTTCTTGATTTTTTTTTGGGAAATAAAGGAAGTTGAATTAATGGGTATCGCAGGGAAACTCGAAAAGATAACCAACTCTAACATAATGACAAAGCTCCTAAAGAAAGAACAACGGGGCATAATTGCACAATTATGTTCACCAGAGGTTCCCAGATCGAAATAATCTATTTCTCCAGATCTCCAAAAAGTTTTGGACAATCATTCCAAGTTATTTGAGACTCCCAAAGGCCTCCCACCTATTTTTGATCACGATCATGCTATTCATTTGATTCTAGGAAGTTTTCCCCCAAACATCAGGCCTTGCAAATATCCATATGCCCAAAAGAGTGAAATTGAACATATGATTTCAAAAGTGATAGAGGTTGGTATAATTCAACCTCGTCAAAGTTTTTTTCTTTGCTTGAGTGGTATTGGTACACAAGAAGGATGGATCATGGCGCATGTGTCTGGATTATAGGGAGGTCAACAAGTTACTATTAAAGATAAATTTCCCATTCCTGTCATTGATGAATTATTGAATGAATTACAAGGAGAAATTTACTTCAGCAAGTTGGATCTTCATTTAGGATATCATCAAATCAGAATGAAGAATGAAGGCATTCCAAAAATAGCATTTAGAACTCATGAGGGTCATTATGAATTTTTGGTCATGCCTTTTGGACTTACCAATGCACCTTATACAATCCAAGGTTTGATGATCTCCATTTTCAAACCCTTCCTTAGAAAATTTGTTAGTATTTTTTGATGATAAACTAATATACAACAAGTCTCAGAAGGATCATGTTCAACATGTTGACAAGGTGCTCAAACTATTGGAGGAGAAACAATTATATGCAAAAAGCTCAAAATGTTTTTTTAGATTACAATAGATGGAATATTTGGGTCATATTGTATCTCATGAAGGTGTTAAGGTAGACCCTATCAAAATTAAAGCCAATAAGGATAGGAAAATTCCCACATCCATAAAGCATCTACGAGGATTTCTCAGGTTGACAGGGTATTATCACACATTTATTAAGAATTATGGGAGAAGAGCAACACCTCTAACAACATTACTAAAGAAAGATGCATTTTCTTAGACTCTAGAAGCAACAAAGACCTTTGAACATCTTAAAGAGGCAATGTGCAAAGTATCAGTCTTAGCTACGACATACTTCACAAAAACCTTTTTTTTGGAATGTGATACCTCAAGAAACGGAGTTGATGTTGTTTTAATGCAAGAAGAAAGACACATTTCTTTGGAAAGTCATACAATTAAAGGAAAGTATTTACATAAAGCTATTTATGAGAAGGAAATGTTGGAAATAATACATGCACTTAAGAAATGGTGACCTTACCAAATGGGAAGACACTTGAAGGTAAAAACAGATCATGATAGTCTTAAATAATTTTTAGAACAAATATTATGTTCAAAAGAAGAAAAAAATGGGTCACAAAGATGTTGGGTTATGACTTTGAAATAATCTACAAAAAATGAAAGTAAAATGTTGTTGCAGATGCACTGTCAAGAAAGGATGAGGATGTGGAAGCATTGCTTTTCGCCATTTCTATTATCCAGCTAGATTGGATAAATGAAGCGAGGGATGAATGTAAGAATGACGAAGAAGTGAGGGCACTTATTCAAAAGTTGCAACAAGATCCTAGTACATCTGATACATTTAGCTGGAAAAATGATTCGTTATGGTAGAAAGATCGCTTATACCTCTGTAAGAATTCCAAACTCAAACAAAAGATTCTTCTAGAATTGCACACATCTCCCTTAGGAGAGCACTTAGGATTTTTAAAAACTTACCACAGGGTTAAGAAAGAGTGTTTTCGGTATGGCCTTAAATCTGACATTCAAAAGTTTGTGGCAGAATGTTTGGTTTTCCAACAAAATAAAGTTGAGACATTTAAGACCTTAGGTCTATTACAACCTTTATCCATTCCAAGTCAATGTTGGGAGGATGTTTCAATGGATTTTATCACAAGTTTACCCAAGTTTGAAGGAAGGAGTGTCATCATGGTGGTAGTTGATAGATCTACAAAGTATGGACACTTTTGTGCATTATCTCATCTATTTAAAGGTAGTACAATTTCTATTGCATTTATGGAAACAATTCAAAATCTACATGGAAATCGACAGATTATTGTAAGCGATAGAGATTCAATTTTCACTAGAAATTTTTGGACAAAATTATTTTCTTGTTCGGGTACTCAGTTAGCTCATAGCTCATCTTATCATCCTCAATTTGATGGGCAAACTAAGATAGTGAACAAATGTTTGGAAGGATATCTTCGTTGCTTTGTATATGATAATCAAACACAATGGATCAAGTGGTTACCTTTGGTTGAATGGTGGTATAACACTTCCTTCCATACTGCAACAAAAATGACCCCATTTCCATTTATGGCACTTCATGGATATCATCCATCATCCATCACATCATCTTTAAAAGAAAATTCTAAGGTTCAAGCAGTGGAAGATCACATCGAGCATTTGCCAACAAAATAAAGTTGAGACATTTAAGACCTTAGGTCTGTTACAACCTTTATCCATTCCAAGTCAACGTTGGGAGGATGTTTCAATGGATTTTATCACAGGTTTACCCAAGTCCGAAGAAAAGAGTGTCATCATGGTGGTAGTTGATAGACCTACAAAGTATGGACACTTTTGTGTATTATCTCACCTATTTAAAGGTAGTACAATTGCTACTGCATTTATGAAAACAATTCAAAATCTACATGGAAACCGACAAATTATTGTAAGCGATAGAGATCTCATTTTCACTAGAAATTTTTGGACAAAATTGTTTTCTTGTCTGGGTACTTAGTTAGCTCATAGCTCATCTTATCATCCTCAATCTGATGGGAAAACTGAGATAGTGAACAAATGTTTGGAAGGATATCTTCGTTGCTTTGTATATGATAAACAAACACAATGGATCAAGTGGTTACCTCTGGTTGAATGGTGGTATAACACTTCCTTCCATACTGCAGCAAAAATGACCCCATTTATGGCACTTTATGGATATCATCCACCATCCATCACATCATCTTTAAAAGAAAATTCTAAGGTTCAAGCAGTGGAAGATCACATCGAGCATCAACAACAAGTTTTCAAACTCTTAAAGGATAACCTCACTTTGGCGCAGAATAGAATGAAACAACAGGCATATCAACATCATAGTGAAATAAGTTTTGATGTAGGTGACTGGGTATTTCTACGACTACAACCATACAAAAAAATGTCCCTCAAGCAAGCTAAGAAGGATAATAAATTATCACCAAAGTATTATGGTACGTACAAGGTGTTACAAATATTGGTACTATGGCATATAAATTTGGAGCTTCCTGCATCTTCCCAAGTGGACCCAGTTTTCCATGTTTCATGCTTAAATAAGGCTATAGGTGAGAAGATCCCAGTTCAAACAATATTTCCAAAACTTGATGAGGAAGGAAAAATCATATTGGAACCTGAAGTAGTCACAAAAATAAGAAATTGATAGCTACAAAATCGATCAATTTCAGATTATCTCATCAAGTGGAAGAAACTACCCGCTGAAGATTCCACATGGGAGGAAGAGAAGTTTATATAGAAGCATCCAAAACTACTCAAGTGTTGAGGACAACACTTTTTGAAGGAGAGGAGCATGTTAGATCCCTATAGTACTAATGTAACCCCTTATTGTTATTAGTGCAACCACCTTATTTTATTATTATGCCCCTATAGTCCCCATGTTGTTATTATTGTGCCCCATAGAAGCCCACTATTGTTATTGTTGTGTCCCTACAATATTATTGTTATGTAGGCCCTAATTGTATTGGGACCCATTAGACTCCTATATATAGAAAGGAGGTCTTTTCATTTGTATCATTAGAGAATTGTTCATTTTTGTAATGTAAAGGAGGTTTCCCCCCTCGAAGAGGCTGATTTTGAAGTCGTTGATCTATCTTTTCTTCTATTTTGTGAGATGGTTGCATAACAATTTGTTAGCAACATAGATCAGACACCAGAAGAGAGGGAGGGTTCTTGCAACCTTTCTCGAAAATGGAGAGACCTTGGATGAGTGTTTCAATGGAATTCATTACTCAGTTATTATAGGGACATGGGTATAATGGGATCATGGTCATTGTTGATCATTTTTCCAAGTATGCCATCTTCGTTCCGATGAAGATGCCATGAGGAGCTGAGAAGACAACTGAGTTATTCTTCCAGAATGTGTGAAGTATTAGGGAGTATTGTTGAGTGTTGTGTCTGACCGAGATTCACTATTTACAGGAAGATTTTGGAGCACACTGTTCAATTTAGTTGGGCCAAAGTTGTTTCATAGTTCGAGTTACCATCCATAGACAAATAGGAAGATTGAATGCATTAACTCGTTGTTGGAGGACTACTTGATACATTATGTGAGGGTTGCTCAAAAGAAATATCCTGAGTTGTTGGATGTAGCACAGTTCAACAACAACTTGCAGAATAGTTCAACGACATGGTATATTCCATTTGAGTTGGTTAATGGGCAGATGCGAGTCACACTAGACACCGTGTTATTGAGAGGATATGTGAGGAGTCTGCATGAGGTTCTTGACAACATGGGAGGAGTCCTTGGAGTTAACATGGGTGCACTTGATAGATGTAGTAGACATAATGAAGAAATGGGAAAATAAGGATAGGAGGGACACACACTTCGATGTTAGGGAGATGGTTTTTTTTAGGATAACCAAAGATCAATTTCAGCCATTGAAAGGGACTGCAAGATCTTTGACAAGAAAGTATGAAGGACCATTCTGAGTGAAGTGAAGGATTGGGGAGGTTTCTTATGAGCTTGAGCTACCAAACCATATGCGTTCCAAACATCCCATGTTCCATGTGAGCCAACTCAAGAAGGTCAAACTTAATGCAGATCATCCTGAGAGAAACACCACCGAGATGTTGAGAATTTAATAGGGCAATGAATATGTTAATTCTATTTACCTTGATAACTACTTGTGTTACCTTTTTCCTTATTAGGTTTTTTCCTTATTATAATGTGAGATACACCAAAAAAATACCAAAACAATAAGAACAGTGACATAGTATATAGGCTGCAAGTCAGGGCGAAAACCCCTGCTATTTTGGGGAAACCCCTTAAATATCTTCTCTTCTTATAGATCCTTCAATTAGCGAATACCAAGACCTAGTGACTCAGACAAATACCCTCCAAGATCAAGATAAACCACTAACTCGGCTCTTGCTTCAAGAACTTCGACCTCCTACAGCAGATCCCAAATCTTGTTTCACCGACAACTGCTGCTGCCACACTAGAAAAATTTGATCTTCTTCTAGTAGCCTTCCTCTTGCCTTCGCTTGCCCTTCCTTGAGACTTAGGGCTAGAGATATTCCCTAAGTGACCTTCTCTTGACTTCTTTTCTCTCCTTCCAATTTTGAGCTAGACATGACCCTTGTGCCAAAACCCTGGCTTGTTCTTGCACATGAGAGAGAGAGAACTAACCCAAGCACTTCGACTTCCTTTGACCTCTTCTTAACATAGAATGAGTTATGAGTGAATGATTCTTTGGAGGATGAGTTACTCTCTTTATATATTCCTCTTAAGGGGTAGAAGGGATCTTCACTTAGGCTGACTTGACAACTTCTAGGCCGACTTGATCTTGGAGGGCATTTTGACACTTTAAAGACAAGAAATTTGTTTACAAGCTGCAATGTGCCCATTGGGGTCTTCAATATATGACAATGATTCTTAGACCTAGGAAAAACCCTAGAAACACTCAATGGGTGCTTGAATTATAAAATAAAATAGCTTGAGCATGAAACCCATGCTCCAATAATAATAATTTCTTTTCATTTATAATTTACAAAAATACATTTCATACTTATGAAGACTGAACCTAGTTACACATTTTTCAACACGAGATGACCAACCATGATTGTAGTCTAACCAAACCTAGTTTTGGACAATATATTGGATCTTAAAACTACTAGAGTCGAAAGCACCATGAAGAGAGAGTACTCCGTGTGATGGAAGAATGCACCAGAGGAAAGTGGTTGGGAAACATATGATTCACTGTGGAGATGGAAGAATGAGATTTCATAGTTTGACTATGAGTTAGCACGATTGGTTGGATTGTCAAGAATGACAATGACTTGTAGGGGTGAGAATGTTAGGACCCCAAGTCGACATCACCTAGGCGAGTCGAGCACCCAAACAGGCACCCATGACACTTTAGGGCGAGTTGGAAGTTGTGCATGCCCATGTTGCATGAAGGAGATGGGCGTGAGGCATGGGCGCTCCATAGTGGAGGGCGTCCACCCAACTTGTGTAGAGTGTGTACATTGTAGCAACCAAGCAAAGCGAGCGGCAAGGAAAGCGGTAGAGAGGGTGTGGGCAGCGACATACAAATTTAGAAGAAGTGACCAACGACAGAGATATCGTGCAGGCTAAGGCCAGGGCAAGGCACACCCACCTAGCAAGGGGCACCCACCCAACTCTTAGTAGGTCGACCCATGGAAAACATAACAAGTTAGCTCAAAACACCAAAGGACATGTCGATTCAATTAATCAAGGGAGGTCGAACGACTAGATATTGGTGATGGGTAGTCGACCAAGAGACACCATTTGACCAAGGCAACTCACATATTTCAGAAGTGCAGTGCGAAGCTAAGAAGAGTGGGTCTAAGGCAGCATAGGAAGAAGTGATGCCTGTGGGCATGACATGGTGGCATGTGGCCCATGCGTTTGCCCAGGGTGGGCAAGGGCAAGATGAATTTCTGTGTGGGTTCTTTTATACTGCGACTATAAAGACTGTACATTGTTGGAGTGTTGCAACCCGTTTGTGCTAGCCTCCCACCATTGCAACATATTGCATAATACCTGAAGTTTTATTGTTGAAATCTCTTGCATGAATTGGTCTCCTTCCCATTGTTATTGCACTTGTTTATGGTTATGGTTTCCGCACATAGCTTAATAATATAATGAAGAAGCTGTAATAAACTTAACTTGTGTAAGGCATAGCCTGAAACTAGTAATTGACAAACTTTGTGATGAACCTTATTGGTGTCGCACGAAGCCCTTGGCAGTGCAACCACCTTGGGGCTGTGACAGAGAGGGTGACAAGAGAGATATGGAGAGAGAGTGAGGAAGAGAGTAGAGGGGGAAGGAAGTGAGAGTGAGAGAAGAAAGAGAGAGGGAGAGATGGATCCAACCTAGATATGGTATGTGTGTATACTAGCTTAGATCCATCTAACACCGGATCTATCATGCGCCGAGCGGGATCAAATCCCTTCACATATCAATCACTCACTCACCTCTATCACTCTATGTCTTTGTTCTTCCCTCGTATATATGCAGAGTTAATATTTATCATGATAGATTAATATATATATATATATTATAGTATAGAAAATTGAATATTATATTAAATTTAATATTGTATTAATAGAAAGTAATTAAATTTAATAATATTAATATTGTATTGAATATTAATATTAATATCAATATTTTAATATCAATATTAGTTTTAATGATGTTTTTTCATGGCATGATAACAAAATTTATAATAAAACTGCATCAAATTAATATTTTTAAATATTACAAATTTGATGTGGAAATATTTATGTTTTTAAAGATTTTAACATATCCATAGAATACAGTATTTTGTTGAATTGTCCTTTTTCCTTTGATTTAAAAAATGGTATTGACTTTAGTATATGATAAAAAATCTATTAAAAGCATGAGATAATTTATTATCCATTCAAATTATATAAGTAATACATTATTATATTTTAATAATTAATCTTAGCCCATTAATAAGATTAAAAAGATATATATAATCTAAATATACATAGTTATATAGTCTATTTTTAAGATTCAATCTAATGTTTTTGAGCGAAAATTATTTTTATTAACACTATATAGTTACACATGGGGGTCATACTGCGCTTGTAGAATATGTCATTAAAACTAGCTTAGATCTATCAAATGTTGAGAAATATCAAAAAAAACTTTCAAGATGCACATATTTCTTCATATTTTGATCGTCTCAATATTTAATAAATCCAAAACTAAAATGAATATAAATTTATTAATAATAATTAAAAATATTTATTAAACTTTATAAAAACATAAAGAAAAATATAAAAATTATATATATATATATATATATATATATATATATATATTAGGATATTCCGACACATAGGAAATAGTTAAGTACAACTTGGTCTAGTATAGAGTTAGGTATAGAGTTAGGTAAAGTGTGTTTCTTTACCGTTGTACATTTTGTAACTTACAACATGACGGTCACGATATGTAGTGATCCGACGGTTCATTCTCTTCTCGGTATTACCGACACTTGATCCGTGGCTTGACACCCGATTGGTCCATGATTTCTATTTAAAGCGCATGGAGGGTCATTTGTAGGTTAATCCGTGCATGAGAGAAGCATATGTAAATTTTCATTCTTTTATTAATAAATTTCCTTAAGTGGCCGTGTTGGCTTAGGCCACGGACTGTTTCCCTCTTTGAGGGTTTTAACCACGTCAAAAATACTAGTGTATTGATCTGCGATCTGGTTGTGAGCGGTGTCCTTTAGTGTTCTGTCTGAGGAACTTACCTTGTAAATTCCTACATGGTATCAGAGCTATTTGAGGGCCGCGTCCGTTGGTGATCCAAATCTGAAGCTGGTAGAACTGCATACGACTGCTGTTTCCTAGATCTGCTGTTTTTGACTGCTTTCGGGCCGAGAGGACTGCTCTGTTGTGTTGGGAGCATCTGTTCCAGTGAGGAACCCCTTTCATTTCACGCGAAAAGGTTTCCAGTAGCCCTAGCTGCGTCATTTTTTAGATCTGGAGGTATACAGTGTTTATTTGTAGTTTACTGTTATTTTCTCTCTGTTTATTTCGGATTCGGTTTATTTAGCTTTTTTTATTACCGGATCTATACCTTTCATTTTTGCGTATGCTCTTTGCCCTACGACTCTGTGCGATCTGGGCAAATCAGAAACAGAGAGAAAGAATTTTTCTCATGCGTATGCTCTTTTCCCTGCGCCTTAGGGTGATCTCGGAAAATCAGAAACATTGAGGAAAATATTTAGTTTCCGGCCAAAGCTAACTTTGAGCCGCAAGGTTCATTTTTGAAAGTATTTATTTTTTTGGCTAAAGCTAACTTCAAGCTGTAAGGTTTGTTTTCTTTGCATGTCCGTGTTGGGTTTTGTGTTTTTTAGCTTCAGTTTCCGTTGAAATGGAAAGTCAATACCAAGTTACCCTTGACAGCACCAACTATTTCCAATGGTTGTCCGACATTGAGGATTTACTTAGAAGTAAAGGTCTCTACCGAATAGCCTCAGGCCAAGAAAAGAAACCAAAGGATGAAGATAAGGCTGCTAAATGGGAAAATAGGCAAGATCAAGCACGTGGATTGATAGGGATGTCTATTTCCCCAGATCTTAGATTCCATATTGCAGAACTTGATACTCCTTATGAAGCAATGAAACAAATCAATAAAGTTTTTGGGATTAAAAATGAACTTAGAGCCCATCAACTTGAAAATGAGTTGCTTACATTGGACCCTAATAATTTTTCTTGCATTGAAAATTTCTTGTCCAAATTCAAGACCCTTAGATATCTCTTGGAAGGTGTTAAAGTTAAGAAAAAAGATAGTAACCTTATCTATTCCATTCTTACTAAGTTGGGACCAGCCTACTCTGTGTTTGTTTCTACCTTACATTCTACAAGAGAAGCCTTCATTTCTCAAGGAACAAACTACAAGCCCCCTTCCTTTGACTCTTTTTGTGATTCTTTAATAAGAGAACAAGAAAAACTCTTACACCTTGGTCTTCTTAATCTTGGAAACTCTTCCAAGAAAGCGTTAGCTGCCCAGCAGCAACCAAATTCAAAGAATCCTAAGAAGTCATATCCTAAAAAGAATGGTCCTAAACCAAACAAGGGTCCTAAGCAATTTCATCCCCAAAATGAAAAATCATTTCAACAAAATGATAAGACAAATAAAAACAAACGGAAGAAGACTGATAGACATTGCAATTTTTGTAATCGAGGTGGCCACTTAGAATCAAAATGCTTTAAGAAGATGGAAGCCTTGGAAGCAGCAATGAAGAAGCATAACATCCATTTGGGGCAATCTTCAACTTCAACTTCATCTTCAGGAATGGCACTTTCTGCATGTGGTTGTCAAGCATCTCGGTCTGGCTATGCATTAAATGTATCTTCTTCTTCTCATTCTCATGAGTGGCTCATTGATTCCGGAGCTTCTTATCACATGGCCAAAAACAAAGCCATGTTTTCTTCTTTAAATGATTGTAACACCAAAAATATATATGTTGGTGATGATAGATCTCTTAGTGTTGTAGGGGCCGGAACTGTTCATCTAGACAATGGTCAGTTTAATGATGTATTATGTGTTCCAACCTTATCCTTCAACCTTCTATCTGTATATCAGATAACTCATTCAGGTGAAGGTAAAATCGTTGAATTTTCACCTCATGATGTTGTAATCAAGGACCTAAGAGATCCTAAAAAGATTTTAGCTACTGGCATTGCTGATGATTCGACAAGGTTGTATAAGTTACACAACTTTGGGTCATCAAATCTTCCCTCTGTATTTGTTGCTCATAACGATGAAGTGAGCAAACTTTGGCATGAGTGATTTGGTCACTTAAACTATCGCTCCCTTCAGCATATATGTAAAGAAAATATGGTGACAGGTCTTCCTATGGTATCTTGCAGAGATGGTGTTTGTTCCAGATGTGTACTCGGAAAACATCATCAGGACAGTTTTGAAAAACGTGCCTCTCGGCACGCCTCAGCCCCTTTACAGCTTGTGCATAGTGATTTATGTGGTCCACTTCCTGTTGTTTCATTCTCTGGCTGCAAGTATTTCTTAACTTTCATTGATGATTTCTCCAGACGCACTTGGGTATAATTCTTAAAACTCAAGAGTGAAGTATTTAACACATTCTTGGCCTTCAAAGCCTTTGTTGAAAAACAATCTCGACATCAAATTCTTAAGCTAAGATCTGATAATGGCGGAGAATATGTTAAAAACACATTCATCAACTTTTTCACTGAGAATGGAATACAAATGCAACATACTGTTCCATATACTCCACAACAAAATGGTGTAGCTGAAAGGAAGAATCGCACCTTAAAGGAAATGGCTAATTGTATGCTACAATCTAAAGGACTTGGTCTTAGTTTTTGGGCAGAAGCAATTAACTGTGCAAATTACATAATAAATCGCACTCCTACTAAGGCTTTATAGAATATCACTCCAGAAGAAGCATGGAGCTCAATTAAACCAGATGTAAGTCACTTTCGTGTTTTTGGAAGTGAAGCGTGGGCCCATATTCCAAATGAAAAGCATAAAGCTTTAGAACCTAAGAGTGAAAATGTACTTTTGTTGGATATTCTGAAGATGTCAAAGGCTATAGACTTATTCCATTTAAGTCCAAAAATGTTATCATTAGAAGAGATGTAAAATTTGATGAAAATATATCGGCCTGTGAGCCTAGTCCGGCGGTTGTGCCACCTCTCCCTATCTCTTCTACTTTTGAAAACATTTCTTCTTCAGATGATGAAAGTGAGGATGACAATCCTCCCCCACCATCTCAGGATCCTCCTTCAGCTCCTTAGCTTCCAAAATGGGTTCGTGCTACTCGAGATGCAGCAGGTGATCTTGTCGGTGATCCTACAGTTCATCGACGTACACGTTCTCAGTTCGAGAGAGCCTCCTTTTTACTGGCTCAAGCTCCAGTAAATTATGATCCTGACACCTTTGCAGAAGCTTCAGGCCATCCAGATTGGGAAGCAGCTATGAATGAAGAATATCATTCATTGTTGGAAAATGATACATGGGATCTTGTTCCTTTACCAAAGGGACGAAAACATGTTAGATGCAAATGGATTTACAAAACCAAGTATGGACCAGATGGGAAAGTTGACAAACATAAAGCTCGTCTTGTTGCTAAGGGTTTTTCACAGGTTGAAGGCATTGACTACACTGAAACCTTCTCCCCTGCTGCCAAAATGAACTCTATCCGCCTTGTTCTTTCCCTTGCTGCCTCTTTCAAATGGGAAGTCCATCAGATGGATGTTAAATCTGCCTTCTTGCATGGGGACTTGCATGAAGAAATCTATATGGAACAACCCATTGGCTTCATACAAACAGACTCCAGCCTTGTATGTTGACTTAAGAAATCCCTTTATAGTCTCAAGCAAGCTCCTCGGCCTTGGTATGCCAAAATGGATAGCCTTCTTTTAGAATCTGGCTTTTCTAGGTGTCATTCTGACAATACTGTCTACACCAAGAAAGTGGGCAAGTCTCTTATCATTCTTGTTCTCTATGTTGATGATCTTATCCTGACTGGTAGTGATCCCAACCTTGTCAACCATGTGAAGTCTAGCCTTAAAAGGAAGTTTGAAATGACAGACTTAGGACACTTACATTATTTTCTCAGTCTTCAAGTCTTGCAATCCAAGGAAGGTATTTCCCTTTCTCAATCCAAGTATGCCTGTGATATTATACGCCACTTTCACATGGAAGACTGTAAGTCAGCCCCTTCTTCCTTTCAGTCTGGAGTCAAACTTTCAGTCACTTGTACTTCTCTTGAAGTTGATGCTACCTTATATCGTCAACTTGTAGGAAAACTTTTGTATCTAACCCATACTTGTCCTGACCTTTCCTTTGTTGTTGGCCTTATTGCTCGGTTCATGCAAAACCCCTGTGAAAGTCATTGGAAAGCAGCTAAAAGAATACTTCATTATGTTCGAGGTACAGTTCAGTTTGGGATTCATTACAGTGCCGAAGCATCTCCTCTATTGGTTGGTTTCACTGATTCCGATTGCGCTGGTGACCCTGATGATCGGAAGTCTACTGCCGGTTATGTGTTCACTCTTGGTTCAGGACCTATTACATGGGCTTGTAAGAAACAAGCTGCCATTTCTCTTTCATCAGCAGAAGCAGAGTATCGTGGTGCCATAGAAGCTAGTAAGGAAGCCTTGTGGCTTCGTCAGATCGTGTCAGAGTTTGGCTTTCAGCAGCAGCATCCGACTACACTTTGGTGTGATAATCAAAGTGCCATTTAGCTATGCAAAGATCCAGTCCAACATCAACGCAGCAAGCACATTGAACTTCACATGCACTTCATCAGAAAGCTCATCCATGACCATGTTCTTGAAGTGCAATATTGTTCTACAGATGATCAAGTTGCAGACATCTTTACAAAGGCTCTCACAGAGGCGAAGTTCACTAAACTTCGATTTATGGTTGGAGTTCAGGAAGTTGTCACTAAGGGGGGATAGGCTCTAGTGCCTCCTTCCTTCTCCTATTGTGTCATATTTGTAAATCCTTCAATCCTATCCCAAGTTGTTCTTAAGGGGGGATGTTAGGATATTCCGACACATAGGAAATAGTTAAGTACAATTTGGTCTAGTATAGAGTTAGATATAGAGTTATGTAAAGTGTGTTTCTTTACCGTTGTACATTTTGTAACTTACAATCCGACGGTCACGATATGTAGTGATCCGACGGTTCATTCTCTCTTCGGTTACCGACACTTGATCCGTGGCTTGAGACCTGATTGGTCCATGATTTCTATTTAAAGCGCATGGAGGGTCATTTGTAGGGTAATCCATGCATGAGAGAAGCATATGTAAATTTTCATTCTTTTATTAATAAATTGCCTGAAGTGGCCGCGTTGGCTCAGGCCGTGGACTGTTTCCTTCTTTGAAGGTTTTAACCACATCAAAAACACTGGTGTATTGATCTGCGATCTAGTTGTGAGCGGTGTCTTTTGGTGTTCTGTCTGAGGAACTTACCCTGTAAATTCCTACAATATATATAAATAATATAACATAGATATTAAATAGGCCACACCGAAATTTGAAACCAAATAAAGAGAATAAATTCCACTATACCCACCAATCTCATCCCGCACAAAAACTATATATATAATATTTTATGCATCATTTTATATTCAAACTTATTCTGCTGCATGTAGCACTGTACATGATAATGTCCAGTCATTTCGGAATTCAAATGCAAAATTTGACATTGAAAAGGTGGATCCACCTATTGTGGCGGAGGGACAGGACGAAGCCAAATGGTGCCCGGAGCAGCTACTGGCGTAGGAGGGCTCAGCGGTGGTCTCCTCTTACTTCGTTTCATAGGTCTATGCTCGTACGCATAATTCTTCGGCACATGCCCTAAATCTCTCATATTTCTGCCATGCAAATGACATGGATCCCCCTCGCTCATACTAATTCGGAGCCTCCTTCCTGCAGCCACAAGTTCTCGAAAGAATAGAAAATTAATAAAAGGGCTAAATAGCAGTCATTTTTTGGCAAGGTAATTCAGATAGAGATAGAGCTTACTGTCGCTTGAGTGGCCATGGAAGGCAATGGTTAGAGAAAGCAGCAGAAAGAGCAATAGGTACACGAATGAAGCATTATGAATGATGGTTTAATAATTATGACACTGCGCTTCATCTTCTCCCCACTGGTAACAAGGTATTATTCGTGTGTTTATATATAGTATGAAGCTAAGGTATTTCTTCAACAAAAATCGATGGAACGAAATATGCACATTTAAATCCGCGGGTGTGAATTATAGGGAGGAAAAATCTGGGTGATGGACTTGATTAGATGCCTTTTAGTTACCGCCCGGCCGCTGATTAAACGGATGGATGGAACGCACCGAATGCATGTGAGCAAGCACAGGATACATGCTATGCTGCGCTGAGCTGAACTTAACTACAATATACCGAAATGGAATGGATAGAAGTAAGGAGTAAGGTGAGTGTGAACAAGGTTGACTGGGTTTAGTGGTTGAGAACATGTTTTTTTTCTTAAGAGGTCAGGGTCAAAATCAAAGGGGATAGAGTATGTATGTTTTTGTAAATTTATTTGTCAAATACTTGCACCTAAGTGGGTCCCTTGTCCCACAAACAAGGGAGTCCCAAACACCAATTTGTTGTTGCATTGAACTTGCAGCTAAGAATGGCTAAAAATTAAAGAAGCGGAGGGAGTAACAAATTCCTTAATACACTACAAGCATTAATAAGTATTAAGACTAAGCATAGGCTAAGCATATTCCCTTGAGAATCAATCTAGACCATCAATTAAAAATAAAAAAAGTCAACGGATCTTCATCCATCTTAAGTTGAAATAAAAAAGCTTCTGCAAATATCAATTTATAATAAACATCAAAATACTTCATTTACTTAGATTAAATAAAAAATAATAAGAATTAACTAAATTATAACTTTATTTAAAATAATAATAGTTATTACTAATAATAAAAATAATTAATATATAAGTTAAACATATATACATTTCCAATAAAACATAATTATTGATAATGATTAATGTCAATTAAGATCAATATGGTCTATCATATCTAAAGAAAGTAAAATTAATTGAGATTTTTGATATTTTATTTTTGTGATAAAAAAACAGGGAGAAGAGCCTTACCAAGTCAAAAAGGTTGGTAGTGTGGCAAAGATTTTGAAAATTAGAATTTTCATCTTCAACTCTCTTAATTTCACATAAGTGATAGACTCTTTTGTCCCAATGTAATGCGAGTTTCACTTTGAAGCTCAAGCAAATTAGTTTTTATCTTTGGGATTTTCTTTCTTCTTAAGACCGGTTAAGAAAGAAACACAATTCTAGTTATCTACAACCCAGTATGATGTGAAGAAATTGGATCCCTCTTGTCTCATGTTAGATTTTTATTTAAAATGGATCTATACTGATAATGTAGCTCATAAATTTATTGAGATGAGAGACTCATTCTACAACCCAGTATGATGTGTAAGGATGTGCGTCTATCATCAAAGTTGAAATTTATTGAGTTGAGAGACTCATTCTACAACCCAATATGATGTATAAGGATGTGCGTCTATCATCAAAGTTGAAATTTTGCTCATGTTGGCCAAAATAAAAATTTAAAAAATCTAAAAATTGAAAACATAAATAATTATACAAAACATTTAAATAATGTCGTCTCATAAAAAAAATTGCAAGTGAAGAAATTGGATCCCTCTCAGCTCATGTTAGATCCGTATTTAAGATGGATCTACGCTGGTTTACCCAACACTAGGCATATTTATTTCACTTAAGCTGGATATTTCCTCATCATGGACATTCTTAATCTAGAAATCGGATTTGCTATAATACCATGACTTATCAATACCACATGCCTAAAAAACCTTATCTCATTTCATATGGCACTTGTTCATATGACAATCTTTTTAATTATTGAATTGGATTAAGAGGAAAAAAAGGACATAATTACTTTTCAAATAAATGTCATCCTTTAATTTGTTATATTATAGGGAGAATGTTCAATATAGGTTTAATCCTTACTCATCACGTAATAATGATTAATAGTTAAATCAACATTCTTGTTAATGCTTTTAACTCTAGTGGTTGGGATTGTGGTTTGCCATCTCATCTACTTAGGTTCAAGTTTTCTGAGGCATGCTCTAGCCTCTATTGATTAGGCTCAAAGAGTAGTGATCCCAAGAAATTTTCACCTTGCTAATAGTCAATAAAAGAGATTTTGACTCTTACTTAGTTATTAAACTTTTCCTCTAAAAATAAATAAATACATAAATAATTCATAAAATCTCCTTAATTAAAACTTACACCATTAAAATAATGAAATAATAATCATATAATTTAAAAAAATTAATTAATATTATTAATATAATAATTAAAAAATTAATTAATATTAAAAATAACCCCAAAAAATAATATATTATTAATATAAATTAATATTAAAAATACAATATGTGAGTTTACTAAACCGCTGTAATGGATAAAATACATTAATACCAAATCATAAGAGTAGAATAATTTGTTTTGCAATTAATATTAATGATGTGACTGGTGTTAAAAGCGATTAATGCCGATGCACGAGGAGTGTGATATGAGAAACAAAAGATTTGAAAAGAAAGTGATATGGTGAGAAAACATTTAAAAATGAATATGAAAAAGATGAGTGATAGGAAAAAGAGTAATAGAAAAAGGGAAAAGGTTTAGTATTAAAAGTAATTAATATGACAGAAAACAAATAAATAAGAGGTTTAATATAAATATTTAATGGATTAGACCTCGGGTGGGTGGTGCAAAAGTTACTACAAGAAGTCAAATATATTTTTTGAAATCGAAACTAATTGAATGAGAAAACAAATAGTGTTCCTGATCATTTGAATCATCAATCTAACATTATAAGGAAAAAGATTATAAGTTACAAATATCAAATATTGAGGTTAATTTAAAAGATTATAAGTTACAAATATCAAATATTGAGTTTAATTTACTTAAAAGGGAGCTTTAATATATATAAAGTTAATTTTGATGGAGGAGAACACTATAAACCTACTCACAATTATTGAGGTTAATTTACTTAAAAGGAAGCTTTGATTTATATAAAGCTAGTTTGATGGAGGAGAACACTATAAACTTACTCACAATTACAATGTAGGGTTCCCTTTGGAAGAGGGGATATCAAAACTTTTATACTATTGATTACATTAAGACATTTATGACAATGTAAGTATAAGAAATTTAAATAGAAATAAAAAATGACGTAAAAAAAATTAAATAAGATTTAATTAAGAAAGATTAACGAAAAAATTAATTAAAATCGAAAAAAAATAAAAAAAAAATTATAAGAATTTGTAAGAAATGAGATATGTGTTGCAATGATATTATAAGATGTCTACAAATGTAAGAATGAGAATTTAGTAATTGCTTTAGTTTTAACATGTTGAGGGTAGAAGGCAACTAGATGATTTTGTTTTCGATGATTTTGTTCTTGTTGATACTTTAATCTTAGTTTAGATGAAAACACATATGTAAATTAATCATGTATAAGTAGGTATGATTCATTGTTTAGGTAATTGATATGGTATATGGTTTCCTTTCACTTTTGTTCATGATACTCAATAATTGTGGTTAAATCTTTCTAATTTAGATCTAAGTTCGGAGGCTATAGCTCACACACTTAATTGTATTTTGAAATGGGTTTGAGACATTAACAGACATATTATATTGTGTAAGGTAAAGTACTTGAATTTAATAGAGTTGCATGCTTCTAAAGGCTTTGAGGTACAAAGATATTGACATTTCCATCTTAGTGGTGACTAGCCTAGGATTTGTATAATTTGCATTTAAAATACTTTTTAATGGAATTCAAGAAAATTGCCACTAGCTTTTTAGCTCACAAAAAGGAGTTGAAATTGAGTTTTCGATAAAATGAAGGATAAATGGTTTTACATATTCAAAAAATATTTTTACTGTTTTTTTTTTTTCTAAATTAAAAGCCTCTATTAATTAGAAGGAGTTACATAGTGTTTAGCTCCTTGTGTGCCTTTGGTTTCCCGTTGGGAAACTAGACTAGAGGCAAAATATGTTATATTTTAGCCACAAAAGATATGGATAGCATGAGTACATGAAGTTTTCAAAAAGATTATAGAACTAGGGCTTATTAGCCACAAAAACTATCTTGATAATCATAGAAAGATAAATTGTCATAATATGCTTATATACACAAAAAAAAAAGACATATGAAAGAAACACGAACATTTCAATAGTTAGGAAGAGGTGAAAACATCCACCTCTATAGGCTCCAGGTCAACTAGACTTTTTGGAGGTGTCAATCCTTTCCCATAGATGATGGCCACCTCAAACCTCATCAAACGCTTATCCATAGCTTTAAATTACAAGTGGAGCTCATCTGTCATTATAAAAAATTTCATCATTGAAATCTGTTTACTCAAGAAGAACTCTGCCCTGTAGTGCCTTTAACTACCAATAAAGATCCACAATATACATGTACTAATTTAGACACTCCCTCATATGTTCTATATCAGGTACCCACTTAGCCACAATCACAATAAATCTAAGTTGGGGTGACAATCACACTCCATGATGATTTCCTCTTGTGCTTCACATAGTTCCCACTGAAATGTGATTAGAGTTTGTGTGTGAATTAGTCAAGCTGTGGACTAGGTTACATAGATTTTCTAGAGGAGCTAATCCATTCCCATAGATGAGGGCCACCTCAAACCTTTCCAAATGCATATCGATAAGTTTAAATTGCGACTGGATCTCATCCATCATCCTTAACATCATTTTAGTAAAAAAGGAATTTTTCCAGCAGTGTGTTTAATGGCTAGTAAAGATCAACATTATACATGTACAAATTTACAAAACCCCTCATATAGCTTGTATCAGGACCCCACTCAGCCGCTGTCATAATAACCTTTGAATCATAGTGATATTCATGCTCCATGATGATCTTCTCATAAACTTAACATAGTTCCCGTTGAAATACAATTGGAATTTGTGTGTAAATGAGATCGGATGAGGACTATACTTGGTCCCTTGGATGTAAAGCATTAGAAAAGATATGCTCGTTAGCTTCTTAATGATATCTAGCTTGTTGACAAGTGAATGTTGTGATCTAGATACATGATGTCGAGGGGAGTGCTAACCCAAATAAAAATAGTAGAGGTATTCCAAACCATAAGACTCCTACCACACCTACCACAACACCCAGTAACTCAATTCACCAAATTAGAGGAAAATAATTCAAGATCCAAGGATGAAACCAATGGACAACAAAAGAACTAGAATTGGGATTAAATTGCAAACAAAATAAGAAACCTAGATCAAAAGACATTAGAAACCTCCATTATCTATAGCTAGCCACCGAACAAAAGTGTAGTAAGGCACTAGGTGTAATAGCATTTTCCCTAACACCCTCTAACTCATACCTCCAAGTTAGAGGAATATGCTTTAAGACCAAAAAATGAAAATAGAGGTGGCTAGAAGGACACAGGCTAGGAGGGCATAGTCCTTCACCCAACAAACCTCCTTGCAAAGTATGACTCCACCAAAAAATCCACTTGTAGTTGAAAATACGTATTTCCAAAATAGTTGCATATAAGTTACGAGATCATAAGTTGACGAGTGCCCAACTTGGCATCTTTTTAACACCAACCTAAGACCTTTTTGAACATTTTTTTCCCATGAAGATGCATTTTGGCCACGATATAATTATCCACTTAATATGCCATTTTAATGTTCATTCTTATATGTTTAAGGAGATAATTACTTTTCTATGCTAACTAGTGTTATTCAAGAGGCAACACTGCACTGGTAGCTTTAGACAGGAGTAGGACACGTGCAATGCAACTCACCATAGATAGCTGCTACAACTCACTGCTGGGATATAGGTACTACAACTCCATATTATTTACAAGTGCAAATCCTTGTTACTGGATATTGCAACTCATTATTCTAGCATAATTCCATAACTCTGAAGTGTTGCCACTCATGCTGCAATTACCAAGTGTTTCCACTTGTGCCTGAAGTGATGCCACTCATGTTGCGACTCCTTCTACTGAAATTTAGACAACACCGTTGCTACAACTCAACTCAACATTGTTGTTGAGGCACACTTAAGAAACCACTATTGCAACTCTAAATCAGTTAACCATTTGGGAAAGGACTCACAACTTTCATCATCTCAATCACCAACATATCACATAGATAAAAAAACTAAACAATCTCCTAATAAAGAAAGGGATAAGAAAAATTATTCTCTTAATGAGGAAAGCATGATCCAACTATCACTTGTTACATAACTGAATGAGTCAAAATTTTCTTGATTGTTCTTGAATGAGCTATGTAATATTAAAAATTTATCCATAGGCATATATCAACCAAATTAATAAATATTGGACCTATGGTAGGATGCATAAACCCTAATATTATAGACTTTTAAAAATAGAGTGTCTTTAATACTTGGTGGCAAGATTGATGCATTCAAAAAACAAAATATGAGGAGAAGCCAAGTAATGGTTAAAAGGGATTAATTGTTAAAATTTTCAAAGTTTTAGTGGTATAAGAACATGAAGAAACTCCCTTGAAAATGAAGTATACAAAAAAATTTAAATATAGTTCAAGGTTGGCCAATGAAAAATTTAGATCAATAAATAAAAAAGATTTGTCATTAATATTTAAGAGATTTTGCGAAGGATTTTTTTTATGAGTAAATATGTAAGAGCTAAGAATCATGACTCTACTCAAACCTTCCTCCAACATATTAACAATTCACTAATGCAATTTCATCTCCAACAAAGTGACAGTACCACTATTGCGTGTGTATGTATCTCAATATGAAATCTTGTCTCAACATTGTTCATACAAGAAGCAACCTCCCTTGTGTTATTGTGAATCTCTTTATATTTTTGTTGTTGCTTTCTCATTGTCTTAAGTTTAAAGGTAATTTAAAGCCTCGACTACTGCATTCCTTTCACATTGTCTATGGCTGAGGGATCCTAGTGAGTTTTGTATATTTATTCTTCATTTTCATACAATTTGATCGAATTTATTTCTATACAATTTAATATTTCCTATATATTATGGATAATAATAGCCAAGCTTATTCTCCAATCAGGGTGAGGGTTGGCGCAATGGTCTCGGTAGGATATGAGCCAAGGACGGTGCATTAATAAAAAATAAAGTGAGGTGGCCAGATGACGACCTTCATTACCTTATTGCATGCAAAAGGTGGCATTGAACATGGTAAGGTATCTTGGGAGGTGTGGGTTTATATTATCAAGCTCGACTTTGAGGTTTTGCTCTAGAATAATTGTCCGCTCATCGGTCGTGGTAAAGCCTTTTTATTGGTTTCAAGAGAAGTTGTGGATGGGTGGATCCTCTGCATCCTTGACTCCCAGTCGGTAAGCGATCAGTGCAAGTATGATTTTTTCATTTATTCTACCCTCATCATATCAGGCCTAGTTATCTGTCTTTACTTGAACATTACCATGGTTGTTTCTAAATTAAGGAATTTGGAAGTTTTGAGGAGCCCGGGGTTGTTTCTAAAGCAAGCACTATCAAGTGTGAACCCAGTATCGTGTTCCCTGACAATCTTTCTGTGATCAATGGAATTCTTCTCTCCTTGATGGCTCTAAATTTTGTAATTGTTGTTGAGATTTTATCTAACATTCTAGATTTATGGGATTTTGAACAAATCATCTCCTTAATGATACATTAGCTGCTCCAAGCGGATTGGGTTAATTGGGAAAATAATAACCTTGTTCAGGGGATAACCTTGTCTGTAAAGGGTCTATGGGTTCTGAAGGAAAACAATTACGGCCCATTGGGTCACGGTCAGGTCAAAGCTGTGGAGGATTCTGCATTTTTTGACTCTATTTCTTATTATTATTCGGTATCATGTTTTCATATATTTTTAGGTATATACCTCCAACCTAGTAAATCTCCTGCACCTCCCTATCTCTTTATGGGCCAAGTGTCAGCTCAGTTGGGTTTTCGGTTGGTGGATATTGGAATTTTCAAGTTCTGGTTCAATGCACCCCTGCGTGGTGATGCCTTATGGCCCGACCCGCCCCACACAAAAGGAATTCAAGCTAGGGAGGTCAGGCTCAAGGATGCAACAAAGATCATGAGCGTGGTGAAGGGCGGGCTCAATGTCCTCTAGCTAGGGGTAGAGGACGTCGTGGAATTGTAGGGAAGACATGGGAAACTATTCAGGCTTACCACTGTAACATGCCCCCTTCTGCCCGTCAGCTGATATCGGGTTGGGAATTAGAGCTAAATCAGTAAGATGAAAACAATGATTTGGAATTGGAAGAATGACAATCCTTAATATAGGATTCTAGTCAGTCTCATGGCAGATACACCCAATTCCAACAGATGATTTATCTCTACTAGTTAATGAAAAACATTGTGACTAAAGCAATTGTATCTAGTTCTGTTGGGACATCCAAACCAAATTTTGATCTAGCATCAAATCAAAATCTAAAATGTTCTCCTCAGATGGATTGAGAAGCACATCCCTTGCGTTCCATATACAGAGTTGTCGGGTTCCAGCACCAAAGATTTAATGCCTGTTGACTCTTCAGACGAGTAATTGGTGGATTAGCATGGTCATCTTTTGTAAAATTTTTGAGTAGTGCATAGGATGACTTTACAATTATTCAATTTATGTCTTATATATGTAGCTATTAGGAGTATTAAGGATATTTAGTCGTATATTGCATTGCTAGACAACATGAAAACCTTTAAATTTTGGATGGCTTATCATGCAGTTAGATGGCCAATAAATCCGGTTTCCTAGTGGGCGGGTTGAGGCTATCTAACACTTATTGGATGTGTATATATATCTTGTCTTTTTTTGAAATAGAATAGAAAAGATTTACCAATCTTAAAAAAAATATTAATAGCCAAACTTATATTTTATTTTAACTCAAATATATAAGTTAATATATTGTTTGTGGAACTTAGATACAAGCTTTAATATGTATTTCAACCTCATTCCGTGTCTTATTGGGTTCTAGGCTTAAATTCCCTTCATGTTTAAGTTTGATCATTGTATCACTTAAGTAAGAGTTTAATATATATATAAGATTCTTTCCTATGTAGGTTATTCATGGTCTCTTAACTCCATAGCCTAAGTCACTTGGGATTAGGTTTAAGTTTAACTCAAATCCATGTTGATTTATGTTTCGCCATTGTAATTAATCCATATTTTTAAAATGATAATGAAATATTTTGACTTTGTAAAATGATCTTTACTATTGTAATTTATCCATACTTTTAAAATGATAATAAAATATTTGACTTTGTAAAATGATTTTTATAAAAATAGGATTATAATTTTTCGTAAAATTGATAGTTTAATATGTATGAATCTATTTAAATCCATAGATATGATATATGGTGGATATGAAATGCATATAATCCAGAAAACTAGAAAAAAACATTTTCATTGCATTGAGCAGGAGATGCCTAATAACATGTTAGGAAAATTAATTTAAAGGTCCCAAATCTTTAATTTAGTTTGTAGCATTGGTTATCAACAAAAAGATCACAAGTTTATCTTGTAAACCATTGGAAATCATGAGAAAGTAAGATCTTGAAGAAACTCATGAGAAGGCCAAATCTATTTCTCGGAGAGATTATAGGTAATCTTTCTTCACCTTTTCACCCCTGTAGATGTACATTATCGTCTAGACATGTTAACTTTTTCACCCATGGGCCTCTACCTGTTATCACCCCAAGAAACTCATCTAGGTTTCATATCGGTGATGCTCGGGAACATTAAAAATTAAAAAAAATAGTTGGATAAATGGTGGATGAATGAAACAAATGCTGCATATTCAAGCCAGATAACCACTTCTACTATGATTGACCCCAAACATGAGTGAACACCCCCAGACTACAAGGCTTTTAACCACCAATTACTCACAGTTTGAGGATAAGGTGATAATCGAGAAGACTAACCACACCAGCAGATGCACAGGACCCTGTGATGGCCGGCTGCAACCAGTTAAAAGGTGTGTAAATTTAGTTTCTAATACACAAACAAGATGACATCTCTCTATGCATTAAACAATAGAAACCTGTATACATGTTTAATGATACATGCTAAATCCTAACACAAAGGTGGGATGACAACCCCTCTGATGCTAAACATTCACAGCACATGAAAAAATGCAAAACAGGCACAGCCTGGAACAAGAAGAAGAAGTAGAAAGTAAGCAATTGACAACAAAAGAAGCTTGTATTAGTTGGAAATGAAGAGCAGATGCTGCAGGTTACAAAGTAGTTACAGTCTCCAGAGGTTGAACCTTACAACAGAGTCACCTTCATCTAACACTCATTAAATTGATTACATTGTTTTTCTCAGTATATATAGAGTTTGTTTACAAAAAATCTCTGCTAGGGTATGCGTGGAGGTGTCTTAATGGATCACCAACCACATTTACAAAATGTTATGGGCTTTGATACATTCTGACTATTTTTATGGACAAAATCTACTCTTTCTGGCGCTCTGCAGTCCTGCTCGGGCAGATCAAGTAAAACATGGATGAAATTTCATGCCTGATAAATGCTTTTCACTGCTCGAGGTCGTCCTTCTGTCCTTCGGCCATTCTGTTCTTGAATGTGGTAGCTGAAATATTAACTGCAGAGAGTATTTGGATCACAGACGCCTTCCTTTTTCGGGTGCACAGGGCTGCTAAAATACAAATATGGCATTGAAAATGGGCGATGGGCCGGTCATAGCTATTAACCGTTGGATGGCGAAGATGGACGGCGGAGATTGTTTTGCGGTGAAAGCTATGAAATATGGCAAATATACTATCGGAGGCGGACGAGTGGACATGAGATTTTATACAAAGAAGTGGTGAGTCATATCAGGTCCTGTTGAGGGGCCCGAAGTCGGGTCAACAACAAGGGGGATACCCACCCGGTCCAGAACCTGGTTGGCGGCTCCTTGCCCGTTTGGAGTAGCGGGTCCGACTGGGGGTAATGGGACCAGTTTCCCAATGTGATGGGTGTGTGTGTGTGCGTAGAGTCTGATGATATTAATCTAGAGGTTTTTCTAAACTAGTCTCGATTCTAACTGCTAAACTAACTCTATGCTAATGTAATCTAATGAAGAGAAATACATCTAATCTATGCTAACCCGGGGTGTTTTTCTTTTGTTTATGCGATCTAGAAAGATTTCTAACAGCAGCTGGTAATAAAGATCATTCAAGTGATATCAGAATATAAACCAATAAAGATAAACCATTCTGCATAAGAAGTTAGGCAAAATAGTTGTGAACAACATATCGCATAATCAGTCTTCTATATGTTAAGCATGATTAAATGATCCCACCGTACAAAAGTGCCAAATGGTAATGCAGACATTGATACAATAACATATAAAGAACTCAGCTACATATCACTTTAGGGATACTAGCAGAATCTAGTCAAGAGATAAAAGTACCATTTATGACTAACTTCACCAATAAACTTCAAGTAACAATGATTTATTTCTACTTGTTCTAACATCTGCTAAGAGTACAGAAGTGCAACATCAGTAACAGATATTAAAATGCAAACATAAATAAATCTTGATCCATCTATTCATCAAAAACCTCCTCTGAGGGTGCAGAAGTGCATGTTTTGAGGATAAGTTTTTTGACAGATTTCCGCACCCTTCTCCAAAAACCATGAGAAGGGTTAAATACTACTAACTAATCAATCTTAATTACATGAAATTAGGGAATCGGCTTCAAATGACCGCCCTTTTACTAAAAGCAACTTTATTTCTAAACTTAAAATCTAATTTCTGACCGTTTCTGTATATTCTCTTTAGTGCTATCAACAGTGCAGCGTTTTCCTGGGAAGAGTCGGCTGGCCGCTTTCTTCTTTCGCTTTGGAGATAAAAGTGGAAATAACAGGAGCTGGCACTTCCTTCCGGCAGACCAGAAGATATTTTTCGAAAACCTTTCTCTAGCTGGGTGTATTCGCCACGTGTATACTTAGCATAACCCAAGTTCTTCTCGAACTGATTTTGCTGTTGCTGTTTTCGGTTTCCGGTCGTGCGAATGACTGAGTGGGTTAGGAGTCGTTCTGTATGGACATCCCCCTATTTTAAGAATTGTTTCCGTTCTTTGTTCCAGGTTTTCCTGAAGCGTCTTCCTTCTCATGCGCTTCTTTCTCTGCTTTACCAAGTCTGAGCTTCAGGATCTTTTCTGAACACGCTGCTTTTGTGCGCCTTTGACTCTGAGTCCTGAATAGTCTAATTTCATCAGTGCCGGTTGGCTGATAGTCTGGAATCCGCGGTTCTGCTGCATGCGGCACCCGTTTGCGGAGGCATTCTCTCTTTACTATCTGATTGGCGCTTTCCTCTTTCCCTCAAATGTTTCCTGCATATAAACTTATATTAGTTGCGTGTCTTGCAGTCTACACAAAGAAGAAGGGAAATGAAAAGATTTGACGTGAAAGTATTAATCTCTAATGAATGCATAACCCTCACATTCATCATGACTTGACTCTTCGATAAATGTAATGCAATCATTCCTAGATACTCAAGCATGCGGTCATTAAATTCCTTCAAGGCGCGCACTTAATCCTGGGTTTATTGTGTGATAAGTCTTTTCAGATCGCAGATCGCAAATCGCTGCCATCGCAGATCGCAAATCGCAGATATCGCAAATTTTGTTTAATGGTTATGCCGCATAGCGCGATGCTTGCGATTTGCGATATCGCATATCGGCGATCGGCATTTCTCAAAGGTCTTCTTTTAAAGGGGCGCGTGTGATGTATGCAACGCGATGAACTTCGCATCGCTCCTTCGCAATCTTGCTTTTCGCGCTCGAGCAATGCTTCGGCCTTTCTTTGCGATGCGATTTAAGCCTTAGGGAGAGAAATACAAAAACTTTAGAAAAATATTTTTTGGGATTTTTGTTCAGGGTCCCCTCTTTGCTTGACGTTATTGCTAATGTCAAGTGAAGAAGGGGGGTTGTTGGTGACCACAACAGGTCCGGCACCTGATATCGCATCGGCAGAAGGAATAAGGGGGAAGCCTTGATACAACTGTTGGATTGGGCGATTTGCGATCTACGATCAGATCGCATCGTGAAATCACAATCGGCAGAAGACACAGTGAAACTTTAAGACATAGATGGCTGCGATATGCGATAGCGATCATATCGCATCGCATCGCATTATCGAAGTGCAGAAGACGAGGACAGAGTTTTAACACGCATGGCTGCGATATGCGATAGCAATCTGATCGCATCGCAATATCGCAGCGACAAAAGACAAGGGGCGATATGAGGCAGTGGGAAAATGTGCGATAGCGATCAAATAGCATCGCAAAGGGAAGAAAACGAAAATAGTGGGATTATTAAGAGTATAATGGGCATGAAGGAAAAAGGAAGAGAAGACTGCTGCGATCTGTCTTTCTGAGCATAAACACATGGCCAAGCTGATATTTGGTCCTCCCAAAAGCTGAAGTATGTAGCAGAGCTAACACTGGCTCCTTCTGGGGATGAGATCCTCCCTGTGAGGTCTCAAGAACCTGCAGTCCAATGCCTTTCCAGCTCAAAGCAAACTAATCAAAATTCCTAGTATTCCATTGGGCATGGAGTCTACACCTAAACTGATAAAAAACAAACTATTTATAACTTTTAAGGGCAAAGACCTTAAACTATATACACTTTCAAAAACCGCCCATTAACTGGGCCATCAAAAACTGCTTCACCTCCCATACTTTTCAGTATGAAGGTATTGTTCCCTTGAATCTGTGAGATGATGAAAGGCCCAGTCCAGAAAGCATCAAATTTCCCATGATTTCCTTTCTTTTCTTTCAGTGCATCCCATTTCAGCACCAAGTCTCCAACCTGAAAATTAACTGCTTTTGCCTTCTTGTTAAAGGCTTCCTTGATGCTTCTCTGATGTGCTGCAGCTCTTTCAACGAGTTGTTCTCTAATCTGATGCAACTCTGTCAAATCAGTGATTCTGTTAGCCATATCATCTTCCTCATTATGTTCTTCTTGAAGGAATTTTGCCACAGGGAGAGTTAACTGAATTGGGAATACAGCCTCAGTGCCATATACCAGCTTGAATGGAGAACTCCCTGTAGATCTCTTAATGGTCACTCTATCAGCCCATAGTGCATACTTGAGCTTTGAATCCCAATTCCTTTTATTGTCCTCTAACAATTTTTTAATTATCCTGATCAGGCTTTTATTAGAGGATTCCGTTAGACCATTTCCTTGTGGATAATAAGAGGTGGAATGAACAAGTTTAATGCCCATTGCATCACACATTTCCACCAACTCCTTTGCTCTGAAGGCTGCTGCATTATCTGTGACTAATTTGTGTGGAAAACCAAATCTGCTGAAGATATTATCTATTAAAAACTTCATGACCACATTATGATCAGTCTTCCTTGTTAGGATTGCTTCAATCCATTTGGTAAAATAATCCGTGACAACTAATATCCACTTGCGCTAGCCACTGGAATGTGAATTGATTTCACCAATGAAATCCAAGCCCCACTGCTGAAAAGGTCCTTTTGCAATTATTGGCTTTAGGGGCAGGGATTTCAGCTACTGCTTTCTTTCAAATCTTTGGCACCTGTCGCAAGTTTTAACAAAAACCAATACATCAGAAAATAACGTGGGCCAATAGTACCCAGCTCTGAGAATTTTGTGAGCTGTAGTTTTCCAATAATGATGCCCTCCACACTCATTAGAATGAAACTGCTGCATGCCTTCTCTTGACTGCTCTTTGTCCAGACACCTTAGAAATATCTCGGATGGATCCCTCCAATAGAGAAGGGTATTATTGATGCAATATTTTGCTGCCCTGAGTTTTAACGTTCTAGCTTGACTTGTGCTTAAGCCCGAAGGGATTTATAGCTTCAACAAAAAACTAATTATTGCAGCATACCAATTACATGAAGCTAGATTCTCGGCCACCGATTGTTTTTTCTTTGTTTCAGTTGCACTTTCCTCTTCTTGTACTTGACCATCTTCTGCAATCGTGCCTAGGAGATCAATGTCTAAATGTCTGCAATTTTCTTCAGCCAACAACTTGGCAAGCCCTTGACCTCTTACTAGCTTGGTGGGCCTCAAGTCTATGTTAAACTCAATCATTTTTGCAATCCACTTAGCCCTTCTTCCATCAACATCAGGTTGCGTTAGGACATCTTTAATTGCAGCCGAAGGCACATATGCAATTATCTTTGAATGCAAGATATAAACTCTGAAAGCTTTTAAGGATTTAATAAGAGCATATGCCTGTTTCTCTATAATTTCATACCTTAGTTCAGCATCCCTCAAATTCTTGCTGAAAAATGCCACTGGATGCTTTGAACCTTCTCCATCTTGCTACAACAGAACGACTGCAATGGTATCCTCAGAGGCAAATGAAAACAGGGGAAACTCCTTACTATAGTCAGGACTTATTAATGTGGGAGCTTCCATAATAGCCTTCTTGATGGACTCAAAATATTTTCTTGCTGTTTCAGTCCATTTTACCTCTGCTCCTTTTTTCAACATCGAGGTAACATGCTTTACCAGCTCAACAAAATTAGGAATGAACCTCCTTACAAAGTTAATTTTGCCCAGAAAAGATTGAATATCTTTCTTTGATTTCGGTATAGTCAAAGCCTGAATTTCCTTGACTCTTTCTGGATCAATTTGAACCCTTGCAGCAGACACAATATGTCCTAATAGCTTGCTTTCATGCAAGGAAAATTGTGATTTCTTTAGACTGACTGAAATCCCAAACTCCCTGCACTTCAAGAAAACCTTTTGCAAATGTTGCAAATGACTTTGATGGCTGCTGGAATAAATGGTTATATCATCAAGGTAGATGAGAAAAATTTGTCCTTCTCTCCCTCAAATGCTATATCCATAGCCCTCTGAAAAGTGGCTCCAGCATTCATCAATCCGAATGGCATTTTGGCATACATAAAAGTACCCCAAGGAGTGGTAAATGCATTCTTTTCTTGATCATTTGGGTGCACAACAATCTGATTAAAGCCTGAAAATCCATCTATGAAAGACATGACTTTAGCTCCTGAGACCTTTTGCAGCAAATGCTCCATCTTTGGCAAAGGATAATTGTCTTTTTTTGAGTATTTGTTCCAATTTCTAAAATCAACGCACAGTTTGATTTCTCCATTCTTCTTCCTTAGCACCACCAAATTAGCTACCCATTTAGAATACCTGAGAGGCACTATGATCTTGGTAGCCAGCAATTTTTTAATTTCTTTTTCAATTAATGGAAGAAGCATTGGGTTTATTAGCCTTAGCTTCTGTTTAAAAGGAACTGAATCTTTCTCAAGAGGGATTTTGTGCTGGATTATGTTCTCGTCATATGTTTTCAGATCAATATATTCCCAAGCAAACACATCAACAAATTGCCTCATTAATTTGCAGTATTTAGAATTTTGGTCAGCTGAAAAACGAGTGGACAAATTCACATACCTGGGCTTCCTATATCATGCTTACAAACTGCAGATTGATCTTCTTTTTGGGCAGCTTTGTAAGGCACATCATTTTGGTCAAACAGTCTCTCAAGAGGAATTAAACCTTTAGGAATATGGTTACTAGGAAGTTGGACAATGTTGCTTTTGCCAATCTTACTTCTAAGCTGGGACTGGGGATTTTTTAACAAGGCATCATTTTCTTGGTCAATTTGCATATCAGAAAACTCATCAATGACTTGAAGAAATCTATTAATCTCACCATCATCATCAAAAACTTTCCAATGCAGGACATTGTCAGGCAAGGATGGTCTATATTTCATTTGCACTTCATAAACTAGTTTGGGAGGCAATGGAGGGATGAACAGACTAGGAGAAATAGCAAGGGAATCAGCAAGCTGATTTTGGTTTCTAGGAATATATGAGATAATTTTTTTTTTTGAAAGAATCTCTCATACTCCATACCTCATCTCTGTATGCTCTTAGCCTTGGGTGCTTTGCTTAAAATGTTCTATTTACTTGCTGGATTATCAAATCAGCATCTCCAAACACCTTCAGGTTCTTGATTCCTCTGTCTTTTGCTGCGTTGAGGCCCAATAGCAATGCTTCATATTCTGCTACATTGTTCGTCACTTGAAAAACTAGCTTAAAAGACAGCTGAATGCTTTCTTGTTGTGGAGATACTAGCACTACCCCTGCTCCTGCAGTCTCCTTGGTACATGCTCCATCAAAGAACATCTCCCAAATTTGACTTCCTTGCTCTTTCTCGGCCTAAACAATTGGTTTCTTGAGCTGACTCTCGGCCTTCTGAGATTCTTCTATTTAGAGAATACATGCTCCAAAATCAGTTTCTACTGCATATATGGGATGATTGGTAGGATTATTCTCATCACTGATAATGTATGCCAGTTGTGCTTCTCTATATAATCTCCTGCTTTCTCCTCCAAAATCTGGGACAATTGCATAAGATAGATCATTCTGTAATGTCCCGCCTAATCTCTTAATCCACCCTCTAGAAAATAGCATACCAAATTTAGGAGGGACATCAGCCACCACAATATCCATCATCATACTCTTCATGGGCAGCTGAGTTAAGGTAATGGCCAGATCCTTAATCAATCCAAGACACTTCACCTTCCTTGAATCAAAAGAAAACAAATCATGATAGGGTCTAGTTATATCAAGGCCTAACTCTTCCATGACAGCTTTAGGCATTAGATTGTGGCTGGCCCCTGTGTCTAGTAGGCAATTGTGGAGAATTTTGTCATGAATGGTCAGGGAAACATAGAAAGATGGAGAATTATTATCAGCAGGTTGAATCATGGGGCTAAGCACAACAACAGGCTTGTCATCTTGCAAATTGACTGAGTCAATGGAGGTTTGTTTGGTCTCTAGCTCAAGGGCTTCAAGGATAGGTTTTCTAAATAATTTACTCTTCACCAACTCAACCAAAGGCACAGATATCTTCAATTTTTGGACCTCTGACTCAAAGCTGAAAGAAGAAAATGATTTATCAGCAATTCTTACCTCTTGAACTGGAGCTTTGAGGGTGACAGTATCAGCTGCTGGTCTTCTTAGCTTGATCTTCTGTGGTTCTGCTTGGATGGCAGCACTTTGTGCAACATTTTCTTTGGCATTCTTTGCATTAGAACTTAGATTATATCTTTGCTGATCACTGGTTTGTAGAACAGCACCTCTGTCCCACTCTTGACTGTTTTGTTCTTGCAGCAATGACTCTTCATATTTGGCCAATGTAAAAAATGCAGCGCTGCCTTTATTTTCTATGCAGTGAATTTCATCCTCATCTCCTTCAAATTGGTCTTCCTCCATGGCTACATTTTGGAAAGGGGCTTTAGCTTTGTGATCCTCTTTTGATTCTTAACCCCTCAGTTTTATTTGTAACTGCTCATTTTCTCTTCTGAAAAGATTCTGATTTCTTGGAGCAAATGTATTTTGTTATCTTGTTTTTCCTGAGTTCTGCTCAACCTTAAACTTATAAATTTCAGCGGCCAATGACTCTATCACTTTAGTCATTTTATATAATTTAGGCTCTGAAGTTGAGGCAGAGGAAGAAGAAGTCTCACTGGTCCTCCTTCTTCTGTCAGCATGACTTTTAAGTTTTTCTGCAGCCATAATATTAGATTCCACCTCTAGGGCTGCATCTTGCATATCAGCGAGAGTAGCACAATGTCTTTCTCTCAACAACAAGCAGAAATCAGCATCAAAAGCATTGGCATATGTGAGTTTGGCAGCTATGGGGGTAGGCTTTACCTCAGCTGGTATTTTACTATACATCTTATTAACTCTTTTATTAAAGTCAGGCAAAGACTCACTGTTACACAGTAATTTGTCACCATTGGTCACCGTCCCTATTACCCCTGTTTCCGTACTTTGGAGGACTCATTCCGGGACCTGTGAGCAGTGACATAACCTGAAAACACTTGCATTATGTTCCCCTTAGTATGTACTTCATATTCCCTGAAGACACCTCCTGCAAAATATCCCTGAAAACTGCCCTTTTTCCATTAGCGTGGGTCCACAATGTCCTACCCGCGCCAATCAATGATATCCTCAAAAGAGGGTGCGACCATTAGCGCTCTGTCTTAGAAAAACACCCGCACCAACCAAGTTTGGTAATGATTTTTGACAAACGCGCGCCCATATGTTTTTTCCCTTCAAGTCACGAAGTATTTTGAGGATAATGCTCATCTTCTAGATGTCGACGAGTCATCATCTATCCTTGACATCTATCCACAGTGGCTTTTGGAGACAATGCCAATCCACATTGGGTGTCTTGATGCATTGTATCTTCCTCCCTTCTCCATCTATAAAAGTCTCTCCTCATGCATTTGACAAGCTAGTTTTTGAGTAATGCTAGTTATGATAACGCTTGTCTTGAGTGATAGTAAGAGTCTTGAAGCATAGGGAGGTTATGCTGCCGGAAGTCTGAGAGAGAGAAGGTCTATTGCAAGACATGTATAGCTGCTCGCCCAGCTAGAGGAGAGGTTAAACGTCAGAACTTTGGTTGTATCTTTCTCTGTTGATTATTCATTAATAAACGACTACTATTATGGTTCCGATCTTATTGTTCATCATGATAATGTTTGATCTATTTCCTTTCTGACTGAAATATAGTTGTATTTCGTGGATTTTATGCTTGTCTTCGCTTTGTTCTTTGCATGTGCAGGTATCCATTCGCGGGGATCGCAAGGATTGTGACCTGCCGGAGCAAGGGAACGGGAGTATCAACTCTTCTTCGACATTAGCGTTGGACTCCAGGTTGGTTCTCATAATCCACTTTCGATTTGCAACTAGGAACTTGCATGGTAGCGTGAATTGATTGTTGCTAGATCCATTTTGGTCTAGTGGGATCGCCTCTGTCCGCAGAGGGGATTTACCTCTCCAACATTTTGGCGACTCCACTGGGGAAGCTATTTGTTGTTTGATTCATAAACCTTGGACGGAGCCTGAAGAACGACCAGGTAGCCTTCGAAACGCTATTGCTTTGCATTAGCGGAGTAGATCAACGCCACTTCAGTCAATCTCCGGTTTGGTTTACGAACCGAACAACTTGGAGTTTGTCATGCACCTTGATCTCTCTTGTTTGCTTGCTTAGATGAGTTTTCTGAGTCGGATTTTTATGCTTGGTCTGCCTGTTTGTATATTTGATCTGTCTGGTTTCTGTTAGTCAAGCTGTGGACTCTTGGTCAAAGCCGTGAATTGTTGGTTTTTATTTTTTTTTAGTCGGAAAATTTGATTAGCGCGTTTTTAGGCCTGACAGTCGCGCCAGTTGGCGCAGGTTGCACATTGACAGACCGCGCCAATCCTTAATTAGCGCAGTTTTCTTCCTGATAGTCGCGCCAACCCTGTGAACTTGTTCATTTTGCTTGTTTACAGCCTCCCAAGCTTGGGTTTCCTGTTTTGTTCAATCATCTGAATGTATCAGAGTCTTATTTGACTGTTTTTGAGTCTTTTTCTGGCAAATTATTAATTTGATTTCCTTTGATCATTACTTGGAGGTTTCTCTTGATCTTTTCACAATTTTGCATCTTTTTGCTTTTGTTTTTGCAAAAAAATTTCCCCCTCATTCGCCCGGGGGGGGGCTAAATTGTGTATGAGTGTTAATTGCCTTTGAGTGTTTTTAGTTTATGATCTTTTGAAATCCCACCCGTTTTTCTTGGTTTGCACTTGATTGGTTCTTAGATTACATTAGAATCATCGTGTGTTTGAGAATTCTCTTGCATAGATCACACTTGCATAATTAGAATTCTCATTTTCAGGATATGAATGAAAAGTGTGCATAGATTACATTTGCATACTTTGGGTGTTTTCCAGTTTCTGTTTCGGTCTTCTCTTGATCCAGTCAACTTTTTGGATACTCTTTTGCATCTATTTGGTGGTTGTTGAAGCTTGTTTTTGGGTTATTCGAGCAATTTAGTTCTTTTTGCTTGATTTCCATATGGCTTCGTTTGGAGCTTAGATCACATGGCTCATTGAGATTTTGGAGTTTTTCTTGGTTTGAAGGATTGCCTTTCATTTCAAAGACTTGATTGTGTCCATTGAGTGAAATTTGCTTTTTTGCTCTCTGTTATCGTATCTCTCAAAATTTACTTAGTGCATTTTGCCAATAAAAGAAAAACGAACAATCTCTTTTGCGTTATATTAGTTAATGGAAATTAAAGTTTTTCGTTGTTGTTAGTGATTAATGACTTTAAAAAAAAGTTTCTTTTATTGCCATTAGCTGCATTAGAGTTATCATTGTTTGTTTTATGATCATTTTGTTCGATTGAAAACTCTCTCGTAGTTAGCATTCATCGAATGAAATGATATATTTTGGCATATAGTTTGCATCTAGGAAATTTTGAGATATTACATACGGTAAGGCCTGAAAATCGAAACCTAATCAAAGATCAACCATAAAATGAACTGAATGAATCTAACAACGCATTGGAACTTAACGCATACATTCTAGAGGTCTAGGCTAGAGACGTGTTCCGACGTCGTTAAACCTAGCCACTATTGTTTCACATTACGGTTGGGTGATTCCTCCTTTTGTGACTCGATAGTGGTCTAGCACGGATTTGCGCTCCCACGTACCATCGAGTATATGTGGAGACCCCACTAGGTTATCATCCTTTATCCACAGGAAGCCGTGTCTGCCGCCTTACAAGCTGTAATGCACTGAACATAGCATTCAGGAAGATTGACTGCCGTACGGGAAGTCCTTGGTTTTCATCTGATTGCCAAGGTGTATAAGCAGTTTTATGGATTGTTTGGTAAACCCTTTGCCTAGAGTCTCCAGAGTAGTCACTTTTGATCCTTTTCGGACTCCTTAAAAGAAAAGGTGCCAGTGAGCGTCTTGTCACTTCGTGCTCATTAAACATTCGAAGGAGACTAGAGTCATCTTTTTGTCCTTTTCTCGACACTTAAAACATGAAAAGGTCAAGTTCATTTCCTTTGTCTTAAAATTTATCCGGCCATGATACACATTTACCAGGTTAGATCTTGTTTGCGTTAGCTTGAGTAGGGTTCATTCTCGTCTTCAATGGCAACCTTCCCCGAGTCTACCGGCCAAGGTGTTCCCCCTGATGGAAACCCTAGTTCATTTCCTTCTTTTGGAAATGTCAGTCCTCCGTATATGGCAACTTTGTCTTTGCCTGGGTTAACCATCGGTTTGCCCGTATCGTTGTTTTCAACCTCGGTGGTCCCGAGTGTGATGACTCCTGTTCCATCGTCTCCTCCACCCAAACAACATCATGTTTATTCCAAGGAGGACCTCTCCCCTTCTTCGCCTATTTCTGCGTCCTCATCTTCTACTTCGCTTAGCGAAAGTCTGGATTCAAGTAACCAGGTGGCTAAGAAGAAGAAGAAGAAGACGAAGAAGAATAAGACTCCTAAGCGAGAGGTTAAAAGTACAACTCAAGTCGAGCCACCTTCTGCTCCTCTGCGGAAGGTCAAATTTCCTTGTAAGTTGTGCAAGGAGGACCATCTTCTTCGCAATTGTCCTGGCATTCCCAAGGTCTTAGAAGTATGGTCTCGCGATCCGGCCCGCCCCTCATCGTCCTCTGGAGATCTTGGCGATGTTACCTTATCACCTGAAAATGGTAAGGGAAAAGGGAAGATTCGAATCCCCTGTAGACTTTGTGAAGGCATTCATCCCCTTCACCTTTGTCCTCTCATGGATAAAGCCTCCGTTGTCTTGGAAAGTCTCACAACTCCCTCACCCCAACTTCCCACTGGTTATCAACCTCTCTCTGCAGCCGCAGATCGTTCCCCTGCTGACAAAGAGATCGACCAAGATTCCTCTCTTGTTCAACCTCCTCTTCCTGAACCTGGTTTTGCCAAGCCTGTTCCAGACCAACCATTGGTCGGAAAGAGTGTCGACTCGAGTTCACCACTCGATCACTCTATTTCGAAAGAGCATAATTCCCATGTTCTTCTTGTCTCCTTAGATTCTCTTGAGTCCGGAAATGACTCTCCTATCCCAGCTGCTCCCGAGAGTCCTGCTTCGGTTCCTTTAGAGCAGGGGGCAATCATATGATTCCCCCACCAAGTAGTTCAGTCGTTTCCTTCGACTGGAGTCGTTTGACCACCTCCCGCCTTCCGTCCCATGTGCCTTTCTGGGTTACGATACACGCCTATAATAAGGCGATACCTGGCACTGTTTTGGATGAGGGTGCATCTGTCAGTCTTATGCCTGCCACTACTTGGCAAGCTTTGGGTTCCCCACAGCTTGTGCCAGTCGCGCCGAATCTGACGGCTTTTGACGGAGGAACTAATCAACCATTAGGGATCCTTCCAAAGTTCCCTATTACTTTGGGAGGCAAAACCGTCTATATAGATGTATCGGTTACCCAAGGTGCTTTAGATTTCAGTCTTCTTCTTGGCCGTGACTATGTTTATGCCATGGGGGCCCTTGTCTCTTCACTTTTCCGTGTAGTTTGCTTTCCAAACGATGGAAGAATGGTGACTATCGATCAATTATCATTCGTTCGTCCACGGGTCCCTCCTGCGCAGTCGTCATCCCCTCCTGGTTTTCATCCACCAGTTGCATCTGCCCCACCACAGATCAACTACGTGGCCACCTATCTCGTGCCTGTATCCAGCGATGCCGCCGTCGTGCACAGTGTCCTGGGGGCATTGGGTCCTGACTTCCGAGATGTTACCCTTCCACCTAGAGTGGCACTCTTGGAAGCCCCGACTTCCTATTCATTATGATGAAGTCTGGGCGGAGCACCGTTCATTTTCCTATGTCAAGCTCCTTAAAAAATGAAACTAGGTTTGGTTGGAGCATAGTTCCTTTCCTGTGTCAAGCTCCTTAAAAAATGAAACTAGGTTTGGTCGGAGCATAGTTCATTGTCCTATGTCAAGCTCCTTAAAAAATGAAACAATTCCCTTTCCAAATCGAGTCTTTTGATTAAGATCTCGTAAAATACAAGTCGAGTCTTTCCTAGATCTCGAGAGTGAACCTTCATTCCATCCACTTTGTTGAATGCAATGAAGCTTGGGGAGCATGTACCTCGATTTGCGTTATTATGGTGGGGGCATGCGAACTTATAACAAGCATAGTTTTTCGTTTCAAGCTTGTCTAAACATGAAACCGAATCCAAGCACAATTCTCCATGGTTCAAGCTTGTGTAAAAATGAACCCATACCCAATTTACATCTCGTGATTGCCATTTTTATCTGCTAAATTTTGCTAGATGAGCCTTGGTTGTTTCTTTCCATCGCCGCCATCTCTTTGGCTGATCATATGCTTTCACTTGATTATTTTTCCTTTCCCGAGGAACCACAGCAATGAGTGGTTTTATTAGCCAGCCCCTTGACCATTACATGTTTTGAGCAGTTCCACCATTACCGGAACCAGTTGCTACCCGTTATACCACTCGTTCCTCTAGGACGAGTCTCCTTTAAGCTCTTTTCTGACTCGTAAAATATGAAAAGATTGTCGAGTATTTTCCCTTTTTGACTCGTTAAAGAGAATAAAAATGGAGGTCTACTTTTAGCTCTTTTTTGACCGTCTAAATATGAAAAGATCGCCGAGTTATCCCTCTTGACTCGTTAAACGTTAATAAGGGGCGGTCGTTTTAAGTTCTTTTTGTCGACCGTTAAAACATAAAAAGATTACCGGGTTTTTGTCGTTTCAAACTCATTAATGGTTACAAAACGACGTGGTTTTGATCGCTTTTTTACTTTTTCAGGTCGAAATCACTATTTATGAAAAGTACTTCTCGATCGTAATGGTCGGGCGGTTCTTTCGAGCATTGTTTTATACTTTTTCGGGTTCGCAAGACACAACTTTACGAAAAAGGACACCCCTGGAGTTTCCTTTTTTGCTGTCTTTTCAAACTCTCTAAACATGAAAAGACGCTGAGTTCTTCCTTTGTCAGACTCGTTAAAACCTGATGACATCGGATTTTGTCGAAATGACACACCACAAGCATATGTTATCCCCATCAAACTTGTTAAAAATAATTGGGGTACTCGCCAGAAATGGCGGGGGGAAAAAGGAACCATAATTATTGTCGTGTCGGCAGTATGTCGCTCTTGAACATGGCACTTGTCTGCTTTCGTGTCTGGGTGGGGATATCTCATCTCATTTTTCACTTGCCTCCATGGACTTGGGTAATCCTGTTTGACCTCTCATCTGCTCATTGTCTTGTCACCATGACCTCTGATCCATTGATGTCAAATACTACCAATTCCACTATCGTGCCGCCGATATGTTCAAGAGAAGTTTACCTCTGCAAAGAAACAACCTCCCTCTGATAGTTCACATAATCTTGATTCACAACATTATCTCTCTGTCGCGTGTCGATGATGTGGGAAATATTATGGCCCACCTTCAATCAAGGTCATTTCCTGTCGACTTCAGCACATTATCCAGGAAGCTGATCTAGAGACTCCCTTCCGATTCCTTGGAGCCTGCATGCCTCAATGGCAGGTTCTTCGTGTTCGACGTGAGGTTTTCATCATTGGCCTCCGATCGAATGATTCTACGGGTGTTCGACGTCAGATCACTAATTCGCACGCCGTAGATTGTACCTGTAGTACCTTGAGGTCCATTGTCATTATTGGTGGTACCTCTCGCGTCTGTTAACAGTTTTCAATATTGACTGGTAATCAGACGATGTTCATGCATGTTCGACTTCAGCTCATATGTTCGCATGCTTGAACTTGTACTTTTGTTCGGGTCGAGATGGAGCGCAAGACCCTGGATTTTGTCTGTTGTAATCCAGGCGTGATTCTTGATACATGACTCATTCACTGGATGGCTGCGACCATACCTGAGTCGATTCATTGATCCTAACCAGATGGCTGCGACCATACCATATACATCATGTACTTGAGCTATCAGTTGTATCTCTCAATGCAGATTCTCGGCGGCAGCTACATGTGTTCTTGTAAAGCATTTCACCCCTCTCTCTCTCTCGGGCCTCATGCTTTAGGGGGCATCTGTTACACAGTAATTTGTCACCATTGGTCACTGTCCGTATTACCCCTGTTTCCGTACTTTGGAGGACTCATTCCGGGACCTGTGAGCAGTGACATAACCTGAAAACACATGCATTATGTTCCCCTAAGTATGTACTTCATATTCCCTGAAGACACCTCCTGCAAAATATCCCTGAAAAATGCCCTTTTTCCATTAGCGTAGGTCCACAATGTCCTACCCACACCAATCATTGAGATCCTCAAAAGAGGGTGCGACCATTGGCGCTCTGTCTTAGAACAACACCCGCGCCAACCAAGTTTGGTAATGATTTTTGACAAATGCGCGCCCAGATGTTTTTTCCCTTCAAGTCACGAAGTCTTTTGAGGATAATGCTCATCTTCTAGATGTCGACGAGTCATCATCTATCCTTGACATCTATCCACAACGACTTTTGGAGATAATGCCAATCCACATTGGGTGTCTTGATGCATTGTATCTTCCTCCCTTCTCCATCTATAAAAGTCTGTCCTCATGCATTTGACTTGAGTAATGCTAGTTATGATAACACTTGTCTTGAGTGATAGTAAGAGTCTTGAAGCATAGGGAGGTTATGCTGCCGGAAGTCTGAGAGAGAGAAGGTCTATTGCAAGACATGTATAGCTGCTCGCCCAGCCAGAGGAGAGGTTCAACGTCAGAACTTTGGTTGTATCTTTCTCTGTTGATTATTCATTAATAAACGACTACTATTATGGTTCCGATCTTATTGTTCATCATGATAATGTTTGATCTATTTCCTTTCTGACTGAAATATAGTTGTATTTCGTGGATTTTATGCTTGTATTCATTTTTTTCTTTGCATGTGCAGGTATCCATTCGCGGGGATTGCAAGGATTGTGACCCGTCGGAGCAAGGGAATGGGAGTATCAACTCTTCTTCGACATTAGCGTTGGACTCCAGGTTGGTTCTCATAATCCACCTTCAATTTGCAACTAGGAACTTGCATGGTAGCGTGAATTGATTGTTGCTAGATCCATTTTGGTCTAGTGGGATCGCCTCTGTCCGCAGAGGGGATTTACCTCTCCAACACTCACCCTTCTCTCTTTTCAAGTTCCAAACTCAGTATGATAATACAACAAGTCCTTCTTATCTCCCCATTGCTTCAAAAATGCATCATCTAATGCTTCTATATTAGTTATTGATCTCTGGGGTAATTCTCTAAACCACTTCCTTGCCTCCCCATCAAGGCTCTGGACAAAAACTCTCATCCACACATCATTTTCACTTATATCCAAATTATCAGCGTAATTGTTAAAAGCTTCTAAGTGTTCTTCTGCTGTTACTCCCTCTGTTCCAGTAAATTTAGGCATATATTTATGATATTCTCCCTCAGGCATAGGATTTAAAGGGACAGACAAGACTAGAGGTCCATATCTAGCAGCTACAATTCTTTCAATCCTTGTAGGTGCCTGCTGTCCTGCCATGATTGAGATATTTGGAAGAATACTAATAGATTGAATGGTAGGGAGTAATGAGATGAATGGTAGAGACAATGGGATGTTATGAATAGAATGGGAAGCTTTCTTTGGACTGAGATTCAAAGGGGAACTAACTGTACAAGGGGCTGAACTAATCTCTGAAGGAACTTGCTTATTAACAGTGCTGATTTTTAAATCTTGAAACTGTAAATCTTCAGCAACAACTTTATCTTTCAGAGAAGAATTAGACTTCTTAGGCTTACCTGATCCTGATGCCCCTTTTTGTGATGATTTCTTCGATTTAACAGTCCTCTCAGGGTCAGGCAATGGTTCAGCTGGAGACTTCTGAGGATTTCTTCGGGTATGTCTCACAAACTGAGCCAGAACTTCAGTGTGGAGTCGCCAAAGGATGGTTTTCCACCAATGGAGTCGCCAGACAGATGATTACAACCAAAATCTGTGTTCAAACCTTGTCTGTCATCAAAGCTTGAAGCTGTGTCATTCTCTCAGGGAAGCCGAGCTTCGATTCTCCTGTCCCCTGCAACGGCGCCAATTAATGTTATCACCCCAAGAAACTCATCTAGGTTGCATATCGGTGATGCTCGGGAACATTACAAATTCAACAAAATAGTTGGATAAATGGTGGATGAATGAAACAAATGCTGCATATTCAAGCCAGATAACCACTTCTACTATGATTAACCCTAGACATGAGTGAACACCCCCAGACTACAAGGCTTTTAACCACCAATTACTCACAGTTTGAGGATAAGGTGATAATGGAGAAGACTGACCACACCAGCAGATGCACAGGACCCTGTGATGGCCGGCTGCAACCAATTAAAAGGTCTGTAAATTTAGTTTCTAATACACAGACAAGATGACAGTTCTCTATGCATTAAACAACAGAAACCTGCATACATGTTTAATGATACATGCTAAATCCTAACACAGAGGTGGGATGACAACCCCTCTGATGCTAAACATTCACAGCACATGAACAAATGCAAAATAGGAACAACCTGGAACAAGAAAAAGAAGTGGAAAGTAAGAAATTGACAGCAAAAGAAGCTTGTGTTAGTTGGAAATGAAGACCAGACGCTGCAGGTTACAAAGTAGTACAGTCTCCAAAGGTTGAACCTTAAACATAGTCACCTTCATCTAACACTCATCAAACTGATTACATTGTTTTTCTCAGTATATATAGAGTTTGTTTACAAAAAATCTCTGTCAGGGTATGCGTGGAGGTGTCTTAATGGATCACCAACCACATTTACAAAATGTTATGGCTTTGATACATTCTGACTGTTTTTATGGACAAAATCTACTCTTTCTGGTGCTCTATAGTCCTGCTCGGGCAGATCAAGTAAAACATGGATGAAATTTCATGCCTGATAAATGCTTTTCACTGCTCGAGGTCGTCCTTCTGTCCTTCGGCCATTCTATTCTTGAATGTGGTAGCTAAAATATTAACTGCAGAGAGTATTTGGATCATAGACGCCTTCCTTTTTCGGGTGCACAGGGTTGCTAAAATACAAATATGGCATTGAAAATGGGCGATGGGCCGGTCATAGCTATTAATCATTGGATGGTGAAGATGGACGACGGAGATTGTCTTGCGGTGAAAGCTATGAAATATGGCAAATATACTATCGGAGGCGGACGAGTGGACATGATATTTTATACAAAGAAGTGGTGAGTCATATCGGGTCCGGCACCTGATATCGCATCGGCGGAAGACATAAGGGGGAAGCCTTGATACATCTGTCGAATTGGGCGATTTGAGATTTGCGATCAGGTCGCATCGCGAAATCACAATCGGCAGAAGACACGGTGAAACTTTAAGACACAGATGGCTGCGATATGCGATAGCGATCATATCACATCGCATCGCAATGCTACATTGCATCACATTATCGCAGTGCGGAAGACGAGGACGAAGTTTTAACACGCATGGCTGCGATATGCGATAGCAATCTGATCGCATTGCAATATCGCAGAGGCGGAAGACAAGGGGCGATAGGAGGCAGCGGGAAAATGTGCGATAGCGATCAAATAGCACCGCAAAGGGAAGAAAACGGAAATAGCGAGATTATTAAGAGTATAATGGGTATGAAGGAAAAAATGAAGAGAAGACTGCTGCGGTCTGTCTTTTTTAGCATAAACACATGGCCAAGCTGATATTTGGTCCTTCCAAAAGCTGAAGTATGTAGCAGAGCTAACACTATCCATTGTTTTGGAAGAATAAACGATGTAGCAATATCCATAAGCACATTGTTAAAAGGGTATGAGATGCAGCAATATCTATGATATTTAGTAAATAGTAAACCAAATTGTTATTGCAGATTATGTGCTAACGTTTACATTTCCTTGACAAATAGTCTTTCAATTTTTAAATTGGGTTTGTTGGTGATCAATGATGTGACTCACTTTTAGTTGGTTAAGTATCTTGTTTATTGAGAGGTTATTGGGTTAAATCTCCTCGATGCTCTTTGGGTTAGACTTTGTTATTTTAACTAGCAGATAGATCCCTCTCAGTTAATTTATCTAAATTTTCTGATAAATATAAATATAACGACCACTCAATGTATATAAACCACCTTAAAAAAATACTTGAAAATTCAAAACTAGTATGCTTTAATTTTAAAGATAATTAGAAATTTAAGACAAGATTGCCCTCAAAGGAATTGTGTGTAAGGGCTTTACCAAACGCCGAAATCTGTGTCGTTCTTTCTACAAACCTGGATTTCTGGTAACATTTTGGAGCAGAGTCGCACACATTACAAACCAGCAGCTTGATATCGTTATTAGACCATGAAAGGTTTAACGGTATATGCTACCTTACAAAGAGAAGTTGACTTTGCTCACTAATAAGACAATTACTGCCAAAGATCCCTTGGACTATGTAGTTTCAGTGGGTTTTCATTCTAAAATTGAATTTATTAGTTTCAGTTGCTTTTCATTTGAAACTTGCATTTATTGATAGATTCAAAAAGTTATCAATTAGAATTTCATTTTCTTTTCATTAAAAAATTGCATTTATGGATCGATGCAAAAGCTCATGCCCTCGGCTCAGAGTATCCGTAATTGAATTTAGTATCCGTCACTTCTCCACGTCGGATAGAAAATTTGATAATGGAAAAACGAATTAGAATTAATGGCTTAAAAAACAGTGAACATTTTTAAGTGTATTTGTTAAATTTATAAATTTATTAGCTGAGTGTAAAAAGATATAAATAATATGGAAACAAGTTCTATCACTTTTGGTATTTGGAATTGATTTGCAAATACTCTCACTCTATTCATAAGTTTATTAATAAATTAATTCATAAACCATTTATTCCACACTTCATTTGAGTTTAGTCATCTTGAAAATATAAATTGGTTTATCAACCATTTATTCCACAATCCATTTGGGTTTTCGTCATTTTGTTTTTCACGAAAAATTTAAAATCTGATAAATGGAAGTGAGTTTGATGGCCATGTTTGGAAATTTTGGGAGTAAGGTCACTTACTAGTCATATTCTAAAATGTTATTTAAATATTTTCAAATATGTAATCTACTAAAATTCAACAGATAAATTTATGTTAGATTTGAAACTTTTGTGAACCATATTGTAGATAAAAATCTTTCCGATTAATCACATCATTAGGATTGGATCGACGTTTCGAACCAACTAATGTGGTTCATCCTCAAGACAAGGTGAAAAAAACCATAGCAACCATGCATCATAGCCGAGGGTTAGTCTTTCGGATTAATCACATCATTAGAACTGGGTTGATGTTTCGAACCAACTGATGTGGTTCATCCTCAGAACAAGGTGAAAAAAATCATAGAAGGGATGCATCATAGCCAAGGGTCAGCCATTGGAAAACTAGCCATTGAGAACTAGCCATTGGAGATTAGGTAAATCGAAATTCAAAAAATTGAATTATTTGATATTCTAATTTTAGTTATAAATTATTTAATATTTTAGTTCTCGTAAATTAGTAATAATAGTAATAAGTTGTTAAGATAAAATAAGTTCTTAATAAAAAGAGGATGGGAGATTATATAATAATAATATAAAAATAGTTGAATAGAAATGGTCATAGATGAATGACTTACTTAAAGCAGTTGAATCCCAAAAAAGGATATGTAATAAAAATAGTTGTTATATATTAATTAATAATCATGTTACAAGGTTAAGAAAAAGATTCAAATATGCTACAAGGGATGAGAATTATTTATTATAAATTTTATTTATAAATTAGTAAATATTTATTATTTATTATTATAAATTTAGTTATAAATTAGTATTGTTAAGAATACTCCACATTAATAAGATGATTAAGAATAACCTATAAATATTACTAGCGATAGTTACTAGGGGATTATAAGGATATTAAATACTAGTAAGGTATAAATTATTATACACTATAAAGAATAAGGTAAAGAGGATTTATGATAATGAACTAAAGAAGAGTTAAGAAAGATTCAAATTATCATATGCTAAGAGCTTAATCGTTAAAATAGGGTTAGAATATGCTTAAAGATAAGGAATAATATATGTTATCAATAAATACAAAAAGGGAGAGGAGGGAATTTGTTTAAAATAGAGTCCTTAGGAGCTTGAGAATTATAAGATAAAATATATCAAGAAAAAAGGAGAGCGGGGAGGTAGAGGGACTATAAATACATGAAGGACAGAGGGGGGGAGGGGATAAAAAGAACAGACAGGAAAGAGACAAGATGATTATAAGGAGAGGTTTGGAATCCAACTTTTACCTAATTTCCAACCATCGTCCCTGTTGAGATTTCTAACATGCCTTTCAATTTCGATCGCCTCCCTAAGCTTCCTATGGTGGAAATTATCAACCCTAGCAATGACTCTAGAATCCTAAATACAGACATGGTGTTTGGATTTCTCTGCATGCTTAGCAAGAGCCAAAGAGCGGGAACGATTGTGCCTTATGTTTGCAGGGTGCTCATGGATCCTTTGGTTAATTTATCGACTTGTTTCTCCAATATAAGTAATACTGCAGGAGCATGGAACTAGGTAAACTCCCTTCATGTTCTTCGGGTCGATAGGGTCCTTAAGCGAACCAAGAGAATTTTTAATGGTTCTCAGAGGTTTGAAATAATATGAGACATTATTCCTTCTAAGGATATGGGCAATCTTATCTGAGGTCCCTTGAATAAATGGGAGATGAACCTTCGAGATAGGATCAACATGAGCAGATTTAACTCTAGGTCCTTTACTCGCTCTTTGAAAGGCCTTGAGGCTCTGATTTTTGCTGTACCCATTCTTTTTAAAAACTTCAAGGAGATGAGATTTCTCCTGCTTTAAGTGGTTTTCATCAGAGATCCTCAGAGCCCGGGTAACCAAGGTGCTAAGAACACCAAATTTTTGAGCAGAAAAATGATGAGAGCTAGCATGAAGATATTGTTATGTGTGATTTTTTTTTTCGAAAACCTTCGTGAGAAACAGAACCATCATTCATTCTTCAGAGGAGAATGTCAAGGAAAGGAAGGCATCCATCCACCTCAACTTCCATCATGAACATGATGGATTTAGATTGGGAATTAAGATGGTTTAGAAACAGATCCAACTTTTCGCTACCATGGGGCCAGAAGACGCAAGTGTCATCAACAAAACTCTTCCATTTCTTAGGGTGGAATTGAGCTGAGGCGAAGGCCTTGGACTCAAAATCTTCCATAAATAAGTTGGCAACAATAGGGGAAATAGGGGAATCCATCACTACACCGCATAATTTCTCATAGAATTCACCCTGGAAACTGAAGTAAGTCAAGATGAGGCAAAGGCCAACCAATTTGGTAGTGTCCTGGTCAGTGATTCAACTTATGACATCAATGGCCTCTTGAATGGGAATCTTGATAAATAGGAAAACAACATCAAAACTAACAAGCAGATCACCAAGTTCCAGCCTCACATCCTTCCATTTTCTAACAAAGGATGCAGAGTCCTTAACGTAGGAATCAGTGTGACCCACAAGAGGCTTAATATTAAGAGCTAAGAATTTAGCAAGGAGATAAGTAGGTCCACCTATTGTGTTAACAATAGGTCTCAAGGGGACTCTAGATTTATGAATCTTAGGAAGGCCATAAATTATGGGGGTGAGGGGATTTCTCTCAATGAGCTTTCTGGAAAGGGGATTGAGAGACAGATTTGACTTAATGGAAATCGTTACATCCTTAGAAGAAAACTTACTGGGACTCTTCTTAGGCTTGATGTAACAACCACTATTAGAGAGATGGTCAATCATTTTGTTGATGTAGTCAAATCTATCCAAAATGATGACAGCCCCACCTTTGTTTGCTTTTAGGATGACAATGTCGGGGTTATTCCTTAGGGATTGAAGGGTGAGAAACTTAGCTTTGCTAAGGTTTCTTTTGGGAGGCTTGGCCTTCCTAAGAACAATAACACAATCTCCTATGATCGTCTCCTTGACATTATCAGGAAGGTCCCTAATACCAAACTCGATGTTACAAATGATGTCATCGATGGGAATCTTCTTCGGGGACAGAGACGATGGTTGGAAATTAAGTAAAAGTTGGATTCCATCCCTCTCCTTATAATCCTCTTGTCTCTATCCTCTGTGTTCTTTTTATCCCACCTGCCCCCTCTGGCACTCCCCCTGCCCCCCCCTGTCCTTCATGTTATTTAGCATTTTGGGGCAAAAGTTCTTAGGGCTACAAGATATTTGTTAGGCGGTAATTGTAATTTTTTATTTATTTTGACAAATGGAAATATAACATAAATCCTAACAAAAATTCCAAAATTTATCACAGATCACTAAAAATTATTATATAAGGGTTGCACTATACATTAAATAATATATATATATATATATATATATATATATATATATATATATATATATATATATATATATATATATATATATATATATATAATAAATGAAAATTACCTATCATTATTTCATTAGTGAAGGTTAAAAGTAATTATTAAAAAGTATATAACATATATATTGTTATATAATGTAAAAATATATTATTATATGTAGAGTTGTTGCTTATACTTGCTTTTTAGTAAAATGTAGACATTTCTTATGGGGTGAATATGATCATATAATTTAGTTATATTAAGTATATGATTTAAACACTACAATGTTGGCAAAGGGGGAATCATATTGTTAATAATCTATTGGTATATGATAAAATAGTTTTAAGAAATAGGTTAATAACAATTAAATAATTAAACTATTAAAAAAATATTATGATTAATAAAATATATTGGAGCGGGAATCAAACTACTAATAATGTATTGGTGCATGATAAGATAGTTTGATGAAAAAAGGGTCAACAACAATTAAATAATTAATAAAATATATTAATTAAAAGAAAGTGAAAAAACATTATTGTTGTTGGACACGTAATCTTCTAAGGGTTGGTGTGGAATATGAGCAGTCAAACGGAGTCCAAGACACCTTGGAATATGGAATCCAACGGTCATTCCAATGTATTATAAATATGTATCATTGCGAATAAAAATGTATTCAAGGCTTATCCTTGACACTCTCATCTTTGCCATGGTTATCTTTAACATGGTATCAGAACGTAGGTGATCTCTTGCCCAAGTGTGAGCCGCTTGTGTTTTGTGGCATCTATAGACATGCGTCTATGCCTATCAAAAATGTCTTTTCCCACTGTTCCATCCTTGGTTACCAAATGCATGTGACAATTCATAACAGTTCTTGCAGTGAAACACTTGAAGAGAACACTAATTTTTATCAATCACCTTCATATCCTCATGTATGTTATTCCTCAGCCCTGTCTATGGCAATTCTCTCTGAGATGTCAGAATTGTGTTTGGCATAACCTCTATCAGAGATAAGTATGCCTTGACATAACGTTACTATACACCAGTCAGAGCTACATCTCTGTCAATTAATTTATGCGCTACTCCCAAACCACCTTTTAAGTGTTATTCATTGCATGTTAGTCTTTCAATTTTTTACTGGTTTTTCTGAAGCATGAGGAGCTCTTATTTACCTAATGTTTTCCTTCTCTTTGCCAGGTAATGTAGATTAACGTCTATGCATGAATATTCTCTTTGCTAAGAAAACCCAATGCCCAACATCTTTGTTTACTCCCTCTACACCCATTTCATTCTTGTGCGTTAGTTGTGGGATCCTTCTACTCTTCCCTTCCATACATTATACCTACACAGTCCATATCAGAGAATGGTTGGCCTAAACTCTAGTAACCCCGGTACCTCGGTTGCGATGTTGGTCTCGCCTTCCATACCACAGTCGACTCCATATATTGAACTCGCGACAGGCTTTGAAAGGGGAATGACCACCTTTCCTTTTCTCTTTGTGCATCAACCTTTACGTTGATGAGACCACAAGACCATGGCATCCACAACTACAACGCTTATTTTATTTTGTTATGGCCATTGAGCCGACCTCTCGGCCCTAATCAATTGGTCCTCCTTGACTCGGCCCCTCTTGAGGCCAAAATCTTACATCTCGATTTCACTTGTAGTCACAAACCAATGCGACCCCATATTCCTTACTATCGGCTAACACTCATTTGTAATGAATTGACAACCCCTTCTTTATTCTTTATGTCGGTTGAGCTTGCTCCACAATTTCTCTATGTTTCCTCTCTATGTGACCCATGATTCGTCTCGACAAAATCTTTAAAATCCCTACGTTAGCTCACAGTGGTTTTGTGCTATGTGTTTCGGCCAACAAATCCATTGGCCCAACCATCAACCGAGCCAACAATCAGAACATAGTATTAAACCACTGACCCATTCTCCAACACCATTGTAAATAGCTCCTCTTTAGTTTAGAACCACGTCCACCCTCCCACAATGAGTTGCTCTGAGCTCTCCTCCTCAACGGACTTGTTGACTCCTATGACCTGTGACATTCTCATTCACGTGCATAAGCGGTTATATATGTAAAAACAAAAATCGCCATCACTTGGATGGAGAGATCAAGTGATTGATGGGTCAAAGTCAATTGTAACCTATCAGTAGCAATAAGGGAGTGCACCTATTCTTGAGCAGTGACATTTTGAGAACTCCTTTTGAATGGCGTGGTGAATGGTATGTGGAACCTTTTTTTTAAGACTGTGCACTGTGAAGACTGGCTCATATATTAGTGTATAGTGAATGTATTGGTGGTATAAGAAGCACGGGGGCTTCACTGGGGAAGCAATACCATACCACGTGGGTTCATATTGGGGGATATATATTGAGGAAAAAATGACATAATATATTGGGGGATACATAGGGGGTAAAGGATTTTTATATTGGCAGGTATAAAAAATGAAGCTCAAAGTTAATGGAAAAATATAAAGGGGTATAAAAAATGTTAATGAAAAAATGGATGCCTACAATATCTAGTGAAAGTAGTGGTTTTTAAATTGGGAAGGTGTATTGGGTTCACATTGGTAGGGGTTTAAATAATGTAATTTTTAGAGGTATTTTCCAATATGTAGTCAAATTAGGGGTATTATTTAGTATGTCACGAACGCACATGATATGTTAGAGGTTCATTGAGTGAATCCCCTGTGATAAGAAGACACTCATGATGAAACCAATATCATCTCTAGGGAATCTATTGTTAGCTATCAGTTTTAGTTTCTTACTAGTGTTATCTATCTCACAAGTGCATGATTCTGTAAAGGATAGTTGAGCTTACCCAGGCAAGTTTTGGAGCATAGTGTCTGGATTATGAACACAATATATAATTTTTTTTCGTGAGCTAAAATAGACTTGGGTTTGAAGTGGTGTGGAACAATTAATGTTCGATAAGATTTTCAACTCAGACTCTTCCAATGAACTTGTTGTTTGTTGACATAGAGCCGAGAAGTGTTTTTCGAGTCCATCTTTTGTGGAGGAATTTATTTGAGAGCCACACACAGAGGAGAATCATTTTTCAAGGATGATATTTACTACCTGCAGAGGTTTATTAGTTGAGTAGTTTGAATAATTTGAGAAGTGAGTACATTGAAGCAGTGGGTCATTTGTTGCGTTGAAATTGGTATTGCATTGTATGCTGCAGTGGCTCAGTTTAATTTTTCATAGTGTTGTTGGTAGCTTGATACTCATCCAATACTTGTAGCTATTTATCATTTTATAGGTGCATTTGTAGTTGAAGACAACACCTTTCCTATAATTCTATTGTTTTGAAATGGATCAAATGGATGATGTATTAAAACTATTGAATAATCTAATACATTCCACTTTTGATGAGATGGTTAAGATCAACCAAACCTCTCTTCCAATATTAAAATTTGTTTACAACATGGACAAGAAAAGATTGAACTTTTGCAGTTGGATTCTTAACTTCAACGGGATGAGTTACAACATAAAATACATAATTATGAACCTATTCAGAACATTGAGACAAACTCCCATCAACAACAAGTCAATAATGTTGAAGTTGATTCAGATCTTGTGCCCGATGAAGGAGAAGATTTGCAGTAAGAAGCATAAATTCAACATACACTTCCCAAGCCCATCATCAGACCTTGGGAAGAGCTTGTCCATAACAAGCACATAACTGGTCTTGGATATGACAAGGATGTTTCCTTTCATATTCCAGATTACTCAAGGCCCATCCAGTTCGATAGTGCTGGGTTTCTTCATGACATTTCACCTTCAGCTGTTCCAGATTCTGCTCCTCCACATTCATAGCCAAAAGTTGTTAAATGCCAACACTGTGACTGAGTTGTCCATATGGAAGATCATTGTTTTGATCTTCATTCGTGTGAGCATTTCCATAAAACCACTCATTCTTCAAACAAATGCTTCAAAAACAATCCTTCTGTAAGAACAAAGATTCATCTTGGATGGATCTCTTGTTGGCAATGGACTTCAACATCTAAGAAGATATTTCAGCCATATGTCAGAACTTTTTATAGAGCATTAAACATTCTTGCAGTTGAGTTTTCTCCATCTTCTCACCTTGTATCTGACAGGGGGGGAAGTGATGGTCATCTACAAGCTTCAAATCCACATCAAGTGAGTTTGAACCACAACTCGCCATACCAGATTCAGAGTTGTAGCCAGAGACAAAGAGTCTATTGAGAATGCATTCAGTTGGTGGTCAACCTTAAACCATCTATGCAGGTTTGAGATTTCCCTTTTCAGGTTGAACTCCCCGCTCTTCAAAGAATTGGGGACACTTCCTCTAGCAGAAGACTTCATATTCTTGCCAGTTTTAGAAGAGTTCTAGGAATTGCATTAAGCACTCCAGAGTTGGTGGTCATCCTTAAACCATCGTAGGTTGAGACCTCCCTTTTCAAGTTGAGGTTCTCCCTTTTTATGCATGTTGCAGACCTCCCTTTTCCAGGTTGAAGGTCTCCCTCTTCAAAGCATTCAGAGCACTTCCTCTAGCAAAAAAATAAGCTTCATGTCAGATTTGGAAGAGTTCTGAGAACTACATTAAGCATTCCAATGTTGGTGGTCATTCTTAAACCATCTTCTTATGCCAATATTTCAGAGAACACATTCAGCGTAATGCTGCCATGCATTTTTGCACATTTTGTATTACAACTCTTTTCTTGGACTCATACATACCCCTTCGGATTAAGGGGGGAATGTTGGACACCTAATCCTTTAAGGGTTGGTGTGGAATGTGAGAAGTCAAAGGGACTCCAAGAGACCTTGGAATATGGAATCCAATAGTCACTACAATTTATTATAAATATGTATCATTGTGAATAATAATGCATTCAAGGTTTATCCTTCACACTCTTGTCTTTGCCATGGTTATCTTTAACAATTATTAAAAAACATTGTTACTAGAAAAAATACAACAATTAAAGAAAGCAAGTAAAGAATCATTATAAGTTAATAAATATTTATAAGGACACTTGGTAATTAGATTGTTATTAGAAAAAAAACATTGTTATTAGAAAGACAACGGTTAATAGAAAACTAATGATCATAGGTTAACAAATATTTAATGTTAAAAATAAGTATGATAATGAATAGAAATAAAATATTAATTATGAAAAAATACATATATTAATATTTTTTAGATAATTAATTTTTAATAATTTTAAACCACATAAAATTAGTCACCACAAATAACAAATTAGAAATTCAAATTCTAAAATTTAATATTTAATTTTGCCAAACTTTAATAAGCTTTAACCTAAACAAATTACAATATAATTTGCATTAAGCAAGTATAATAATATAAAAAAAATTATATCTCTTAAATTATTGCAAGTATAACAAGGGCTACTTAATTTAAAAATAGATTAATTAAACTAGAAAATAATAAAGAAAAAGATTTCATCACAAAAATAAAACAATTAATAAAATATTGTATGTCATTACCAAAAATTAAGAAATATGATTAACTAATATTAAATTAATATATATATATATATATATATATATATATATATATATATATACACTTTAATAGATATGTTTCATTTTTATTTATAAATATTTATGTGTTTATTATAGATATATATTAAAATTTATTTTTAATATAATAATAAATCATTTTAAATAGAAAATATAAAGTAAAAATCATAATTCATGAAATTGGGAATAACATAAAAGTAAAAAATTTAAATTAAAAATTAAATAGAAAAGAAATAATACTAAAAACAAAAAATAGTAACTAATAAAAATGGAGGTTACTAAAAAAACCCACCTCAACCAATCATTTTACAAATACATAAATTTAAATAATAATAATAAAAATAAAAATAAAAATAAAAAATGAATTAATACACTGTCAAAACAAAACTGAATGCTTAATACCATACCTACCACAATTATAATAATAAAAAAATTATATCTCTATAAAATAATTTAAAGATATATAAATAATATAATATTATATAAATAACATAAAACAGAACTGCTAAAATGTCTCACCTAAAGATTTGAAATTTTATAGAAAAAGAATAACATCTTATTAGGTTAACATTCAAAATGCTCACTGAAACAAAAATTATATATAATTTTATTATTCATTTTTTTATACTTAAAACTTATTGAGCAGGCAATAAGAGTAAAACTCTTAGCAAATCGATTCTAAACACCAAAACTCCAGAGGCCAAAAAATTAGTAATAGAACTTGCTTTGATATTGCTTGTATCTTCCTACAAATTTTTTTACAAAACTTTACATAAAAATATTTACACATTGTATAAAACTTAAAACTTAAACAAGGGAGTGAGACACCTGTTCAAATTAACTTTACATACAAGTATTTACACATTAATGTGTAAAACTTAAACAAGGGAGTGAGACACCTGTTCAAATTCTATCGAGAATAATGAATCTAAACATAAACCTCACTGTAGAAAACCCTTCGACCTGTCCTGTCATTTTGAAATTGAAATGCAAAATTTAACATTGAAAAGGTGGATCCAGCTAGTGTTATATATAACAAATTCAGAAGGGGAACTGATTTAGCGCACGGATGGCGGTGGCGGAGGCGGAGGCGAAGGGTTAGGACGAATATAAATGGTGCCCGGAGCAGCTATTGGCGTAGGAGGGCTCAGCGGTTGTCTCCTCTGACTTATTTTCACAGATCTATGCTGGTACCCATAATTGTTCGTCATACGCCCTAAATCTCTCATATTTCTGCCCTCCAAACGCCACGGATCCGCCTGGTCCATACCAATTTGGAGCTCCTTTCCTGCAGCCACAAAGTTCACCAGAGAGTAGAAAATCAATAAAAAGGCTAAATAACAGTCATTTTTTGTTAATGCAATTGAGCTTTTGAGAGATATGTTACCATCGTTGGAATGACCATGGCAGCCAATGGCTAGAGAAAGCAACAGAAAGAGCAATAGGTACACCGAATGAGGCATTATGAATGATGGTTTAATAATTATGACACTGCGCTTCATCTTCTCCCCACAGGTAACATGCTGCTATGCTACTCGTGCGTTTATATATAGGGAATCAAGGCACCGTGGTGGTAGTCAATGCGATGCCAGAACATGGCAATGCCCGTTGCCAAGTCAATCAATATTTCTTCTCCAAAAAACAATATAACGAAATATACATATTCAAATTCGCTAGCGTGAATTATGAGGGGGGCCGCTGCTTGTTTTTTTTAATGCCTAAAACAGCTTTTAAGCCTACGTAATCTTGTCTTGATTAGACTGCGAAGCCCGTGAAAACAACCTCTTGACCTAATCATTTGACCAGGCAGCTGCTTAACGGATGGATGGAACGCATGGAAATCACGCACGGAAAGCAGGCCGAATTGAATTTAACAGACTTAGGAAATATTATTTCAAAATTGAATGGAAGAAGTAAGGCCAATGTCATCAGTTTCAATATGAAAACTAATACCGACCATGTTAATCAGAATTGAATGTTGCAGTCGATTAAGTGCAGGAATACATCTAATTGTTTCAAAGGGAGTCGTCTATTGAGGTGGAAGAATTGTCTGGATTTGTTTGGATGGTTTAAATTGGTTGGAATTTTCATAAAAAGATTTTAAAATTTTTTGTAGAAGCAATGTTTAAATCATATTTTTATAATGGAAATGGATTCAGTACAGGGACATCTAAAATTATGAATTTTAACTTTTACTTCTATTTACACAAATGGACTTATTTGGATAGTTAAAATTGGCTGGAATTTAGGCAAAAAAGTTTCAAAAGATGTTGTAAAGACAATGTTTAAATCATATTTTTATGATGAAAATGGATTCAGCAGCGAAGGCACTTGAATGAGTGCACCTGACTTTTTCAAACTATTCGTAACTATGCGTGCAGTTGAATGAGTGCACGTGACTCTTTCAAACTATTCGTGTAGGGTTACCGTTTACTAGTCTAATTGTTATAATGGGTAAAATAGATTAATGCCAATGCAAGAGGGGGGAATGGTTCGTTTTGAAATTAATATGAATGAATGGTTGGTATCAAAAGTGATTAATGTCCCGCCATGATCATAGAAAGGGAGTGGCACAAAGAAGATAGGAAAATAGTGATATGATAATAAAAAAAATGGAGTGATACAGAAATAACAAAAGCATGATAGGAAGAAATAATAAAAGCATGATAGGATGAAAAAAGAGATTTGAGAAGTGTTATTTAGTAGCTAGTATTTGTTGCTCAATTTAAATATAGGGAAATTGAAATATAGATTGTTGGAAAGTGAAATTGTTATGAAATTATAATTTTATTTAGTGATAGGTTTAAGTTAGGGAATCAATTTTTTACCAACAACTAAATTAATATATCTATTGACTTAATTTTTGGGAAAAAATAATATATCCATTGTTATTGAAATTATGGCAATCTAAGTGAGTTTGTTTTGGGCTCACCGTTGTAATTAATAGAAATGGAGCAAAAATCAAAATCTTCATGAATTTTATTGAGATTCTAAAAATATTAATTTTCTATCATTTAAAAAAAATAATTAATAAGAATATTTAGAAAAAATAAGTTAATAACAATGTTTATTGGATAGTTTATATTTTAATTTTGAATTAAAATCATTACTATTTAAATAAATTTATTCAATATATTTAAAAATCTCAAAACACTTAACTTATACCATTTTAACCATTAAAAGAATATTTTAATATTTTAATATTAAATTTAAATTTAATAAAAACCTTTACATACAATTTTCATATATTTACACTTTTTTTTTTATTATACTATAAACTATAAACAAAATATAATGTAATAAGATAATCAAATGTAATTGGGCTAAAATAAATAAAAGATATTTGAATTTAATAAGGCTTGTGAATAAACAATATGTGGAATTACTTCAATCGGATGATTTTTTTTTTATAAAATTAGGTAAATATATAAATTTTCAAAATTTTTACAAACTAGTTATTTGTTGTGAACCTTAGAGGTTTAAGTTGTCTAAAACCATTTTGTATTCCATATAAAAAAACTTTCCTTTAAAATTATAGTTGGTAAAAAAAAGACAAACCAATTTGTATTCCAAATAACAAAATTCTCCTTTAAAATCATCCTTCCCAGAAAACAAGGGATTTTTTTGTTGTTGGAAAAAAGAAATCTCTGAATTAGAGGTGAGAGAGAGGCAATAAGCAAATCCAGGGCGAGAGAGGGGGAATAAGTTGATCCAGGGAGTCATGCGAAAGAGAAGGGCATCTTTGGGCGAAACTCAAGAGCTTTCACTAGAATGGACGAATCAATAAGTGATAACTTTTATTTTCCCACGAATTCCCTAGAAAAGAGAGTATTTGCATATATCTGTAGTGCAACAATTAGTACAAGAATAACTGCAAATTTTATATATCCTCATATTCATCTTTGTAGCTCCTAAATTACGTGAAAGTATAGCCTATAGATACCAGTTGAAAATAATTAAATTTTAAGAATAACAAATGTTGTAATACTTGACTCTGGACATAAGGGCAAGCTAATGGATGATAAAGACCGATTCAGAATTTGAAGCCAGTTCTTTTGGACACCTAGAGTTATGAGCGAATCCCAAATTCAACTTTGATACAAAGACAAATCCCAATCTCTTAACAACTCGAGCAATTTATATTGGTGTGAAAAAGAATGGTGATTTGGATGTTACATATGTTTTTAAGTAATTCATTAAAAATATAGTAACTTATCTAAATGTTGGCAATGATTTTATCTAGGGGAGCTAAATCCATAATTTTCAAACCAACTAGAATCTTTTTCCACTTCCACTTAGCCTAATATTTCTATTATAAAACACACAAAAAAAAACAGTAACCCAAAAAGAAAAGAAACAATAATAATTAGAAAAAAATTATATTTAATTTCTGAAAAAGTCCAAATTGTAATATTAAAATTTCACATCCAACTTTGAATGGATTATTTTATTTTATATCGATATGGATTTGATATGTTATGTTTTAATAGAAAATTAAAAATTAACAAATTTCTAATAAAATTTATTAGATTACAAATCATTTATAAAATCAAGATTAATATTGATTTTTTTATAGTTTTTTTCACAAAAAGCTTTTTAGAAAATCATAAAAAATCATGGGCTTTCTTATTTCCTTTTACTTATAAAAAGATCAAAAAGTTAAATAAAAAAAAAAACATAAAATTAAATAAAAGGGAAATAAAACTAAAAAAAGTTAGCAACTATTAAACTAGCAATTGTCCCAAAAGGTACAAAGAGAGGCTGATAGGATTATTAAATTGGAATTGTTGAATTTTTCTAGAAGAGTTAATTGGTTTGTGGAAAACCTTGTTTTCTTGGACTGGATCATTGTGCAATTACTTTTCTTTAGATGTTTTGTTTATATCTATATTACAAGGAACACATTGAATGTTTTATTTCATTTCTGCTATCCTTACTAATATCCTTTCCATGCTTTTTCTTGATCAATTTGATGAAATATTCCATTATCCTTTGGTCAAAGTCCTCACCCGCATATTAGTGTACATCCCAGTAAGTTCAAAGCTTAGAAGCCAACCAAAAAAGGCAATGACAACCACTGTGCACGTATTCAAATTCGTAATGTAAAACTGCCAGACAGAGTTTAGACAGATTACCTCCAAGATGGGTATTAACGTTTGTAGCCAAAACCTCAAAAACTCCATTGTCAATAGTCAGAACGCTGACATCAAATGTGCCACCGCCAAGATAAAAAACAACAATATTTTTCTCTCCACCCTTCTTGTCCAAGCCATAAGCTATTGTCGTAGCTATGGGTTCGTTGATAATACGAGCTACATTCAAGCCAGCAATAACACCAGCATCCTTCGTTGCTTGGCGCTGTGCTTTAGTAAAATAAGTTGCGCAAGCCCAAAAGTTAATAGTCACAATGCAGTCAACAATTGGTTACCCACAACCTCATAAAAAAAAAAGTTGAAAAGAAAGCATACCAGGGAGAGTCACCACAACATCCTTTATAGTCTTGCCAAGGAATGCTTCTGCAGTCTCCTTCATCTTAGTCAAAATCATAGCACTGATTTCCTCAAGGCTAAATACCTTTGTCTCTCAATCTCGTACCTAAGCTTGAATATAAGGTTTCCCATTTTTGTTCACAATCTTGTATGGTACCAGTTTCAAAACCTTCTGAACTTCTTTGTCTTCAAACCTATATAAAACAAATGTTTTCATTTAATTGTGCTCATCAAGTAAAAGTTTTAAATCATTTTCTTGAAGTTTGGACAGGGCAGAAATCAAATCTTGATCTGACCCCAACCAGAATGTTGCTCGACCCCTGACTTAACATGCCAATTTCATGACTGGCACCCTTGTGGGTTCAATATCAAGGAGAGAATTGGATTTGCAATAAATATAATTGTCTAATGAATGGGAAAATCAGAGATCAGAGTACTTACTTTCTCCCAATGAGTCTCTTCACATCAAAGATGGTTCGTTCGGCATCGCTCAAAACAAAGAAGCAGAATTTAAACCAAAATGAGGGGAAAGAAAATAGGATCTATGACTCGGCAATTGCAATGAGCTCCTTGCTGAGCCACTTCCACTTCGAAGGTGGCGTAAGCAAGTTGGCATACTGTTGGAGATCCTTGGTATCCTTGTGCATACTCTTGGTAGCCTTCTTCCTGGCCAGCACAAATACAACAACATCCATACCATCCTCATTCATATAAACCTCGATATTGACCTCATCCTTACAAGGCACTATAGAATTATACATCCTCGAGATCAGATCATGCCTGCTCTGAAGCTCCATGGTCGCCAACAAGCCCTGGCAATATCGGCACCCGCTGGCATAAAACTTGAAGACATTATGTCCTTCTTTCAGCAGCAGGGGGTGTCATTTCTGTCCTAGATACCTAATAGACTAAAAATTTTCTCAAAGATCTCGTCCTTCATTGCAAATTGTGCCGCCTAGGCTAGGGTGATCTGCTCATTTTGCCGTTGGCCCACGAAGTAATTGACAACAAAGGCGATCAGGAAAGTGACGCAAAAGAACTCTATGTAGTAAGACTGACGATCTGCGGGGGATCAGAGTTTTTGCATAACAGGGCCAGGTTCAATGCACAACAGAACTTGGAGGTGAAAAGAAGGCAACTCAACCGATATTTGGAAAAAGCAGTCAAAGTGCAGTGCATGCTTGCCAGAGGACACTTCAAATCAACAGTTGAAAGTGTCTCACTTGATCGAATAGAGCAGGGTAAAAGTGTTGACGATTGTTGATGCATAGGAAGGTCTATCGCCCTAATTAAGAAGTTACTAAAAGGCTCATAATAAGACCTCAACCAATCAATTTACAAATAAATAAATTTAAAAAATAATAAAAAATGATTTCCTAATGTTAAACTATAGATAAACGACATTTTTTTTGGTTAAAGACAAACTAATAGGGAGTCAAAGGCAAAATGAAATGCTTATACCATGCCTAATAAGATAAAAATAAAGTGATCAGTATTAAAGGCAATCAACATTAAAGTTAAAAACAAAAGAAGAAAAAAAAACCTTAAAAATTAATATAATCAATATTAAAAATAATAAATATGTTTTTAATTATTAATATTAAAAATAACAAATGTGTTTTATTTAATTGTAATTAAAGTTAAGTAAAAAATAAAATAATAAAGAAAAATATGATTTAAAAAAAAAATATTAACTATGTTAATTAATATTAAAAATAATAAATGTTAATGTATAAAAAATAAATAAATAAAAGAGTGATGTTACAAAAAAGAGGTTGTGAATAGGAGTGATATTAAGAAAAATAAGTGCAATAGTAGTTCCTGTTTTTACCACTAATTAATTGATCAAAGGTTATGCAGAGTGTAGAGAAAAACTTGCACAATGAAATATTTCAACAAATAACTTTCTATACAATCAAATCTTTTCTCACAGAGATCTCTGCACAATAAAATATTTCTGCACAATGAAAGCTCTTCACACAATGAAAGGTCTCTACACAATGAAATCTCTTCGCACAAAGCTCTACCACACAATGAAATCTCTGTGCACATAACTCTTCGCACGGTGAAAACTCTCCACGCAAAGCTCTATGGCTAATTAATTGATTAAAGGTTGTGTTCTCCACACCAAACACTCTACACAATAAAAGCTCTTGGCACAATGAAAGCTCTCCGCATAGTGAAATATCTTCTCACAAAACTTTTTGCACAATGAAAGAAATAGTCAACAAAGATTATTAAATGATTTGCATGTCATTCAAGGAATTAGATGCATGAAGCAATTTCAACAATCAATTCCATGTGCTTAGCTAAAGCTGCATCCATTCACAATATTCCACACAAGCTTGAACATGAGAGAAAATTCTGCATCTTGTTTAACACTTTTCCAGTGATGATTAAATGATCACATTGCATCCACCTACAATATTCTACGCACTATTTGCTACATGATAATTTCCCATTTCTCCCATAATTTGGATGTGGAGGAGAGCTATTTCCGCATAGCTTCCACACTCCATGTAGTATTGGTAATATTTTCATACTAAATTAATGCATATTTCCATTATGGTAGTGTGAAAAACAATATTGTTTATAAAATTTCTTCGCATAATGAAAGCTCTCTGCATCATGAAATATCTGGTAATTAATTGATTAAAGGTTGTGTACTTTGCAAAGTGAAATCTAATGAAAGATTTTTTTCATAGTGAAATATCTTCGCACAATGAATTAACTGATTAAAGATTGTGTGGAGTGCAAGAAAAAATTTCTAGAATCAAGAAATTTCATACGTGAACAAATTTCAATAATCAATTCCATGTCCTTAGCTATAACTATCCACATTATTCCACGCAAAATTCACTAAATGATAGTTACCCATCGCTGTCTAGTTTCACATCACATTTAACAATTTCTGAGTAATGATTCAATGTTCATGCTGCATCCATCTACAGTGTTCTACGTGCAATTTGCTAAACAATAATTTCTCGTTGCTTCCTAGTCTAAATATTTGACCATGAACTTGCTAAGTTATGCATATCTCCATTATAGAGTAAAGGGATGTACAAAGAGAAATATGTGCAGGAGAATATTAGTTCATTGTTTATGAAATCTCTCCACAAAAAAAAATAAATTTCAACAATCAGTTCTGTGTCCTTAGCTAGAACTACATCTATCCACAATATTCCAAAAAAAATGATAAATTATAGTTGCTCGTCACTCTCCAATTTAAATATTTCACGCATGAGCTTGGGTAGGAGAGCCAATTCCACATTTTTTTTAACAATTTCTCAGTAATGATTCAATGATCATGTTGCATCCATCCACAATATTCTGTGTAATTTGCTAAATGATAATTTCTCATTGCTTCTAGGTCTAAATATTTCACCATGAACTTCTTGTGAAATGGAAATGCAAATGCGAAGGAGAGCTAATTCCATCTAGCTTGCACACTCTGTGTAGTATTGGTAATAGTTTAGTATTAAATAATGCATATCTTTGTTATGTCGGAGTAAAGGGATGTGCAGAGAGTAATAAGTGTGGCAGAATCTTAGTTCATTATTTATGAAATTTCTCTGCACACTGAAAGCTCTTTGAACAAAATCTCTATTCACATAAAACTATGTGCACAATGAAGGCTCTCGGCACAAAGCTATCTGCATGGTGAAAGCTCTTTTCATAACAAAAAATTAGCCAACGAAACTAATTAATTGATTAAAGGTTGTGCATAGCGTGGAGAAAACTCGGCACAGTGAAATCTTATCTCAGATGACACTACATGATTTGCATGTCATTCGAGAAATCAAATGTACGAAACAATTTCTTGGTTAACAAATGATCCAAATTGGATCGTTATATTGTTATTCATCCATCTCTATGCATTTGGAGTGGAAAAAATGGAGGAATCAGCTCACAACACCGTTTTTACAGGTGGGATACAGTTTGGTGAAACGGGGCCTAAAACCTTCCAGGAGCATTTTGAGGCATCAAATGACATTTTTAGGGTTTAAAATTTGCCTCTTTAGCTACAAACCTTTTCATGCTATTCTACACACAAATACCTTTCCAACAACGCAAGAATCACGTCAATTAAAGTCCATATGCAAAAGTTGTGCCACTCAGAAGTTGACAATCCTGTTTTCACACCTATAGTTTAGGAGGATGTCACTTCAATCCCCATTATTCATGGAAAATGGCTAGCCATGTGTTTGTGATGTAAAATACTCTATAAGATTCTAATTTGTAACTCTAGTTAAGAGTTTATGTAGTCAAACTTAACCACTAGTGGGCTATCATGGTGTGCTATAACCGGGCCACTAGGAGGAAGAGGCATTCCTTTTTTTCAAGAACATTTTGTTCCATAGACGAGCAAAGATAGCCATGAGAGATAGGAGGTAGAGCACACAAAGAGCACATGTGCATTGTAGCATCCCAAGAGCCACAGACATTACTTCTTTGTACTTGCAACCATATTTCTAGACAGAGAAAGAGAGTGAAACGACCTCACCTTCCAACTGGGTTTTCTCCCTATAGGGTTTCCCAAAGAGCATATTTTATGTCTTGTGTGTGTGCTTATTTTTTCGTTCTCTATTTTTTTGTATAATTTCCATTCGCATGCATGCACTAATTATAGTTAAATCCACATATCTTAAAGTTTAATAAGTTGTAATAGTGTAGATTTTTTAGAATTTTAATATAATATTATTAGATCTGTTGTGACGAACTGTCTAATGGAATATCCATAGTAGTTTACAGATCAACAAAAATTTCAACAATCAATTTCGTGTACTCATCTAGAGCTATATTGCATCTTGTTTAATGGTTCCTTTGAAATGATTCAATGTTCATTTTGCATCCATCTACAATATTCGATGCACATTTTGCTAAATGATAATTTCTCAATGTGCTCCAGCCTAAATATTTCACCATAGGCTTTCTGTGAAATGTAAGTGTCCAATGATGTTCCATACTTTCGCATGTTATTATATAGTATTGGTAATATTTGAATACTAAATAATGCATATCCCTATTACGACAAAGTAAAAGAATGTGCATAAATCATTTTTTACGACTAAATATTTGTTCACTTTTTTTTACACTTCCCTATATGTTACCCATCCACATGTAGTAACAATCTAGAATGCAGATTACTAAATATTGAAAAGTTACACATTAAAGCATTGCACAATTCGTGTTTTTTCTCTAATAGTAAAATTAGTAAACAATAACTGGAATGCTTAATCATGATATGCGCTTACCAAGTGAAGTTTTCTCTCTGCGCATTTCACATAAATCTAATTTCAAAACTATATCATATTATGACTTATATAAGTGTGCTTATATTAAGGTGTGAAACAAGCAACGTTGATACATTGTGCCATGCACTTAAAGATTATAGGGATTTTTAGTACACTTGCCTCTTTCATTTCATATATGCAAAGGAACTAGATATAGGATATCCGAATGAGGGGCATTGTATTGTATGTCGGTTAGGATTTGGCATTGTGATGCAAGAGCATTGGCTCTCAAAGATCAAGCTCGAAGTATCTAGTCGAACCTAAAGGTCTAGACGTTAGCCAAGAAGGGGCCATTGTAAAATTTCATGTAAAACAATCTTTATTTCTTAGCAAGCATAGATAGGGAATCATTTAGTGGTTCATTTAAAATTAAGGCTAGCTTAGCCATTATTAGTTTTAAATTAGGCAAGCAGATTAAGTTAGGATTACTTAGGAACTAGTTTGAAGAAACTGTTGAGCAACTCAAAAGTAACTGAGGAACAGTTCCTCAATTGCAAAGAAATTGCTAATGATGTATTGAAAAGGAAAAAAGAGGGAGGTGGGAGAGGTTAGATAGAGAGAGAGATAGAGAGAGAGTTAGATTTTTAGTTGTGTTTGTAAGCCTATGGGCAGATGATGATCAGAGGCCACTAATTAGAAGATCAAGCCGAGAAGAGACACAGAGTCTCATCATGTAATTGTTTATTGATATATGTATAAGCACAGAGATTCAATTATAAATTATATAAGTGTGTGTTGAGTATCGAATGGTGAGTGAGGAGTGAATTAGAGTATTCTGTATAGCATATGTGTGCAGGCAGAGTTAGGCAAACACACAAAGGGAAGAATTATGAAGAGGATCATAACGGAGTGTCAAATCCATTAGAAGGGTCAAAGACAAAGCTTAGGAGAAAGTGCACAGTGAAAAAGCCGAGGGACCAGAACTTTGAAGAGACCCGCAGCCACAAAGAAACGCTGAAGAAATAGCGTAAAAACATAAGTAATTGGAATAGCAGAGAAGTGAAGTATCCATGCACAGTAGCTGTCAAATCAGGAAGATCAATGGCCGGGATTAAGTTGTGGGGGTGTAACAATTGGGATAGCAATGCATTCTTTCAAAGGGAGGAAGCGAAGTGCGATTGCGACATGCGATGTATAGCCGGACCCAAAACCCTTATCAAATGTGACCAAGAACCGATCGGGTCCGAAATACATGTTGGATCAGAGATGCGATAGATTAGAGGCATCGGCGATCAGGAATCGAAGGAGGAGCCACGCAGCGGAAGCTTCAATATGGAAAGGCTGACCCGACGATCTTTATGAATGCGGGTGTAAAATAACTGACATCCAGCCTTATGTGTTTTGGGTCATGATTTCATGCATTTTCCTTTGTATTCGGTAAAATGTTGTGCCAAGTCTTTCAAGGCTTAAGTGGTGTTAAACGATTCCGATAGTAGCATATTGGAGTTGGAGGGGTGATCGAGTATACATGTGGTACGACCACGGTAACTTGTGATGAGCGATTGTGATAAAGGTAATTCTCAGAAAATGTGCAAAGGCTTATGAAGGGCGGAGAAAGGTATGTTTGTGCATGTTTTTACGTGTATTTTATTATAAGAGAATTACAATGGATTAAAGCGCCGATAAAAGGGTTTTTCCAATTATAACCCAAAGTTATAAAGTGGTTTTGGATATATGTGTGGCATGGGGACTAACAAAGGTTTGTGAGGATTTAAAGAGTCCCGATAGTGAAAGGAATGAAGGATTAGACTATATGGTCAGCTTAATAAATGTTTCCATATAAGTTCTAATGAAAGGGGCCTTAACCTATTTTTGATTATAATGAATCTTTGACTGGAAGGTCATATAATTCCTGGGCAGAAATGGTTTATGCATGGTTTATATGCATACTATGGGTAAAGCAGGGGTAACCCTGCATCAATTGGTATCAGAGTAGTTAAAGCTTTTTGAGGAAACTTAGCAGGTTATGTTTTTTGAAGAAAGAAGACAGACAGGAGGTCTGTAGAGGAAAAGAAATCAGATTATAAATCTGAAAAGGTGGAGGAAAATGTAGAAAGGAAAGTTAGATAGTAAAATCTAACAAAGCAACGATTGATTTCTTGGGAAGAATGAAGATCCATTTGAATGTTGAAGAGTGGAAGCAGACTGCCTTGTGAAATCATGCAGGTAGTGTTTTATGTTAACTCTGGTTTGAATTTTACAGGTTAATGACAGATTAAAGATTGATAGCAACAGACAAACAAGGAAAGTTGTATGTGTTCTAAGGAACAAAGTGAATGAAAGACTCTGGAAAAAAAAAAAGTAGTAGTGAACCTGAAGAATCCAATTGAAGGTTGGACAGAGAGGATAAGAGTATTCTCAAAAGGGAACTGAGAAGCAAGCTTTTGAAAGCTTGGGAATGGTCTTTGTTTTAAATATCATTGATATGCAGGTAACAACAATTAGTGAAGCATCTCAGCAAGAAGATCACAGCCTTAAGAGCAGTGATGAAGGAAGCCAGTAAGGGTTTCTAAGAGAGTGTGGCTAGAACCTAGTATTTTAGTTGTGATTGAAATACAAGAGGACAATTGTGTTCTCTAAGGTGTAGATGAGTTGAAGCCTAGAAGGAGCAGAGAGAAGTGCTCAAAGGAGGTTCTAGAGATAGAGAACCAAGTACTTGCCAAAAGACCAAGTACAGAGGAAAGCTTGGTGAGGTAAGTTGCAACAAGGAGGACTTGTTGTTGCGGAGGCTTTAGTGTAGCTCATAGTGAATGAATGAGGAACTCATAGAGAGAGGAGAAGAAGATGGCTACTGATAGTCATAGCAGAGGTTCTGAGGAAGACCACAGTAGAAGAAAAGTGAAGAAAGAAGATGCCAAGGCAAATGGCATATGGAAGCAGTTGACTGATGAAGAATATGAGAGGGAGAAGGCTAAGATAAGAGTCCATCTTGAAGTACTGATGGAACTGTTACAGAGGAAAGAGAAAGACCAAAGGTATGGTTATATAATGAGAAAGAAGGTAAAATGGCATAGGCTACAAAAGAAGAGAGAGCAGTAGGTGAATACTCAGTTAATAGAGGAGCTTAGGAAGCTTGAGATGGATGTTCAATTGAGGTCAGAGAAGCTCAAAGGAGTTGAACTTACACAAAAAAAAGTTGCTAGAAAAAGTTCCTTGTGAAATTGAAGATGGAGAAATGATATCCAAAACATCAGTTGACGCTATTCAACCTTATGCTTTTGAAATTAACAATTTGTGTATATTTGCAGATGTAATACAGGATGATGGACGATCTTTGGGTATTGTCAAAGAAGAGGAAAAGGAGAGACAGAATTTGAATTCTGTTTTAAAGAAGAAGGATGAGACAGTTAGGTCTCATGAGGAAGCTTATACACAATTGGGGGAGAATATTGCTTTTCAGCATACTGCTAAAGTTGTAAACAGAGGGAGTTTGGCTTATATGGGTAGCCAAAATCAAGTAGAAGAGAAGGAAGATGTCAAGCATACAAATTTAATGCTTGAAGAAGCTAACAGAGAGATTTTATTGTTAGAAAATCTGTTAAGAGAGTTTAAGTCAAGCCATGAATTGAGACCTCAGGTAAATGATTTAAGTTTTAGTAATTTTGATGAAGAAATGATTTTTTTGAAGAATGCATAGGTAGAGATGTGAATGAGGAAGTTTCAGTCAACCTAGAAGGATAGATGAAAGTGCCACATAATAGTGACAAAGAGAAGGATAGAAATGTATAGGAGGATGGGACAAATATGTCTCATGCTAAAGAAGAATTAGTCCTAGAACTGAAGGATACTGAACTGACTACCAGGATTAGTCAAGGAGCTGAAGGACAACTATGGAATGTTGTCAAGGAAAAGGAGGAGATTTATGCTGGAATTGATAAGCAGCATAGTGATGAGGTGTTTGAAAGGAATCAGGTAGAAAGTGAATTGCTGAACTATTTGTTGGAAGCATCTGAGCATGAGAAAGGGATTGCAGACATTGACAGAAGAATGTCTCAAGTTTTGAATGAGACAAAAGCATATATTAGTTTGCTAAACCATGTTATGTTAACTAATATACAAAGTAATGTGAGTGAATATGTTATTGTAGTCAGGGAATTGGAGAGCAGTTTACTTTTTGAAAGTAAATTTGTAGACAAGGAGCAACAATTGGATATTGCATAGGAAGATAACTTCAAGGATACTCAGGAAGTTTGGGTGGCAACAATATCTACAACAATATCTGGAGCAATCTCAAGAATAATAATAGAAGTTGAAGTAGAAAAAGATGAAGGAAGTAATCAGTAGTTTAAATATGAAAGGACAACGTGCAGTGAGATGCAGTGGCAGAGTAATAAAAGCAAGATTTGTTATCAATAGAGGATTGAACTGCAAGAGGCCATAGATGAACTATGGGATTTGATGTGAGTACCTAAGGAAAGCTACGGCAGAGCCAACCAAGTAATTCATTGTAAAGTTGGATGGAGGGTGAAGAATGTTGAAGGTGAAGATAGCGAAGCACTACAACATAAGGTGTAAGACTGGAAGGTTACAAGCAAAGAGATGAAGACAGTGAAGCTTATGGACAACAAAAAACAAAATTTTTGGACCCTAGAGGTTTTCCATTTAACTTATGAAGGCACATGATTAGGAGATCATGAATGTTTTCAACTTTGGTAGTCTGATGCAAGAGCATTGGCTCTCAAAGACCAAGCTCGAAGAATCTAGTTGGACCTAAAGGTCTAGATGTTATCCAAGAAGGGGCCATTGTAAAATTTCATGTAAAACAATCTTTATTTCTTAGCAAGCGTAGATAGGGAATCTATTTAGTGTTTCATTTAAAATTAAGGCTGGCTTAGCCATTATTAGTTTTAAATTATGCAAGCAGATTAAGTTAGGATTAGTTAGGAACTAGTTTGAAGAAAATTGTTGAGCAACTAAAAAGTAACTGAGGAACAGTTCCTCAACTGTAAAGAAACTGCTAATAATGTATTGAAAAGGAAAAAAGAGAGAGGTGGGAGAGGTTAGATAGATAGAGAGAGAGAGAGTTAGATTTTTAGTTGTGTTTGTAAGCCTATGGGCAGATGATGATCAGAGGCCACTAATTAGAAGATCAGGCCGAGAAGAGACAGAGAGTCTCATCATGTAATTGTTTATTGATATATGTATAAGCACAAAGATTCAATTCTAAATTATATAAGTGTGTGTTGAGTATCGAATGGTGAGTGAGGAGTGAATCAAAGTATTCTATATAGCATATGTGTGCAGGCGGAGTTCGGAAAACACACAGAGGGAAGCATGATGAAGAGAATCATAACGGAGTGTCGAATCCATTAGAAGGATCAAAGACAAATCTTAGGAGAAAGTGTGCAGTGAAAAAGCCAAGGGACTAGAACTTTGAAGAAACCTGAAGCCACAGAGAAATGCTGAAGAAATAGCATAAAAACATAAGTAATTGGAATATCAGAGAAGTGAAGTATCCATGCACAGTTGTCATCGTATCGAGAGGATCAAGGGTCAGGATTAAGTCGTGGGGGTGTAACAATTGGGATCGCATCACATTCTTTCAAAGGGAGGAAGCAAAGTACGATTACGACATGCGATGTATAGCCGGACCCAAAACCCTTATCGAATGTGACCTAGAACCCATCAGGTTCAAAATACATGTGGGATTAGAGTTACAATAGATAGGAGGCATCGGGGATTGGGAATCAGAGGAGGAGCTGCACAGTGAAAGCTTCGATATGGAAAGGCAGATCCGACGATATTTATGAACGTGGGTGTAAAATAATTGACATCCAGCCTTATGTGTTTCAGGTCGAGATTTCATGCATTTTCCTTTCTATTTGGTAAAATGTTGTGCCAAGTCTTTCAAGGCTTAAGTGGTGTTAAATGATTCCAATAGTCGCATATTGGAGTCGGAGGGGTGATCGAGCATACATGTGGTATTACCATGGTAACTTACGATGAGGGATTGCGATAAAGGTAATTCTCGGAAAATGTGCAAAGGCTTATGAAGGGCGGAGAAAGGTATGTTTGTGCATGTTTTTACGTGTATTTTCTTATAAGAGAATTACAATGGATTAAAGCACCGATAGAAGGGTTTTTCCAATTATAACCCAAAGTTATAAAGTGGTTTTGGATATATGTGTGGCATGGGGACTAACAAAGGTTTGTGAGGATTTGAAGAGTCTTGATAGTGAAAGGAATGAAGGATTAGATTATATGGTCAGCTTAATAAATGTTTCCATATAAGTTCTAATGAAAGGGGCCTTAACCTATTTTTGATTATAATGAATATTTCACCGGAAGGTCATATAATTCCTGGGAAGAAATGGTTTATGCATGGCTTATGTGCATACTGTGGGTAAAGCAGGGGTAACCCTGCGTCACATTGACTATAGACAAATGCGCTAGCAATGCAAAGAGTAGGATTTGTGGGTGAAAGCATATGTCCAAAGAGAAGCGAGTCCAGTGAAGGAGAGATATTGAATATAGATAGATGAGCTAGCAATCCAGAGTGTAGTATCTATGGGTGAAAGCATATGTCTAAAGGCAAGAAAGTGCGGAGGAGGAGATGCATATATGACACAACTTTGAAGTAGGTTTTAGTGAAAGAAAAAAGACTAGTGAACATTGTTTCTGAGTGTGAAAATGAAGGGAATCAAAGAGCTAATGCATATGTTACAGTTGTACATATTGTGCAACTTTGATTTTAGGTTGTAAAGTGTATTTTTTGCATTTTCTCTATACAATATTACAGATGAGAGAGTAAATAGAAAACACCTCTCAACAAAGTTATCATTGTCTTAACTAAAACGATTTTTCTTAGTTGACTAGTTCAATACCATGTTATACTATTTTCACTCCATTCTCACTTTTCATGATATTTCAAATTAGCATCATGTATAGGATAGTGGATTTTGATTGTGTGGAATGAGAGAGTGCAAGAGAAACATAATAAAATATTTATCCGTCCTTCTGTTTTCTGTAGAATGGAATCTATTAAAATATAAAGATCTGCCATTAGAAATTGTATTCTTCAGAGATCTATGTCTTAGATCCAAAACTGTTGTCAAGCATTCATTTTCATTTTATTCAATAACGCAGCATCATATATAAAACAAAGTCTCAAAGCATATGTTTTAAAACATATAAAATACGTTATCATAAAATTGATACAAAGTTAGATAGTTTTAAATGGAAAATAGTTACTGTACTTCATTTTAGAGATAGATAATACTTCAAAGCTTGTTTAGCTAATTAAAGGTTCTGTCACACTCAAATAATACAGATTCAACACACTAAATCATATTCAAAACATAGGCATAAAAAATAAACTTGCTCAACAGAATTACAATTGTAATATCAACATTTATTTCATTGTACACATAAAGGGTGTGTGGGAAACATGCATAATTAAAACGAAGTTTGATCAATGTGTGGAATGCGACAGTGCAAAGGAATTACAATGAAAAGTTTCTCTGGGTTTTCATATTCCACAAAATGAAATCTATTTAATTCTGAAGACATGGTGCTAACATTCTATTATTCAGAGATGTATGCCTAAGATCCAAAACTATTGTCAAATGTTCAATTTCATTTTAACCAATAACACAACATTGAATATAATAGAAAAGCTCAAAGCATATGTTCGAAAAATTATAGAAAACATTATCACAACATTGATAGAAGGTCATATAAAGTAACAATTGTATCCAAATTATAATGTTAATGGCCATATCCATAATTCAAATGTATACGAGATCATATTCAAAACATAGTCATAAAAGACAAAATTGTTGAATAAAGCCAAAATTATAGCAATGAGAACTGAAAAGTAAATGCGTTTATTAGAGTAGAAACTAGGATTGTGCTTCAGTGAACCATAACACTAAAAAATGAATTTGCAACAACAAATAATATTTTTTATACAGTAATTAGCAAATGTCACCATAAAATAATGAACAAAGCTAAATTATCTAATATTAGCTAACATAAAATCAAATGTGGAATGATTTTAGAACACTTACACTATGCAATAGCATTCGTTGTGACCCTACTTCTGTTACATGTGTTACAATTTCATTATTTGTTCAATGTATTTTTAATATAATCCATGTTAGGAGCAACCGTAATTTCCTTTTTCACATTTTTATTGAATATCTCTTTTTCAAAATTTCTAGCTTCTTCATGCATCTCGACAACTAAGACAGAGTTATGCTTGTTGAATTTAACAAAAGTAATTAGCCATTTGGTAATTTGTTTTGTACTAAAACCAACGATGCTATCAAATTCCATTGCCATTGTCTGTTTTAGTCAATCAAATTTAGATTTTAATGTGTCTCTTGAAATTAATTTAGAATTGGACAAGATGCACAAATCATTTAAACATTGTATAATTTTTATCACCCTAAGATAAACATCACTCAGGAATGATTTCCTCAAGTGTATTGATTCTCTCCGACTATCCAACTTCTAATTTCTTTATTCAATTAGCATTTATAAGTTCTTAGTTTTTCTTCTCAATATCATAGAGTAACGTAAGCCTCTGAGTAAGAGAAACTAAATAATTGTTAATGAATTCCTTGTCTTCCTCAATATTACTATTAACCAAATTAACAAATGTCCTAATTTTCTATTGCTAATGCTTAAGTCGAAAACGGCTTTCCATGCATCATCGATAATTTCTAATCTTTTGCATATGTTATTGATGATATGTGACTTGACTGCATTAAGCAAAATGACAATTTTTTTAGATGTTTGCGGTTATGCAGTAAGAGAACTTGATAATGATGGTGACCCTATTTCCAGTGGAGTCATTAATAGAGGAAACAAATTTATAATGTCTTCTAATTCTTTTGATCTCCTTTCCAATCTCATTTTTTCTGTAGTCAATCCGTCAATAAACTCAGTAATTGCATCATTGATAGATTGATGAAATACCATGAGCCTCTTTGTGTCAATGCCATACAAATCAATATTCATTTGATCTTAATTAATAATCTTTTTATTTTTGAACTTTTACCTTTTCAAATATTAATTTTCTAGTAGTGTTCTCATATTTTTCATTTCCTAATGTGATAGGATGTTCATCGAAAATAGTGACCTCTTCTGCAATCTGCTCCATTATCTTCTGATTCTTTTCTAAATAATAAATAACCTATTCATTTGGTACAATGTGATCATTTTCCACGTCTACAACTTCTTGAGTGCTTTATCTATTTAAATAAATTTTAGATTTGGCTATTTAAACCATTTGCGCTTTATCTGGAAAGTAATTATGAAGATACCCTTCATCATCTCAATGACCTGATAGCTCACCATGAACTAGTTTTCCAATGCCAAGAGTTTTTGTCATTCCTAGATTGGAGGATAAGGTTGCACTAGTACTGGTTGTGGAAGTTGGATATTGTTGTCTAATATTTATGCCTTTTTCCCTGTGTTTTGCTTCCCTGATAATGCTAGTCTCTTGAGTAATTTTTTCAGCATCCATAACCGATATTTGATATTTGATTCTCTACAAATATTGTAAATGATCTACTGTGTAAACTTATTTTGAATTAGACAAAGATTTAAACAAACTATTTTCTTGCACATTATGAGATGTGGAAATTGCATTGGTTTTTTTCGGATGCAATTTAGGTTATTAGTGGAAGTCATCAAATATAATCTGTCTTGTATCACTAACAAAGAAAATGAAAATAGCAAAGGGAAAAGAGAAAGTAATGATAATTTGATAGAATGGAGTGTGTATTTCATGTGATAAAGTTGATAAGATGGAGTGACTATTGCATTTGTTGAAGCATTTATTGGAGTTCCTGTGTTCATAAGGTGCAAAAAGAGAAAATAGAATTTTCTAGACAGATTTGTAAAGAAAGAAATACCTTGGAGAGAAATATGTGAAAGAACCTGAGCAATTTAGAAAATCAATTGTTGAATAAAGTTGACTTCGCCTAGCTGTGAGCCGGGGAAAGTATTTTCTTGACACAATTTCAAGCACTTGTTTGCTACAACATTCATTAATTCACTACTGCAAATGTCCTTGTTTGTTTTCTTTTCTGTTGATAGTTCTAGATACTACTTAGTTAATTGTATGAGTGAAAATAACTTGTTTCATTTATTTTGTTACTTATTTTTTCTCTCAAATCTTATGTAAGTTCGCAATTTTCCACTCCAGTCCAAATTACTTGCCGTTACTATTTCTCACATGGAAACTGCTACATATGGCACTGACAATAAATAGCAATTGAAAAGATAAAAGCCAACATTTACGAGAAGTAATGGAAATAAATATTGATATTCCAAAGCCATCTTGTCCACTTCACATTTTTCTCTTGTTTTAATATCATTGAAATATGTGTCATTAGAAACAGGAATTTGTGATACAAAATAAGTATGAATTATTTGTGATTGCTATAATTAGCTTTGAAATTGTCAATAATAACTGTAAAATGGCAAATAAATATTCTGCTCAGACATTCTCAACTACTTGTACCACGAATTGATTTGGTGGTTGAGATGGTCCCTACCACCAAATCAATGTCGATTCATTTTATTTTGATATTGAAATACCAAAAACACTAAACGAAACTTGATTTATGAATAATTTGATACACAATTTTCAAGATCATGGTACAAAGCTAATTGTCATAACACGATCCAACTGGCTATGTACACATTTTACCATGATTTCTGATAGAAGTTTTTGCCTGCTAATGGTATCAATCATGACTTAAGAGTCTATGCCAACAATTGTTACACCTATTTTTCTTATCTGCTACCGGATTCAAATCTAAAATATATATTTCTTGACACTCTTAAAAGTTTCAATAAATAGCAATTGAAAATACCAAAGTGAATGTTAACAATAGGTGGTGAAATAAATCTTGAAATTTGAAAATTATTTCATTCTTTTATTTTGATAACTATTATTGCTTTAATATCATCGACATACATGTACTAAGTAGCATGAATTTACAAAATAAAATAAATAAAAATTCTTTGTGATTAGGACCATTGTTATACAAGATGTCAATGCAACGATACAAAAATATTGTGTGCAGATGCAATGACTTAGCTCTAACACAAAATGATTCCATTGTTCTATTAATATGGTATATGCGACGTTAGTTATTCATTTTTCAATTTCTTTGACATATATTTGATGCAAGGTACACAATGGACTGATTACAATTTGATTAGCTAAAAAAATACAAAAGAAATTTACATTTAATCTTGTAATGAAAGTCCTTCATTAATTATCTTATTGACGTCGAAACGTATCCCCAAACATGGTATCAATTTGTGCCATCAAGAAATATGTGGAGTTGTGAAACACATGATGTAAAGGTTCTTTCACATATAATCCTTTTCTACGTAGTCATTATCCCGTACACACACCATCCTCCACACAATAAAAGCTCCGCACATGAAAACATAATAATATTAATTGAAGATTTATTCAGTCCCACTTCCCCCCTAGTTGCATATACCAAAATGTAAATTTAGTTAACCATTATTGATTAGCAAAAAATTGTTGTGCGGAACAAATCTGCGAACAACTTAACATCTATAAAATATGTAAAAGTTATTTGTACTCACAATAATTGCTTTGTAGAAAGTAGATGTATTAAAAATGTGAACGATGACGGAAATTTATACGAGGATGCAAATTTTTTGCCGCTAGTGCAGAGATTCAGAAGTTTGCACACCAGAAAAGCTTTGCACTCCACACTCCCCACTTTTCTCTCACCCTTTTTGCTTCTACCACATTGTGCTATTCTCCTGTTTCCAAATTTCACACAATGAAAGCTTGCTTCGTAATTGTGTAGAGGGATAAGACACACAAATTAACTGATATATAATATTGATGAGTATTTTCTCAATATTAGTTTTCCGACTCCACTTAATGAAATGCAAAAACATATTGTTGAATGGCTACATGTCTGAAGATGCGTAAAATAGGTAATTATGAGTGCCAAGTTGTAGAAAAGGCTTTCAAAATATCAATATCGACATTTTTGCTATTATAGTTACTTCCACTTCTCAATAAAACCTTTGACTTCACCACAAGACTTATCACAATGAAAACGTAAATATTAGCAACTATATCAATTTGTTATTGTAAATGATTGGTCTGTTTGAGACACTTTAAAAATCAATATCAAAGTATAATTTTATTAATATCCTAAAACTCATTCTATTTCGGTTAACTAAAGCTCTCCTACCAATACGATGTTATGATTGGAAGGATGGATATGCGGAAGCACGAAAGTGCGCATGAGGAAAATCGAGAGAGTTGTTCAATAATAGTCAAATTTTATTATCATAATGTACGCTAATTTTTGGTTGCACAAGTCCAAAATCTATGAAATATGCATAAGTGATTTACAGATTGTGTCAATGTGCAGAAGTGTTGTTGTCTTTTCATTATGAGTACTCTTCGTTGCACTCTCATATATTCCACTGTTTTTGTTAGGCCAGGTAGTAACTCCACAAAATTCAATTCATTATCTTCCTTTAGGTTGGTCTTTATTATATACATGAGGGAGACTGTTCACTTCATCTCCTGATGACTGTTCATATTACTTATTTATTTATTTACATTATATTCACCCAATCCTGATGATTAGGTGTCAACATTCCCCCCCTTAATCTGAAGGGATGTTGGTGGCTCCGAGCATCATTCTGAATCGTTCAAGCTTTTCTCTTCCGAGTGCTTTGGTGAAGATGTCGGCAATTTTCTCATTAGTGGAACAATGACAAAGATGGATTGTTTTGGCCTCAACATAATGTCGAATCAGATGATATTTGGTATTGATGTGCTTCGTTCGATCATGGAACTTTGGGTTCTTGGCCAACTTTATTGCAGAGGTATTGTCAATCATGAGTGGAGTTGATTGTACTTGTTTTACCTGCAAATCTTCAAGAATTTTCTTGAGCCACACAATTTCTTTTGTTGCTTCAGCTGCTGCCATGTATTCTACTTCTGTTGTGGAATCTGCTGGAACTGATTGTTTGCGTGATCTCCAAGAGACAACTCCTGATCCAAGACTTATAGCATATCCTGAAGTAGATACCCCAGTTTATTTGTCTCCATCAAAGTCTGAATCAGAGTATCCAATCAAACTGAAGTCATCCACCTGTGTATACTTGATTCCAAAGTCTTGAGTTCCCTTCAAGTACCTTAGAACTCTTTTTGTAGTAGACCAATGTCCCTCACAGGGCTTTTACATAAACCTGGAGAGGATTCCAACAACAAACGAAATTTCTGGTCTGGTAGTAGTTAGGTAGTTGAGACTTCCTACAAGCTGTCTATACTTTGTTGCATCCTCAAATTCTTTTCCTTCAATAGATGTGAGCTTTAAGTTTTGTTCCATTGGAGTAGTAAGAGGATCACATTCTGTCATGCCAAACCTGTTCAACAGATATCCAATGTATTTCTTTTGAGAAAGAAATATGGACTTTGGATGTTAGGTTACTTCAATACCAAGATAGTAATGAACATAGCCCAAATCAGTCATTTCAAAACTTTTCCCCAATTCCTTCTTTATGGATGCAATGTAGCTTTCATTGTTCCTTGTCATCAAAATATCATCTACATATACTACAAGATATACAACTGTTTTGCAAACTTTCTTGATAAATAAAGTTGCATCATCAAGATCATAATGTTTGAAATTGAGTTTCCGAAGATGCTCAGTTAGTTTTTCATACCAGGCTCACGGTGCTTGTTTGAGGCCATACAAGGACTTCACAAGTTTGAATTCTTTATGTTCATGTCCTTTCACAACAAATCCTTCAGGTTGGGACATAAAAACATTCTCTTTTAGATCTCCATTCAAGAAAGCAGTTTTTACATCTATTTGATGGACTTTCCAACCATTCTGAACTGCTAGGGAAAAGAGTGTCTAGATGGTAGCCCATTTTGCTATGGGGGAAAAGGTATCTTCATAATTGACCCCTTCCTTTTGTACAAAACATTTTGCCACAAGCCTAGCTTTGTGCTTGTCAAGTGAGCCATCAGCTTTATACTTGTTCTTGTCGACCCACTTGCAACCAATTGGTTTGGTTCCTAATGGAGGATCAACCAACTTCCAAGTGTTGTTCTTTATGAGGGAATTATACTCCTTTTGCATCGCTTCTTTCCATTCATCATGAGAAGAAGCTTCTTTGAAGGAAGTTGGTTCAAAACCTGTAGACAAGTTAAATTCACAATCATAAGAAACATCCATATCAACAGGTGAATTAGAGTCATCTACATTACCTCCATTTTGCCGGTTTGAATTTCTAGTTCCGGTCTTTCCAACCTCATTAGGATGAACACTTTCAAGTGTCTTTGTTAGCCACTTTGGGGGACCTTTTTTAGATGGTCTAGGCTGCTACACTGATTGAGTTGGGACTGAATCAAGATTGAGTCTCCCAATTCTGTCAATCACATCACTTAAAGCATCATCCGTTGTTGGAGTTTCATGCAGGGGAGAGTGTTCTTCAGAAGAAGATTCCACATGTTGATCTAGTATAGGAATCCCCCCTACAATATGTGGAATTTGATTATCAAATTCTTGAAATGATTTTGCTTTTGCAAATCTATCCAAGTGATCAAGTTGCCGCTCAACAACATTTCCAGTTTTGGATGATTCAAGAAAAATTACATCTCTAGATACAACAAACTTTTTATTTACTTCATCATAGAGACGGTATGCTTTGGAGGTGTTTGAATACCCCAGGAATATACACTTATGACTTCATGCACCAAGTTTGTTTCTATGTACCTTTGGTATCAAGGCATAACAAGGGGAACCAAAGACCTTGAGATGCTTTACCGAAGGAACATCTCCATACCACATTTCATATGGAGTCTTGTTTCTGATAGCTTTAGATGGACATCTATTCTTTATATATGCAGCATATAGAAAAACATTAGCCCAAAACATTATCTTTACATTTTTGAAGAAGAGCATGGATCGTACCATATTTAAGATTGTCCTATTCATTCTTTCAGCTACACCATTCTATTGGGGATTATAAGGCACTGTTGTTTGATGTTTGATCCAATGTTGGCGAAGATAGTTTTCAAATTCATTTGATGTGTATTCTTTTCCATTATCAGTGCGAATAGACCCAATATGAGATTGTGCATCATTTTTAATCCATTTATGAAAGTTCTTGAATGTTTGAAAAGCATCAGATTTGTTCTTCAATAAATAAACCCAACACATTCTGGTGTAGTCATCAATAAATGTCAATATATATTTATTTCCATTTGCAGAAGGAACATGCATTGGACCACATAAATCTGAATGAATGAGTTCAAGTTTTCTATGTGCTCTTGAATGTGAATCATGAAAAGACTGTTTGCTATGATTTCCTAGAAATCAAGCATCACATTGATTAAGTTTCCTAGGAATTGTAGGCAAACCAGCATTACCATTTTTCTTCAACAAGCGGAGGCTGTCATAGTTCAAATGTCAAAATCTAGCATGCCATAAGAAACTTGATGGAAGTGTACCTTCTTCATGATGATAATTGTATGAGAAATGTTGTGCACAAGCAGAGGTTCCTTGCAGCTTGAGAAGCATTTCTTCTTCTATTCCCCTCATGACAAGTGAGTGGTTAGATGATTTTCTTACCTCAAGCTTGCCATCAAATGTATGAATGGAATGACCTTGCTGGCAGATGTGGACCGAGGACAGCAAGTTTCTCTTGAGATGTGGGAGATAGAGAACATGATGCAGAAGAAAGTTTGGAAGACCAGGCAATTGAAGCCTGATTGTGCCAAGCCCTGATGGCTTGATTTTTGATTGGTCTGCAAAGTATACTACTCCATCAACATTTTCAGTAAATTCTTCAAAAAAATCTTTTCTATGAGTCATGTGGCAAGTTGCTCCTGGATCAAGTAACCAATCATTTTTCCAAGAAGCAAGTGAAGCATTAAATAAATCTTCATTTACTCCAATATTACATTGTGCCACAACATAGTGAGTGGATTTAGGTGCTTTGCCTTTGTTTGTATCATTAGTTTTACCTTACTGTTGGTTTCTTTGCTGCTCAATTTTTTCCCATGGTAACTGCATGTAGATGCATCATGTGATCCATTTCTTTTACAGCGTATGCAGTGCAAATCTGCCTTTTCTCCTTGAGAGTGTTTGCCTCCCGTTCCTCTAAAATATCTTCCTCTTCCTCTAGCAGAATCTTTAGCAAGATTCTTTTCTTGATGAGTAAGGCACATAGCCTCTTCAAAATATTCAGGGGCTATCTTCTTTCCAAAAGCTTTCTCTCTTTTAGCAAACTTTTTCACAAGAGAGTCAAAGGTGATATCTTTGAGATTTCCATTTGCTTGCAATGACTCAAGATAATTGGAGTAAGTAGGATAAAGTGCCTTGAGAAAAGTGATAAGAGGAATATCCAATTCAACCTTAGTGGATTTAATAGCGTGCATTATAGATTTTACTTCAGATGCAAGAGCAAGAGGATCATTATTTGCAGTTCAAGAGTGAAGAGTTTAATCATGAGTTGAACAACTTCAAGAGCAGAATGTGAGTCATAGAGTTCTTTTAGCTTTTGTAAGGCTTCAAAAGCAATTGAAAATGGTGAAATATGGCGACTCACCTCTTCATTTGCAGATGTTGCGATTAATGCATAAGCTTTTCTATTCGTGTTTTCCCAAATGACGAGCTCTTTGTCTAATGTAGGCTATTCTGGCTCTTTGTCTCCGTCTCCAACACACACTCCTTTCCACAACTCATTGAAAATGAGAGTGTGTTTTATCATCCGGGACCACTCAGGATAGTTCTCTTTACCAGTGAGAACTATTCCCACAAGGGATATGATTGAATGCATACTGTAACAAAAACTTTTGCTGCAAAATTTTACTCCTAATGGGAAAAATATAATTATGATATGACTGGACAGAAAATTCAAATGTCATTACGCAAGGCTGTACAACGCATTCAACTGGACAACGCTCTGAATTGGACAATGTAAATACACAAAACTTTATAGTGCATTCAACAAAGGTATATACAGTATTCCAACAAAGGTACGACAAAGGTATAGTTTTGAATCTCTTCTTCTTGCTGCTGGTGTGACTTCTCTTACCAAATCCGTTAGCTCTCAGAGTGTAGCATCCCTCCATGTGTATATCCGCACTTCATCTTTTGATGATTTCCTATCTTGGTAAAAAAGAAAAACTGAAGTAACAACGAACAAGTCTCCTCATGATTAACAAGGGGCGGTGGTCACAAAGGGCCGGGAGCTCGGGCTTGGAGAGCTAGAGCCTTTACAGGCCTGTTTTGTGCTTTGACACCAACAACGCTCTGATACTTATCAACTCCTGTATGGAGTGAGCACAAATGCCAAATCACCACAAGGAGCACATTTGCGTCAAGGAATCAGAAACCTTGGGCTTTTCTCGGCATGGTTGGATAGAGGAATCACTTTGATACCAAAAACGCTCTGATGATTACATAAAAAGACCATAAAATAACCATATATAATACTGTGATGATTACATAAAGGAGCAGTGTTTATTCTGCGTTGAACAGAGGAATCGCTTTGATACCAATAGCACTTTGATAATTACATAAAAATACCATAAAAAGACCTGTGTTTATGATACCAACGCTCTGATAATTACATAAAAAGACCATCGTTTATGATACCAACACTCTGATAATTACATAAAAATACCATAAAAAGAGCAGCATTTATGATACCACAACAGATATGAAAACACCAGCGGATAAAAATCTCAAAAAAGAGAAGATGAAGTCGCAAAAGAAACCGGTGAACAGGGTTCACGCCTTCTGAAAAAAAACTGCTACCGGTTTGCTATGAGATGAGTGAATTCGTGGAGATGGGCATTTCTTTGTGGGAGCTGGGTGTTCATCAAACGCTCTTCTTCTGTAAAACAGAGAGATGTTACACCAAAAAAAAACATACCAACAATGAGCGCAGGGAGGACAATTATGAACGGGTGCAGTCAATGGTTGAAGGCATGTATCGAGCAGCGTAGCAGTCAAGCGTACAGGTAGGCTTGAGAGAAAATGTCAGGAAACTGACACCACAACGTTTATGTGGGAAACACTTTTAAATGGCTAGCGTATTATATGGAATACGCTTTTGAATGGAGAGCAGAGGAGTAAATTTTTGTATGTAAGGTAGAACATAGGTAAAATAGGGAGTTACAAAGCAGAGGAAAGCCAAAAATGGTGCCTCCTCTAATACCATGTCAGGCCAGGTAGTAACTCCACAAAATTCAATTCATTTTATTCCTTTAGGTTGGTCTTTATTATATACATGAGGGAGACTGTTCACTTCATCTCCCAATGACTGTTCATATTACTTATTTATTTATTTACATTATATTCACCCAATCCTGATGATTAGGTGTCAACAATTTTATTGATTTATCAAATTTACAAATTCTATAACTAGTCAAACAACATTACAACTTGGTTAGACTAGATAATCAATATATCATATTTCAGTGATACCGTTTCCAATTAATGGGGTATAAAATGATAATTTTATTTATGTACATTGTTAAGAAATCTAGTAATGGTACAATTCTTATTTCTTACATTTTCAAGCAATTTGAACATTACCTTTTAATTTCTGGTTAAAGAATTTGACTATTGTTGAATAACTCTTTCGGTTTATTAGATGATCAGAATTTGGTTTAATGTTATAATTGGGAATGTGCGAATGTGCAGAAGTGCAGAATAGTGATTCATCCACACTCCCATAGAATAAACTTCTTTTGCACTCCATATTTTTTCTTAGAACGCGTGTAGAAGTGGAGAGTTTTTCTTGGGTGAACAAAGTGAATGCGAAAAGTTCAAAGCCAATATACAATGTTGTGCAATAAACTTTTACACACTTTAAACCCAACATACAATAAAAGAATATCATTTATCAATTTAATTTAATGTTCCGTATTGTAGTGGTTTTTAGTGCAGTTTAATATTAGCGTTTATAACATATTATATCACGCAGACATTCTAATGATAACATAGAACATACAAACTATTGAAAGCAATTAGTACTAGAGCATACGAGAAAAGACAAGTGTGTTATATGAAAAAGCTATGTCGTGACAATAATGTTTATGAAAATGCAAAAACATGGAATTCACACGTAGCATCCAAGAATTAATTAATGCTTAGTACTACTATTAATATATATATATATTCCTCAAATTGATACACAATCACATTATCAAAAAAATGCTTAACAACATTTACTCTGATTCATTGTGTAATGATTGTTGGTTGCAAAGATATCGATAAAATCATATCTATCGATATTATAAAACACTCTTTTCGATATTTATTTGGTGAATTGAAGTATATATACTTCTTTTAAAAGAGCATCATTTAGCATTCAATAGCTTCATCATGGATTAGAGAAAAAAGAATGAGCTTCAACTGGAGATGCTGGTGGTTCTTGTGCTGTTGGTGCTACTGATGAGTAACTTGTATCTACATGTCACTAGTGAGAGAAGTTAGTCATAGATGGAGGATATGTAGGATAAGTACAATTTACTAGTTAGAGATTAGTTTGGAGACTAAATGGTGCTTATGCAAATAAAACTACTTTCATTTTTTCTAGCGCAAACTCATTTTATTTCACAGGTTATTTCTCGAGTAAATAGTTTGATACTCATTTCTATTACAATATACTTATATGAAGGTGAAACATGGAGACGGATGGAAAGTCCCAATGAACCTAAAAACTTAAAACAACCCAAAAAAACCCCATGAAAATTTCACCATAACAACACAAGACCTTGAGAAAAATACTGTCACCCACAAAACCTAGAACTTGCTTAGATCCCAATTCACTGAAAACCCAAATGAATGAATGCATCAGGATGAACATAAAAAAACAATATGAACACACTTACCAATGAGACCCCGCCACCCTAGAGTCTAGGCTAGCACAACCCACTAGAGTTTCCTAGATTCTTGCCTATGCCATAGCCAACATGCATAATATTTCGTTAGAGACCCCTAATGGTATACTTTGTATGCCAGAAGGATTTTTTTCCAGAACATATTAGCCATTGGATGGCCCAACCAGACACCTTCCCAAGTACTTAATCCCATCCCTCTGTACTGCTGCCAGCCTAGAGAGATACAATGGTTACACACTTGTAGAGTAAATTAAAAAATATGGGCGGTGACTCACCTGCTCTCCCACCAACTTGCATTAAGTATTGTATCTTGTCTCCATGCGGGGGCTATCAACCACCCAGTTTTCCTCCTCTTGCGCATGCACCCCCATTGCGTTTCTCAAATCATTGTCTATGATCTGAGAGAAATCATCCAATTGGTGAAGTTGCAAGTCAAGTGGCCAATCTCGGGGAAAGTCCTGATTTTGGTGGTTGCATCCCTAGTTGGCCAACCTGTTAGCTGCTTGATTACCCTACTGCCACGTATGTTCTGTTATGATATAATCAAAGGATGGAAGTTTAGCATGAATACTTTCCACCAAGAGCTTTAATCACCAAATTGAGGATATTTAATAAGGGGGAATTCCATTGATGAGTTTCTACACCATGGAAACTACAATTTGCGAGTCTCATGTGATCTTGATCTTAGCCAATCCAAACACAGTTTCCACTTCAAGGCCCTTCTCCAAGTATAGAAAATTCACCATATTATTTGTAGTGACTCCACATGAAAAGGCAAAAAATTTGAGTACCATGCCCTTTTCATTATGAATAAGACCTCCAAACCCTACAGGGCTCTGGTTTCCTTTAGAAACCCCATCAAAATTTACTTTAAAGAAGCCAGTCAGGGGAAGAGTAAAGATATTGGATGAAGACCTTGTGAGTGGGGGTGGCCGGGGGGTGGGAAGGAATAAGGAAAGATGGGTCGAATCGAATGACCAATGCCTCAAAGAATTTTCAAGTCTTGTCCCTCCACCTCGCAATCCCCCTCAGTCCAAGGTTCGAATCAAATGGTTTCCTTTATGTTACATTTCACTACCTCCCAGATTTGGTCCACCTTCACCTCTATATCATTGAACACCACACGGTTTCTGGATTTCTAGACATTCCATAATATAAATCCTTGAGAAAGAATCCAAGCCCTGTTTACAATAGAATTTTTAAACAAATTCTCCATAGCTCAAGAGATTCTCTGATACTATTAGGGGATCTATCAATGTTTTCAAACAACAATTCCACTCGATGCCATAGATTTTCTATAACCACACATTGATTTAAAAGGTGTTCTAAGGATTCATCATGGTTACCACATAACAGGCATCTAGATGGACTGGCAAAGCCTTTTTTCCTAATTATCTCCCAAGTTGATAGACTCCCATGCCCAATGAACCAAAAGAAGAAATAAACTTTTGGCCATAGTATGGATTGCCAAAGTCTCTTCCATAAGGGTTGTTAAGGGTCATCAGTTGAGGTCACCGCAATGGAATACAACTCCTTGACTAAGAATGAGTCTCATGGAAGATGGTTCCATCTAAGTTTATCTGGGTCATGTTAGCTCTGCTACAATTTTCAGCAATTGAAGGTCAAATTCAGGACTGGTGGTTGGTTTGTGCCGAGAAAGGTGCTCACAACGGTTTTTCTCCTCCTTCTCCTTCGATTTCCTCACACCCTCTTAACCTTCGCTGTCTCTGTTTCTTTCATAAACCCCTTCATCCCTCACCTTTCCCTATTCCCCACATAATTATTTTACCTCGCAGCCTTTGTTTTATATTTATAAACTCTGCATAGCCCCTTTTCTTTAAAAGCCCTAGGCGCTAAACTTATGAGCTCGCGCCCAAGTGACCCACCCCTCCATAACCCTTTGCCGCCGTTTCTCACATGCTAAGCCTCGTTCTTTTCCCCACTGTTGATCACCTCCATTTCCAGATTCAACGGTGTACGCTTCCCCTGATCGCATGACTTGCACACTCGTTAACCCACGGGGGTGGCGTTGTTCATCTGCCACGCATTGTGTTTTGACAAGATCATGCCATCGCATACAGATACCGCCTACTTTCGATAGGCGGTGCGATAAATCCGCTTACTGCCTGTTTGTACGACTCCCGTATGTTAAACCTCATGCCACTTTCCCGCGCGATAGCCGTTGGATTTGCCAGGGGGAGATCTAATGACTCTCGGCCACCCGTTCCCACTGCTACCCAATGGCCGTCGGATCTGCACGGCCGCAATCCGACGGCCCTCGTTTCTCCATCTTATTTCCTCCTTATAGCTCCTTCCATTGTCATCTCCGTTGTTCATCTGTGGATCCGATGGCCATTAATTATTCTCGTCCTATGCACACCTCCACCATACCGTCTTTACTCCTTTGACTGTCTTAAGCTCCTAAAGGATGAAGCCATCAGCTACCTATACCCTGTGTAATAAAGCTTCAACTACCTGCATTCAAGGAAAAGCATGGCTGAGAAGGAAAAGACATCCTTGAGTAGTTAACGGAGTTAATAGTTATGGAGCCTTCTATCAGTCAGTACTTCATCTGCCTGAGAAGGACTACAGAACACCAGAGAAAGGTAAATTGGTTCATTAAAACCAGCAGATCGTAGCAGAGGACCATTTCAGAGAATTAATGTGGTTGGTGGTCAGCTATGACCCTCCACGCATAGCTTGGCAAAATATCTTTGTAATCAATCTCTATATATATGAGGAAGACAGAATGTAATAGGGGTTGATGGTTGATGAATGTTATTTTGATGTAAGCTTTAACTTTTGGAGACTGTAACTACTATGATACCTGCAGCTTCTGGTCTTCATTTTCAGCTAATACAAGCTTCTTTTGCTGTTAATTGCTCACTTTCCACTTCTTCTTCTTTGTTCCAAGCCATGCTTGTTGTGCATTTATTCGTGTGCTGCTGATGTTTAGCATTAGAGGGGCTGTCATCCCACCTTTGTGTTAGAATCTAGTTAGTTTCATTGAATTTGTATGCAGGTTTCTATTGTTTTAATGCTAGAGAGCTGTCATCGTGTCTGTGCATTAGGAAATAGATTTACAGACCTTTAAACTGGTTGCAGCTGGCCATCACAGGGTCCTGTGCATCTGCTAGTGTGATCAGTATTCTCCATCATCACATTTTCCTTAAAACTGTGAGTAATTGGTGGTTTAAAGCCTTGTAGTCTGGGGGTGTTCACCCATGTCTGGGGTCAAACATAGTAGAAGTGGTTATCTGGCTTGAATATGCATCATTTCTCTCATTCATCCACCATTTTCCAACAGTTTTATTGAGTTTGTAATGTTGCCGAGCATCTCTGAGATACTACCTAGGAGATTTTCTTGGGGTGATAACATTAATTGGCGCCATTGCCGGGGAGAGGAGAGTGAAGCTCAGCTTCCCTAGGAGAATGACCTAGTTCCAAGCTTTGATGATAGACAAGGTTTGGGCACATATTCTGGTTGTAATCATTTATCTGGCGACTCCACATTGCAGTTGGTGAGTCATGCTCAGAGATATCTACAGAAATCACCAGATGAATCAGTGCCTGATCTTGAGAAGATCGTTAAGCAGAAGAAAGTATCGTAGAAAGGAGCATCAGGATCAGGTAAGCCTTAGAATTTTTATGTATCTTTGTTAGTGTAGGAATACCTTCAGAGATTCATACAGCTCCTTGTTATTCATTTCCCTTTCGGACCTTAGTTCAATGAAGCTTACCATGCTGTCCATCGTATTCCTTTGCTTCTGTCATTCTTTTCATTGATTCATATCACTCAGTCTACCAGTATCCTTTCATATACCCTAGTCATGGCTGGTCAGCAAGCTCTTACAAAGATAGAAAGAATAGTTGCTGCTAAGTATGGACCCTTTGTCTTTCCTGTCCCGTTGAATGCCATGCCTGCAGGTGATTATCAAGAATTCATGCCTAAGTTTACTGGTGCAGAAGGAGTAATAGTTGAAGAGCACCTCGAGGCCTTTTATAGCTATGGTGATAACCTGGATATCAATGAAGAGGATGTCTGGATGAGGGTTTTTGTCCGAAGCCTAGATGGGGAAGCTAGAAAATGGTTCAGAGAATTACCCCCTAGGTCTATTGCAGACATTGAGGCCTTTGATGATATATTTTTAAAGCACTGGGGGAATAATAAAGATCTGTTATTTTATCATACAGAATTTGGGAACTTGCAAAGAGAAGATGGTGAGTTGTTGTCTGATTTCAACATCAGATTCAATCCTATGTACAATAGAATGCCAGCTGAAGTAAGACCCACCCCTGCTTCTGCCATGCTTATTTATGCTAATGCCTTCAATTCTCAGTTCTGCCTACTGTTAAGAGAAAGAAGATGCACTTCTTTGGCTAATATGCAAAATGTAGACTTTGAAATAAAAGCAAACATCATTGTTACAGACAAACTTGAAGGTGATAATGAAAGGAGAAGGCAGGGAGGTGAATCCTCATCATCCTCAGATCCTGAGATCAATGAATTGGCTAGGATGATAGAGTTTCTGGCCTCTGAAGTTTCCAAGTTAAAAGCTGAGTAGTATTCTGAGGAAGCAGGAGCTCCTTGTTCCTTTGCTCTTTCAATGTCAAATCCATATAGAGGAGCGAGTGAGCATTTGCAGATTTTGCAGAGAAACAAAGATGCAAACCAAGAGCAAAGGGTGAAGACCCTTTGTTAGAATTTAGACATGGAAGAAGAGCAGCCTGAAGAAGAGGAGGAGGTCCATGGTTTGGAAGATAAGGGCAGTGCCCCCTTCTTAACCAGAGTTGCATATGAAGAAACATTATCCAGAGGCACTGCTTGTCAGTTTGTTGTGCCTGCAGAACAACAAGCTTATCAGCAGCAACAATCAGCAGAAGGTCCTACCATCCTCAGAGAAGCTGTGCCCAATGCCAGCTCATCTTCACATGACTATGTAGATCTGAAAATTAGCCAGCATGCTCTGGTCCCCAACCTTGTGATCAATAAGGGAGAGGAAAGCTCCCCATCATCTTTTGTTTCTCTGTATGTTCAAAAGAGAAGCCCTCCATGTTGCCCACTAGGCACTGAGGCAGGTAGTAGCTCCTTTCTCAAGGCTGAGACTGATCACCTCAGTTTTGATATTCTGAAACTTGCTCAGTTGGCCTCCACAGAGTTTGCAAGGGCAGCTTGCCAGATGACAGAGGAAGAGGATGCTCAGTTTTGGGACTCCTCCTTGGATGTGGACTGTTCTAAGCAAGATGCAGGAGAAGATGATGTCCCTGTGTCCCCTGCACAAGAAATCAATGGTTCATCATTCATATTGATTGTGCAGACCACAGATGACACAGATAAGTACACAGCAATAACAGTTACTCAGCAGGTGTACCAAGGCTCCCATGAAGAACATCCAAGGAGGAGAATACACAGAAGGGAGATTAAATTTGATCCATATTTACCTAGTAAACTCAAATTTCCTAAGATGTTTGAGGTAGAGGATCAAATAAATCCTATTTTGCAACTCTATGATGAAGGGGCTGAGAGCAGGAGGGATAATTTTGGTAGCCCTACAGATGGGTAGTTTTTAAAAGTTTTAAGTTTTCAGGCCTTAGCTATTGTAATCATGTTCTTTTAGTTTGAATCCATGCCCAATGGATACTAGGAAATGTTTTTAAAGCTAAGTTTTGTATGAAGGCATTGGTCTGCATTTCTTGAGACCTCATAGGGAGGATCTCATCCCCAGAAGGAGCCTGTGTTAGCTCTGTTACAATTTTCAGCAATTGAAGGTCAAATTTAGGACTGGTGGTTCGTTTGTGCCGAGAAAGGTGCTCGTAGCACTCGTTCTCCTCCTTCTCCTTCGATTTACTCACACCCTCTAAACCTCTGCTGTCTCTGTTTCTTTCATAAACCCCTTCATCCCTCACCTTTCCCTATTCCCTGCTTAATTCTTTTACCACGCAACCTTTGTTTTATATTTATAAACTCTGCATAGCCAATTTTCTTTAAGCCTCAGGTGCTAAACTTATGAGCCCGCACCCACATGACCCACCCCTCCATAACCCTTTGCCGCCTTTTCTCATGCGCTAAGCCTCGTTCTTTTCCCCACCATTGATCGCGTCCATCGCCAAATTCAACAGTGGATGCTTCCCCCGATCGCGTGACTTGCGCACTCATTAACCCGCGGGGTGGTGGTTTTCATCTGCCACGTGTTGTGTTTTGACAAGATCACGCCATCGCATACAGATACCGCCTACCTTCGATAGGCGGTGTGATAAACCCTCTTACCGCCTGTTTGTGCAACTCCCATGTGTTAAGCCTCATGCCACTTTCCTGCGCGATAACCGTTGGATTTTCCACGGGGAGATCTAACAACTCTCGGCCACTTGTTCCCGCTGCTGCCCAATGGCTGTTGGATCTGCACGACCGTGATCCAACGACCCTCGTTTCTCCATCATATTTCCTCCCGATAGCTCCTTCCATTGTCATTTTCGTCGTTCATCTGTGGATCTGACGGCCATTAATTATTCTCGTCCTGTGCATGCCTCTGCCATATCGTCTTTACTCCTTTGACTGTATTAAGGTCTTGAAGGACGAAGCCATCAACTACCTATACCCTGCATAATAAAGCTTCAACTACCTGCATTCAAGGAAAAGCATGGCTGAGAAGGATAGGACATCCTCGAGCAGTTAACGCAGTTAATATTTATGGAGCCTTGTATCAGTCAGTACTTCATCTTCCCAAGAAGAACTGCAGAACACCATAGAAAGGTCAATTGGTTCATTAAAACTAGAAAATCGTAGCAGAGGCCCATTTCAGAGAATTAATGTGGTTGGTGGTCAGCTATGACCCTCCACGCATAGCTTGGCAAAATATCTTTGTAATCAGTTTCTATATATATGAGGAAGACAGAATGTAATAGGGGTTGATGGTTGATGAATTTTATTTTGATGTAAGATTTAACTTCTGGAGACTATAACTACTATGATACCTGCAGCTTCTGGTCTTCATTTTCAGCTAATACAAGCTTCTTTTGCTGTTAATTGCTCACTTTCCACTTCTTCTTCTTTGTTCCAGGCTGTGCCTGTTGTGCATTTATTCATGTGCTGCTGATGTTTAGCATTAGAGGGGCTGTCATCCCACCTCTGTGTTAGAATCTAGTTAGTTTCATTGAATTTGTATGCAGGTTTCTATTGTTTTAATGCCAGAGAGTTGTCATCCTATCTGTGCATTAGGAAATAGATTTACAGACCTTTAAATTGGTTGCAGCTGGCCATCACAAGGTCCTGTGCATCTGCTAGTGTGATCAGTATTCTCCATCATCACATTTTCCTTAAAACTGTGAGTAATTGGTGGTCTAAAGCCTTGTAGTCTGGGGGTGTTCACCCATGTCTAGGGTCAAACATAGTAGAAGTGGTTATCTAGCTTGAATATGCATCATTTCTCTCATTCATCCACCATTTTACAACAGTTTTGTTGAGTTTGTAATGTTCTCGAGCATCTCTAAGATACAACCTAGGAGAGTTTCTTGGGGTGATAACAGGTCCTGACAATTTAGAATAGTGCATTGCTAAAAAATATTTGACATTATTTTCCAGGGAAAAGGATTTTTATGCTCCAGCCAATCATCTTGTGCTTTCCAGTCCACCACTTATTATGTTGGTTAGACACCTTCTAGAATTCTACAACTTTCTTTGCCCCCACCTGTGTTGTGAATGTTTGTATATCTTTGAGGTCCTCCTAATTAATTAGTCTCAGCTCTTGCATCCAAGCATCCTCCCAGAAATTTGTGGTTTGCACATTCCTGATCTCCCAAAAGTTATGGTCTTGAATAAGTTCCTTGTTACTCTTTGCCATATTCTTTTTTTTGCTGAAGCAAGAGATGATCTTTCTATTTCAATAGTCCAAAAATAATGTTACAAAATATACAAAAAACCATCCATATTCATGGACTCAGGAAAAACAAAGGGCATCCTGCCAAAGACATGACCCCCAACCATATAACAATCATTACCAAACCCTCAAATTACACACTATGTTGGGCTATATGATCATCCAACCTCATGGAAAACTCTGGTAACTCCCACACACCCACTGCCTGGAAACTCTACAACAGTCGCAACCGTCCTTACTTCTCGCGCCAATAAACGGTTGAGGGAAAAAACACCCCGACAAGACGAGTGGAGAAAAAAGGACCTGGCCCCACAAAACAACATGGTTATTTCTGACCGTAGATCCTCGCAGCGAGATCCAACGGCCAGGAGCAATATCTCATTGCCTAAGATGCCGAACGTTAGTATGTGATGGGGGGCGGTATTCATTACCAACCCCCTGCCATGTGTTGGAAATTGAATGTGATCGCTTCCAAATCTCCAAAACCATTTACTGCTCAAGATCCATGTGATCGCCTAAAAACCACTTTGGGCGCTGTATTCCTTTCCGAAAGTGGAATGAGGGGAAATTGCTGCTACCAGAAAAAGCAATCCTCCCTTCCCGCACATTTTAACTAAGGAACTTGAACCAGAGATTGAGTCAGACTAAAAATCGACCCCGATGTTACCGTCCAAAAAAAAGAGGATACTTATCAACTTACACCGGGGTGTCCTGTGGCCAATTTTTGCTTGCCCTCCTCCAAAGCACATACTGGAACATTGTGGTCTATCTTGCTGAGAAAAACTTATTTCGTGCCAGACACCCTTGCTCGGTATCAAAAAATTTCTCTGTCCTCTACTTCTTGCTCATCACAGAGAGCTCTTAATCTGCTCTGAAGCATCTCCTGCCACCTCATCGCGATCTTGCATTCTGAATTGGTCACCCCTTGGTTGGCCAAGATGTCTGCTAATTTATTGGATTTTCGTCGAACATGGTTGAAACTAATAGTTCGAAGACCCTGGAGATGTCTTTGAATTCCTTGGTAAACCTAGATTAATCTCTAGTGCTTGGAGACTTTCTCCCGCGTTGTTCCACAACTGATTCTTGTCACAGAGTTTATGGTTATCTCTGAATCTGCTTCTAGAATGACATTTGAGCCATGGTCCAGCTTTGGAAACTCTAAGCATTGCTCCAATGCCATTAATTCAGCCATATTGTTGGTGGCCTTTCCTAAATTGTAGTGGAAGATAAAGATAATGCCTCCTTCTTCATCTCTTAACACCCCTCCATAACCAGTTGTTCCTGGGTTTCCTTTTGAAGCACCATCAATATTGTATTTCAGATAGCCTTTCAGTGGAGGATACTAGAAATCCTTCTCCATTTCCATTACTATTTCCTTCCTATTTAGTCCTTGGGGAATTATCCCTTGCATTCCCAGTTGCCTGAGAGTTCTCAACTCAGTCTCTGAGGGGAGGTTTTTGGGGTGACTACGAACTGTGGTGCTACCTGTCTCCTTAAGCTGTTTCACGATCAGTTCAAACAGGCGATGAGGGATAGTCTTTTCATCCTTGAAAATTCTTTTGTTCCTTTCTTTCCAAACATTCCAGATAATGAAGCTTGGCGTAAAGGCCCAAGCCAAATTAAGGAACTCATTCTCCGTAAAGTTTCTTCTCCACTTGTTTAGGGTATTAATGATACTTCCTCTGTCCCTGTCTGTCTATTGAAAAATGGTAGCAAAAGAATCCCACAACCAGGTGGTGTAAGTGTAGTTGTTGAGAATATGCTCCATTGTCTCCTCTTGAGCTTCACATAGATGGCATCTAGAAGGCCCCATAACACCCCTCTTCCTAATATTGTCCCAAGTCAAGATTATCTTGTGATGTACCAACCACATGAAAAGCTTGATCTTCATCCTCCCTTGGTGCCTCCAAAGTTGCGGCCAGGTCTTATCCTGAACATAGGAATCTAGATCAAGGATAATACCTTTTGCTTCCTTAAGAGTAAAGGTGCTTTCTTTATTGTGGCCCCATCTTAACTGATCTTTCCCCTTTGCTACCAAGATCGTCCTTTGTTTTAACATGCTCATAAGTGCCTCTGCTTTTATTTTTATGGGGCTGTCATCTCTACAATCAATGTTTCTCTAGCTTCTCCACTTTCCCGAGATATGAGAAATATCCTAGAAATCCTTTACTTTGTTTAATCCTTGGGAATCTATTTCCTGCTTGAGGCTCAAAACGTCCTCTCTTAACAGCGTTGGTTCTTGTTGCCATTTTTCCTCCCAGAAGAGAGTTAGATCTCCAGCTTTGATTTCCCATAAACTAATTTTTTTGTACTAGGCTTCTATTTTCCCAGGATTTATTCCAGATGTAAGAGGCCTTTATGTTTCCAGAGATTCTTATGAGATCACTATTTTGCCAGGTTCTGGCATATTTTTCTTTCCAGATCCTAGCCCATTGAGCTTTTGGCTCTTGATCCCATTGCCACCAAAGCTTGGCTCTTAAAACTTTACTAAAAATGTCCTGATCATCTAAGCCTAGACCCCCGTGGCTCATTGGTTTACAGATTTTATCCCAAGAAACAAGGGCCCATTTCTTCCTTGTCTCCTCCTTGCCCCAAAGGAAGTCTCTTTGGATATTCCTGAATTGCTGTAAGACTCCTTTGGGAGCTGGGAGGGTTGATAACATGAAAACAGGGATAGATTGAAGAACAGCCTTAGTGAGAACCAACCTGCCAGCCAGGTTCAAAGATCTGATGGTCCATTTTTTGACTTTGTCCTGCATCTTATTGAGCACCGGTTCCCAGATGCTCTTGTGCATTGGTCTGGCCGTGAGGGGAACTCCTAAATACTTTGAGGGGAGGGAGTCTCTTTGAAAGCCAAGAATTTTGGAGATATTTCTCTGAATTGCAATGTTAGTATTTAAGAAGAAGATTTTTTATTTAGAGAGATTAACTTCCATACCTGTAGCCATGGCAAAGTCACTCAAGATTTGTTTGTAGGCTAAAGCTTCTTTGACTGTGGGAATTCCTTGCAGCATGGTATCATCAAAAAATTGTTGGTGAGTCAGTGCCTAACCATTCTTTGTTAATTGAAGGCCCTTAATATTGTTAGTGACCTTTTCCTGTTTAATGGACCTACCAAGTCCTTCCATCATAAGGATGAAGAGAAAGGGAGAGAGTGGGTCTCCCTGCCTGAGGCCTCTAGAAGGAATAAAGATCTCTGAGGGAGAGCCATTCACCAAAATTGAAAAGCTGGATGAAGTTACCAGAGCCATAACCCATCTAACCCAGTTGTGATCGAAACCAAAAGCAGTAAGAACCTTCTTGATGTAAATCCAATTCACCTTGTCATACGCTTTGGCAATATCCAATTGCATGATCATTCTAGCCTGCCTCTTGCTAGTTAGTGTGTGAACCACCTCGTGGGCTTGAATAATGTTATTTAAAATTTATCTGCCTTCCACATATCTGGATTGTTCCCCTGAAACTAAAGAAGGAAGTAGAGGTTTGAGTCTGTTGGCCAATATCTTGGATATTATCTTGTATACCACATTACATAAAGCTATGGGTCTATACTTATCAGCAGTTTGGGTTGTATCTTGTTTGGGGATCAGGGAAATGAAGGAGGTGTTGAGGGCTTTCAGAATAGTCCTGTTTCTTTTGGAATCCTCCACTACATTCAAAATATCCGGTTTGACTATATTCCAGCAGGCTTTAAAAAAATCCACATTCAAACCATCCGGGCCTGAAGCTTTTCCATTCTGCATATCTTTGAGAACCTCACTGACCTCCTCTTCAGTTACTCGTCTATTAAGGTTAAAATTGTCCTCTCTAGACACCAGCTTAGGGATATGTTTTGTAATTTCCCTAATGCATTGCTCTCTGTCTGAATTGTTTTCCCAAGTGATGCCTCGGAAATGCTAGACCAACACAGCGTCGATATTCTTATGAGAGATCTGAAGCTCCCCATTCTCATCCTTTATCGAAGAGATTCTGTTGTGTGCTCTATTAGCCATGGTGGATCTATGGAAAAATCTAGTATTACGCTCACCTTCTTTGAGCCATTGAACTCTAGACTTTTGTCTCCAAAATATTTCCTCTTGTTTGCATAAAATCTCCCATTCTTGATGGTATTTATCAGCTTGATCACTTTTGACTTTGTCAAAGCCATCACTGATCAGTGCCTGGTTAAGTTCTTGTATTTTGGTTTCCACTGATTTTTTGTCCACAAAAATGTTACCAAAATCATTCTTGTTCCATTCTTTGAGCCTGAGCTTAATGTGCTTTAGTCTTTTATGGAGGAGGAACATATTTGTGCCCTGGATCTACAAATCTTCGGACCACCATTTTTCAATGTTGCTAATGAAATCTGGGTGGGAGAGCCAGATATTCTCAAATCTGAAGGGTCTATTCCTGGGAGAATCTATCCCCTTGATTTCTAATTGAATTGGCTAGTGATCAGAGCCTCCAAAGGGGAGAACTCTAGCTGTTATTTCTTTATCTATAAGCATAAGCTCCTCTGAGATCATAAATCTGTCTAACTTGGATGCTACCTGTGCTTCACCTCCTCTTTTGTTGTTCCAAGTAAAAAGGCCATTTTTCCTTTCTGAGTCAACCAGTTTCATATTATCTGTGAAGGTTTGGAACGTTAGGGAGTCTTTACTTAGCACTCTGGTACCTTCTTTTTTTTTCCTAAAGAGATTTAATCATGTTAAAATCCCCTCCCATGACCCAAGGTATTCCTGCATGTCTGTTCCTCAGATCCACAAAGGAGTCTAGAAATCTGAGTTTATCATCTATTGTTTGAGGGGCATAAACATTTGTGACTAGGAAGGTATCCGAAACCCCCACTGGTTGAATAACTACTTATAAATAATTTCTAGATGCCTCTGAATCTATTATGCTAAGTTTTTGGGGGTTCCAAAGAGTGAGAATTCCCCCCGCTGTGTTATTTGCTTTAACTTCTAGAAACTCAAATCCATTGAGCCATTTGCTATGGATTTGTTTTAATTTCTGAATGGAGCATTTTTTTTCCTAGATGAAGATTATATCCGGCGTTGCTTGTTTCATTCTGTTACTAAGCATTCTTTGTTTTCTTTTACTACCTAGACCTCTGATATTCCAATATGTGAACTACATTATTAAAGATTTGTAAAGGAGTAACTGGTTAGGTCTTTCATTTTACCTGAATCTATCATTAGCTTTCCGCACTCCATCAAGATCTCTTTCTGCTTTTTCCCGTCCCTCTTCTCTCTTAGATTTCTAGTAGCTAATCCTGGAGTTGATTTCATTGTTTTCACACCTCTGTACTCCTGCTTGTCAATGGTTTCTCCTTTATCCAACCCCCTTTCCTGATTTTTCCATAAAAACAATTGTTGTATTTTGTTACATTCTTCTTGAGGCAATGAATCTATCCCTCCCATGGCTCCTTGCATCAAGAATCCTTCCAGATCTAGGTGTTCCTTATCAAGAATTTCTTGTAGCTCATGATCCTCCAGATCTATTTCACTCTGGGTCATTTCCTGATCCATTTCCAGTTCTGTTTCACTCATCATAATCTCTTTCTGATTACCAATATCTTGTGTTTGGTTGTTGTCTTCTTCTTTCTCCTTTTCTTTAAGACCTTCCTCCATAGATTGGTCTTCTTTCGTAATTTCTTCATTCTCTTCCAGTACTTGAAACTTGTTCTGACTAACCTTCTGCCCCTCATTATGTTGTTTCTTTGGACCTTTTTTACCTCCTTTTCCTCTACTTACCACTTTATGAAAGCTATCTGTGTCCTTCATTGTATTAGGTTTACTCTTGTTGTTTGCTTTACTAAGAGGGTAGTCTCTGAACAAGTGTCCATGTTCGTGGCATCTACGGCATCTGAATGGGATATGCTCATAGTCCACTATCTGCACCCATTCCTCATCAAAAACTTCCAAGATAACTTCATCCGGAAGAGCTCCTGATAGATCCATTTCCACACATATCCTTGCAAAGGAAGTATATTTCCCCCTTCTAGTGGCTTCAGAAGCTTTGACAAAACGACCTAGTTTATTGCCTATGGCAGCTAGCAATTCAATTTGCCAATAATCAAGAGGTAGAGAATAGAGCCTTACCCAGACTGGTACTGAAGTGAAAGTCTCCAGCTCTAGAACAAAGTTCATCATCCAAGGCCGCGTATAGAGACCAGCTGCTGCATAAAAGTAGGATCCTCCTTCGAATATTTTGTCTTTGTGTTCAATGTTTGAGAACACCACGGTGAAGAATTCCTTTGACCGAAGATGTAAGTCGATGCTTCCTTTGGGTTTCCAACGATAGTTTATCCATGTCTGTAAAGCTTTTTCAGTGGGCCATAATCCCATGAATTTACAAATGATAGCGTAAGTCCCCATGTGTTCCCTGTGCGCCTGCAAAGCAGGATCATTTAACACTACTCTAGGAGTGATCTCTGCTTTGGGTCTGCAAGGTCCCTTTTGTTTTTTGTCTCTTGTTCCCTGACTTTTGTCTTCTTCTTCCTTGTCCTTTGTGCTACTTTTTTCCTTGGTCTTGGTCCCATCTGTCTGCTTTTCATTATTCCTTTTCCCTTCCTCCCCAAAGCCTTTTATTTTCACCCGTGGTGACTTACTTCTACTGGCTACAACATCCTTGTAGGAGGGAGTGGAGCTCCCTCCTCTATGGCCCTCCATTAGGATAAGCCTCCGCAACTCTTTAAAACCCTAGCTACTTTCCCTCAATTCTCACTTCCCGCTATCGCTCTCCTCCTTCTCCTTATCAAAGATACATATATTAATATATGTATTTTAAAGTGAAAATATCATTACTCTTTGCCATATTCAATATAGATGCGCCTTAGGGAATTTTTTGTCTATTCAGTAATGAATCCATAATTTTGTTGTTATTATACTTATGAGTCCAAATTCTTCCAAATTTCATGACCACGTTGTATTCATCTCCACCAAAGTTTAGCCTCTAAGACCTTGTTTAGCGCCTATGGATCGCTCAAGCCTAGTCCCCCTCTGAGCTTGGTCTTGCATATTATTTCCCACACTACCAAGGACCGTTTCTTCCCTAACTGAGCTCCTAACCATATTTTTTTTTTTAATCTGGAGACAATATCTTTATACACACCTTTTAGGGCTAGGAGACACCATAGTTGATAGATTGGTAGGGCTTGCAATATAGATTTGAGTAAAGTTAATTTTCCTGCCCAATCTAGAACCCTAAAAGTCTAGCTGGATAGTTTCCTATCTAGACGATCTAGAAGATCCTTCCAATAGGACACCCGAAGAGAATTGGTAACAAGCGGAACCCCTAAGTAAGTACTTGGAAGAGTACCAATGTGAAAAACCAACATTTGGGCCAGATATCTCTGGAATCTCGGGTTGGTATTAAAGAAGAAGATATTTGATTTGTCTCCATTAACAAGGGTTTCTAATGCCTTCTAAAAATACTGTTGGGTCCCTATAATACTTGTGATTACCCCATTACTATTGTAGTTATACCCCTTATTTATATTGCTGTGCCCCTATTACCCCCATGTTGTTATTTCTGTGCCCCATAGAATCCCTGTATTGTTATTTTTGTGGCTTTATATTATTATTGTTAGGTCAGCTGGATTATATTGTGACTCCTTAGACTCCTATATATAGAAAGGAGGTTTTGTCAATTGTATCATCCAAGAATTGTTCATTTATGTCATGCAAAGGAGGTTCCCCCCTCGAAGAGGCTGAATTCTAAGGCGTTGATCTATCTTTTCTATCTTTTCTTGAGCTGGTTTCATAACATTTGGTATCAGAGCTTTGGATTCTAGGGTTTCGCTGCTCCAAACAGGTCATCATGGAATTGTCGCTATAACTTTTTTTCTATGACGTTTCAGAAGTGGAAAAAAAAACCCATTTGAGAAGAAATCGCGCTGAACCTTGGGTACAAATTTCAGAACTCTTCGCGCGATATTTACGGAGATATGATCTGAGGAAGTTGGTCTTTTTGCAGACTCCTGAATTACATTCAAAACAGGTGACCTGGGGAAAATCGTCATAACTTTCTCTATGGGGATTGGATTGAAATTTCATAAGAAGGTACAGAAAGAGGATGGACTGTAGTTTCTTTTATGTGTGTTTTAGATCCAAAGGTTGAAACAGTGACTCGTGGCACGTCGTAAAAGTTCGCTCTACTGAACTAATCTAAAAGCAAGTCACTGTGGGAGATTTCACATAACTCTTCCTTGGAGAATCCAATTTGGGTCAGACTTGTGGCATTGGAAAGAGGACGCAGAAGGCTACTACAGGTTGCAACTTCAGAACTAGATGATCCAAAATTACAGAGATACATCAGATTCAATATCAGGCTTCTATAAAGTGAAAAAAGGTGTGTAGTTTTTTTTTTTAAATTTTGTGTAAGCTTGGTTTAACAGAATTCAAAGGGCATAGTAAAGCATTATTATCGATAACTGATGCCCCGAGGAAAGAAAATGCAAACACCTAGTAAGGAACATGAAAGCTCTAGCATGACTCATGAAGAAGAGGAAGAAATGCTACATGATATATCAAAATTACAAGAACAAGTGCAACAAATGTCATGCTCACAAAAGCTAACAGAAGCTAAGATAAGTGGCATGGAATCTAAGATAAATGGCGTGGAATCTAAGATAAAGGGCATGGAAGCTAAGATGGAGGATTCGAAGACAGATTTGAAGAGAGACATGGCAGATTTGAAGATAGACATGGCAAATTTGAAGACAGATTTGAAGACAGATTTGAAAACAGACATCGCAGATTTGAAGATAGATTTGACAAATTTTCTACAAGAAATACTTGCTAATGGTGAAAAGGTTGTAAAGGAAACTCATGATGTGAAAAAAAGTAATGTTAATCATGATTCCATAGACTCTAATGTTGGATTGAAGACCTACCATATTCAAAAAATCGATATGAGGAAGTTTGATGGCAAGGATCCCGCCACATGGATATTACAGATGGAGTAGTTCTTCGATCTCCATAATGTGCAAAACACACAAAAGGTACGTATGGCAACTATATATTAGGAACCAAATCATTTTGTATGGTATCAATGGCTTTGCTCTCGTAAAAAAATTATCACTTGGGCAATTTTTACGGAAGAATTGATAGCACATTATGAAGATACAAAAAGCAACACTTTTTTTAGCCAATTGATAAGTCTCAAACAAAAGGGTTCAGTAATGGAGCACATTGAGGAGTTCCAAAAATTGAACATAAGGGTAAAAGATATTCCAGAGGAGCATAGGGTTGATGTGTTCATAGGGTCTTTAAAGGATAATATCCAACATGATGTTCGCCTTTGGGAACCTGATTCATTAGAGAAGGCATTCAGGTTAGCAAGAAAAATGGAAAGCAAAATTATGGCAACCAGGAAGCATACCACTCACAACTATAAAGACGGAAGTGTTGTTGCCCCTAGTCTTCCACAACCTATAAGGTTGACACCACAAAAATCGGAAGAAAAAAGAGAAAAAGGGCTTTGTTATAGTTGTGATAGCAAATACACTAAAGGTCATAAGTGTGTTGAAAAGAAATTATTCTACATTGATTGTGAAGAGGAAGAAGAAAAGGAGCAAGAAAGGTCAAAAAAAGAAGATATACTCCAGGAACAAAGCCTAGATGAAGAACAAATAAATCCGACCATATCTTGTAATACATTGGCGGGAATTACCACTCCTCAAACCATCAAGATAGAAGGACAAATCAAGAAGAAAAAGGCAATAGTGTTGATGTTATGAAACCAGCTCACAAAAAGATAGAAAAGAGAGATCCACGCCTTAGAATTCAGCCTCTTCGAGGGGGAAACCTCCTTTACATTACATAAATGAACAATTCTTGGATGATACAAATGAAAAGACCTCCTTTCTATATATAGGAGTCTAAGGGGTTATAACATAATCAGAGCCGACATAACAATAATAATGTAAGGGCATAATAATAACAATAGTGGGCTTCTATGGGGCACAATAGTAACAATATGGGCACTACATGGGTACATCAATATAATAAGTGGGTTATACTAATAACAATAAGGGGTTACACTAGTAGTATAGGGGCCTAACATGCCCCTCTCCTTCAAAAAGCGTTGTCCTCAATGCTTGAGTAGTTCTTGATGCTTCTATATAAAATTCTTGTCCTCCCATGTGGAATATTCAACGGGTAAGTTCTTCCACTTGATGAGATACTCTGAAATTGATGCTATCGGGTTCTTGTTTCTGTGACTGCTCCAGGTTCCAATATGATTTTTCCTTCCTCTTCAATTTCTGGCAATATTGCTTGAATTGGGATCTTTTGCAACTTTTGAATAAGTGGCCATACTTCTTCGTTCTTCTTCCATTCATCCGTTGCTTCGTTTATCCTATTTGGTTGGATAATATAAATAGCACAAAACAATGCTTCCACATCCTCATCCTTGAAGCGTCTTCCCACTCGGTAAGGTCGCCATTTTTTAAGTGCATGTAGTATTGCCAACATTTCCTTCTCATAAATAGCTTGCTTGAGATGTAGCAGTAAAAATACCCAATCACTTACATCAAAACATTTTTCACTACGATGTTGATCTACCTATTGTTTCATTTGATTTTGCACCGAAGTAGCGTTATCCTTTAAAAGTTGGAGAACTTGCTGTTGATGCTCGATATGATCTTTCTCTGCTTGAACCTTTTTCTTCTTGATATGTCCTTCTATCTTTTGAGGAGTGGTAATTTCTTCCAGTCCTTTACAAGATATGGCCGGATTCATTTCTTGATGCTCGATGTGATCTTTCACTTCTTGAACATTTTTCTTCTTGATGTGTCCTTCTATCTTGATAGTTTGAGGAGTGGTAATTTCATCCATTGAATTACAAGATATGGTTGGATTCATTTCTTCTTTCTCGATGTGATCTTTCACTTCTTGCACCTTTTTCTTCTTGATATGTCCTTCTATCTTGAGAGTTTGAGGAGTGGTAATTCTTGCCAATGCTTTACAAGATATGTTCTAATTCATTTCTTCTTTCTCTGTGGTGGTGTCCTGACGTATATCCTCTTCTTTTGATGTTTCTTGATCTTTTTCTTCCTCCTCTTCATATTCTATGTAAAATAATTTCTTATCAACACACCTATGACCTTTAGTGCATTTGCTATCACAATTGTAACAAAGCCCTTTTTCTCTTTTTTCTTCCAATTGTTGTGGTGTAACCCTTGTAGGTTGTGGAAGGCTGGGAGAAACAACACTTCCATCTTTATAGTTGTGAGGGGTATGCTTCCTGGTTTCCATAATTTTTCTTTCCATTATGTCACAAAGCCCTTTTACTCTTTCCAATTGTTGTGGTTTTTCTCTAAAGAAGGTGTTGCCCTTTGTATCCTCATAATGTGCTATCATTTCCTCCGTGAAAATTGACCACGTAACGAGTTTTTTATGAGAACAAAGCCCTTTGTACCATAAAAATTGATCTGGTTCTAAATATGAAGATGCAATACATACCTTTTGTAACATTTGTACACCATGTATATCAAAATATTGCTCCATCTGAAGTATCCAATTTACCGGATCCTTGCCATCAAACTTCCTCATCTTGCTTTTTCTTGATTTTAGGAGCTCTACCTTGAAACGACTGTAACTCTATACTTTCGGATCTTTAAGTTCTGAAATTGTGATCTCTAGTAGCCCTCTATGTTCTCTTTCCAATGCCACAAGTCTGATCCAAATTGGATTCTCCAAGAAAGAGTTATGCACAATCTCCCGCAGTGACCTGATTATAGACTAGTTCAGTAGAGCGAACTTGTATGAAGTGCCACGTCTCACTGTTTCAACCTTTGACTTTGAAAAATATATAAAAAACAACTACAGTCCATCCTCTTTCTGTACCTTCTTACGAAATTTCAATCCGATGCTCAGAAAGAAAGTTATGACGATTTTCCACAGGTCACCTGTTTTGAGTGTAATTCAGGAGTCTGCAAAAAGACCAACTTGTTCAGATCATATCTTCGAAAATATTGCGCAAAAATCTCTGAAATTCGGACCCAAGGTTCAGCGTGATTTCTTCTCAAATGGGTTTTTTTTGCGACTTCTGCAACGTCACAGAAAAAAGGTTATAGCGAAAATGCCACGATGACCTGTTTGGAGCAGCGAAACCCTAGAATCCAAAGCTCTGATACCAAATGTTATGAAACCAGCTCACAAAAAGATAGAAAAGAGAGATCCACGCCTTAGAATTCAGCCTCTTCGAGGGGGCAACCTCCTTTACATTACATAAATGAACAATTCTTGGATGATACAAATGAAAAGACCTCCTTTCTATATATAGGAGTCTAAGGGGTTATAACATAATCAGAGCCGACATAACAATAATAATGTAAGGGCATAATAATAACAATAGTGGGCTTCTATGGGGCACAATAGTAACAATATGGGCACTACATGGGTACATCAATATAATAAGTGGGTTATACTAATAACAATAAGGGGTTACACTAGTAGTATAGGGGCCTAACAGTTGATTGATTCAGGAAGCACCCACAATTTTATTCATTGTAAGGTAGCAAAAGAATTGAATTGATTCCTATATCCAGCACCAGAGTGTCAAGTGATGATTGCAAATGGAGGAACAATAAATTGCTCTGGAAGGTGCCATAATATCAAGCTATCCATGGGAGAATATGTATTGACTAGCCCAATGCTTTCCATTCCAATGGGAGGTGCTGATGTTGTATTGGGAGTCCAATGGCTACAATCCTTGGGTACAATAGCTTTTAATTTTCAAGATATTTTCATGAAATTTTCTACGGAAGGAAAGGAAGTTGAATTAAGGGGTATTGCAGGGAAACCAGGAAAGATAATCAGCTCTAATGGTATGACAAAGCTTCTAAAAAAGGAACAAAGAGGTGTAATTTCACAATTATGTTCGCTAGATGTTTCCACATCGGAATCATCTATTTCTCCAGATCTCCAAAAAGTCCTGGACAATCATTCCAAGGTATTTGAGACTCCCAAAGGTCTCCCACCTATGCGTGATCATGATCATGCTATTCTTCTGATTCCAGGAAGTGTTCCTCCAAACATCAGGCCATACAGATATCCCTATGTCCAAAAAAGTGAAATTGAACATATGGTTGCAGAAATGTTGGAGGCTGGTATAATTCAACCAAGTCAAAGTTCTTTCTCTGCTCCGATAGTATTGGTGCACAAGAAGGATGGATCATGGTGCATGTGTCCGGATTATAGGGAGCTCAAAAAGCTCACTATTAAAGATAAGTTCCCCATTCCTGTCATTGATGAATTACTGGATGAATTGCATGGATCAATTTACTTCACCAAGTTGGATCTTCATTCGAGATATCATCAAATCAGAATGAAGATTGAAGACATTCTGAAAACGACATTTAGAACTCATGAGGGTCATTATGAATTTTTGGTCATGCCTTTTGGCCTTACTAATGCACCTTCAACATTTCAAGGTTTGATGAATTCAATTTTCAAACCATTCCTTAGAAAATTTGTGTTAGTATTTTTTGATGATATACTAATCTACAACAAGTCTTGGAAGGATCATGTTGAACATGTTGACAGGGTGCTACAATTATTGGAGGAGAAACAATTATATGCAAAAAGATCCAAATGTTTCTTTGGAGTCCAAGAGGTGGAATATTTGGGTCATATTGTATCTCATGAAGGAGTTAAGGTAGACCCTAGCAAAATTAAAGCCATTAAGGAATGGAAAATCCCCACATCCATAAAGCATCTGCGAGGATTTCTTGGGTTGACAGGGTATTATTGCAAGTTTGTTAATAATTATGGGAGAATAGTAGCACCTCTAACAACATTGTTGAAGAAAGATGCATTTTCATGGACTCCGGAAGCAACAAAGGCCTTTGAACATCTTAAAGAGGCAATGTGCCAAGCACCGGTCTTAGCTACACCGGACTTCACAAAAACCTTTATTGTGGAATGTGATGCTTCAGGAAATGGAATTGGTGCTGTTCTAATGCAAGATGAAAGACCCATTGCTTTTGAAAGTCGTCTAATCAAGGGAAAGTTTTTAAGCAAAGCTATTTATGAGAAGGAAATGTTGGCAATACTCCATGCACTTAAGAAATGGTGACCCTACCTAATGGGAAGACACTTCAAGGTAAAAACGGATCATGATAGCCTTAAATACTTTTTAGAACAAATATTATCCTCTGAAGAGCAACAAAAGTGGGTCACAAAGATGTTGGGTTATGACTTTGAAATCATCTACAAAAAGGGGAAGCAAAATGTGGTGGCAGATGCACTCTCAAGAAAGGATGAGGATGTGGAAGCATTGTTGTGCGCCATTTCTATTATCCAACCAGATTGGATAAACGAAGCAAGGGAGGAATGGAAGAATGATGAAGAAGTGTGGGCACTTATTTGAAAGCTACAACAAGATTCCAGTACATCTGATACATTTAGCTGGCAAAATGATTCATTATGGTACAAAGATCGCTTATACCTCTGTAAGAATTCCCAGCTAAAACAAAAGATTCTTATGGAATTGCACACTTCTCCCTTAGGAGGGCACTCAGGATTTTAAAAAACTTACCACAGGGTTAAGAAGGAATTTTTTTGGGATGGCCTTAAATCAGATATTCAAAAGTTTGTGGCGGAATGTTTGGTTTGCCAACAAAATAAAGTTGAAACAATTAAGACACCGGGTCTATTACAACCTTTATCCATTCCAAGCCAACATTGGGATTAGGTTTCAATGGATTTTATCACAGGTTTACCCAGGTCTGAGGGAAAGAGTGTCATCATGGTGGTAGTTGACAGACTTACCAAGTATGCACACTTTTGTGCATTATCACATCCATTTAAAGCCAGTACAGTTTCTACTGCATTTATGGAAACAATTCAAAAGCTACATGGAAACCCAAAGATTATTGTAAGTGACAGAGATCCCATTTTCACTGGAAATTTTTGGACAGAATTATTTTCTTGTCTTGGTACTTAGTTAGCTCATAGCTCATCTTATCATCCTCAATCTGATGGGAAAACTGAGATAGTAAACAAATGTTTGGAAGGATATCTTCATTGCTTTGTATATGATAAATAGACACAATGGGTCAAATGGTTGCCTCTGGCTGAATGGTGGTATAACAATTCCTTCCATACATCAACAAAAATGACCCCATTTATGGCACTTTATGGGTATCAACCACCATCCATCACATCATATTTAAGAGAAAATTCTAAGGTTCAGGCAGTGGAACATCACATCGAACATCAACAACAAGTCCTCCAACTCTTAAAGGATAACCTCGTGTTGGCACAAAATAGAATGAAACAACAGGCAGATCAACGTCGTAGTGAAAGAAGTTTTGATGTAGGTGATTGGGTATTCCTACGGCTACAACCATCTAAGCAAATGTCCCTAAAGCAAGCTATGAAGGATAATAAATTATCACCAAAGTATTATGGTCCGTACAAGGTGTTGCAAAAGATTGGTACTATGGCATACAAATTGGAGCTTCCTACAGCTTCTCGATTGCACCTCGTTTTCCATGTTTCATGTTTAAAGAAGGTTATAGGCGACAAGCTCCCAGTTCAAACAATATTGCCAGAACTTGACGAGGAAGGGAAAATTATATTGGAACCGGAAGCAGTGAAAGAAACAAGAACTCGACAGCTACGAAATCGATAAATTTCAGAGTATCTTATCAAGTGGAAGAACTTATCCGCTGAAGATTCCACATGGGAGGATGAGAATTTTATGCAGAAGTATCTAGAACTACTCAAGCGTTGAGGACAACACTTTTTTTGAAGGAGAGGGGCATGTTGGGTCCCTATAATACTTGTGATTACCCTATTACTATTGTAGTTATACCCCTTATTTATATTGTTGTGCCCCTATTACCCCCATGTTGTTATTTCTGTGCCCCATAGAATCCCTCTATTGTTATTTTTGTGGCTTTATATTATTATTGTTAGGTCGGCTGGATTATATTGTGACTCCTTAGACTCCTATATATAGAAAGCAGGTTTTGTCAATTGTATCATCCAAGAATTGTTCGTTTATATCATGTAAAGGAGGTTTCCCCTCGAAGAGGCTGAATTCTAAGGCGTTGATCTATCTTTTCTATCTTTTCTTGAGCTGGTTTCATAACAACTACTCTCATATAAGACCCAATTGTCTTGCTTCATGAAGAGTGGGCCTTCCAAACAACATATTATCATCAACAAAATTTTGATGGGTGATTAGTGTACCTTGTGGAGCTAAACACAATCCTTGAAGGAGACCTGATCTTGTAGTTTCCTTTAGATATCTGCTGAACCCTTTAGCTGTAATAATAAAGAGAAAGGGGGAAATTGGATCCCCCTACCTAAGGCCCCTAGATCCTTTAAATTTTCGGGAAGGGGATCCATTAACCAATATTGTATACAAGGGATTTTATATGAGGTAACTAATCCATTGATCCAAGTTTGCGAGAATCCAAAAGCATTAAGAATATTTACAATGTAATTCTAGTTAAGGCAATCATAAGCTTTAGACAAATCAAGTTTGATAATCATACCTAGCAGTTTAGATGTCTTTAAAGAGTGCGCTACCTCATGAGCTACTATGATCCCGTCCATTATTTTCCTTCCTTCTAAAAACATAGATTGCTCTAGTCCAATAATAGGATTGATGAGAGGATTCAGTCTACGAGCCATTACTCTTGATATAATCTTGTATATCACATTACATAGAGTGATTGGCCTGAAATTAGTTCACTCCAATGTAACACCCTTTTTAGGGATAAGGGTGGAGGGTAGCATTAAGAATAGAACATATCATCTACATTATTATGGATACATCTACTAATTCATGGATTTCCAAACCAAGGAAATTCCACCCAACCTTGAAAAATTCTGAGGTCAACTTGTTTGGGCCTAGAGCTTTGTTTAGGGGCAAATCTTTAACTACTACTTCAACTTCTGAGAAGGAGATCTTCTACATTAAGGCTTCATTATGTTCCTCAGTAATCAACATTGGGATAAATTGTTTTACCTTTTGAATGCAAACGCCTTTATCCTCCTTAGGCTTCGAAAGGAGATTTTAAAATGAGAGATTAGTTCCACTCAGATCTCTTCATGGAGCATAAGCCTTCTTCCTTCTGGGCCATTTAATTATGAGATCTGATTAATTTGATGGTGCTTCACCATTGTTCTATGAACGAACTTGGTGTTCCATTCTCCTTCATGTAGTCATTGGATTCTCGATTTCTGTTTCCATAAGATTTCTTCCTATTTGTGTAGATGCTCCAATTCCATAAGAATTTTCCCTTCCTAGTATGCCAATTGTTCTATCCTTCCTTCAAGAACAATTCTATACTGAATCTCCTTCATTGAATCCTAAAATTCCTTTTTTTTCCTTGTGGATATTTCTGAAATCTCTTTTATTATAACCCTTAATTCTCCTCTTGATCTCCTTTAACTTCCATTGGAAATTTTCCATACGACACCATCTAGTTACCCTAATTTCCATCCACCACTCCTCAAAATTGGCAACAAAGTCTGGTCACTGCAACTAGAATGCTTCAAAATGAAAGGGGCGATTTGTGGGGACCATTTTTAGGTCAATCTCTAGTTCGATGGGCCAATGATCAAAACCCAAGTATGGGAATATGGTTGCTTCAAGAAAAAAGTCTTGTTGGAGGATGTCTTCCAAAATAAGAAATCTATCTAACCGAGAGAAAATCTGGTGCTCCCCCCCCCCCGACAGTTGTTCTAGGTATAGATTCCATTGGCATTGTCAATATCCTCGACCTTAATTTCCTAAATTGTTTCTTGAAAGGCCCGAGAGATTAGGTCCATCCATTGTATGTCACCTTTCTTCTCACTGAGGTGTCTAATCATATTGAGGTCACTAGCAATAATCAAGTTATTCTCACCTTCTATACCCCTTATTCACACCAAATCCATTAGAATACTTTGCTTGTCTCCTAGTGTAGACGACCCATAAACCCTTGATAGCCATATTTCTGTTGAAGAACCTAAACATTCAAGCTTCCCTGTCAAAATATTGGGATAGGCAACCCAAGAACTAGAATATAGAGTTCATGGATCCCAGAGGATTGCTAGACTCTTTGCACTTCCTTTCACATCTAGTGCCATGCATTCTGCTTGTGGCGAACATCTATCTATAATTTGCATCAGTTTATCTTGGGAAACTTTAGTCTCTTGTAATACCATAATATTCAATTTCTCTTGTTCGATTCCCTCCTTCAGGTACCTCACCTTACCTTTAGAGTTGAGGCCCATATATTCCAAGAGAAAATTTTCATAGGTGATTGAGGGGGGAGCATTGAAAGTACTTTGTGAGCACATTAGATTGACTAGAGTTGACCAAGACTTCCCCTGCTTGCCTGATCACTTCATGAGTCATCCCCCCCCCCCCCTTCATCTATTTCTCTAATCTCGAGTTTTTCTTTGCGTGGGTGAGGGAAAGTGCATCATGTTTTAGGACTAGATCTGTTTGGGGGAGGCATCCATGGGTTGTTGGTAAAGTTACCATTCCTTGTACATTGGTGGAATTATTCTAGTTGATTTTGGAGAATTTCTTCTACCCTCGCTCTTTCTCAGCTGCTTAAGAAAACTACCATAACTCTCTTGTTTAAATTTAGGTGTTTCAATTGATCTTCCTACTCTAGAGCTTCTTCCGTTTGAGCTAGAATTATTTGGAGTTACTTCTTTGTTGACTCAGCTTTGGGTGGTTTCCGCTTACTGGCTTTCTTTTCCTTAGGGTTGTCCAACATGACTTCCTTATCCATTTCCTGTCACATATGGAAAACAAGTTCTTGACATTTCACTATTTTCTGGTCTGTCATCTCCTCCAATGTCGCAAAGAGGTTCACATTCATGGTTTTCATTTCCACTGGTGGGGTTGGTGGTGTGTGTCCTGATGGTACCTTGTTTCCATAGTTTCTTCTATTCTATACCTCCTGAAAGGCATCCATGGGGGAATTCAATGATGGAGGAATGTCATCCTCAGGTTTTCGAAGGCAGTCCCGAAATAGGTGCCCATATTCCTAACATAAATGACATTTAAAGGGAACATGCTCATAGTCTAATATTTGAGTTCAAAACTCATTGTGATACTCAATTTCCACTGATTTAAGCAAGGGTTTAAAGATATTTATGTTGAAAAATGTAACTAGGTTCGGTCATCATAATGACACGTGTAATCATGATTTGATGTAAAGAATAAAATAAAATTATGTTGCAATGCTTGATTCATGGGTTTCATGCTCAAGGAATTTTACTGTAGTTGAAGCTCCCATTATGAGTTATTAGGTTTTCTCATCAAGTCATAAAGTCTAGTAAAGGTAATGTCACAGGTTGAAGACCCATCTGGGCATGTTACATATGTATTTGAGTCACTATAAGAGTCAAAAGACTCTCCAAGGCCAATCTCAAGCACTTCTAGCAAGTCGGCCTTAAGATGGAGCAATGAGCCTACACCAAGAAGACATGTCAGCCTAGAACCTAGTCAAGTTGGCCTACAAGATGAAGGAAGAAGCCTATATATAGGGCTCTTGATCTAATTCAAGAGAGACACACTCAAGCACAACAAGAAGTTAGATCAAGGGTCAATAAAATCCTTATATCCAAGTGAAGGAAGGAGATCAAGATCGAAGGGAAAAACAAAGAAGTTGCAGGTTTGTTTTCAGAAAAATCTATCAAACATTTGAGGAAAGGTTAGGGCATACACTTATTGCAGAGAATTCAAATTGAAGAACTTCAGGAGACCGGATTAAGTCAAGAAATTAATCCATACTTCATGTTGAGATAACAAAGAGATCCTCTCTATTTAAGCGAAGAAAGAAAGAATTTTTTTTACCATAATTTTGTCACACATGTGAGAAATATAGTCCACTAAAAAAGGCTGAAGATTATAGTCAAGGATGTCTAAACGTTCAGATCAGTGTTGTAGGAGTGAAGGCTAAATGTTGAGGAAGAAATTGCAGTTGAATCATCAAAGGATTAATTTTGACTTGAAGTAAGTTGACTTGGTCTTGGATAGGTTGTTGATTCAAGGACCTTGGTCTTGGTATTCATCATTTGAAGTCTCTATAAAAAGAAGAATTCGTTTGGGTTTTTCCTCTCAAGTTGGAGACATTTTGGCGCTGGTTGATCGCCTATATTCTGTGTCTCTTGTCTCTTTATTGTTTATGCTTTGGTAGTTGTTTGATGAAGAAGAAATCTATAATAATCTAAGTAAAGAGAAGATATTACTCTAAATAAGTAAAAAGCATTCACAAGCAACTATCATCAAAGGGAAATCTCCTAACCCTAATTCTCTAGATTTATCAACAGTTCATGTAAACACAAATCCAAGCATATGATGAATTTCATTTATGCTTCGTAATTTCTGGCATTTGAACAAAATCCCCTATAGAGTTACCTATTGATTCCATAATATCTGTCTACCATAAATCCTCTTCAAGCGAAAATAATTTGGTCCATATGGGAACCACTAGAAATTGTTCCTTATCCAAATTATAGTAGGGTTCCCAATGTCTCATGAATAGGCCTGCATTATTCATACAATAGGTCCCATTATAAAAAAACCCTCTTCCTTTTCTCTATATCTACAAAAATAACTATGAAAAAACCCTTTTCTCTAGCCATAGCTCGATATGAGCTTTCGGCTGCCATTTTTGTTAGATTTGGTGAATCAGATCTTGCTCCTTGGGTCAAAATCCCGTAAACTTGTAAATGATTGCATGTTCTTGCATAAATTTCCTAGATTTCTCCAAGTGATTATTGGGGATTACTACTCAAGGATTCGATGAAGCTTTTGGCAGATGATGACCCTTCATATGGGACTACCATTGGGTACCCAATACCAGCAAATCCTATTTTTTTCCTTAGTGATATGAGCTACAACAAACTTCGCTATCCGTGGGATGAAAGGATCTCGTTACCACATTTTTGAAGGAGGGGGAAGCCGCCCTCTAGGGGCCCTGAACATGCAACCAATCCCCAAAGTCTCTATATTAACAACCAATTTGTAGTTTCTGTATGTAGGTAGGAAACCTGAATGACAACAATTCTGCAGAAATCCTTACCTTAAAACCCTTGAAACCCTAACAAAGCTTTGTGATTATTATATTTAAAAAAAAAAGTAATGTTAATTTATAAAATAAAATATTTTTTGATTTATTTTAATAAGTAAATATTTTGTTAGTTAAGCATTGTAATGGATAAAATAAATTAATATCAATTCTTAAGAGTAAAATATTTTATTTTGAAATTAATATTACTATTGTGATTAGTATAAAAAGAAATTAATGTCAATGCAAAGCAATATAAAATAGAGTGATATTAAAGAAAACAAAATTTGAAAAGAGAGTGATTTGGAGAAAAATAACATTGGAAAAGATAGTGATATGGAAAAGAGAGCTTTGAAATAGAGTAATATCAACGTAGATCCATTTTAACTATTGATATACCAAGGACGGAGAGGGATCAAATTTATTTCCACTTATAAAGAGGTTTGCACCTCAAGAGATTTGATTTGTCTTCAGGCTTGGTAGATTCAAAGTTAAGATGGATCTAGGTTGGTTTATTTATTTATTATAATTATAATTATTAATTATTTTATTTGTTCTAATTTAATTACAATTACAATTTTGTTTTTATGTAATTTGACTAAGTCAAATTTTTTTATTAATAATTAATTATAATTATTAATGTTTTTTTTGTAATTAATTGCATAGTCTAACTTCTAGACGAAATGACCTTGTTCATCACAATACAATTTTAAGCAAGATTGTGTTTTTTTATTGTTTAAAATATATTTTTGATTGCATAAATGGATTCAACACCTTGAAAACCACTAGGGAACTTGAATTCTACAGATTAAACAACTTAAACTTGGGCTCTCGTCATAGCGATGATTAATCAAATCTTGGACTTCTAGTTGAACTTTATTCAACTTTGCTACCGAAGTTGTACCAAACTTGTTATGACCCATGACAAAACCCTGTCATAACCTGTCATTATTTTTTCCATACCCATAGCATGGCCCTGTGACATGTCAGAAAGCCTGTCACAACCTGCATACAAAACCTGTCATGACCTGTCAAAGGCTTATCATAACCTAGAATATATGTTACCATCTTGTGATAACATCTATCATAACCCTATATAATTTGTTACAAAACCTGTTGTAGACCTACTACAACCCATATACAGGACCTGTTAGGTAACTTGGTTTAGACCTGCTATAACTTGCTATATCATGCAAAACACTTACCTGTGTCTAATTCACTTATTTTTACCTTGTTTAGAATCTACCACCTCTTGTGACCTATCTACCTAGTGTAACCGGTTGTGTTGGTTATAACCCTTTCACATCCCATGGGATCTTGTGACATCCTAATGATGCCTTTGATCACATATTGTTATAGCCTATTATAATTTTTTCATGACTTCTCTGAAACTTGTTAATTTGACATAATACATATCACATTCCTATGATAGACCATGAGTGGTAACATGTCGTTTCCTATTGGAAGCCTATTATACCACTTGCTTCCTAGTTATGCCATCTATGTCTCATATTATTGTAATAAAACCTATGAAAAATCCCTATATAAGGTACCTATATTTAATCCATGAGAGCATGGCTAATTGTCATACATGTAGGTAATTCTGATTATCAAATTGTTAAATCTTATCAGGATTTTGTACTCATTTTGCAGCCATTGTCCTACTTTTCCAAAACTTAACGTGTCTCCTTTCATATCTACACTATTCCACCATGGACCACTCAAAATGATTTTGACTAGTCCTCATTAATAGATAGCTCTCTATTGACTAATTATTTGCATTATTATGACATGAGGACAAAAAATTAAGCCTTGTAGATTTCTACAACTTGATCCTCATCAATAGAGAGTCATCCTTAATTCTCTATTGATTGCTACAACATTGACCCTATTTAATTGAGAGATATCCTGAATTCTCTGACTATTAATAATAGTTTCGTATTCATAAAACCAATAATTGATCCACAATTTTTTGATTCATATAAATTCAATTCACATATTATACATCCCAATATACAAGAATAAAATTATGTAGCTAAATAAATATTTATCTTGTAATATTCAATGGCGTGTTGACTCCATGGCTATTCGAGTCATAAAATAGAGCTATCAAGCACTCAAAGCCACCTAGGTTCTCAAATTAGGATGTATCGAATCAAGTGTGATTAGTCGAATAATGACACTCCTGTAAGTTTCAAGGTCCAATCCTACGATCATTGACTAATTTAACCACTAGATCGTTAAGTTTGTATACAAATGCATTAGTCATGATGTCCAATTATACTTGGCCTTCCAAGCTCACACATCCCCTTCTTTGACTAACCATCTCTTGGGTGATTCATCTTGCCAAGGCCTTCATGAAAATCGAGAGCACGAGCCTAAAGGGCTTGTACCCCATGTAGTTTTTATCATGAAATTTGAAATACGAACAATACCACAACCTTGGTTAGCTTATATATGAGTTATTGCATAAATAATTCAACCCAATGTGGTTAAGCAACATGCATTCAACACACTCATGCTAATGCTTCACATATTTTCGTGCATATACATCACATAAACTTCCATATCATATTTAGTATCATAAACACAACAACAAGGAGGGGGTTAAAGGAAATATCTTGTTCAATTTCTCTCATAGTAGAAGTCTATAGCCTGGTTGTGTTGGGTGCTAAAAGGTGTCTTTTAAAACTCCTAATTGCCTCACATTAATTATCAACCTGGGTAAATCTTTTTATTCGAAGGGTGTACACAATATGTGCAAACTATAAATCTAGAGAGTAATGCTTTAAAATGAGTTATTAAATTCAATACAAGAGTAAACAGATGAAATCATAAATCTCAAGCTTGTAACTTTAAAGGAAATAATTCATCTAAACATCATGACTCAATCTCAAACAAAACCATGATCCAATCTTAATCAACCAAATTCAAATGAAAATCAACCGAGAGCACCATAGCATTAACCGAGCTATTTCAGTTGGGCTTAAACTACTGGATAGAAGGAAAGCATTTAATCAATCACTCTCTATTCTTTAATTAACCAGAAACGATTCTTTAACTGATAACTAATTCAATTCATGATATGAATTAAATAAAACCAACTAGGATTGTGCATTAATGAAATGAATAACAAAAATCTGAATTAAAGAAAATAAATCAACTTCAAAACTGTAAAGTAGAATAAACTTGTAAGAAACGAAAAATGCATAAAACAAGGAACAACAGTAAGTTCCACTAGAGACCAGGCCCTAGCCACCAGCAAACACTGCTTAGCTATTTCAGAATATCTGAATGAACAACAACGCAAGTTGTATATTAATCATCAAAGTCACTTGTCATTACAATACGATCTTGTTCTTCAGAATCACCCTTCTGTAAATTAAAATTACAATCCAAGTAAAAGATGAGAGATCCCTCTTCAGTCTTCCCTTTTATAGTCAAAAGGAAAAAGATAAATGTGATCCCTCAGGATCAGGAGATCCTGAGGGATTCACAACTAAATGCTATCTTCAGACAATTCTTCTATCTCACGCTGATCTTCTTGACTCGTTCCTTGGTTTGACCACACACGACACGTCTCATTTTCCTCGATTAGCTTTTTCTGTTCCAACTTTGGAACAACAGTTGTTCCTTCTACTATTTTTCTAAATAAAACGTAATGAGAGTTAGTTTGGTTAGTAAAATTGTATCAAGAGAAGTTTTATTCATTCCTTATCAAAATCCTATCAATATGTTATTATATCATGGCACAAAATGGATAAGAAAGGAGGAAAAAGACAATAATCAAGAGTAAATACATACCTATTGCAAGGCTCAACATACTCCCCTGCTTACCTTTTTTCATGTCCTCATGACAAATAAATAGTTCCTATGAAATGTAGTTAAGGAGTAGGCTGGAGAAAAGGTTTCTTGATCAGGCCAGAAACCATGATTTTGTGCCAAATTTGCAAAGGTTGTTTGTTCATGTCCTTCAGGTAACTCATAGTCAAACCGATACCCTTCAGGAGGATACCAAATAATGGGACATCTAAATCAACATCCCAACCAATAAGGCCCTTCCATCAAAATAAGATTGCTGTATGTGATTAACTGGCTTGCAGTAGCTTTGAAGTTCCCATAATTAAATGGTTCTCTTTCCGTAACACTGTTAGTTGAGACTGTCCATCTCATTTTGGATGCAGTCAGGGATCTTTCCTGGATGGAGAGGAAATATGTTGTTCTTTTCTTTACAATTTCCTTATGTATGGGCCGTAAAATTTGAATCACACCTTCTTGTGTCATCAGCCTTTTACGTTTAGCAAACAGTTGCAAAGGGTGAGTAGGCTCACTTCTTACCCAGAGATCCAACCCATGTTCCTATCTTTGGAATGAATTATATGCCTTAAACCACTTAAGTTTATTAACTGCAAAAGAGATAAAAGCCTAGAATTGAATATCTCCAACAAAAGGGCTAGGGTTCTTATCCACTTCTCCCTCTAATATGAAATTATGAAGATAAAATTCGCAAAGAAGCCTTTGGACTTTCGCCCCATGTTCCTTGCAACAACTTATAAAACCTTCAGTTTTCTTTAATTCGCTTGGCTTGCCAGCTCTTACGGCTTTAATATTTAACAATAAGTACCATTCTAATAAGAACATGGCATAATTTGTGGCTAGCGACCTACATGTCAATACATCCGAATATAACGAGCAAATGGTGTCTATCTGATTCCTAGCTCTGTCCAGCTTGGTCTTCACCTTCTTCATATTTTCTTCTTCTTGTCTAAATATGTCAAAAGTCCCATTCTCAGTTATGGTTAATTCCCTAAACTGTTTCTGCAACTCTTGATATTTTTGTAGGGGGGCTCTCTCTTGTTCACATCATTCTAGAGCAAGTTGATCTTGCATCAGTTCTTCCTGTAGCTTTAGGAGAATAGGGTCTTTGCTTGACAGGATATCCTTGGCTTGTTCTTCTGTCTGAGTGCTTGTGCTACGAGAGGATATTTCCTTAGTATGTACTTCCTTATTGTGGGAGGACCAACCCTCCATCTGAACCGTTGCATCCACTAAGTCTACATGCAAATTTGCCTGGTGGCTATTGTTTGAGTAGGAATGAGTTTGGTTTGGGTCTCTGTTGACCTACCCTTACATATTTCCATTTACATAGCCACAAAGACTACCTCAGGAGTAGTGTTCTAGGCTTTGTCGTCTGCAATTTCTTTAATCTTCTAGCATAGCCTATTAACTGTCTTTTCAAGCTTTTGATGTTTTTATCTCAACTTATTTAGTTTTTCTCCAGCTACTCACCTCTTCTGAGGAGAATCTTTTACACTAACAGGCTTGTCAATAGCTTTTGTATCTAAGGATTCCTATTGTTTATCATGGTTTTGTTCCAATAGAAATGTGTCAACAGACTGGTTGTCTAATTCATGAATAACTTCTGTGTCTGATTCCTTTCTTGGTCTATAGCTTCTGAAGAAGGCAAAAATTCTATATGCCCAGAATCTTCTGGGGATTGAGCTTCCATTACTTTGGGATCAAGTGATCCTCCAGGCTACATGTATGCATTTAGATTTGTCGGGACCTGAGCCATCCTTGTCTCAAAATCCTATAGAATATCATTTTGGGGGCTCATGGTTGATGTTTGAGGAGGTTCTTCTTCATTTTCTAGTTCATCATCAAAGTGTTGTGCCCTTTCTTGCTCTGAGTCCGGTCTATCCTCTTCCTCGGGTTCTTATTCTGAATTGGCCTCTTCCCTGGGTTCTGATTTTGAATGACATCCTTCCCCTTATTCAAGTTCTTCCTCTGGTTCCGACTTAGAGTCCTGTATACTAATTGGTCTGGATGGTTTCGCAGGTTGTTTAGCACTATCTTGTGGATTTACAGACATTCTCTGGGCTAGATGTAACCTTGCAGACCACTTGCACTTATGGGGTTCAATGTTTGAGTGGGTAGTCCTTTTCCTTTTTGGAATAGGGCTTTGCTGGCTTATCTCCAAAATTGCAGGATTTTGGATTACAGGGTTTTGACTAATCTCTAGGGGCGCTATGAGACCATCCCAAGTTAAGTTTTTTTGAACAAGGTTATGGGTAACAATTAGTCTAATCAATCCATGGTGGCTAACTACGGTTTCAGGGTGCCTAGCCCATCTTATTCTATCGACGGTATCATGCAGCAATGAATTCAAGAAAGATGGCAGATTAACAGTGATCTTTAGTTTTAAAACAGCTAAAAGTTTGAGTTGTCATGGTCTTACCACGTCTCGTCGTCCATCATAGGTAATGTACCTCTAGACAACACTTTCCAACTCACGCCATGGTTCTGCCAGAGAAGATGGTTGTATGCCCTTGCCTTTTCTGGTTAATTCCTCGTCTGCATCTCTGAAAATGTCCATCGCGTCTTGCAACATTACATGTTTTTTTGGCCATATAGTTCCTTCCGTCAGTAGCCTAGATACTTCAGCTATTACAACATTTGATACTGTGATTCTTCTACCTCTCACCATGGATTGCCCATTCTGCAGATGCTGTAGAAATTCAATAGCGATTTCCTCACTAGGGGGCTGAAATCTCGTGAAATGTGATATCCACCCTGTGCGCACTAGAATTTCCCTAGCTTTGTCGGAGGATTCCAGCACTAAAGGTTCTCGGTGCACTGTCTTACCACCCATAATGCTTGAGTTCTTCCTACTATTACAAAGGATTAGTGCAGTGGAGAAAACACAAGAATAGACATCAACAAAGAGATAGAACAACAAGTAAGTTGTAACAACTAAGTTTTCCAATGTTAAACAATATTTCTATGAGAATTCATTAATTTGAGGACTATTGTTTTGCCACATGCTGCATGATCATATAGTACCATATCAACCTATGAAATCCAATAAAACAATTATAACGCATGCACGAGTGTAATGGAGGTCCCCTCCCTCCTTCAAGATGAGAGGGCGCCTACAATCGAATAGACGGGGGAATGTTGTTCTGACGACAACATAGAAGGGTGAAAGATACGACATTAATATGAGACAGAGTACATATATTAATGAGAGGACTGTAAAAGGTATGGATATAATGAAAGAGAGGTGTGTAATGATGGTTATTGATAAGAGACAAGATGCTTTGTTTGATAATAGGTTATGCAGTAAGGAAAAAGGACAACAATATGCAAGAAAAAGATGCTTTGTTGATGATATTCCAGCTGAAACTGATATGATTGATTAAAAACATTAACTCATGCATGAAGGTTCAAGGTAGGGAGAAATTAAGGAAATAATTCTTCTGATAAAAAGAAAAGAAGAGGGTATTATAATAATTATTGATGTTGAAAATACAAATTCAATACCATAAGCAGAGCTTCTGTTGCCAACAGGCATTCATAGCCTCAACAGAGTTGCTTTTTAACCCATATGAGCCATGATCCTCAATTTATAGTTTGGAGAATTCCATTGTTGTTTCTACATAAGAGATCAGTGTGCTCGCATGGTAATGAGATGACCACACTGTCATTCATTGGGAAGTAGCAAAAGTGATCAAGCCGACTCGTGATGAGACCTCCTGTTCCAAGGATATTTTAGCCATCCATTGGATCATAACCCTGGTGTGGTGGCCATAGTGGGAATGTCACATTTCTACATCCTTATGAACATGGTAGGTTGGCTCTTAATGAGACCCCCTATCCTCTATCTGTAGGAAAAATTTGTTGTTATTATACATTTTTATAATAAATAGAGGGAGGCTCAATACTCCTTAAGAGCAGGGATGGTGGAAGAAGTTAAACATATCAATAGAAAAAAATATACCCATAATCTCACTTATAATAGACAGAGAGGATTATAACTAGGAGGGGTGGAACCAACATGGTAAAGATGATCAATCAATATCATATACAACAGAAATCAATACAGTAAAGTAATATATAAATAATTGTGTCCCTCCCTTTTTTTTTTAAGAAATCTATCATCAAGAAGCTGTCTTGTTAAAGATCATAATGTTAAGGGTATTCATCTGCTTCAATAGAATCCATAATTCTTGTCCTCATAAAAGTATTGTACTTGATGCCATGAAAGGGAATCAGAAAAATGGGGCTGAGATGAGCTAGGAATAATCCTGCAAGTGTTGTTGAACATCACAATAATGCAAGGAAAAGGATGTTGCTTAGAAAACACACAACTTCAAGAAGCAAAAATGTTGTTCCAAAGAAGGAACAAAAAAACCCTCTTAAAAAAAGGGTGCTATTTGAATAGCAAACAACAAAAAGTGTTGTTCCAAAATTAGAACAAAAAACACGCAAAAAGTGTTGTTCTGAAGTGGGAACAACAAAAACAAAAAGTGTTGTTCCAAAGTGGGAACAACAAAAATGAAAAGTGTTGTTCTGAAGTGGGAACAACAAAAACGAAAAGTGTTGTTCCGAAGTGGGAACAACAAAAACAAAAAGTGTTGTTCCGAAATGGAAATAACAAAAATGAAAAGTGCTATTCCGAAGTGGGAACAACAAAAACCAAAAGTGTTGTTCCGAAGTGGGAACAACAAAAACCGTTGTTCCAAAGTGGGAACAACAAAAACCAAAAGTGTTGTTCCGAAGTGGGAACAACAAAAATCAAAAGTGTTATTCCGAAGTGGGAACAACAAAAACAAAAAGTGTTGTTCCGAAGTGGGAACAACAAAAACAAAAAGTGTTGTTCTGAAGTGGGAACAACAAAAACAAAAAGTGTTGTTCCGAAGTGGGAACAACAAAAACCAAAAGTGTTGTTCCAAAGTGGGAACAACAAAAACCAAAAGTGTTGTTCCGAAGTGGGAACAACAAAAATGAAAAGTGTTGTTCCGAAGTGGGAACAACAAAAATGAAAAGTGTTGTTCCGAAGTGGGAACAACAAAAACCAAAAGTGTTGTTCCGAAGTGGGAACAACAAAAACCAAAAGTGTTGTTCCGAAGTGGGAATAGAAAAAACAAAAAGTGTTGTTCCAAAGTGGGAACAACAAAAACCAAAAGTGTTGTTCCGAAGTGGGAACAACAAAAACCAAAAGTGTTGTTTCGAAGTGGGAACAACAAAAACAAAAAGTGTTGTTCCGAAGTGGGAACAACAAAAACAAAAAGTGTTGTTCCGAAGTGGGAACAACAAAAACAAAAGTGCTGTTTCAAAGTGGGAACAACAAAAACAAAAAGTGTTGTTCCGAAGTGGGAACAACAAAAACAAAAAGTGTTGTTCCGAAGTGGGAACAACAAAAACAAAAGTGTTGTTCCAAAGTGGGAACAACAAAAACAAAAGTGTTGTTCCGAAGTGGGAACAACAAAAACCAAAAGTGTTGTTCCGAAGTGGGAACAACAAAAACAAAAAATGTTGTTCTGAAGTGGGAACAACAAAAACAAAAAACGCAGAAAATCAAATCAACAATCATATTTACAATTTTTACAAAAAGAAATAACTTTTTACAACAATGAAGCTACCGAAGGATTGCCTTTTGCAGCTAGAATTTGCATGGTGGAGTCCTCGCGTATCTGTTGGTAAAAGGATTCTCTTGTAAGTGGTTTTTGGTAGAGGCACACTCGATGCCCATTTTCTTTGAAGGAAAAACCAGACCCATCAATGGTGGCCAATGTAAGAGTGTCATTGTCATGTACTTCCTTTATTTCATAGGGGCCTAACCATCTAGTCTGCAGTTTACCAGGGAAGTCTTGAAACCTGAAATCGTAAAGAAGTGCCCAGTCGCCCTCATGAAATGTCTTTTTCTTAATCAAGGAATCGTGCCACTTGGCTCTTTGTTGTTGAATGAGTGCAGTATGTTGTAGAGCCAATAGTTGAATTTCATCTAATTCATTTATTTGTTGTAGTCTGTTAATCTGGGCTTCAGTTAAATCTAGTCCCACTTCCTAGGCTATCCTTAGTGTTTGTATCTCAAATTCTATGGGGAAAATGGGTTCCTTACCAAATACCAGCTGATATGGAGAGTATCCAGTTGTGTTCCTCCAAGTCGTGCGATATGCCCACAAGGCCTCTGGCAGTCGAGTCACCCAGTCTCATTTGTGCGATGAGACTGTCTTTGTTAGAATAGCTTCAATTACTTTGTTGGTACTCTCCACCTGCCTGTTCGCCTGCGGGTGATACAGAGAGGTAATTCTATGGATAATGTGATGATTCTTCAGTGTAGCAGTAATCTTGTGGCCTACAAATTGTGGCCCCCCATCAGTAATTACTTCTCTGGGTAAGCCATATTGCACAAAAATTTTGAAAAGAAAATTAATCACTGTTTCCTCTGTTGCTCTTGGTAATGCTACTGCCTCCACCCATTTAGTCATGTATTCTGTTGCAACCAATATATATGATTTCTGATTGGATGGTGGGTTGATCGACTCAATGAAATCTAACGCCCATCGCTCAAAGGGTTCTATCACCAACTCTGGATGCAGGGGTATTTAATTAGATTGGCCAGGGCAGCCCATCCTTTGGCAGTTATCGCTTGCCTGGACAAATTTCTTAGCATCCTTAAAAATCATGGGCCAGTAGTAGCCCATTTGCAAAATTTTATGTCCAGTTCTGCGGTTTTCAAAATGTCCACTGCAAGATCCATCGTGGTAGGCTTTTAAGATATCATTAATTTTGTCTTCCCTGATACACCTACGAATGTGCATATTGGCCCCTGTGTGAAAAATGTATCCTCCGATCCAGGAGAACCAAGTGTTGCATTGCACTATTAATTTCCTTTCTCCAAGTGTCAGATGTTTGGGAAATTTTCCCACTGCTAAATAATTCGACACATCTATGTACCATGGTGTTTTTACAGCCACAAAAAATAGGTGTTCATCCGGGAATTGGTCTTCTACCGCCATTGCATCGTCGTTCTTAGCACTTGGGAGAGGAAATCTGCCACAAGGTTTTCCCTCCCCGATCGATCCCTTATAGTTATGTCAAATTACTGCAAAAGTAGTAACCAATGTGTCACTCTTCCATTCATAATGGGTTTATTAGCTAAATATTTTATAACAGAGTGATTAGTATACATAACTATAGGCTATCCAGTTATATAGTTTCTGAATTTGTTAATAGCATAAATAACAGCTAAAAACTCTTTCTATGTTACTGTATAATTCAACTCAGCATGAGTTAAGTTTTTTCTAATGTAATATATAGCATAGGGTTTCTTGTCGTCTTCTTAGCCAAGAACTGATCCAATGGCTGAATCTGATGAAATTTGGAATATATCCCAATTCGGGCCCCGTTATAATAGTGATGTTGATAGTATCCATTTCATCTCTGTAAAGGCAATGCGACATTTGTCAGTCCATATAAAATCAATATTTCTTGTTAAGGCATATAATGGTGCAACAATCTGTGAGAAGTTATTTATAAATCTACGATAATATCCTGCAAATCCTAGAAAACTACGTACCTCTATTTGAGTGTAGGGAGTAGCTAATAAGAGGATTACTTGTATTTTTGCTGGATCTACCTGAATTCTAGTTGCTAAAATGAAATGACCCAGGATTAGGCCCTCTGTCATCATCATATGGCACTTCTCGTGGCTTAAGCATAGCCTAGTAGTGATACACCGCTCCAGGACTTTCTCCAATGTCTGTAATGCTTGTTCAAATTCATCTCCATAGGGTGTGAAATCATCCATGTACACTTCAAATTGTTCATTTATCAAGTCTGCAAAAATATTGAGTATGGCTCTTTGGAATGTAGCAAGTGCATTGCACAATCCAAAAGGTAATACCCTGTAAGAAAATGTTCCCCATGGGTAGGTAAAAGTAGTTTTATCCTGGTCTTCAGGGGCAATTTGAATTTGGTTGTAGCCACTGAAGCCATCTAGGAAAGAGAAGAATTTCTTCCCTGCCAGTGTATCTAGGACCTGATCGATGAATGGAAGGGGAAAATGGTCTTTTTTCATTGCCTTGTTGAGTTCTTTGTAGTCAACGCATATCCGCCACTTCCCATTCTTTTTGGGGACCACTACTAATGGAGAAACCCATTTATTGTCAGATATAGGATAGACAAAATTCAAATCTAATAGTTTTTGAAGTTCTTCTTTAACAATATCGTTTAGGTGAGGATTTAATCTACGCTAAGGTTGTCGAATGGGTCTTGCATATTTTTCAGTGTAAATATGGTGGATACATAGTTGAGGGTCAATCCCTTTCATGTCTGGGTAATCCCAAGCAAAAGCCCCTTTATATTTTCGTAAGGATTTGAATAAGTTTCTATCGTTGGTCATCATTCAGATTACTGTTAATGTTCCGGATCTTCCTTGGCTCGATTTCGATAGGTTTTCTATTATAGATAGTGGTTGTTGGTATTGGTTGGTCATTGATATCTATCAGGGAATCTTCTTCAATTTCATTGTCAAGGACTGCTTTCATCATGTGACATTTCAAACTAGACACTGTGGCAGATTGATTGATAAAAGTATTAATGACATCATTTTCTGTTTGGTTTTTTTAATTCAAGGGCATCTACCAAAATCAATGGTGACCGAATATTTTCTATTAAATATGTTACAAGTTGCTTCCTAGCTTTTACAATGGTTATAATTATCTGAGAAGGAGGGTATAAGGCTAGATCCTTCACATCATTCCCTCTGGTTATGGTCATACTTCCTGTTCGACAACTGATATAAGCATTAGCGGTTGCTAGCCAAGGCCTTCCTAAAATTAAGGGATGTCCATCTAGCCGGTTCCTAGGGTTAATAATCAAAAAATCTGCTGGATATTCCCAAGTGCTTATAGAAACCATCACATCTAGTAATGTTCCTTCTGGCCTAATGACTGAGTGGTCGTCAAGTTCCAGCAAGGTAGTTGTTGGTTCCAAGGCTATGATGCCAAGTATTTCACAAGTTGTTGTTGTGAGAATGTTAATGGCTACCCCTAAATCAATTAAAGCATTGGGAAAAGAGCAGCCATTTATCTGTACTGTGACAATGGGGTTTCTCGGGTCTTCATATTTTATAGGTGTCTCTTTTCCCAGTAATAAATCAGACAAAGTCCCGACAACATGGATAATTGGAGTTATTTTTGTTTGCCTCATAGACTTTTTTATACACAATTCTTTAATAGTTTTGGAATTTATTGGAATGTCTTGAATAGCCTGGAGGAGGGGTATTTTTATACAGATATTCTTGATTTCACCCAGAAGATCAAAGTAGGGGTGTTGAATTGGGCGCAATATCATCAGTCTTTCTGGGAATGGTGGGGAAGTAGTTATGATTTTTTCGGTAGTTTTCTACCTGACCGTATCTTCCCCTCATTGATCATCTACAATCAAAGGCTTATTTGGGTGTGGTTCTTTGGGTTGCAAATTTTTATCCTTGCCTGGAGCAATTATGCATCTAGATCTTAACTTGAGTTCATTACACTCTCTCAACTCAGCTTTAGGGTCTAGACCGTTAATTCTTTGTACTGACTGGATTGGTATGTTGTTGGGATTTGGGTTGGGTAGGGCTGAGAGTTGGGGTTGTATATTATATTGAGGATTCTACTACAACGTATAAGGTGCTGGTAAAGTAGGTAGAGATAGAGGCATTGTACCCATAGGCTGGTTCGTGGATCTTTTCCAGTTTGATTGACATTTCTGATTTTGTGAGGTGGAAGGGGACCATTGAGATGAATATGGATTTTTCTACCAGAATGGTGGAGGGTAAGAGGGATTTGACCAATTATTGTTGGATTTGACTGGTTGGGCCAAGGTGCCATAGAAAATGTTTGAGGTGGCCAAGTAGAAAAAGGTGGCTCGTTTTGCCATGTTGCCCCTGAATATTGCTGAGAACTATATTGCGAGGGAGGAAAGAATGAAGATGGACTGGTAGGCATACCTGTCTAACATGCTTGCCATTGACAACGCTAGCTCAGTAGATATACTAGTTCCACTTATTCTTCTGCTTCCTTGAAGACTGCTTTTAATCCTGGGAGCGATGGGAAACTTTCCGTGGCATGCTCCTTAGTGCATATGGCACATGCTTGTATCATATCTAGCAGACATTCTTTATGACTGTGTTTCTTTCTGCAACATGGACAGAAAATAGCCAGGTTTTGTTCTGCTTCAACCTACTTTCATTTAGCTTGCATGATATCCAATTGTGTCCTCAGGGTCCCTAGGATATTAGTTTTGAAATCTTCCAATAGATTGCCTATTTTGACTCTTGTAATGCTTCCTCCTTAGGCTTTGCTGTCTCTGGTGATCACATCGCGTCTGACTGGTTTCAACCTTGTATTGCCCCTGGAGCACCTCATGCACAAGTCTATAATATTTTCATAATCTTCTTGATAAATATCACCCTTACCCATTATATTCAATTTTTCTAACCATTGGTCTTTCATACCTTTAATCATTATGGTTTTTAGAACATTATCAAGAATATTTTCATAAGGAGATCTTTGCAGATTATATTGGAAATGCTCCACATATTCTTCCAGATGAAATATTTCATCTTTTAGTCCTCTAGTTCGGAAATAATCTTGGTATTTTTTAAGGAAGGATGTTTTCATTTGTTCCCAATCATTGATGCTACCTCCATCAATTCCCATAAACCAACACAGGGCTGCTCCCTTCAGAGTAGAGGGGAATAGTTTCAGCTTCCGGGGGTCAGTGGTGTAATCATAACCCTACAAAGGACATTGAATTCGAAAAGGAATGCATCAAGGTCTTCTGAAGTTAGCCCATGAAAGGTAGGAATATTATGTAATGGAATAGCTTTCATGGTGGCATTGACAGCTGTGTCTACAATAGGGTATTGTAACATAGAGGTCTGGGGCTGTCGCTAATTATTGGCCATTTGGTAAAAGATATGCCAATATTCATCAGGGATCTCTGGAGCTGGGGAGTTGTTCCTAGGATGTCCAGAAGAGGATGGAATGATTTTAACATCGCTACCTCGATCCAGAACACTGGGTGTTCTCTGTTCAATCACTACTTCAGGAGATCTAGGTTTTGATGATTTAATTTTAGGATTACCTATTTCTCCTTCTCCTTCATGGAGGTTGCAAGAATTCCCTTCTTATGAAGGGTGTGGTTGTGAATTTTCAATATCTTGAAAAATCTGTTCATACCCTTCAGTCTTATTGTGAATCTCAGCGTTAGCTACAAATGGTGATCCTGTGGTGAAAAGGGAAACAGTAGGGTGTCTGGTAGCAATAGTTCGGGGTCCTACTGATTATTGAGACTCAACTTTTCTTATGATTTCGTCATTAAAGATTGATCGTCCAAGGGTCACCAGTCCCTTAGATTTTTCAGGTTTGGGGGGAGGAATTATATCTTTTTTCTGGTCTTTTCTTCTTAGTCATTCATACAAAAATACAAGCATTCATTTCTATCTTATATTCCTACGCAATTCTGCTCGAAAGCAGGCAGAGGAGAGAGCATTTTACTTGCTCGTTACACAGGTTCTTACCTCCCATTTTTAATACCCAGTTCTCTCTCAGAAGATAAACATCACTCTTTGTAAAATGGCAACACTCTCCCCGGCAATGGTGCCAAAATGTTGGGTGCCAAAAGGTGTCTTTTAAAACTCCTATTTGCCTCACATTAATTATCAATCTAGGTAAGTATTTTTATTCCAAGAGTGTACACAATCTGTGCAAGCTATAAATCTAGAGAGTAATGCTTTAAAATGAGTTATTAAACTCAATACAAGAGTAAATTGATGCAATCATAAATCTCAAGCTTGTAACTTTAAAGGAAATAATTGATCTAAACATCACAATTCAATCTCAAACAAAACCGTAATCCAATCTTAATCAACCAAATTCAAATGACAATCAACTGAGAGCACCGTAGCATTAACTAAGCTCTTTCAGCTAGGCTTAAACTACTGGATAGAAGGAAAGCATTTAATCAATCACGCTCTATTCTTTAATTAACCAGAAATGATTCTTTAATTGATAACTAATTCAATCCACGATATGAATTAAATAAAACCAACTAGGATTGTGCATTAATGAAATGAATACCAGAAATCCAAATTAACGAAAATAAATCAACTTCAAAACTGTAAAGCAGAATAAACTTGTAGGAAACGGAAAATGCATAAAACAAGGAACAACAGTAAGTTCCACTAGAGACCGAGCCCTAGCCACCAGCGAACACTGCTTAGCTATTTCAGAATATCCAAATGAACATCAACACAAGTTGTATATTAATCATCAAAGTCACTTGTCATTACAATATGATCTTGTTCTTTAGAATCACCCTTCTGTAAATTAAAATTACAATCCCAGTAAAAGACGAGAGATCCCTCTTTAGTCTTCCCTTTTATAGTCAAAATGAAAAAGATAAATGTTATCCCTCAGGATCAGGAGATCCTGAGGGATTCACAACTAAATGCTATCTTTAGACAATTCTTCTATCTTGCACTGATCTTCTTGACTTGTTCCTTGGTTCGACCACACACGACGCGTCTCATTTTCCTCGATTAGCTTTTGCTGTTCCGACTTGGGAACAACAGCTGTTCCTTCTACTATTTTTCTACATAAAAAGTAATGAGAGTTAGTTTGGTTGGTCAAATCGTATCAAGAGTAGTTTTATTCATTCCTTATCAAAATCCTATCAATATGGTATTATATCATAGTACAAAATGGATAATAAAGGAGGAAAAAGACAATAATCAAGAGTAAATACATACCTATTGCAAAGCTCAACAAGTTGTCTGCTCAAATTTACCAGCCACCTATGCGTCTCATAACTATTATTATTACAACAATACTTGTATTTATTGTCATGTCCTATTGGAAACTAATCGTCTAGATCTTTCATATACAATTCCCCTATCACTGTTACAAGTCATCATGGCCCTTTACCTTTCCAAGATTTCTTCTTCAATATTTCCTATCAAATTTTGTTTCTAGGTTTACAAAAAATTTTCGAATTTTTTATTCTGAGGCTAAAAGATATGCCCTCCATAAATCTTAGGTGAATTATCCCTTTTCCATTACCTATAACTTGCCATGATATTTTTCCTCACCAATCTCATCTAATTATAAATTCTAGATTTTCTAGAGTGTTTTCCTCATTAATCTCTCTCTATTGACTGATCATTTGCATTATTATGACATCGAGCCAAAAAGTTAAGCCCTGTATATTGCTACATTATGTTAGGCCCCTTCTTTCCCATTTAGCATACCCATAACCTTCTATTAGATTTTCTCAAAATTCTTGGCTTCATATTAAAATTTTACGTAGATAGTCACAATTTCTTCAAAAAATCTTTTCTTTCGACAGGTCATATGTCAAATTCTAATAATTGGGCTTAAAGTTAGAGCCTCGTAAAGCCTATCCCTTTTTTCACCATTTCTTCCATATATGAAATCCAAATATGCTTGCTTCTAGCATTGGTTTGTCATTACATTCTTTTAGCTACTACTTAACAGTTTTGGGCATATGGACTCTTTATCATCGCTAGTATGTTTATCCACATTAGCCACCACACTAATATCTACCAGGCCCTCCATGCTCCATGATAACCGATATATATATATATATATATATATATATATATATATATTAATTAATTTAATAAATAAAAATAAAATATATTAATTACTTTAATAAAATAGAAATTAAATACATCAATTAATTATATATTTAAAATTATATTACAGAAAATGTAAATAAAATATACATTTAGATCATACTCCCAAAACATAACCTCGCTTAAGTTAAAATGTATATATAAAAGGAATTAAAAAAATAATAGAAACTAAAACTAAAACTAAAATTAAAATATATATTCCCTACGGGCCCCCTTCTACAGGAATTATATAACATATATATTTAAAATAATATGTGGGTCCTCTCGCAACGCCTCCACGCATTGCATGCGTATGAAACCCAATGACTATCGTCATTATAATAGGCCATACAAACACGATGGAATTTGATTAGCTTTTATTAAACCTGACCCCACCCACCAAGCACAAAATCAATTGAAAGTGAAGATAGCCTCCTCCGACCCGATCTTGGTTCTGCCTCCTCCTTGGTTCCACCCTAGCCACAACCACCACCACATCATCTGCTGGCTATTGTTGTTTGAGTTGAAATGGAGGACGACGGACCAAAGAACAAAGATTTGTAGCCTTAATCATGCCAGGAATGGTGTCGAGGGTTTCAACATATTATTTTCGATGTCAAATCTCTTAGTTGTTTTGAGATTCTTCTTAATGAAAGCGTTACGACCATTGACATAGACAAAGTTTCTAAAGTACACAACAAGGTTCAAATATATAATTAAATTTGGCTACATATGGTTTCCAATCACCTTGGTATGGATTCATACATAGTATTAACATGCCCCATATAAATTAATCATTTACATAGATGCACATATACCTCTTCATAAACCTTGTAAAAATATATATAATACATTACATATGTTACAAAACATCTGGTTTATATATTTTGGCTCAATACAATTTAAACTTGTCGTATAATGATACCATTGAAAGAGTATTTAATTACCCACAAACTTGTGTCAAAGTACATAGAAAGCCTACATTATATAGAAATGGAGGAGGCCCAACATCATTTAAGGATAACTATGACAACATGGAAAATACAAGTCCTTATATGAGCTTATAACTCACCATACTTAGCTCATAGGGAAATGAGGCGTTGGAAACGCCAACTCTAACACCCCCGTTAACAAAAACATAGGGACTAACTAAAGAAGAAAACAAAGTATGGGTCCCGACAACGAGGTCTGCTTAGGTACCCATGTACAAACTCTCATAAGTGGAGAAAGAGAGAAAAATCCATAGGAAAAAAAATCCCCCCCAAATGAGAGAAAGATGCCAGTGCTCAAATTATCATGGAGCTTAAATTGTAGATCCCTGTAACGATCCATTGAATGGAAAGAACATAGCCCTGATCTAAAGAAGAAGTACGAAATGCTGAAGTACCAAAACTATGAAGGTGAGAGCCATGAAACCCCAATGAGGTTGGTCAATCTCTGAAGTTGGATTGTTGTAGAGGCACAAGGGTGGCAAACACTGTCAACTTCTCCAAAAAAAGATTCAAATAAACTAGGTGTCGATAAAGAACAAGGAAAAAGGCTTCTAACAGAAGAAACACCATCAACCAACAAACAACCAATGAAGCTATAAGTATGAAAAATTTCGTACAACAACACTCTTGAAGTTGTCTGAACATTGTCACCATCACACTGATCAAACACAAAATATGACAATTGTCAACAAAACAATGACAACAATTTATGTCACCATTTAACTGCCCCCCTAAAACAGAGCTATGGAAGAAGCAAGAATCAACAATCTTCATTGTCAGCAAATTTCCCCTCTGAAGCACGACTAAGGGAACAATGGGAATCAACAACGAATAACTGATGCAACTTGACGATATGAAATCTTCAAGCATTGTTTCAAATGATTCCATGACCATCCATCAATCCATTCACAAACTATCTTGATGGCTGGAAATGGTCCACAATTCATTCTTTCACTTTCTTATGAATCAATCTGACTTTTGGACTACTAGTTGACCAATAATGTTGATGCTTGAATAATTTCTTCTGATAAGGATGATGCCTCAATCTTTGTTTTTGTAGACACAAACTTGGGTGCTACAACATTTTCATCTGGAATCACTTCACATTTGGATGTAGGTGATGAGGTAGTAGCATGATCGTATCGAACACTTGCTCTTGATTTCTGCACTATAGGGTAAATAGGAAAAACAATTCCTTGCCCATTTTCCCAAGTCCTACTCCGGTATATCCCATTTTTCTTAGTAATTGAGATACAATACCAGTGGTATGCTTTTCAAAACTGGGTGCAACAATAACATGTGATTATTCATGATCATCTGCATTAGCCATCTAATAATCAACAACATCAAGTGTGGAAGAAGAAGAGCTTGGAAGCTCAACAACAACTATCTCCATCTTAGATTTCTGAAGACGACTAACCTCCAATTCAATTTTTTGCTTAGATTCTTGCAGCTGTTGAATAAACTCATCCTTTTCAATCAACTTTTGTGACAAAATTTGATGTTGTTCCAATATTGTTTCTTTTAATAATCAATCTCCATAACAAGTTGATCGTTTTTCTCTTTTAGTCACTTCTTCAAATTTGAGTTATAAAAAGACTCAAATTCCTCCTACAAATCATCAAGAAGGTCCATCTTCTATTTAAATTTATCTGCAAGTATCTGGAGACATTTTCCCATTGTTGATTCCAAATGGTCAACCTTTTGGATTTTTTCAGCTACTGATGTTTGCAACATATTCTTAAAAGTTGCATTTTCAGCTTGCAAAACAACTACCACTGATTGTAACTGAAGAACTTCTTTACAAAGTTCATCCATTTCCTTATTCTCACAAGCTCCTGCAATCTTTTACCCATCGTTAAAAGATAAAGTTGGCAAAGGAAAAAATTGCCATAAAATAGGACTGAGGATGGACCCCCTTTGGGGTTCGAAACATCAACATAAGAAGCATAATACTGTGGAGAATCCGGATAATGCTACTTCAAAAAACTACCACAGAAGCCTAAAGTCTAACAAAATAGGACTGATTATGACAACAATAAGAACTTTACACTTCCAATCACCACACAAATTAAATAAATCCACTAAGGTTTGGATGACTAGTTTGAAGCCTTTCATAACCACCCTCCATCAAAGCATCATAAAAATTGGCAAATGGATATTCTTCAAAGAGAACCATATACCATTTCTCTTTCTTTCTTAAATCCTTAGAAAAATGCATGCCCAAACATTTTCCCAATAATCACATTTAACCCAAAAAAAGGACTCTCATAAAATACTTAAAATAGAACCACATCAATTGATGTTAACTTTAATTGATCCCAAAAATAAACAAGTGTTACATAGTAGCTTATACCTGCCCCTTTGTAAAAAAAATAGTGAAACTATTTGATTATTGTGATATATTAAAAGAATTAACAACTAAGCTTTGTAAATGTAGTTGTAAAATGTATCTTTGGAGTAGGATTGGTTTTAATCTATTTTAGGATGTTGAAATTTATCATTTAGTATACATCTTAACTTAAAAAATTAAGAAACAATACAATGTGTTATTTATAAATAGCTACTTATAGTATATAGTTTGTTTTGGATGTTCTTTGAAATATTAAATGTTATAACTATATTAAGCAAATATAAAATGGTAAACTTACTTAGTGACCATAAACATATAAATTTAAAATTATAAAAAAGTTATTTATTATGGAGATTACAAAATTAGCTTACAAAATTATTTGACATTTTTTATGTTAATTATAATAGTAAATTTTGTAATTAATATAAAAAATATTTTGCAACCTTTTAACAAATAAATGTATCAATTACCTAATTATGTGATGTCTCACTCATTTAATTATGGAATGCAATAAAACAAAAAAAAAAATTGATGTGACCTGTTAGAGTCGGTCTTTTCATCCCTCCGTCAGAGATCAAAATCTCGTTTACTGCATTTCATCTTAGGTGTCTCATTCAGTCCTGTCAGCTGCATTCCGCTAGGAGCATCAATCATCTGATGGAGGAGGCTTTTCAATCATGTTCCTCATATCTTGTACCTGCTGGTCTAATTTAGTTCATCAAAATCATTTTCAAGTCAGTTGCATTCATGCTTGGTTTTCTGTTCACTAAAGAGTCATTTTAAGGTTTTAGGGTTCATTAGGTCTAGCGTTTCACTTAATTCAGTCTGCAAAATGTCTAATAATGCCAGCAGGCACATGAGGGAGTTCCAAATAAGATTTCATTGTAAAAATTTCATCATAATAATGCTCGATCATGACTTTTCTTCAAAACTATGTTTTGAAGAAAAATCACCAATTTCGTCTTTTGTAATAAATGCCATGTAATTTCAAAAAATTTCAGTTGTCAAATTCTTCAGTGCAGCCCTGGTCACCTTTGCCAAATTCCATGTCAGCTATCCCTGCAAAAAAATAGACAAGAATTTCGTCATTCAGCCCAAAAAATCAAGTGGAAACAAAATCAGAGTTTGTATTAAAAGTGAAAGTGCCAAAGTTCTGCAATCATTACAAAGTGGGTTATTTGAAATTAAAAATAAAAGTCATTGGGCATATAATATATTTGTGGTGTTTGAACAATCCATTGGTATGCCAAAGACATCATTGAGCCGAGTCAAATTGTGGAGGAATGAAAACAGTGTTTTGAAGAACCGACTGTGGGTGAAATTCAATCGCGGCGCACAGGTAGAAGGTTGCGACGCATTGGCAAGTCACGGCGCATAGAGCCACACATCACTGTGTAAATTACAACGTGCACGGCGCACATACTGGACATACTGGTCGCGACGCACTGGGTTGTGCACACAGCGCACAGAGCCAACAAGCAGATTTTGTCATTGCCTTCAAAGAAATTTCAAGTCTTTCACTCCCATTTGCCCCGAGTAAGTCCGATTGATCTTGCAATTGTTATTGAATAGTGTTTGGTGTGGTTTCTAATTTTGATTTGAAGAATTTGAATGCCAAAATTTCAACCCTTTCCTCTTATGAAAAACTACTCTTAGGGTTTGAGTTTGAGTATTAAAATTTGACTTTGGTGCCAAAATAATCCAACTCCTATTTCCTTTTCCCATCACTATAATCATATCATCATTCTAAATCCCCTATTCCCTTATAATCCCAAGTCACTCATTCCCATTTATCCCTATCCCTAAACCCTACAATTTCCCATCACTATCACTTTTCCATATTGTTTGCAAAAAATCCCGAAACCCCAAATTCCTAAATACAGTCAAGTGACTGTTATTACATTTGACTGTAATTACATTTTAAATCTCACTTGACAAAGCTCCACTACACCCACTGTCCATATTTCCCTATCCATATTTCCCACAGTCCTTTCCTATTTGGCACACATTTGGCAATTGGAAACAAAGCACCAAATTCTCATTTTCAACAAGTCAAACATTCACTTGGCATAGACTTGTAACACCATGACAGACACTGAGTCATCATATGAACAAGACAGTGATTCTACCACAGAGCTTCATGCACCGAGGAGGCCTCGTAAGGGTGGCAAACATGTCAGAGAAGAGCCCACCTCATTGACTCAATTGCAGGCCTGCCCACTTGCCATGGCGTGTTTCCAACAACAGTCATGCTTTCAGTATTGCGAGATGATTGCTCAGATTCAACATCATTAGGAGTTGGCTCGGTTGTTTGTTTTACATTTGCATGATGGTCAGGTAACTCTTGCTGGTGTAAATTTCACCTTGACACCAGAGACCATTTCTCAAGCAACAGGAATACCGAATGTAGGTGAGGAGTGGAACAAAAGACAACAGGTAGAAAGAGTACATTATGAACCATACATCAAGCCCAGCTATGTGAGACAGCTCAGCAGGGTGTTCCCATTCCAGTTTTTGAAAGAATCCTATGCGTCGTTGATGAGACTCATTATCAAATACTTCAGTTGTGAGGGCCGCTTCTCACGCCTCTATGCATACCATATCAGATTATTGATGCATTTCACGAGAGTGAAGATGATGAAAATTCCATATTTCATGTGCCAAAACATCGAGAGGATGACTACTCTTGTACAGAAGAAGACTCCTGAACAACAGTACAACAACATTTACCACTATGCGCTCATCAAGATCATTGTTGTACATCAGCTTGGCTTGCAGGGTATCACATGGGGAGACTTCACTTTCCGTGAGTTCTTCACAGCTTCAGCAGCTCATCAAGAGGTTTTCCATGACGCGAGTGAACCTTCACATCAGTATGGAGGTCAGGAGGCGGAGACTACTAGTGTGCCGACATATGTCACCTATCAGAGAGGCATGAGAGGATTGTTTGTAGCAGCCCGACGAGTACTATCTCCACCTGGGGTGGAAGGGGTCTCGTTTTCGTCATCAATAGCACAGGTATAGGTATAGGACAAAGGCAATAAGCCTATGCAGGATGAGGGCCCTTCAGGAGGCCAAGACACTAATTTCATACTCATAGATGATGATGTGAGCTCTCCTAGCTCAAAGCTGAGGGAGATTATTCAGGAGCAGAAGGCCGAGATAGATGCATTGACTGGCAAGTTGTAGAGAGTTCAATGGGTCATAAACTATTTGGAGCAGCGAAACAAACAATTGGATCATCAGAATACAGTCATGGAGTTGCAAAACATCCGTGAAAATCGGCAGGCTACCCAAAGGAGCCTAAATAAGATGACACCCATTTAGCAGGAGATAGAGGCTAATCGAGAGATTTGGCTTGAGAGGGTCAACATTCATCTTGAGAAGTTATTGGCAAAGGCAAACAAGGACAAGGACATGCTCAGGCAAATGAAAAACCATTATTGGGCACGAACTTATGTTTGCAAGCGAGGATCAAAATCCTGAAGGCAAGACTAAGGAGGGCACTAAAATGATGCAAAGGGCATGATAGGCTCCAAATCTTGGCCGAAGCTTCTTTGGCTGAGCATGATACTTGATGATGGACCTTTAGTCCAAATTTCAGCAAATTTGGAGAAAATTTTGTCAATTTTGAATTTTTTTGGCTTCAAAACAGATTTTCCTGCCCAACGCGTAGCACCACTTGGCGCGCGCTTATAATTGGGAGATCCTCTAGAGGAAAACTTTGCATTTCTGGATTTTTTATGAAAAGTTATGCATGCTCATGAATTACCTAAGGATTTCATCAAGTTCTGGGTTGCCTAAAGGGTCAAAAACACACAAAAAATGACCTTTCTGCCACCTTTTGCACCCACAGGAAGCAGTGTTGGGAGATTGGATTTTTGGAGGGGCAAATTGACACTGAATCCAGAAATTCCACTTGGGTTGGAAAGTAAACAGGCATGGATTTCCAACAAGCTATCACGAGCTCAATTTGAACTTTGGGAAGGCCCTCAAAATAAGCCTCAAAGTTGTGCTATGCATATAGGTTTTAGGTGTGACGCATAGGGAAATTTGGCCTATTTTTCACTCAGCAGCTCAGAATTTCACCTAGTTTTGACTAGTTTCATGTTTTCATGTAACTCTTGATTTATCTTGATATAAATTCATGACTTTGATGTAATTTTGGCACATTGTTACTCATCCATGAATATTCATTCACTAAAAAGTGAAAAGATAGTGAATGAATCAGTTTCCTTTTATATAGAGGCAAGTTGTTTCATTGCCTATTTTTCATTTCCTTGTTTAGATATGGTTGAAACAGCTCCTAGAATGATGAGCTCGACCCGTAGAGGTATGGGAAGGAGTTAGGATTGTCTATCTCATGTAATTTCTCAGTCATTTTCAGGTTTGGACACTTGGGATTTCTTGGCACTCCATTGTACATTTGATTTCTGCATTTTTGGCAAAGGAAAGACCAGGGTTTGCAGCATTTTTTGGGATCCTTGTGGCTCTATGTTTTGATGGTGTTCTTCTCTATATAATTTTTGAGTTCACTGATATTTATGTGTACCATTTCCTTTCTCTTTGCTTTTGAAATTAAACAAATGAGTGACAAAGGTAGAATTCATTAGCTTGTTGTGCTCTGCCTTTTAGTTTTGTTTAATTTTCAATGTTTTCTTCAGTTTGAAGAGGATTCTCGATACCCTCTTGCCCTCTTCAGCTTCTCACCAATCTGAGCCCTCCATCTTTACAAATCAAAGTATCAAAATGATTGCCTTTCTTGCCCCAATCAGAACTCTGGAAAACTAGCCTTCATCCCCGGACCTAAATTTGCCTTTCCCTTGATTCCAAAAAGACCCCCAAAAAATCAAATCAAATCCTCGCACTTCATACCTAGCCTAAAATCAGAAGATATTTCAGTCATCTCGAGCCTCCATAGATCATAATTTGTTGAGATTGACCCGGAGAGAGCCCTCTTCTGACCTGGTAGGGCTAGCTACCAGGCTGAGTGTGGTTTGATGTTGGCCCTAGATCCTACCTTTTCAACCTGAGGTAAATCTAGGCTCTAACATAGTGGCGACCATACTGGGGAATAAAATTGTTTGTTTGTTGGTATTCTTCATTTTATAAACTACAAATGGAGCCTGAAGATTAGCCAGGTAGCCTTCGAAACGCTTTTGCTTTGCATTAGCACAAGTAGATAAATGCTACTTCAGTCAATCTCTGGTCTAGTCTTATAAACAGAGTATCTAACTTGCAGATCACCCCAGTACATCTGAGAATTCTAAGCTTTGGATGATAAGTTTAGGATTTGATAGGCTGAACAAGTTTTTAATGTCCATTTCATCTCTTGAAATAATAGCACACTGGCTTCCAGAAGACATACCAGAGCAAATCCAAATCCTGATCCTCCTCCTTTCTACGAAAATCCCAATCTTATTCCAAGAATCGTTTGCCAAGGAAGTTTTATCATTCCCATGTTCAAAGCTCAATCGTGTCCTATTGGTTTTGAGTATATTGAGGATCTTGAATTTGATGAGCAGTTTGAGTTGTCTTTGTTCGAAACCAAATCTGAAAGCGTTGTTGCTTCAATTGCCTTAAATCCTGAGTTTGTTTGAAATCTTGAAACTAAAAGGGCAAATAAATATATCGATGATTATATTTTGAACCAGCTCTAGACTACAATTGTGGCTTCTAATATTGCTGATTTCCTAGAGACTGCTTCTGCAACCCTTGGGTCATCTGCAATTGCGTCTAGTTCAAGAATTCCCACCGAACCTCCTTTCATTCCTACTATTCCTGTGCAGCCTACTATTTTTGATAAAAAATCTGCAGTAGTATCGCCTCCATCTACTCCTTCTACTCCTAAAATAGCCAATATTGCTTCACCTCCGCATACACCGCCTCATACTCCCCACACATAAGCTCCACCTACTCCCCCAACATCCCCAAGACCGATTGCAAATCCACCAAGAGCAATGGCTACTTTTTTTGCACCTCTTGTACTGCCTCAAAATTTGGATGATATGCCCACCGATTACCAAAGCAAAATTCCTTTGTTTGATGGCACTCCTCATGGTGTCACAGCTCAGCAACATGTGGACAAAATGACGGATTTCTTCGATCTTCATGAGATTGATGCAGAAAATGTAACCATGAGACTTTTTGTACAAACATTTGGTGGTGAAGTAAGGAAATGGTTCAGGGCCTTGCCAGCTGCAAGCATCACTACATTGGCCAATCTACAGAGACAATTCTTAGACCACTGGGAAGTGAAGAAAAATCCCCTTCAGATCCTTTCCGAGTATGAGCACATCAAACGAAATGCTGGTGAGTTTGTTCAAGATTACTGTATTAGATTCAATTCAGTTTACAATGCAATCCCTGATCACATAAAGCCACCCATGGGGTTAGCCTTGATTAAGTTTCCGGATGGTTTTGACACTGATATGGCTTACCAATTACGAGAAAGAGATCCGACATGCAGAAGATTGCGGTCAACGTTGAAGAAAATCCGCTGGCCAAGCGAGCTAGAGCAAGAGCTGAAAAGAAAGTCAATTAAATAAGAGTCTTCCTTGTCAGATCAAGTGCTTCGAAAGGTGGAATAGATGCTCGATAGATTGAAACTTGACAAGCCTGAACCACAGATCAGAAATCCTAACTTCTGCGGCCAGCAGCAGCCCCAATACAGGATCAAACAAAGAGAGCAGTGAGCCCAAGATCAAACAGTGCAACAACAAGTGTAGACACCTCTACAACAGAATGTTGTACTTGGTCGGGAATCAGAAGAGGAGGAGAATGTGATTGGAGAAGAAAATCATTTCTTTATGCCCGATGACATGCCAATTTACATCACTGAAGATGAGGAGTACTTCGAGAATCCAGCTGAACGTGGAGATGAAATTTTTATTTTGGCAAATGAGACAGTTCTTGAGGAAGAGTCTGATGATTACCAAAGAGGATACATGAATGCTTTATTAGCTCATCAGCGGCAATATTCACTTCGAAATAGAGGTGTGCCTATAAATCGAATTCAGAAATGGAAGGAGGCAGCAGCGTCAAAGAATGATCCTCCCAATGTGCAGAAAAATGGAAAAGAGATCGCTGATCCAAGTAGCAGCAAAATGACATCAGTGAGTGAAATACCAAATCAGCCAAATGTGTCAAAGGAGAAAACGGAAAAGAAGGATGTTCCAACGAAAGAGGTGGAAAAAGTTTCAGTTTTTAACTTAGAAAATGAAATTGCTAAGTTGAAAATATCCATTCCTTTGACCGAGTTGATGAAGAACAACAATTATAAAAGTCAGGTGTCTAAAATTTTGAGCTTAGATCCATCATCAGACATGGTAAATGTGGAGGATGACAGTCCCGAGCTGATCTTTGGGCCAGCGTTGGAAGGTCAGTCCCAAGATAGTGATGTTGCTCCTTTCTATATCAGTCTCAGGGTGCATGACTTTGTTTTACATAATGCTATGTTTGATTTTGGAGCTTCTCATAATCTTATGCCGAAAGCCATCATGGAGAAATTGGCACTCGACATCACTAGGAAATACCATGACCTTTACTCTTTCGATTCCGGTAGATTAAGGTGCATTGGGCTTATCAAAGATTTGGTGGTCAGTTTGGATCAGATTCCGGCTAAAAATGTTTTGATGGATGTGGTGGTGGCGGATATACCTCCTAGATTTGGCATGCTTCTTTCCAGATCTTGGGGAGCAAAGATTAAAGGGACAATGCAACTTGATTTCTCCTATGCTACAATTCTCGTGTTCGGTCAGATGAGGAAACTATACCGGGAGCAGAAGATGAAGTACATGATCACTAGTAAGGAGAAACCGGTAAATCATCCGATCAACTATGTACATACTGATCTAGAGTCATTTGTTTTGTATTCAGATAGTTTTAATGATGCAAATAGCCAACTAGTGGAAGTAAAAGACATTCCTAAGATTACTGAAAATTTTAGAGAAGTTTTGAGACAAGAGCGACAAAGACTTTGATGGCATCGTTGAAAAATCAGCAGTCCGACAGCACCAACATATTGATGGACAGCAAGGTAAAGAAAAAGAGTTTCAACATTTGGAAGAGGATGAAACAGGCCTATGGAGTATGGACTTTGATGGCGCTGTAGGAAGGGAAGGTGCTAGAATTGGTATTTGGATACGCAGCCCGGTTTTCGCCCCAAACAAAGTGCCAAGTAATGTAAGGGTCTGCTCTTATAAATTAGCTTTTGATTGTTCAAACAATGAGGCTGAATATGAAGCTTTGATTGTTGGTTTGAAAGTTCTTAGAAAATTAAATGCTAAGAGGATTTCAGTGTATGGTGACTCCGAGTTAGTTATCAAGCAGGTGAAAGGCGAGTACCAAGAAAAGCATCCTCGAATGCGGGCCTACCGCAATGCGGTGTTGGATATCTTGAAAGTATTTTCTGATTACACTATAACTTGTGTGCCCCATGCTTAGAATGTCATTGCAGATTCACTTGCAATAACAACAAGCAATTTGAAGATTCCTATGAACTCAAAAAATAAGTTCGAGATTCCTATGAAGCATCTCCTAACTGTGCCTAACAATCAAAGGTATTGGCAAGTGTTCCAAGATGATGATGAGATCGATGAATTTCTGCAACATAAAGGTAAATTCAAGGACATTTCTATTGATATGGAATATGATGATGGTGATGAGAATATGGAAGTCAATTAGATGGAAGTTTTGCAACTCAAAGACAACATCATTCCAAAAGGTCTAATACCTTTAGAGGAGCTCTTCAATCAAGACAATGTGGCTAAAAAACCGACCTTGCTACCAACCGCGAGGGGAGTTGAAGATGTGAACATTGGATCAGTTGAAAATCCCAAGATGGTAAAATTATCGAAGGCGCTACCCCCATAGGTAAAGGCAAAATATATCAGTTTGTTATCCTCTTTTACTGATGTATTCGCTTGGGATTATTCAGATTTGAAGGCATATGACACAAGCATAATTCAGCATGTGATCCCGATCAAGCCAAATCAAAAGCCTTTTCGCCAAAAGCTAAGAAGAATAAATCCAAAGCTGTTACCCTCAATCGAAAAGGAGGTGAATAGGTTGTATAAAGCTGGTATCATAGTCCCTATCAGATTTTCAGATTGGATTTCAAACTTGGTTCCCGTCCGCAAGAAGACAGGTGAGATTCGGTTATGCATTGATTTTAGAAATCTGAACAAAGTTTCCTTGAAAAACAATTATCCATTGCCCAGGATGGATCACATACTTCAGCGGGTAGTTGGAGCATCACGGATGTCACTACTCGATGGTTATTCAGGTTATAACCAAATTTTGGTCCATGAGGATGATTGTGACAAAATAGCATTCACCACTCCGTGGGGAACTTTTCATTATGCAAAGATGCCGTTTGGATTGAAAAATGTTGGTGCAACCTTTCAGCGGGCGATGGATATAGCGTTTGCCAATGAAAAAGATGTTTTTCTAGTTGTTTATCTTGATGACTTAACAATTTTCTCTAATACAGATGAAGAGCACCTCTATCATTTGAAGATTGTTTTTCAGCAGTGTAGGAAGTATGGCATCTCGCTCAATCCAAAGAAAAGCTTGCTTGCCATGGATGAAGGCAAGCTTCTCGGGCATATTATATCAAAGGAGGGTATCCGCATTGATCTAACTCAGGTGGAGGCCATTCAAAAGATTGATTTCCTGCGAAGTAAGAAAGAAATCCAATCCTTCAATGGTAAGATAAATTTCCTACGTCGCTTTGTTCCCAATCTTGTAGAACACTTAAGAGAGATCACGAACATGCTGAAAAAGTATAGTGCAGTAAAGTGGACCGAGGAAGCAGTTAAGTCTTTTAATTTGGTGAAATTAGGTCTTTCTTCAGCCCCAGTTTTGATCAGCCCGAACTATACTCAGGATTTTATTTTGTTTTCCTTTGCCTTGGATCATACTATGGCAGCGGTCTTGATGCAGAAGAGAGACCGGCTCGAAAAACCAATTTCATTCTTCAGCAGAACCATAAGGGATGCGGCATTGAAGTATAATATTATTGAAAAACAGGCCCTTGCATTTGTTAAAGAATTAAAAGACTTTCGGGTTTATATTTTTCATTCTCACATCCTTGCTTATATTCTTAATGTTGTTGTCAAAGATGTCCTAGTGCAAACAGATCCGGAGGGAAGGAGAGGCAAATAGATCGCTGCCTTGCTGGAATATGATGTAGAAATCAAACCGACAAATCTCATTAAAGGACAAGGGCTAGCAAAACTTATGGCTAAGTCAAATCTGCACGCCTTGGACATTAATCTAATTGCTGCTATGTCCAAGGAAGATGAAGAAAATCTGCCCACTCGGGTATCAAAAATTTTCCTCCTTTCTCCTTGGTATTCATACATTGTTTATGTGCTTCAAAATCTATCATCACCACCCGGCATGGTTATAAACAAAAGTAGAACTCTGAAATTAAAGGCTGCTAAGTTTTGTATTTTGAATTCTGCACTTTATTGGAAAGATCCCAGTGGTGTTTTATTGAATTGTTTGGTGGAAGAAGAAGCAAAACAAACAATTGGAGGATCATCATACAGTCATGGAGTTGCAAAACATCCGTGAAAACTGGCAGGCTGCCCAAAGGAGCCTAAATGAGATAACACCCATTCAGCAGGAGATAGAGGCTGATCGAGAGATTTGGCTTGAGAGGGTCAACATTCATCTTGAGCAGCTGTTGGCGAAGGCAAACAAGGACAAGGATATGCTCAAGCACATGAAAAACCATTATTGGGCATGGACTTATGTTTGCAAAGCGAGGATCAAAATCCTGAAGGCAAGACTAAGGAGGGCATTAAAACGACGCAAAAGGCGTGATAGGCTCCAAATATTGGCCGAAGCTTTTTTGGCTAAGCATGATACTTGATGATGGACCTTCAGTCAAAATTTCAGCAAATTTGGAGAAATTTTTGTCAATTTTGAATTTTTTTGGCTTCAAAACAGATTTTCCTGCCCAACGCGTAGTGCCACTTGGCGCGCGCTTATAATTGGGAGATCCTTTGGAGGCAAAATTTGCATTTCTAAATTTGTTATGAAAATTTATGCATGCTCATGAATTACCTAAGGATTTCATCAAGTTCTGGGTTGCCTAAAAGGTAAAAAACACACAAAAAATGACCTTTCTTCCAACCTTTGCACCCATAGGAAGTAGTGTTGGGAGATTGGATTTTTGGAGGTGCAAATGGACACCAAATCTAGAAATTCTACTTGGGTTGGAAAGTAGACAGGCAGGGCTTTCCAACGAGCTATCATGAGCTCAATTTGGACTTCGGGAAGGCCCTCAAAATCAGCCTCAAAGTTGTGCTACGCATACAGGTTTCAGGCGCGGCGCATAGGGAAATTTGGCCTATTTTTCACTCAACAGCTTAGAATTTCACCTAGTTTTGATTAGTTTCAATTTTTCATGTAACTCTTGATTTATATTGATGTAAATTCATGACTTTGATGTAATTTTGGCACATTGTTACACATCTATGAAGATTCATTCACTAAAAAGTGAAAAGATAGTGAATGAATCAGTTTCCTTTTATATAGAGGCAAGTTGTTTCATTGCCTATTTTTCAGTTCCTTGTTTAGATATAGTTGAAACAGCTCCTAGAATGATGAGCTCGACCCCTAGAGGCATGGGAAGGAGTTAGGCTTGTCTATATCATGTAATTTCTCAGTCATTTTCAGGGTTGGACACTTGGGATTTCTTGGCACTCCATTGTACATTTGATTTTTGCATTTTTGGCAAAGGAAAGACCAAGGTTTGCAGCACTTTTTGGGATCCTTGTGGCTCTATGTTTTGATGGTGTTCTTCTCTATGTCATTTGTGAGTTCACTGATATTTATGTGTACCATTTCCTTTCTCTTTGCTTCTGGAATTAAACAAATGAGTGACAAAGGTAGAATTGATTAGCTTACTGTGCTCTGCCTTTTAGTTTTGTTTAATTTTCAATGTTTTCTTCAGTTTGAAGAGGGTTCTTGATACCCTCTTGCCCTCTTTAGCTTCTCACCAGTCTGAGCCCTCCATCTTTATAAATCAAAGCATCAAAACAATTGCCTTTCTTGCCCAATCAGAACTTTGCAAAACTGGCCTTCATCCCCGGACTCAAATTTGCCTTTCCCTTGATTCCAACAAAACTCCCAAAAGATCAAATCAAATCCTTGCACTTCATACCTAGCCTAAAATCAGAAGATATTTCAGTCATCTCAAGCCCCCATAGATCATAATTTGCTGAGATTGACCCGGAGAGAGCCCTCTTCTAGACCTGGTAGGGCTAGCTACCAGGCTGAGCGTGGTTTGATATTGGCCCTAGATCCTACCTTTTCAGCCTGAGGTAAATCTAGGCTCTAACATGACCCATGTACTCTTGGCTCATTATTTGAGGCGTTGGGCAATAACATGTCCAAATTGACAACCAATTCCATGAGAAATAAATACCACTAAATTAATTTGCAAAGAATAAAAAAATAAATTTTAAAGCTGCACTTTGTTAAATTGAAAAATATTTCTGATGATTGATTGAATTAATAGGTAGTAAACAAATATCCAATGCATAATACATGCTTAAAGGCATGTATAATAATGGGAAATAAATTCACCCAATTGTTTCTTGAATATCCTTGTAGGAACCATTATGTAGCAAGGGGCTCACCAAATTAAACATTGCAATGACATATATGATGCTCTTAAAGCCATCAAACATTTTTCTTCATGCTTTGCTGCAAAATTATTTCACCCTCAATTGCTTGGAATGAACCATGTGTTGTGCCACTGGCACATGGGTTGCATCAATAACTTTCCGGTCTCAGCTTTGGGGATTGAATTATAACGCCTTCCACCGACTTGATGAGCTACTGGTAAATTTTTTTTCTCGAACATCATTATAACTGACTGGTTAAATGCGTATATGATGCTTCACCCAAAACGCAGATCAAACACAGGGTTCAAAACCCACCAGACCTTGTTAACGAAGAGATTTGGGGCTAATAAAAAGAGTTGAGTGACGGTGCAGATCTGAGTGAAAGTCAATCACCCTTAAACACGTCCTAGTTGTTCGCTTTGTTGGGTCATTAATGGAATCTATTTAGGTGCAACTGTAGAGATGGCTCACCGAGTCTCCTCATAACTTTCATGTACGTGGATGCATTCAAAACCTTTCTAATCATTTATATGCCTAGGGTTTGACAATTCTTAACTTGGAACTTGATTGCATCCCCAGTCGCATCCTCAATTGGTTTCTTCAAACCAATTGCGTTATCTAGATTGACGCAGCCTCCATAAGTCCAAATGCTTTTAAGAAGAAAAATTGAACTGTGTAGTTTAACGAGGCAGAGGAATTGTTCGAAAAGTTATGGAAATTCCGGTCATATTTAGAGTAAATCTGGCAAAGATTTTTGTATATCCAAGTTATAGTTGTTAAAATTCAAAATTTTAGGCGTTTTTGATGGTGATGAATCTATTTTCATCATCAAAAACACGATTCAAACACTGCATCTACAAGATTTTTTGAACAGCCTGGTTAGACGACTCCAAATTTAACAGACACAAAAATTATACGCATGTCAAAATTATATGACATAAATGCTAGGACTTAGATCCCAATCGAATGGATACCAGAAATACCAAAGGGTGTGTACCAAGATTAGTCATGATAATCTCAATTTGAATAAACAATAGAATTCAAAATTCAGAATTGGCTCGTTACAGCATCAGGTGGCCAAAAGAGCAATAGTCCTATACAAATCAAATAGATCTGGACCCATGTCGCGACCATCAATGGCTATGATATTAAGAATCATTGTAGGAGATGCTAAGCTTGCTGTTGCATAGACTTCCTGGGTGGTCGTGACTACCTTTTTCTTCTGGAGGTTCTGCTGATAATTCTTAAATTCAATATCAGGCGTTCCCCCAAAGTGTTTTCTATCTGCACTTACCAAAAAATTCAAATGGATTCGTTCATGAACAATAGAAACGACTATGAAATCTATGAGGTGAAGAGGGGATCGTATCTGCCTCCATTTAAATGTTCTCGATTCAACTCAAATTCTTGGCATGACACATTACGATGTGCAGATAGATCTGGAATAAAAAAAATTCAGAGAAGACACCAAAACTTAAAACCCCATTTAGATGATTAAAAAATTAAAAACCATTATAAAAGAAATTCAACAGGGTAGGAATCACCAACTCTGATACCATAAAAGGGTATTGAATTACTCACAAACCTGTGTCAAAGTATAGGTCTAACCTCTGTTAAAGATAACTATGACAACATGAAAAATACAAGTTCCTATATGATCTTACAACTCACTATACTTAACTTATAGGAAAATAAGGTATTGGAAAAACCAACTCTAACTAATATTGTATCACACTTTTCCCAAAAAAAAATTCATATAATTATAACCCGTTTAAAATATGTAAAGAAAACATTTAATCACTATACGCACCCAAAAATTTGTATGATGGTGCATATACCACCATAAGGTATTACATATTTGGCGAGGGGAAAGTATAATTATAAATTTCAACAACATAAACACAATACCACTTTATATATGCATAATCTACACAAAAATCTAACCTCCATATGAATTCAATGTCGCCCTGCCACCATTATACCATCACCCATTAAATACATCTTGTGGCTAGTGGAGTTACGCAATGGACCCCTACCTTAACCATGAATACATACAACATGCCATCCCCATACACATTATTAAAAACCTACACTATGATTTATAATTTAAATTCCTTCATTTTACCAATCATGTTTTGTAATGCTATCTCTATAAAACAAGTGTAACCTTGCTGCTTAGTATCTGCCTCATATATAAACAATAATTAATAGTAGATAATTAGCGTGAAAATAATTATAGGATAGTATAATATAGAGTTATTATATTAAAAAAGCATGGAACATTCAATTAATTAAAATTGTTATCTACATGTTTATGGGGTAGAATAGATAATGATAGGGTGTTGTATTAAGGGATAAATATCTAGTCATGTTATAGAGTTTTTCTTATTTATAAAAAATTACTATTAATTTAATTATTACTAAACACGATTTTAAATTCATGATAACAATAGTAATAATAAGTTCAACCTAGATTTTCATCATCAAATAAATATGGTGCTTAGTATTTTGAATTAACTTTAATATTGAGATTGAATAATAAAAATTAAAGTGCACGTGAAAGCATAAAATCTATTGAATTTTGTTAAGTGTTATTTATTAATTAGTATTGTAAGTTAATTTTATATATTTTAATGTTGAGATTGTCTAGTGGAAGTTAAAATGAGTTGTAGCTGGGTTTTGACTATGAAAAAAATATGTGATTAGCATATTCAATCAATATTGATGTTGGATTGAATAATAAAAATTAAAGTACATGTATACTGGATGAAGTGATGCATAAATAAAATATTATAGTTAAAGTATTTTTACTTTATTGCTCAAATTCAATGAACATAGAATTCATTTATGTTTACCAAGATGCCACATAGTGTACGCACACATATATATCAAATCTTTTGAGGTGCAAACTTTATTTAAAGTGAAACTTGAAAAATATTTGTACTTACTAGAAATTTAATACCTATTTGGTACTTAATGGATGTCAGATTAAATTAGATCTATGTTTATTAAAAATATAGAAATTACTAGCTATCTTATTGTTATTAAAAAAAAGTTAATATAATTTTTTTATAAAAATAAATTTAGTTAGATATTGTGTTAAAAAAAACTACTACATTATCCCTTTATACAAAACAATGTGGCAAATGTAACTTTAATTTAAATAATATTTTATGAATCAATATAAAATTGAATCACAACTTATGTGTTCAATTATTTATCATTATTTATAATTATTTATTAAATTGATCACCTACATGCTCATGGCGGAGAATAGATAATTAGCAATTGCACTAGATGTTGCAAAGGAAACACTGTAAGGCAGTATCCTAGGAAAGAGTAGCATTAAATTGTTACTCTTCCATGATGACACTGAAAATCATTGCAAAGGAAATGTCGTAAGGCAGTAGCGTAGGAAAGAGTAGCATTAAACTGTTACTCTTCCATGATGACACTAAAAATCATTTACTATATTTAGTGATTGTTGTACCTTTTTCTGAATTTCATTATAAATGCCAATCAATCAAGAGATAGTTACACCCAATATGGAAATTATGATTCCAATCATATAATTTTACATTTATACCCTTCTTCCACATAAAGAATTCCACCCAAGATGGAAATGGGATATTGTTTGATATTTTGGAAAATGAAAATCATTAATTTTATTATATATAGTGATTGTTGCACATTTTCTAAATTTCATTATAAATGTCAATCAATAAATTTATTGCAAGAATATTCTATTAATTGTTATCATAATTTTATAAATTTATTGCATAAATATTCTATTCATTAAGAATGGTTAAAAAATCATTGAAGATAACAATTAGTAAACAAAATGTCATTCAAAGCTAGAAGGTAAGGAGAAATCACTTACATTATGCCAAATTGAGAGATTCTATAAGATTTCCAACATAGATTGTCTCTTAATATTTAAAGATGGTATTTTATGATGTACAATGAATACTGTTTTAGATTTCAGTCATGCTAGTCTGCATCTTATAGTCCATTATTGGATCCCATAGTACATTGGGGGATTCACTTAGTACATTGGGTGATTCACGTTCAAAATCACAATATGGAAACATTTACAACTCATGAGATTCATTGCTATTTGTAACTACGAATTAGACCTTCTAAATACTCTATGGATATTAGTGGTTTGACACAGTCTCATAATGTGAATGATGCTCTATTCGAAAATCACATCTACAAATTCCTTCTTCCAATTCCCATGTGCTTAACTAGCAAAGTACCATAGCTAATTACTAGAACCTTTTCCAACATCCTTTCAAAAAAATGAAAATTGAGTGGAAGACCTTCAAAATAATGTTTTTCCACATAAATTTGGACACCAACTTCATGTTTTCCATGTGAAGAGAGAGGTGTATAATAACATATTCAAAAGAAACAATCGAGTAATCAACTTGTCTAAGCATGTCCAATAAGAAAACAACACAAGGTTCAACAAGCCACAAATGGGTCGCCCACATGAATTGAGATCCCAAAAACATAGCCTTGTTGATACTTCAAGGCCATAGGAAAAAAATCTCAATTCAAATGGGTTTGAAATAGAGCAATCCACCACAATGCAAGAGAGAGGTGTATAATAACATATTCAAAAGAAACAATCATGTGTAATAACGTATTCAAAAGAAACAATCGATTAATCAACTTGTATAATCATGTCCAATAAGAAAACAACACAAGGTTCAACAAGCCACAAATGAGTCCACATGACTTAGATCCCAAAAACATAGCCTTGTTGATACTTCAAGGCCATAGGAAAAAAATCCCAATTCAAATGGGTTTGAAATAGAGAAATCCACCACAATGCAAGAAACCATAGAGCCTACTCTACAAACATTCTAGGATAATCCTAAAAAACCATTATGTCAAGTGTGGGAGAACTCAATTCACTTCTTAATTAATTACTCCACTTCAATATCAAACTATAAGTGTGTGAAGTTATTGTGGGGGTAATCCTCATTGAAATTTGAATTCCCTTTTTCCTTGCCACTTAAATTGTCACTACAGTTTTCATGCAAAGCGTACTCATAACTATGACTTGAAAAGTTAAGGAATAGATAAAAATGAAATCCTTGTAATCCATACGACTTTACCATTATTCAAAGAGGGGGACCTAATCACCCATGCCACTCGGTTTTTATAAAAGTGTACTAACTATGGTTTAAAGTTAAGTAATCGCCCATGCCACTTGGTTTTTATGAAAGTGTACTAACTATGATTTATAGTTAAGTAGAGAAAAATGAAACCATTATAATCCCCACAGGTTTGCCATCATTTAGAGAGGAGGAACTATCAATTTTATTCTTACAACTGAATCTTAATAACCAATAAGCCATCATTTAAAGAGGAGGAACTATCAATTTGATTCTTACAACTAAATCCTTAATAACCAATAAGTCATCATTTAGAGAGGAGGAACTATCAATTTGATTATTAGCATTGAATCTTAATAATCAATAAGTTTCAATATTTGGGAAAAAGCCACAACCTCATATTGGCTAAGAAAGGCCCACAATTTGATTCTTACAACTGAATCTTAATAACCAGTAAGTTTCAATGTTTGGAAAAAAGCCACAACCTCATATTGGCTAAGCAAGGCCCACAATTTGATTCTTACAACTGAATCTTAATAACTAATAAGTTTCAATATTTGGAATAAAGCCACAACCTCATATTGACCCCATTTAAAAGTTATTTTTTTATTTCCTTTATGATCAAAAGCCCTCTTCCACTTACCATAAATGAAAAGAATATATAATTTTAAAAAATAATAATTATCTGAAAATTAATAAAAAAAACATCTTGTAATTTAAAATATTCTATAATCGTAAATTTAATTCAAATTCAATACAAATTCAATTCACACATATAATCTATATAATCCAAAATTAAATATAAAATAAAATTATTTTCAATATTATCCAAAATTACATATAAATGAATTCTCAAATATAATATAATATAGATATGTTAATGTATGAAGAAATTAAAATTTATTATTTTATAATATTTATGAATTAGAATACTATTTATATTTATAGTCAATCATACAAGTGAATTATGGAAATTGATATAAGTTTTATTATTTTATAATATTTATGAATTAGAATAGTTTTTATATTTATAGCCAATTATACAAGTGAATAATGGAAATTCTTATCTCTTTTATTGAAACTATCATTTTGTGATATTTGTAAATTATAATATTGTTTGTATTCATAGTGAAATATAAAATATAAAAGTGAATTAATTATATACATTTATGATAAAATGTATAGGTGAATGTTTGAAATTGATATCTATATATATATATATATATATATATATATATATATATATATATATATTCATTCCATCTTTTATCTAAACATTAAACAAAATTTCAAATAAAATTTGTGATATTTTTCTGTTTGGGAAAAATGAAACTATTATAATCCCTATAGGTTTGCTCTCATTTAGAGAGGAGGAAGTATCAATTTTCTTCTTACAACTAAATCTTAATAACCAATAAGTTTCAATATTTGGAAAAGAGCCACAACCTTATATTGGCTAATCAAGGGCCATTTAAAAGTTAAATTTTTATTTCCCTTAAGATCAAAAGTCCTCTTCCACTTACCAAAAGTGAAAATAATATATAATTTTTTAAAAAATAATTTCCTAAAAATTAATAAGAAAATCATATTGTAATTTAAAATATTCTATAATTTTCAATTTAATTTAAAATAATACAAATTCGACTCACATAAATAATCTATATAATCCAAAATTAAATATAAAATAAAACTATTCTCAATCTTATCTAAAATTCAATATAAATGAATTTTCAAATATAATATAATATATAATATAATATAGATGTGTGAATCTATCAAGAAATTAGAAATTATTATTTTATAATATTTATGAATTAAAATAGTATTTATATTTATAGTCAATTATACAAGTGAATGATGGAAATTAATATATGTTTGATTGAAACTATCATTTTATGATATTCATAAATTGTAATATTGTTTGCATTCAAAATGAAATATAAAATATATAAGTGAATGTTGAAAACTTATATTAATAATACTTATTTGAATACTATTTTAGTTATATATTTAAAAAATTACATTTCATCTTTTATCTAAACATTATACAAAATTTAAAACTAAATTTATCATTATACAAAATTTCAAATAAAAATTATGATAGTTTTTTGTTTGGAAAAAATGAAACTATAATAATCCCCGCACGTTAGCTCTCATTTAGAAAGGAGGAACTATCAATTTGATTCTTACAATTACAACTAAATCTTAATAACCAATAAGTTCCAATATTTGAAAAAAGCCACAAACTCATATTGGTTGAGCAAGGCCCACAATTTGATTCTTACAATTGAATCTTAATAATTAATAAGTTTCAATATTTAGAATTAAGTCACAACCCCATATTGGCTAAGAAAGTCCTATTTAAAAGTTATTTTTTGATTTCCCTTATGATCAAGGGCCCTCTTTCACTTACCACAAATGAAAATAATATGTAATTTTAAAAATTACTTAAAAAACATATTGTAATTTAAAATATTCTATAATTGTCAATTTAATTCAAATTAAATATAAATTCAACTCACACATATAATATATATAATCCAAAACTAAATATAAAATAGATTTATTTTCAATCTTATTCAAAATTAAATATAAATGAATTCTCAAATATAATATAATATAGATATGTTAATCTATGAAGAAATTAAAAATGATTATTTTACAATATTTATGAATTAGAATAGTATTTATATTGATAATCAATCATAAAAGTGAAGGATGGAAATTGATATATGTTTTATTATTTTATAATATTTATGAATTAGAATAATATTTATATTTATAGCCAACTATACAAGTGAAAGATGGAAATTCGTATATGTTTTATTGAAACTATCATTTTGTGATATTTATAAATTGTAATATTGTTTGTATTCATAGTGAAATGTAAAATATAAAAGTGAATTAATTATATACATTTATGATCAAATATATAGGTGAATGTTGAAAATTGATAATAATAATACTTATTTTAATATATATAAAAAGTTACATTTCATCTTTTATCTAAACACTATACAAAATTCAAAACTAAATTATTATTATACAAAATTTCAGATAAAATTTGTGATATTTCTCTCTTTGGAAAAAATGAAACTATTATAATCCCCACAGACTTGCTTTCATTTAGAGAGGAGGAACTATGAATTTGATTCTTACGACTAAATCTTAATAACCAATAAGTTTCAATATTTGGAAAAGAGCCACAACCTCATATTGGCTAATCAAGGCCCATTCAAAAGTTCATTTTTTATTTCCCTTAAGCTCAAAAGCCCTCTTCCACTTACCACAAGTGAAAGTAATATATAATTTTAAAAAATAATAATTATCTAAAAATTAATAAGAAAATCATATTGCAATTTAAAATATTCTATAATTTTCAATTTAATTCAAAATTAAATGCAAATTCAACTCACATATATAATCTCTATAATCCAAAATTAAATATAAAATAAAACTATTTTCAATTTTATCTAATATTAAATATAAATGAATTCTCAAATATAATATAATATAGATATGTGAATCTATGAAGAAATTAGAAATTATTATTTTATAATATTTATGAATTAGAATAGTATTTATATTTATAGTAAATTATACAAGTGAATGATGGAAATTGATATTTGTTTGATTGGAACTATCATTTTATGATATTTATAAATTGTAATATTGTTTGTATTCAAAGTGAAATATAAAATAATATCATTTTTTGACATGGAGTAGAGCTCTGCAACCCTAACGGCAGTGTGGAAACCATGAACTAAACACAACTGTGACCTAACCCTCTGACGGCTTCTGTCTACTTACAAGGAGGCCGTTTCTAAGGTCGAAATGATAGAGGAAGAAGGGGGGGGGTAGATACCCTCCTACTGATACGTGGTGGCAAGGGATTCTCGGTAGAACACCAACAATCAGAAGGAAACATAAGATACAAAAAAAATGTCAGGACCTATCCTCGGGATGCGATGGCAGGTAGGCAACAAAGGAAAATGCCTGCCATGTGTGATAGAGAAACCAAGATTCATCATTCCAATGAATAAATTGGAGCGATACAGAAGTTACATGAAGGACCATGCGTTGATCTGCAAGTTCATAGGAGTATGGCCGATGGAGAAAGATCTTACCAAGTGGATACAGCAAAAATGGAAACCCAAAGGCCATATCGAGCTCAAGCTAGGAGCTAGAGGCTTCTTCATGGTAATATTCTCGAACCTGCAAGATAAAGAAAAAGTATTTGAAAATGGCCCTTACTTCCATTATAATGTTGGTTTGTTTATGAGATATTGGGAAGAATGTTATGACCCAGACAAGGAAAAATTTCTGGCAGCCCCAGTATGGGTAAGATTATTTGGTCTCCCAATGGACTTCTGGGACCCAGAAATATTAGAGGGTATTGGAAATACGATAGGCAAATTTGTCAAAATAGCATAAATGACAAAAAGAGGCAGATACACATCCTATGCGAGAATATGTGTGTACATGAACATAGTTGAACCCATACCTGACTCAGTGGAATTAGAATACCATGAAGAGGTTTGGCAACAAACCTTAGACTATGAACATATCCCGTTCAAATGCTGAAGGTGTCATGAATATGGTCACCTATTTAAGGACTGTCCACTGAATCTAAAGGAAGGGGAGAATATGCACAAGCAATAGAGGAAACCTCAAGAACATAAGGAATGGTTCCAAGAAATGAAAAGCAAGAGGAGAAAATCAAAGGAAACCCACAACATAGGAAAAAAGAAAACCAAACTTAGTCGAGCGAAATGAATAGCTTTGAAGCGTTGCAGGTAGAAGAAGATGAAGAAAATGAGAACCAACTTATGGATTATTAGGAGAAAGGGAAGGAGAGCAGTTCGAGTCAAGGTAAATTGAACCCCAAGAGGAAAGCTCAAAGAGAGTTGGCAAATAAAGAGGATAAAGGGGAAAGGGAGGGGATGGAAACCACTACAATGGAAATCGACCCAAGCAAAGGAGAGGAACCTAGCATGGAAGAAGAAGTTTTGAAGAAATTTATGAATGAATGGAGACAGTTAGATGAAATATTTATTCCAGAAGACCAAAAAAGATTATACAGAGAGACATTCCAACAATATCAAGCTAAGCAGGGCCAGGGACAGGTCAATATTGTAGAACAACTGGGGATGCATCAGGAAAACCCCCAAGAGTATTCAAACAAAATAAAAGGAGGAAAGAAAAGAGGCTGGAGAAACCTACAGGAATATATATAGATTATGGGAGAAATGTTGGTGAACACAGGCAGGGTGGTACCGCTCTTAGTGGTATACCAACAAATAAATAAAGTGTCCCAATGCTAGTTACATCCTGGAACATAAGAGGCCTAAACAACTGACGTAAACAAATATACTTAGCTAAGAAACTAAGAAAAGAGAAACCCAAATTAATGTTGCTACAAGAAACAAAGATTACAAGATGGAAAATGGAAGAAATTCTAAGTAAGATGAAACTGAGGTATAAATGTATGTCTATAGATGCAAGAGGTAGTGCAGGTAGGATTGCAATCCTATGGAACCTAGCAAAGGTCATAGTTGATTACTGGATAGGCATGAAGCGAATCCTCATGGGGCGGTTCCGCCTAATAGGAAATAAATAATGGTTCTTAATCTCTGCAGTCTATGACCCACACATCCTAGTGAAAAAGGAAAACTTCCCTCTAGAGGGTAAAGACGTTAAGCCAACCACATGCGGAAAAGCTTTGGTTACTAGTAGGCAATTTCAACTTGATAACAATGCTAGAGGATAAAAAAGGGGAATTCAAAGGGAAGAGCCAGAAATGGAGAAATTCAAGGATATACAAGAAGAAATACATCCAGTGGATATCCCGACAATTAATGGAAAATATACGTGGAATAATAGAAGGGGAGGGAATAGACAAATAACTTCTCGTCTGGACAGATTCTTGGCTACAGAAAATTTCATTAGTAAATATGTTTACTACGAGGCTATAATTATATCGTGCCTAGAGTTGGATCATTGGCATATTAAATTAGAAGTGGAAATGAAACAAGGAAATCGAAACAAACCTTTTAGGTTCGAAGCCTTTTGGCTAAGAGAACCGACCTTCATAGAAAAAATGGAGTGGTGGAGTGACAGTGAGAAAGAAGGGAGAAATCCGATGCAAACCTTTCAACTCAGACTCAAAGAACTAAAAGGAAAAATAAAGAAATGGAACAAGGATGAGTTTGGAAACATACATCAGGAACATGAATTTCTCCAAGTCAATATGAGGAAAGTACAACTGCAAATCATCAATGAGGGTAGAAGTGAGTTGCTAGTGGAGGAGGAAGGGTAGCTGATAAATAAATTGGAGGAAAGGAGACAACAACAAGAAACTCTCTAGAAATAGAAATCAAGAATCCAATGGTTAAAGGAAGGGGAAAGAAACACAAGGTTTTTTCATAAAGCTACGATACAACATAAGCAGCAAAATAGTATATTCTCCCTAGTCGATCAGTAAGGAAACCGACTTACCCAAAATGAAGATATGGAGAACCTATTAGTTTAGCACTTTCAGAGGCTACTGATGGAACCCAATATAAGCAGGGAGGAGAATATAAACAAAATCACACAACACATTCCCAATCTGGTGAGCAGGGATCAGAACATGGCCCTGCTAAGGGAAATATCTAAAGCAGAGGTAGAAGAAGTCATCAAAAGCATGGTGAAGAACAAAGCACCAAGCCCAGATGGATACACAATAGAATTATTTCAGGTGACGTGGGGTTGAGAATGCTTGGGAGAGAGGAAGGCTTGGGGGCAAGCGAGAGGGTGGGCAGAACAGAGCTGGCAAGTGGCATGAGTATAGAGAGGTACCCACAGAAGGAACAATTGGAGGCACGAGGGAGTTAATGAAGGACAGAGATGGAAGCATTAGAGGTTCATCATTCCGAGGAGAAGGAATGAAAGAATGGGTGGTGGGAGGATTAGGAGGACATGTGGGAGGTGGGACGAAAGATAGCAGGGACAACAGGATAAAAAAAAAAGAGGCAAAGGAAGTTGAGAAAGAGGATAGTTACATGCAACGACTGAAGGCAAGGGACCAAGAAAATAAGAGTGGTGGATGCAGACGGGTCAACACAAATTGATGGTATGTCATCGTCAATGCCCTAATCAATAGAATTGTAGTAATGTTTAATTCAAAGGTATTGGAGAAGGGGACTTGGGAAAGCCAAGACTCAGAACGAATCAAGACCAGGGGTTCCTAGAACTCTAACTTGATTTGGAATGCTAATGAAGTGGAGAGATATAGTAAAGCTAAAGGGTCTCGTTGGGAAGATGAGCAGAGGGGGAATGAGGGAGAACGAGGAGGGAATGGGGATCCCGTTATGGGAGAGTGCAAAAAGATAACAGCCCTGACCAGGTGGTACCTAAGGCACGAAAGGGATAAATTAGGTAGCCGAGACAAAGTGGAGGGTCTCCCGAAGGCCAATGAAGTAAGGTTATGGATAGCCTGGGTTGATGTGAAAACAAACCGGGATGTACAGAATAAGACCCAGGGGCTATCCATGGGTACAATTCGAGTGGATAAACCAGAGAGGAGAGAGGCTGGGAAGGGGAACCCTTTTGAAACTCAAAACAAGGATAAGGTTACCCAATGTAGGGACTCCTGTAGGACTACAAAGGTAGACTAGCAGGTTGCAGGTTGTCGGGGAGGGATGAATCAGAGAGGAGAATATTTGAGAGGCCGAAGAATGTTAACCCAAGAGCCGTCAGGGGGGAATTTGAGGGAGAAGGGAGGCAAACCAAAGTTTCCAGGACTTGGGTGAGAGGCAAAACCTGGAGCATATAAAAATACAACAATTTGGGGAGTATACATATACATTACTGATATTTCTTATATTATTGTTTTAGGTTTAATCATAATCTGAGTGCAGCAGAGTGTGGAGGCCAGGATCAAGCATTTCATTGTAGTGAGAAATGCTACAGAGGAGAAAGAATCAGGTGAAGAAAATCACAACCGGGACAAAGAAAGTATGGCTAGAGAAGGAAAAGAGGTGGCTAAATGAGGCAGAAGAGGAACATGAAAGGCAGTGAACTGAACCACTCGAGGCGATGCAACCTCGAGCAGAGGCCAACATATGCAGACTCTTATCAGTGCATACATGGCTGGAAACACACCAGAGGTAAGAGCACAAATAGCTAGATGGGAGAGAGAACTCAATGACAACATCACCAACCAAGACATCGAGATAAAAGAGTGGGAAGCCATGGTGCAAGATTCGGGGAACAATCATAGTCGTCATACTTTATTCCAACAAGCAATCCAACAATATTAGGTTATGAAGAACATAGTGGCCTGAACTATGACACTCAACAAGGAGCATGAACTAAAAAGGGGACAAGAGGTAAAAGAGGAAACCAAAACGAAGGAGCCCAACAGGGCGGATCTCCACAGGGAGATAAAAGTAGTCTAGATTCAAGTCTACCACAACAACTTAGCCCTAGATGTTAGGGTCCAGTGATAAAGCCCTAGCCCCAGTGGAGTCCTCGGATGATAAGTAAAACAAGGCGCTAGACAAATTTTTGTTTTTATGACGGATATCCTTTACTTTCATAAGTTGATGCTTATTATAGATAGAATAACAAATGTTTCATGGATGGTAGAAAAAGACTTATTTAAATTTTGGACATCTTTTAACGCTGAACGATGGCCAACCTGGCTTCCTACGGGCAGGTTGAGGCCACCCGAAACTATTGGAAAAACATGATTATGGTTGGATAATATTAATAGAGAAAGTACTACCAAGCTTAGAAAAATATATATATATATATATATATATATATATATATATATATATATATATATATATATATATAAAATATATAAGTGAATGTTGAATACTAATATTAATAATACTTATTTGAATACTATTTTAGTTGTATATATAAAAAATTAAGGTGCATATTTTATCTAAACATTATACAAAATTTAAAACTAAATTTATTATTATACAAAATTTCAAATAAACTTTGTGATATGTTTTTGTTTGGAAAAAATGAAACTATAATAATCTCGGTGGGTTTTCTCTTATTTAGAGAGGAGGAACTATCAATTTGATTCTTACAACTGAATCTTAATAACCAATAAGTTTCAATATTTTAAATAAAGCCACAACCTCATATTGTCTAAGCTAGGCCCATTTAAAAGTTAGTTTGTTATTTCCCTTAAAATCAAAAGCCATCTTCCACTTACTACAAATGAAAATAATATATAATTTTAAAAATTAATAATAAAAAGCATATTGTAGTTTAAAATATTCTATAATTGTCAATTTAATTCAAATTAAATACATATTCAACTCACACATATAATCTATATAATCCAAAATTAAATATAAAATAAAGTTATTTTCAATCTTATCCAAAATTAAATATAAATGAATTCTCAAATATAATATAATATAGATATGTTAATCTATGAAGAAATTAAAAATTATTATTTTATAATATTTATGAATTAGAATAGTATTTATATTTATAGTAAATTATACAAGTGAATGATGGAAATTCATATATGTTTTATTATTTATAATATTTATAAATTAGAATAGTGTTTATATTTATAACCAGTTATACAAGTGAATGATGGAAATTCATATATGTTTTATTGAAACTATCATTTTGTGATATTTATAGATTGTAATATTATTTGTGTTTATAGTGAAATGTAAAATCTAAAAGTGAATTAATTATATACATTTATGATCAAATGTATAGGTGAATGTTGAAAATTGATATTAATAATACCTTTTATTTAAACATTATACAAAATTTAAAACTAAATTATTATTATATAAAATTTCAAATAAAATTTGTGATATTTTTTTGTTTGGAAAAAATGAAAATATTAAAATCCCCGCATGTTTGCTCTCATTTAGAGATGAGGAACTATGAATTTGATTCTTACAACTAAATCTTAATAACCAATAAGTTTCAATCTTATCCAAAACTAAATATAAATTCTCAAATATAGTTTAATATAGATATGTTAATCTATGAAGAAATTAGAAATTATTATTTTATAATATTTATGAATTAGAATAGTATTTATATTTATAGTCAATTATACAAGTGAATGATGGAAATTCATATATGTTTTATTGAAACCATCATTTGTGATATTTATAAATTGTAATATTGTTTGTATTCATAATGAAATATAAAATATAAAAGTGAATTAAGTATATGTATTTATGATCAAATGTATAAGTGAATGTTGAAAATTGATATTAATAATACTTATTTTAATACTATTTTAGTTATATATATAAAATTACATTTCATCTTTTATTTAAACATTATACAAAATTTAAAACTAAATTATTATTATACAAAATTTCAAATAAATTTATGATACTTTTATGTTTGGAAAAAATGAAACTATTATAATCCCGGCATGTTTGCTCTCATTTAGAGAGGAGGAACTATCAATTTGATCCTTACAACTGAATCTTAATAACCAATAAGTTTTAATATTTAGAAAAAACCCACAACCTCATATTGGCTAAGCAAGGCCCACCATTTGATTTTTACAACTGAATCTTAATAACCAATAAGTTTCAATATTTGGAATAAAGCCACAACCTCATATTGGCTATGTAAGGCCCCTTTAAAAGTTATTTTTTTTTAATTACCTTAAGATCAAAAACCTTCTTACACTTACCACAAATAAAAATAATATATAATTTTAAAAATTAATATTATCTAAAAATTAATAAAAAAACATATTGTAATTTAAAATATTCCATAATTGTCAATTTAATTTAAATTAAATAAAAATTCAACTCACACATATGATCTATATAATTCAAAATTAAATATAAAATAATATTAATTTTAATTTTATCCAAAATTAAATATAAATGAATTCTCAAATATAATATAATATAAATATGTTATTCTATGAAGAAATTAGAAATTATTATTTTATGAAATTATTATTTTATAATATTTATGAGATATAATAGTAATTAGTCAATTATACAAATGAATGATGTAAATTGATATATTTTTTATTATTTTATAATATTTATGAATTAGAATAGTATTTATATTCATATTTAATTATACAAATGTAAATTTATATATCTTTGATTGAAACTATCATTTTGTGATCTTTATAAATTGTAATATTGTTTGTATTTATAGTGAAATATAAAATATAAAAGTGAATTAATTATATATATTTATGATCAAATATATAAGTGAGAATGTTGAAAATTGATATTAATAATACTTATTTTAATACTATTTTAGTTATATATATATATATATATATATATATATATATATATATATATATATAAATATAAAATTACATTTCATTTTTTATCTAAACATTATACAAAAATTAAAACTAAATTATTATTATATAAAATTTCAAATAAAATTTATGATATTTTTCTGCTTGGAAAAAATGAAACTATTATAATCCCCACAGGTTTGCTCTCATTTATAGAGGAGGAATTATGGATTTGATTCTTACAACTAAATCTTAATAACCAATAAGTTTCAATATTTGGAAAAGAGCCACAACTTCATATTTGCTAAGCATGACCCATTTAAAAGTTAATTTTTTATTTTTCTTAAGATCAAAAGGCGTTTTCCACTTACCACAAGTGAAAATAATATATACTTTTAAAGAATAATAATTATCTAAAAAATTAATAAGAAAATCATATTGTAATTTAAAATATTCTATAATTTTCCATTTAATTCAAAATTAAATACAAATTCAATTCACATATATAATCTATATAATCCAAATTTAAATATAAAATAAAACTATTTTGAATCTTATCTAAAATTAAATATAAATGAGTTCTCAAATATAATATAATATAAATATGTGAATCTATGAAAAAATTAGAAATTATTATTTTATAATATTTATATTTAGAATCAATTATATAAGTGAATGATGAAAATTGATATGATGAAAATTGATATATGTTTGATTAAAACTATTATTTATGATATTTATAAATTGTAATATTGTTTATATTAGAAGTGAAATATAAAATATATGAGTGAATGTTTCTTGTCCTGTTTCTTACTATGAATTGCATAGACTTTTTTGCACGGCCAATCTGCTCCTTTCCATTTCTTTTTTCCTCAGAATTCCATTGGTTTATTTACTTCCTAGTCCAGATCTAGTTGTTTCATCACATTGCCATGCGTAGCGTTTGTTACAATACATTTTCTCTATTGCTTTGTCCATTTGTTTGGATTGTAACTGGTGCTCTTTGTTGATTTTTCTGTTCTTTTTCATTTTATCCCTTTGTGTTTGCATTGTTTGCCCGAGATTATATTTCGTTGTAAAGGTAAGGAAAAATATATAGGGTAGAGATAAAACCCATAATATCTATGAGGTTGCGAGTAGGTTTGTTTTTGTTTCTTGTTTTGTTTACTAATGTGTATATACACATAATATGAAGTCGTTACCAGTTAATTGATATGCATAGAAGAGTTGTGCTAACCATAGTGATAGACATAATCAGTTTGTTAATGTTTCTGTTTACTTCATCTGTGATTTCTGTATTGGATTCATAAGGGTGTTTTTTTCTTATAAATGTCTTGCAGGACCATGAAGGAAGAATACTTGTGTTTCAAAGGTCAATTAAAACGCAACCTAATTAAGCTGCACTTCATTTAAAAAAAAAATAGTAGCACCTACCCAACAGCCTTGAAAATCTCTTATTTGAATCGAAACCGTAAAATAAACAAAACCAGACTTTATTAACCTAATTATATGGGGATTGATGCCGAAAACGAAGACTTGGGTATTTTGGATTGATATTCAGTTCACAGAGAGTATTTTTTAAGTAGAGAAATATTGTACAATATTAAAGGTTACCACTTTTGTTTCTATATCTCACATCCCAAAGATGTTTTGTTTATATATCTCACATTCCAAAGATGTTATGCTAGTTGTAGAGTCAAGGTTTTCCGTGCCCGACATGGTTAATATTGTCTACTAAGCTTTCAACGTAGAACAAAAGTGCCAAACTTAACAATGATTATGTGGTTCCCATCAAATCTATAACTCTGATGTAATATAATAGCCCAGATTTACTGAAAAACTCTGTAATTAAAAAAATTGTATCAAGCACCAAGAGAGAGGAGAGATCTCAAATTTTAACTTACGGTTGCTTTCGAAGAAAAAAAAAATGAAAAGGACTATCAAAATTTCAGGAGATGCAAAATACAATTTGAATCGGTCCAGATTTGACTAAAATCATACCTGAAAAGACGACCAGAAAGAACCAATTTAGTTTATGATTAGTTAACCGGGTTAAGGATGAAGAGGCAAGTTAGTTAATGATTAGCCATAGATTCATGAACCGCAAATATATCAAATCGAAACACGAGGAAAACTAATCTATCATCCAAGACCCAAAGTCTGGCTGACCCTCATCCTTATTGCCCACAAAACTAATCTATTCTTAATATTCTTTAGCTCAAATACACTGTGAGGAAGCGCGCCCACTAGAGATCGGATTCCACATCCCATCTTCCACTTTTCACATTGAACACCTCAACCCCAACCGTTGTTTCAGGTCGCGGGATGCAGTGGACCATCCGCAGGGGCAATGGAAGCAGTGGAAGCAAACTCGTGAACTTTACAAACATCCCGCTCCTCTGCATGCCCTCCATGACGAATATGGAATCGAGAAAGAGGGTTTCGTAATTATACATTCCGAGCTCAGTCAATTTCCATTTACCTCGCTATTGGTTGTAGCCAACTTAATATCTGTCGAATTAATCCAATGGGCTCAAACTATTTTAATCATCTAACACCTTAATTCAAAGACACACGAATGTACACGTAATTTGAGAGCGGAGTTTTTTTCCAAAGAAAAATGCTTTACCGCGTAATAAAAGAGTGTTTTATTAAAAGATAAGAATCCAATCATGTTATAAGTTTTTTTAATTATAAAAATTATTATTAATTTAATTATTACTACAAATTATTTTAAATTCATGATAACAAAAATAATAACAAGTCCAAGTTATAGGTCCATTATCAAATAAATATGGTGTTTAGTATTTTGAATTAATTTTGATGTTGAGATTGAATAATAAAAATTAAAGTACAGTGAAAGGATAAAATCTATTGAATTTTGGTAAATGACATTTATTAATTAGCATTATAAGTTAATAAATGTATATTATAACATTGAGATTCCTTGATGGAAGTTAAAGTGAGATCAAACTCGGTTTTGAGAATGAAAAGAATATGTGATTAATATCTTCAATCAATTTTGATATTAAAATTGAATAATAAAAATTAAAGTATGTCAGATATAAAAACAATATTATAGTTAAAGTATTTTAACTCTATTGCTCAAATTCAATGAATGGATGTAGAATTATTTTTATGTTTATCGAGATGACACATTCTTTTATATATATATATATATATGCAAAATTTCTTTAAAATCAAAATTGAAAAAAAAAATTATACGTACGAGAAATTTAAGTCCTCTTTGACACTTAATGGATCATCTATGTTTATTAGAAAATAAAGAAATTATTAGTCATTTTATTGTTATTAAAATAAATATTTAATATAAAAAATATATTAAAATATATTTAGTTAGATATTAGGTTCAAAAAACCACTACATTATCTGATTAAAGATTTCTGTGGTGAGAATCTTGAGAATAATTATTCCAAATATTAACCACAATACTCATTTTTATGTGGATGTTTCAAGTCTACCACAATACTCATCAGGAAAAATCCATAGAGAGACAATGGAAGAAGGGAATAAATAGCAGAACCATCTTTATGTCAAATAGACAACAAAACTCATCCTCAAGACAAATCCATAGAGAAGACAATGGAAGAAAGGAACAAATAGCGGAACAAAGGATGAGCAGAGAAAAATGACCGACCAGAAAACCCTAATTTAATAAAATAGAAGACCAAAAGACCCTAATTTAATAAAATAAAATAAAAACAATTTTATTTTTTTAATTAAAGAAACAATTAGTAATAGAAATGGGTAATGATAATAATAATTATTAATAAAATTTATATCTAAAATAATGATGAATTAATAAAAATAAGAATATATTATTATGAAAATTAATTATCTTCATTATTAATAATAATAATTATTAATAATAAAATTAAATTAATAATTTAATGATTATATTATTAATACGATTAATAAATATTTTATTAATAATGATGATAATAATTCCTGTCTACTATTAACATAATAGTTATTATCTTTTTATACCAACCAAGATGACAAATATAATTTTTATTTAAATAACATCGAAAATTTAGGGAAGCTCTTGAGATTGAAAAGAGGCTGAGCAATCTCAATAGAGAGGATGGCTAGAAAATCAGTAGGTGTTGGGTCCCAGCTCTCTCTTCCTAGTCGCTTTCTTCCTTTCCGCCCCTCCCCCTCCCCTCGTTTTTTGACTCATCTAATTTTTTGAGCTGTTAGATAATTATAATAATAAGTTAATTTAACATATACAATTATTTTATCTGATTAGTTAAAATATTTTTATTCTTTCCACCCCTTGGCTTATTTTAATATTTTTATACTATTAGTACATTTTATAACTAACTATTATCTTAATTAATTAATTAATTTTATATTATTTATTTATAAATTTAATTTTTATAAGGTAGTTTAATCCTTTAGATATATTCATGTATACAGTTAATTTAAATCTAGATAATATATATATATATATATTAAGGTTAGTTTAACATTTAGATATTCAATTAACTTAATATTATTTTATTCTAATATTTATATGTATTTATTAAATAGTTAATACCTTTTAACTAACTATTAACTTAACAACTAATTTAAAATTAAAATTACTTTATATATATACATATAATTTATATATATATTTATAAGTAGTTAGTTATAACTTTTATAACTATTTATTTATACGTTTTATTCTAATATTTATATTTTCTATGTATTTATTAAATAGTTAATACTTTTAATTTTATTTTTTTTGTAATCTAGGGCAGGGCCTTTTCTATTAACAACAACCAGCAAGACTATGTACAAACACAGGTATCCTCCACCCGCCCCGAAGGGAAACCGGGTAAGGAGGTCACCGACAGTCAGAAATTGTCAACTTAAAAACTGAGAAAAGTACAGTAACAGATTTAAAACATAACCGTCAGCCTAACAACAAACAAAAACTATATCCTTATCGGCTTTTGCATTCCACTAACTGTGCATGAACCTGATTCTATTGGACCTATCTGGAAAATTTGAAAACACAACAAAAGCAAAACACCTCATTCAACCATGATCTCCGGTTTCACCTCTTCCTCGCGGTGCGCCTTGGTTATCAGCTTCAGTATGCTCTGGATATCCTCAAGTTTTCTGTCCTGTCTCAGAAGCGCGACGTGCAAACTCTTCATTTCCTCTTTCAGGCTCGGGTACCCTTGCGCTATGTTCCATTGCTTTGGCTAGCAAACACTTCATCACCCAATACATGTGCAGAGCCTGTTTATACTGGGAGAGGCGTCCCCTGGTGTTTCCAGGGTCCGGCATAAGAGGGCACCAATCTTCCATCTCAGGATCGGAGGCTTCCTCCAGGACTCTCTTTTCCAAGTTCTCTATAATTCGCCTTATCTCCACATTGGTCTCATTGTTGTACGCGCGCTCAGCATCTCTGGCCATCTGATTCATAGTTCGTCGTCCTCTTTTCCGTTTATTGTGTGACTGAGTCTCAGGATCCTTGCTCCCAGCTTGCCCGGTTCTTCCTCGTTCTCTGCTACCTCTGCCCTTGCCTCTTCTTGAGGGGCGACCACGGGTGTTACCCTGACTTCCTTGGCCGACCTCGAACCTCCCTCTCCTCCTACAATTATCCTGCTCATTCCTCATCTCTCCTCCTCTGTATATTCCCTCTTCTTCCATCCCCTCCTGATCCTTCCTCCTGATCCTTTCCTCGCTTTCTTTAAACCTCTGATGGTTATCATTCCCCTGAGAGCTGTCGTCCTCCTGAGTCCTCTGCTGCACCGGCTTCCTCATCCTTCTGCTACCCTCTTCACTATCTACTCTTGCCTGCCTACCTCCCTCCGTCATAATCTCTTGCTCTTTTCGGAGACAGTATCCAGGAATTTTGCACCAGGTAACAACCGCCTTCACCACCTTACAAGTTCTTAATTGCTTAGCATAGCTGTCTTCATCTGCTTGCGTTGATTTATTGCCTTCGCTTCTGCCCGCCACCAACTGATCGCTGCCATTTCCCATCCCTTCTATCACCATAATTATCTTGGTACCTTGCCTCGGGTTGCTCTCTTCTCTGTAATCTCTCGTTGCATCCTTTAAAATGATTGCCCAAGAGTGAGGTTCGTGCAGACATGCACTGTCCACCATCATTAATCTGCAAAGGGTCATTTTTTCCACCCGATCGAGGTATAGTTAATACTTTTAATTATCTATTAACTTAACAACCAATTAAAATTATATATATATATATATATATATATATATATATATATATATATATAATTTTATATATATATATATATATATATATATATATATATATATATATATATATATATATATAACTTCTCTTAATATAACTAACTTCCATTTAATTTATTAAATTAACTGATTTTTATGACCATGGTCCAAAGTCAAATTTAGCAGTTGGTCAAGTTAACCGTTGGAGGCTCTGCTCAAACTATTTAACATGCAAAGCTAGATCTATTTTTAATTTTAAATTTATAATAAAACTAAATAATAATTTATAATAAAACTAAAACTAAAATTTAATTCTAAAACATGACTATTAAATAAATTAATATGATATACTTATCCTACGCTTCTCCTAACCATTAAACCCAGGATGGCTTCTCCTAACCATTAAACCCAGGATGGGATGTACCCAACGTGGCAAGAAAATAAAATATTATTTTATCCATAAAGTTCTTGACTCGGTATAAATGTGATCACGAAGGAGCATTATGTTATTATTAGGCCAACGATGTGAAATAAAATATTTTTTAATACATAATAATTTAATTTAGGCAGTTGTCTATAACGCGACTTTTGGAAAGTTTTTCTGGTGGCTTTTCCGGTCAAAATCCGGCAGCAATTTATTGGAATCGCAAGTTTGATAGCTAGCTTCTGCACAGTCAAAGTGTCCCAAGGGTTTTTTAGGGTGCTGAATCCAAATTTGCAGTTAAAAACCCATTTTAACTGCAACAAATCAAGATTTAACCTCAATTTCTTCCGCCGGATTCCGTCACCAAAATCTTCAAAAAGTCGCATTATAGACAACTCCTTAATTTAGTATTAATTTTTTTTAAAAATTTAATGTTGATTTGATATTTAATGTTGATTTGATGTTTATAGATATAATCTTTATAATTATACATTAATATTTCAATAATGCATAATGTACGAATATGAGAGTATACATATTTTCATGTCAAACAAATATTATCCAAACATTTTATTTACGATCAATATTAGATGTTCTAATAAAATTGATAAATCGTTCGTACAAAATTTCATTAATATTAAAATTTGACATGTGTACCAGTAATGATATTGGTTACATTGAAATATTTTTTTGATTTTTGATTTTTTAAATAAATATTTTTAACAATTTTATTTATAAATTCATAAAATTAATCCTTTTATAAATCAATTATTAAAAAAATATATTAATTTTTAAAAATTAATTTTAAATTAAAAAAAATATTAAAATTTTTAACAAACTTTAAAAATAATTTTTAAAATTGAAAACATTTATGCAATATGGGAATTCATCAAAAGGAATTAATCAAATGTGGGTTCAGACATATATCTATGTAGCGTCCTTTACATATCTATGTAGGTTCCTTTAGGGATGCCAAACTGTGCCAAAATTGTTCAAATGAGAAAGCTATAATGGGGACCTGTACGAGCAAGTTATTATAACTTCGATTATTTTATATACAAGGCATCATTATAACGCTTTATATATATATATATATATATATATAATGAGAAAGCTATAATGGGGACCTGTACGAGCAAGTTATTATAACTTCGATTATTTTATATACAAGGCATCATTATAACGCTTTGTATATATATATATATATATATATATATATATATATATATATATATATATATATATATATGACAAGGAGAAAGATTCATGCCATAATCTTTTAAAACATACGATGTACATATCATGGATATGATCACATACATTTTTATTTTTTTTCAGAGAAAAAAAGCAAGATTGATTATATTAAGATAATATAACTGTCTGTGATGTACATAAAGGTGGCATTTGAAGCCACAGTCTATGATATAGAGCATGTTCAGAAAACAGATAGTCCAAAAAAGAACTTCATAAGGCAGATTGACCTGTGATTTAACAAAGACTGAAAAGCATATATGCATCCACATCTTGGATCAGAATTACCAAAATACAAAAAACAGATAACTGTTGGATAGCTATGCTGAGATTGATTCATATAGCGCAATGGTGCGGAGGAAAATATTGGAAAAAGGAGCTTTTGAATCCCGGAAGATATTGTGGTTCCTCCAGATCCAGGCGCACCATATCATGATGATGAAAAGGAAACTCATTGGCTTTTGTTGGGAGCTCCACCAGGCGAAAGCTGCATGAATAGAGTCAAAGACAACATGTGGAAAACCAAAATAAATTGCTAAATCATACCAGATAAGTTGTGAAGATCTGCATTGGACAAACATATGAAGATTTGTTTCTTCGTCGGATTCGCACATCGTGCATCGGCTGGGACCTTGCCATCCTCTTCTCCTCAGATTATCCCATGAGAGATTCTTGTTGTAGTAGACCAGCCATGCGAAGAAGATCATCCTGGGGGGCATCCAGATTTCCAGTAAGACATGGGGAAGATTGGGGTCGCTTGCAATGCCCTTGAAGAGATGATGCCGAGATAGATCTCCTTCACGCGAGCAGGGTCCTGGGCGCTTGACCAAACAAGGCAATCCGATGTGCCATGTCTACAGATTCCGCTACCTTTTAGAGAAGATTGAACAGCGATCCATGAAGAGCAGAGGTCATCTGGGAGACGAAGGTCATTCGCGTCCTTCCATTGGGGAACAGAGCCATGCCAATCAGAGATGAGATGGTTCCAAGTAAAAAATCCTTTTCTGTGTAGAGAAAATAAGAGAGGTTCAGGGAAAGAAAAAGATCCCCGGCAGCAGGCAATGGAGTCAATACCGATAAAGATACGATGGCCCGAATGAATTTTCCACTTGAGATTTTTAAGGAAGAGACTCTGTATTTTCCGGAGACTTAACCAGATGGCTGATCCCTGTTTGGTGCCAATGGATCTGGCTCTGTACCAGAATTCAAGATTTTTTCCTTTTAGATATTTAAATTTGATAGTGTCACTCCATGGACTTTCTCCAAAAGTCCCACGCCATAGCGTTTTGCATAAAAGGGCCTTTTCAAAAGATCTCAGATCCATTAACCCCCACCCACCCAGGCGTTTAGGCAAGGAGATATATTCCAGTTTGGAGAGGTGGATTTTCGATCTCTCCGACTTACCACCCCAGATGAAGTTGGCCGTGATTTTGTTTAGCTCATGAATAATACTTGCCGGGAGAAAAAAGAGGTGCGCCCAATAAACGACCATCTGCAACAAAACTGATTGGGATAAAATGACCCTGCCTGCTAAAGATAAGCTTCGATGTTCCCAGGCTGAAATCTTTTTATAAAATCTTGCGGTTAACCAGAGCCAGTCTAGCTTAGAATAGCCTTTTGCCTTGAGGTGAAAACCCAGATATTTGAGTCCCTCGTATATGGGTTTGGATTCGATGCCAAATAATTCTGAAATCATTTTTACCGTTTCCATATTGTCAGAATTATAATAAAGAGTGGATTTCCTTTTGTTGATATATAGACCCGTGGCCTTTTGAAATCTGTCTAAAATGCACTTCAAGCTGTTCCATGTTGATATACAGAGCATTGCGAAAAGGAGAACATCATCAACGAAGAGATTATGCGATATATCTACTTGTCTGCAGATCTTTATAGGCATACATCTGTTGTCTGCAACTGCTTTGTTGATGTGAGTGCTAAGAGTATTCATGGCTAAAATGAAAAGAAGCGGAGAAAGGGGGCAGCCCTGGCGCAAGCCTCTTTCGGCCTGGAAGAAATGGGAGGGGGTTCCATTAATGATAACTGCGTAGTTCACATTCTCCATGCACGCCATGATCCATCGAATGGCACAAGCCCTCAGACCGATCTTTGCAAGAAGGCATTTGATAAATCCCCAATCGAGGCAGTCGAAGGCTTTCTGCAGGTCTAACTTCATGATAGCCGCCTCAATATTGTTTGTAGCCATGGAATAAAGGCACTCCTGTGTATTTGCGACTGCATCCATGATATTACGACCCTTCAAAAAAGCATACTGGTCCTTTGTTAAAAATGAAGCCAAAGTACCTTTAACTCATATACATAATACAATCGTATATATAATCACATACATATAAACTCTTATAAGCGCATATATTTTATTTTTTAAATGCATATCCAAGGTATGCATGCCAAATTCTTAAATATATTTCAAACCAAATTTCTTCCCTGAGTTTTAATGCCTTCGGCTTTAATTCAAATTTCTTATAAGGAGGTTTTTGAACATAATAATTACATGAAATGTGTAATTAAAGATAATTAATCAAGATTATTAAAATAATCTCCCCTTTTTTACGTTGCACTATAACTAGAACTAGATGGCGTCCTCTGAGGTTAAAATTGATCGAATTCTTCCAATTTTGTCTGACAATTAAAACAAATTTTCATTTCTGAACATTTTTTGGCACCTATACTCTGGTCTTACAATGATTTTTACCATTTTAAATATGCAGACTTTTGTCAAACAATTTGTGATTCTTTAATTCTGATTCAATTATGGTATAATCGAGCCTAGAAGTGCACTTTTTAAAGCTATATTCCCTTTTAATTTGCTAAATATCCTCTAGTGGCACATGCTTTATAAAAGTTTTTTTTTCACTCAACCTATAACACTTTCATCAAATACATGGTGGATAGCTTGTGAACTTACATAATTTTTTCCCGAGCCTATTCCAAATCCAACTCATTTTCAACCTAGAGTTGTATCCTTGCTCTAATACCACTTTGTAATGTGCCCAACCCCTGGATGGGAACACCACTTAATTGTACTGCATAATAAAAATTAAATTAATCTACAAAAGCATATGCAATAATTTTTTGCCATAATTTAACTTGTACCTAGAAATTATAATTATTATAAAATGCCACACCTCATGCCATATATGCAGTACTCATCGCATACTATATAGATAAATAGAAAACAAAAACTAAACATTCTTTAGCATAACAACGGAAGTAAATGTTCCCTAACAACATATTAGCACAAACCATAAATTAATAATAAATTACCCATGGTTAAACATAAAAAAAATTAACCAAACAAAACACATGACGACATAGTCATTCCCAACCATACATAAGCACGTATAGTGGAATGTTCATGGCTATGAACATGTATGGGTTTACAACCAGATATATCACACAAATAATTCCATGACATTCAAACACAACAATTCCTTGAAATTATGGTTTATAATTGAAATGCATAAATGTACATAAAAATACACATAAAAGACATCATGGAACATGGTATTTGTTTGTATTAAAGAGCCAAATGTTTGTGGGCTCTTCATGTTCCTCCTAGATGTAGACTATGTGTCTCATAATCTCATCCACTGATCACCCACAAGCTAGGGCAGTAACTCCATAGGCAATAATGTTCTAATAACAACCAAAACCCTGGCTAAGGCAGCAACCTGAGTAACCTCTAAGTCCAACCACAGGCTCATGTCCCCCTAACCGACACCCAAGTAGTGAAACCTAAGTCTCTCGGTGGTGTCCACGTTCGAGGGTGACTTATAGTCAGCCAAGACAATCTTAGCCCACATCTCTAGGAGTTATGCTAGTATATGGGTGTCTAGGTACCGATGACTAAACTAAAATATCTCCATAGCCGGTTCCAAAGCCCCATCAGGACTCACTAACTATCTTTGAACCGAGTTCCCCAACCATAACTCTATGGCCATCCATCTATAAACAGGGCTAACAAACCCTTGGAGCACCAATCTAACAAAGCCAACATAAGACCGATGCATCCATACGACATGATTAACTTAATAAATGTACCTCAACTAGTTCTAGAGTCCAACCCCAAGATTCACTGGCCATCAGTCACCAAGACTTAATTTCCTCTCCATCTAACTCTAACTAGCTAAATGAATGAATAATAATGAATGATAATAACGAGAACCTACATTCGTTTTTATATGCATGACCCCAACTAGCCACGTGGAACTACATTGAATCCATGTGAGCTCCAAAGCACACCATTAATTGAAAACCCAAATGTTTCCTTTTTATCTTTGGAGTTGTGCCCCTCGTACTCTTTCTGTGGAGTGGGATCCATAACCAGCCTTATTTTATTATTAATGATATTTAATTACAATATAATTACAAATTTAGGCTCTATAGCCTCACAACCTTTACAACCATCTCCATCCAAGCACACAGGTCCCATATTCTATTTATTATCACTACGTGGGCATGTAGTCCCCCTAATATAATTTCGACTCACCAGCCTATTAGTCAAATACTTTTGGCTCACCATCCTAAATATCAATGTATATTATATTACATTTGATCCGAATTGGACCCTCAAACACTCTTACAGTTTCCTGAACTCTGTAAAACTCATAACAAAAGTTTCAAAGTGCTATGGATATCGAGCTTATCAGAAATAACCTCTGAACAATGGCAATTTGTGGTCAGCATGGAGCAATGACGACCGTCGGTCAAAGCGCGTAGAACGTTGGCCCATGGTAACCGCGCGCTGGTGCAAATTGGCAAACAGGAGGTCAAATCCAAAAACGGGTGTCCCCCTCAGTGAAGGAAAGCCTCGAGCGCTCGGTCACAAGGAAAAGCATAAAACCGTATGGAAATCACCGATTCCGTCAGAAGGCAGGTCCTGTGCTAAAACTGGCAGGATATCGGATAGGCTTCAAGTGGTAAGCAAGTTTGACCAAGTCCCGCCCGATGCCATACACTGGGTGACATGCGTCCAACAAATGAGAGAGAAAACCGCTCACATTTTTGCAAGTAAAGGTCGTGCTACTTACCCGTGTGATATGGATGGAGACCATAGGATCTGGGGCCAAGTCCTGCCCAATGCCATACATTGGGTGACACGCGTCCAGCGGATGAGAGAGAAAACTGCTCACATCATGTGAGTAAAGGTTGTGCTACTTACCCGCGTGATATGGACGGAGACCATAGGATCTGGAGGCCCCAGATCAACGGCAAAGAGGAAATCCGATGGGTGACTAGATTCGACAGGGAAATAGGTTGAGGCGGATAATATTTGAGATCTGGCATGACCGATGAGTTGGCAGAGGAGTCAGTTTCGCGGGAAATCTTGGAGCAACGAAAATAATGACCATTCAAAGAGAACTAACACTCAGTTCATGAGGAAACACGTGGCCACCTCTCTGTGAAGCATTACAGTGATGATATCGTAGAGTAGGGGAATTCCAGCGGACAGAGGTAGGAGATCCAGAGAGCCGGGAAGCAGAAACAAACAGTCAGGGAGCAGATTGGCTTTAAACCATGAACAGACAGAGAAAGCAAGGGGGAAGTGGAAAAAGAGAGCAAAGAGAGAGAGAAGAAAAAGTTGCAGAGAACAGAGAAGCTGAGCTGACCTGCAGAGCAAAGGAAACATCGAGCAGATAGAGACAGAGAGAGTCTGAGAGTCTGTGAACTCTAGAGAAGGCTTGAGAGGTTCAAGCAACTCTTCTGTGTATACCTGTCAAGTATTGAGTACTAGATTAGACTCATACCACTAAGACCAGTTGAGGTCGAGTTTCAGTAAGGGGAGTCTGTGTACTCTAGAGACTTGGGGGGTCCAAGTATAGTTCAACTAATCATTATCTGTTAAGTGAGACTCAATTTGAGCTCACTGTTGTAAAACTCTACTTTTTAAGACACAATAGAAAGGCCACCACTGAAGGCTAGACCAGGAGACGTAGCCCAGGAGGATTATGTGAACTCCTTATTGAATTTGTTGTGTTTATGTTTTTTCTTACTGTGTTCTCTTACTGTTTCAGTGTCTGTGTATTTTGCAATCTTATCGATCCATTGGATAAGATAACATAGGCACACCCCAGCACTTCAGTCTGTAATACCTTCATTAATTAACTGAGATCATTCACGAGTGATTTCAGATCAAGTGGTATCAAAGCTCTAGGTTGTTTAAGGTTGGACAAGATTGTGTTGGATTTTGTTGTTGAATGCTAACTAGATCAAAGCTTAAATTAGGAGAAGGAGAGTTGGTCGAAAGTAACCCAGAAATTGGAAGAGTTTGTCCTAAGTAGAAAATGTCAGAAGAAAGTCCCTTGGGACCAAACCCCCAATTCATAGATAGTTTCCTGGCCATGAGGTCCATGGTATAGGAAATGTACAGGGAGTTTAAGAAAGGTAAAGATGAAAATTCATCACACTCCAAAGAAAAAGGAGAAGAAGAATATCTCCTCCATGATCACTCAAAAGGCAAAGGGAAAGAAGAAAACTTTATCACACCTCCTAATAGCCCTGAACATAAAAAGAAGACATATTTGATTAAATTAGATGTTAAATTTGATTTACCAATATATGATGGAGAGTTGAATGCATAGAAGCTGGATAATTGGATCAGACAAATTGATGTTTATTGCAGAGTGCAGAGTATCGACTTAGACAAGAGTAAGATTCAGCTGGCTAGCCTACGCCTCGGAGGCACTGCCTTGGTATGGTGGGAAGGTAGGACACAAGCTGACATGAAGAAACATGGTAAGATTCTTTCTGTCTGGAGTGAATTTGTTTCTGCAATCAAAAAGCAGTTCTATCCACTAGCTTACATGTAGCAAGCCATGCTGAGCTTGCAAACTCTTTTCCAATTGAAACGGAAAAGTGTACAAGAATACACCCAAGAATTTAGGAAAAGAGCTTTGATTCTAGGAATTTCATTAGACTCACTTGAGACTCTGTTGAAGTACATAGGTGGTCTACATAGCTACATGAGGCACACTATCCTCATGTTTAATCCCACTAGTATAGATGAGGTATCTATTCAAGCTACACATCTAGAAGCTAGAGGAAAGAATGGGAACCCAAAAGTTGGAGGATCATCCAAGCCCATTGCAAGCAAGAATAAGGAGAAAAGAAAACAGAAATGGAAAGAGAGGAAGGCCAACACTGCACAGAAAAGCAAGTCTTCATGCACTCACTGTAAGAAGGATGGGCATGATGATGAGCACTGTTGGATTTTGCATCCGGATCTGAGACCTAAGAAGTTTGAGGGAAAGAAGAAGAAGACTGCTGCAGCTATTCAGAAAGATTTGGGGTTGGACTCAGGAGATGAAACAACCATTGCAGCCACAAGTATAAAAGGTAAGAGTTCTGAAGCATCTACTAGTAATTAAGCACAATCTACTAATAATGAATAAAATGAGAGAAAAATACATGAGCTTTTCCATATTCGAGTTATTTCCAAGCATCAAAAAATTGATACTTTGTTTGATAGTGGTTCACAAGTAAATTTAATTTTTGAAGCAATTCTAAAGAAGTTGGGATTATTGACTACACCTCACAAGAAATCATACCCATTAGATTGGCTAAGTGATAAAGCACAACTACAAGTGACTAGACAATGTAAACTTAAGTTTTCTTTCGGGTCAACATCTGTAGATGAGGTTGAGTTAGATATAATTCCTTTGGATATATGTGGAATTTTTTTGGGAATTCCCTAGTTGTATGATAGAAAATCTATTTTCTATAGAGCTGAGAACAAGTATCTCCTCGTTAAAGATGGAATCAAATATATTGTAAGAGATCATAAGCTCGAGAATAATTACACTGTCATAAACTCACGACAAATGAAACAAATTGTAAATTCATGTAAAAAAAATTTACTGATGGTTGTAAAGGAAAATAAACCTGATAAAATCAATGTATTTGACGGCTGTGATGTTAAACAACAAGCTGATTTAGAAAAAGTTGTTTCAGAATATGATATCTTGTTTCAAGAACCTAAAGGTCTGCCACCCAAAAAGGAAACAGTGCATGATATTAATTTGCAGCAAGATGCTCCATTGCCTATCATCGGAATGTACAGGTTGTCCACTTTAGAGAATGCAAAAATCAAGAAGCAAGTGCAGGAGTTGCTCGAGAAAGGGTTCATCAAAGCTAGCACATCACCATGTGGGTCTCCAATCGTTTTGGTGAAGAAGAAAGATGGCTCGTGGAGAATGTGCAATGATTACCGAGCACTGAATAAGATAACAATAAACAATCGTTATCCCCTTCCTCGCATAGATGATCTATTAGATCAGTTAAAGGAAGCTGTTTATTTTTCCAAGTTAGAATTGCATAGTGGATATCATCAGGTCAGAGTTGCAAAACAAGATGCATGGAAGACTGCTTTCAAAACAAAGCAGGGATTGTATGAGTGGTTGGTTATGCCTTTTGGCTTAACTAATGCTCTTGCTAATTTCATGAGAATAATGAATGATGTACTCAGACCTTTTCTTGATGATTTTGTTATTGTATATCTAGATGGCATTCTTATATTTAGCAAAACATGGGAAGAACATTTAAAGCATGTTAAGTAGACACTAGATGTTTTTAAAAGAGAAAAACTTTATGTTAAACTCTCAAAATGTGAATTCGGCAAAACATCTTTGAATTATTTGGGACGTATAGTAGGGTTGGTGAATTGAAGATAGATCCTCTAAGGTGGTAGTCATTGTAAACTGGCCTAAACCCAAATCTGCTACAGAAGTTAGAAGCTTCTTAGGAGCATCACAATATTGGATAAAATTCATTTCTAACTTTTCCTTAATTGCAGCTCCCTTACATGCTTTAACAGGATTGAACAGGGTGTTTCAATGGGGAAGCAAACAATAGAAAGCCTTCAACACCTTGAAAGAAAAGATTAGTACAAAACAGTACTAGCACTGCCTGATCTTCAAAGACCATTTGAGATCCAAATGGATGGCGGTGACTATGCCATGGGAGCAGTGTTGATACAGCACGGTAATCCCATATGTTATCATTCTGAGACATTTAATTCTGCAGTAGTTAACTATCCCACATATGATAAAGAATTGTATGCATTAGTACAGAGTGTGAAAAAGTGGAAATAATACTTAATGGTCAAAGAGACAGTTATACATACTGATCATCGACCACTCCAATATCTACACTCCCAAACTAAGTTGCAACAATCAAGACACTATAGATGGATGGGTTTTCTACAACATTTTCATTTAGTCATCAGATATAAAAAGGGCATACACAATAAAGTTGCAGATATGTTATTTAGACCAATTATAAATGAATCTACTATACTCAAGCATAACTCAGTATTGCATGAGAGCTACATTGAACAATATGCTCAAGATATAGATTTTAAGGATGTATATGCAACTTTAAGTCAAGGAAAACGAGTAGAAGAATTGGATTATCACATTAAGGACCAACTCTTGCATCATTGTGGGAAGATATGCATTCCACAAACTGAAAGAGTAAAGATAATTTGGGAAGCACACACTTCTCTAATATCAGGTCACTTTGGTGTAAGTAAATCAGTTGCACAACTGCAAAGATTTTGTTATTGGCCAAAAATGAATGAGACAGTTTCTAGATATGTAAGAGGGTGTACCATGTGTGGTAAAAGCAAGCCCAGCAATAGAAAACTATGCTTGTACACTCCACTACCAGTTCCTTCTCATCCTTGGGAGAGTATTTCCATGGACTTTGTTGGAGGACTGCCTAAATCTAGGAAAGGTCATTACTATTTATATGTTGTTGTGGATAGGTTCAACAAAATGTGTATTTTGATACCTTGTAATAAACAAATTACAACTGAACAAACTACAAAGTTTTTCTTTCAGCATGTATGGGTTCATTTTGGATTTGAAGGTTTTAACCTCGCACAGAAATTACCTGCATACAAATTTTAAAACACAGAAAATAAACAATGTGAGAGCATAACACATAAAACACATATACACAGAGATTTTCCCTTAGATCCCAAAATCAGGACTACTAGCTTGATTTTTCATTATTTTCCTTTCAATGTTATAATACATATTTATACATGTCGAAGCATCCAATACCATGGACCGAAAACCATCGTGTCCAAAAATATGTGCGAATATCATGCACAAAACCATAAGTGGGTCCGCCGAACCTAACATAGGGTCCAAAACCAAAATTTTCTGGGGTGCTGCCCCAGACCCCATAAAGTGGGGTTATGGGTATGCCTCAAACCCTATGTGACCCCCCCTCTAACCCCCCGGTTAACTACATGGGCTAGTCGTGGAAAGAATATAACACAACCCAACATTCTCCCACTTGTTGTTTTCTTTCCACAGGGGTCCACAAGAGAGCTTAGTTATTTTTCCAACCTTGAAACACCCATTGTCTCTCTACACCAAGAGAACTTCTCAGAGCTCACAGATTTTGTCAATGCATCTACAATATTCTTCAAAGTGTCCACCTTTATTAGCAACACCTTTTTGTCTTCTATCATATCCCTCACAAAGTGATACTGAACATCAATTTGCTTTGTCTTTGAATGATATGCGGGGTTCTTTGGCAAGAAAATTGTAGTTTGGCTATCACAGTCTATCCTTATAGCTTCCTGTACTAACCCCATACTTGAACACAATCTTCGCAACCAAACTGCTTCCTTGCTTGCATGAGTGGCTGCCATGTATTTAGCCTCTGTAGTTGATAGTGCCACTACAGATTGTTTCTTACTCATCCAACTGACTGCAGCTCCAGATAGGTTAAACACATGCCCACTTGTAGATCTTCTCTGATCCAGATCTCTAGCCCAGTTTGCATCAACAAAGCCATGAATATCCAACACTCTATCCAATCCTAGTCTTCCTTGGTATCACAAACCATAATCACTGGTGCCACACAAATACCTGAAAACTTGCTTCATTGCTATCCAATGCTCCTTCCCTAGTTTTGACATAAACCTGCTCAATACTCCCACTGCATGTGCAATGTCTGGTCTAGTACAAACCATTGCATACATCAAGCGACCGACTGCACTTGCATATGGAACACGGGACATGTCCTCTTCCTCTTCTTGTGTCTTGGGACACTGTTCAACAAATAACCTCACACCTACAGGAATAGGAACCTTCACCAGTTTACTATCCTACATATTAAATCTCTGCAGTATTGTCTCAACATACTTCCTCTAGTTTAACGAGAGCTTCCTCTTTTCCCGATCTCTTTTAATTTCCATGCCCAAAATATAGTTTGCAGCACTAAGATCTTTGTCGAATTTGGAGGAAAATTGGGTCTTCAAATCTTGGATAATTTCTTTGTCATTTCCAACCAACAACATATCATCCACATACAAGACCAGATAAATAACACGGTCACCAATTAATTTAAAATACACACAGTGATCTGCTTTGCTTTTGGTGAAACCAAGTGCTCGTATAAATGTATCAAATTTCTGATACCACATCCTTGGTGACTGTTTTAACCCATACAAAGAGTTCTTTAACTTGTATACCGGTTCTTTCTTACCCTTCACCACAAAACCTTCAGGTTGCTTCATGTAGATCTCCTCTTCCAGATCCCCATGAAGAAATGATGTCTTCACATCCATCTGTTATACCTCATAATCAAAAGCAACAGCAACAGATAAAAGGAATCTAATAGAAGTTACTTTGGCAAAAGGGAAAAAAAATATCACCAAAATCAATTCCCGGCACCTGGGAATAACCTTTTGCTACCAACCGAGCTTTGTATTTATCCACTTTTCCTTCTACATTTGTCTTCTTTTTGAACACCCATTTGCTTCCAATGGGTTTCCTTCCAGCCGGCAACTCCACCAAATCCCAAGCCTCATTTTTGTGAAAAGATGCCATTTCATCAACCATGGCCTCTTTCCAGAGTTTTCCATCCTCTGAATCCACTATTTCCTTCACAGTTCTGGGATCATGATCAGTAACAGACAAAGCAAAATTTGAACAGAAATAAGATGGACTATACCTTTCTGGCTGCCTTCTTTCTTGAACTGATCTTCTCATAGCCAGAGTTTGTGGCTCTTCATCTTCTAATTCCTCCTCTGTTGTAGAGTCTGATTCTTCCTCCTTTAGCTCAAGCTCTGTCTTCTCAGGTTCCTTTGGTTGGACTTCATGTTTAATAACATCTTTCACCTCTCTGAACACCACATCTCGGCTGTACACAACCTTCTTTTTTACTAGGTTCCAAAGCTTATAACCCTTTAAACCATCCTTATACCCAATAAAGATGCACTTTTCAGATTTACTATCCAACTTGGTTCGTTTCTCCTTTGGAACATGTACATATGCATCACATCCAAATACCATCAGATGTGAAAGAGAGGGTTTCTTACCAGTCCATACCTCTTGTGGAGTCCTATCCTCCAACGCTGATGAAGGTGACCTGGTTACCAGGTAACATTCAGTGCCCACCACCTCTGCCAAGAATTCTTGTCCTAACCCAGCACCACTGAGCATGCTTCTTTCCATTTCCATCAACGTCTTGTTCATTCTTTCTACAACTCCATTTTGCTAAGGTGTATATGGAGTAGTCTTCTGTTGTGCTATACCACACTTCTTACAGAATTCTTCAAATTCCTTGTTGAAAAACTCTCCACCATTATCTTTCCTCATCACCTTTATCTTCTTCTTTGTCTAATTTTCCACGAGACCCTTAAATTCTTTAAACTTGTCAAAGACTTTAGATTTCTTCTTAAGGAAATATATCCATGTATTCCTTGAGAAGTTAGCTATAAATGATACATAGTACACAAACTTACCCAGTGATGGAACCTTCATAGGTCTAAACACATCACTGTGCACAAGCTTTAATATCTGTTTCGCCCTCTTACTACCAGAGGGGAAACTCACCGGATTCTGCTTCCCATATACAAAATTTTCACAAAAATCAAAATCTAGAGAGCTATTACTCATACCTTCTACCATACCTTTACCATGAAGTATTCGAAGGCCCTTCTCTCCAATATGTCCAAGCCTTTGATTTCACAACATAGTCTTCTCTCCAGAGACCACTAGATTTTCTGCTCTACTTTCAAGAACCACAGAACTATTGCACCCATGAATAACAGTGCTACCTTGTAGCTTGTACAGAGTTCCAATATGAACTCCCTGCATCAATGCTAGTGCTCCCCAAACCATCTTGCAGGTATCCTTCTTGAACACTGTTTTCACACCTGCATCAGCCAGCTTGCTTACAGAAATCAAATTTCTGGCTAATGCAGGAATATGTAGAACACCCGGAAGTGTTCTAACCCTTCCACCTTTCAATTTCAACTTTACTTTTTCGCGACCAATGATTCTAGCCTTCCTATCATCCCCCATGAAGACATCACCACCATCATATTTCTCATACTGGCAGAACCACTCTATATGGGGAGTGAAGTGAAAGGATGCACCTGAGTTAATCAACCATGCCTCATGATCTACATGTGTACTTGAAGAAGCCAAGTACACATCCCCACCTTCATCTGAGGTGGTTTTCGCCTCTGCAGAAGGAGCATCATTAGATGCCTTTCCTTTATCAGGAGCTTTAGATTTACATTCCCTTTTATAGTGCCCTTCCTTTCCGCATTTCCAGCACACCACCTTTACAGGTTTTCCTGGAGATTTAGATCTCCCTCTAGATTTAGATCTCCCACTCGATGACTTATTTTTGTTTCTATTTTGGGAACATCCTCGTATAGACAAGGCATCACCATTCTGGCTCTCCATTTCCGTCTCATCTCCTCCATCAGCAAGGTTGAGAATATTTCATCAAACTGCAAGGCAGTTGCATTGCTACCTATTGCAATAACCAGACTATCCCACGAATCTGGTAGAGAACACAAAAAACTGATGCACTTATCTTCATCTGAAATTTTAATATCAACAGATGCTAACTGACTTACCACAATATTAAATGCGTTTAGATGCTCTATCACTGAGTCTTCGTCTTTCATCCTCAGGTTATATAGCTTTTTCCGCAGGAACAGTTTATTCACCAGAGACTTAGATTTGTACAAAGTCCCTAACTTGTCCCACAAAGCCTTCGTTGTAGCTTCCCCTGATACATTCAACAATATTGAATCTGAGACACACAATCATATTGTGCTCTTTACCTTCCGATCCAACTTATTCCATTCTTCATCGGACACTCCCATTAGTTTAGTACCCGGATCTACTGCGATCCACTGATCTTTATCCACCAACAGATCCTCCATCTTGAGTTTCCACAACTCAAAACTCTGACCATTAAATTTATCGATCTCTATCTTTCCACTGCTCGCCATCTTCTTTCACCACCAGAATTGATCTCGCAGTTCTCCCACTGAACAGGGTCTACCACAGGCCTGAGTGAAACCCCTCAGCAACAAAGGCGTCCCCTTGAAGCCAAAACTACTTTGATACCAAATGTAGGTTTTAACCCCGTACATAAATTACTTGCATACAAATTCTAAAACACAAAAAATAAACAATGTGAGAGCATAACACATGAAACACATATACACAAAGATTTTCCCCTGGATCCCAAAACCGGGACTACCAGCTTGATTTTTCATTATTTTCCTTTCAATTTTATAATACATATTTATACATGCCAAAGCATCCAATACCATGGACCGAAAACCATTGCGTCCAATACCATGGACTGAAAACCATCGCGTCCAACAACATGTGCGAAAACCATGCACAAAACCATAGGTGGGTCCGCCCAACCTAACATAGGGTCCAAAACCAAAATTTTCTAGGATGCTTCCTTGGACCCCATAAAGTGGGGTTAAGGTTATGCCTCAAACCCCACGTGACCCCCCCTCTAATCCCCTGGTTAATTATGTGGGTAGTCGTGGAAAGAATATACACAACTCAACATTCTCCCACTTCCATTGTATCTGATCGTGACACCCGATTTGTTGGGAAGTTTTGGTCAAGTCTGTGGGAACTGATGGATACCAAACTGAAGAAAAGCATAACCTTTCATCCACAGACAGATGGCCAGATAGAAGTTGTCAATAGGACAGTGATCCAGTTGCTCAGAGACTATTGCAGCAAGCATCCCAAACTTTGGGATGAACATTTGTGTTATGTGCAGCATGCTTACAACCAAGCAAAACATTCTTCTACACAAAGATCTCCTTTTGAGATCTATTTTGGTTTCACACCAAGGTCTCCCTTGGATTTTTTTCTTTGGTAAAGACATAGCAGTTGATGGACACAGTGATGTGGACAAGGCAACCAAGTTCATTAAACAAATCCAAGAGATTCACTAGGCAGTACAAGAACAGCTGGAAAAGAGCCAAGCTAAATATAAGGCAAGGCATGACAAGCATCAGATGGAGCATAGTTTCCAAGTTGGTGGTCAAGTCTAGCTATATATTAGCAAAGATAGAATGCAAGGTGAAGGTAGAAAGCTAAAGCCAATAAGGTATGGACCTTTCAAGATACTTGAGAAAATTGGTGAGAATGCTTTTCGCCTTGATTTACCAGCTTACATGCACATCTACTCAGTCATTAATGCAGACAGCTTGAGGCTATTTGAACCTTCATTAATTGAAGATCCATAATAGCAAAGTCAATTTCCTTCTATTAATGATCTGTTACCTAAATATCTCAATGAATTGCAGGAAGACACAGTTCTGGACAGGAAGGTGAGGATGACACGCAGGGGAGACGTTGAGTACCTCAAGATTGGACTCAAGGGTTCAAAGCCAAGCAGTGAAAAATGGATAGAGATTGGACAAGTGAGACAGCTATTCCCTCACTTAGTCGATTCTTGAAAACCAACTTTTGGTGGTCCAAAAGCTTTTTCAGTGGGAAGGCTGTGATCTGAATTGGATCCTCAAACACTCTTACAGTTTCCTAAACTCTGTAAACCTCATAAAAAAAGTTTCAAAGTGCTATGGATATCGAGCTTATCGGAAATGACCTCTGAACAATGGCAATTGGTGGTCATCACAGAGCAACGAGGACCCTCGGTCAAAGCGCGCAGACCGTTGGCCCATGGTAACCACGCACTGTCGCAAATTGGCAAACGGGAGGTCAAATAAAAAAAAATAGGCAGTTTCTAATACGTGATTAGCGTGTATCGCATATCGCGTATCGTAGGTTGTCCCCCTTAGTGAAGGAAAGCCCGGAGTGCTCGGTCACGAGGAAAAGCATAAAACCATATGGAAATCGCCGATTCCTTCAGAAGGCGGGTCCTGCACTAAAATCGACAGGATATCAGATGGGCTTCAAGCAGTAAGTGGGTTTGACCAAGTCCCGCCCGATGCCATACACTGGGTGACACACGTCGGGTGGATGAGAGAGAAAACCACTCACATTGCACGAGTAAAGGTCATGCTACTTACCTACATGATATGGATGGAGACCGTAGAATCTAGAGGCCCCAGATCGACGGCGGAGAAGCAATCCGATGCGTGTTACACTAAAAAATGTCACCTTGACTACTTACAGTTAGTATGGCTCAAATCAACAGTCATGCTACCCTCTTAGGCAAGTCTCATGCCTCTGTTATCCATCTCAAACTCAAAGAAGAGAGAAAGTCTTGTAAAAACTATGTTTATCTCTGGGGTCGCAGGTTCTCTCTAGCCTTACCTGCGGGGACGCTGACCATGTTCACAAAATCTGCGTCCATGGACGCTCTGTATGTTAAGGGACAGGTGCGTCCCTCTGTAAAAGGCAAAATGCGCGAGTTTTATCTTGAAAAAGTTACTTGTGGTTACTTCTAGAACATTCTAGAGGTCGGTTTGATGAAATGGATGCGCCTCCAGTTGGTTCATGTATCTCTATTAAGGGGGAACTTATCCCATCAATAAGGGAGCTATCCCACCCATAGAGGGGGATGATCCCATTGATAGTGGACCTGAATAACCTCTTTACAGCACTATAAATAAAGGCATTGAGCCAGAAGGAGAAGAGGTTGGAGCTATACATTTTCTTTGGGTAAATGCTGCAGGATTTAGGTCTTCCATTAGAGCCTTTGTGAGGAGAGATTGTCTTCACTTGATTCTACTTGGGAGAGGGTGAGCTTTGTCAAAGTAGAGGAAAACCCTTGATGGACCCTGGGAGGAACTTGCACAACACCAAGGCCAGGTTGTAAGAGTTTCTTTGTTTCGTTATTAATACAAACTGGTTTATTTTTCTCAATAGCTTGTGTTAATGAGTTATTTCATGTGTTCCTTGGTCTGCATGTTGAATATATGTTTTATTATATGAAATGCAAGTGCTTGGTAATTGTTTGATTGTTTGTGGTTGCAGGAATTGACTTGAAGGAGGAGCTCATCCGGATCGTCAAGAACGGACTTCAACAACAGCGTTTTGGAATAAGGTAAGCCTAAACACTTGTAGTTTTCATGTTGTAAAAGGTGTATTTAGAGAAAGATCACTCCATTTTGTCTTGTTTGTCATTAGAATGTCTTAGACTTCTAGGAAGGTCAGTCGTGTCCGCACCCTTGACAGATTCCGTGTGACAAATTGGCGACTCCACTGGGGAATCCATTAATGAGAGAGTCTTTTCCTTTATATGAACTTTGCTTTGAGAAAATCATTTTTATTTTCTGGTTTTTGACTGTGAGAATTAGTATTTGGGTGGCTTAGCTTTAGATTTAGTTAGATTTGGTTTTTCTTCATTTTTCCAGAAGGACGCACCCTCTTAGTACTGCACAGTGCGTCTTTGGACGCGCTGTTGCCGTCTGCACAGAGCGGGGCCGCACCTGTGACAACGGGTTGCCTGCGTCTTCCTGTAAAACTTAAGAAAATTCCATTTTTGCTTTAAATTGCTTTTAGATTTTGTTTTTCCTTAGTGTTTTCTGCCCAGATCCTTTAGTACCCTGTCAAGAATTTTCACCTGAACTTGTTTTGTGAGCTTTGAGTGTTTTAGTGGTTTTCAACGAAGTTTAGACCTAGGGTTTGATTTTTGGAAAGGCTTTGTAGTGACTTTGATAGTAGAAAGTTGTCCAGCCTTAGATCTCTCTGGTTAGTCAACCTTCTTAGAAGTCGGGCCTGTCGTAAAGTCTCCTTTTGTGAGCAACTTGCCATTTGAGTTGTTTTGGGTCAAATTTCGAATTACTTGTTTATAAAGTATTGATTTCCATTTTACAAAAAGAACAAAAAGATTAGAGTTTTGTTTTGGCTAGTTTTTGATTCTGCAATAAGCTAGTCCTTGATTTGATTGTGATCAAGTAAAACACCTTAGAAATAATCATTGTTAGTTTTGGCCTCGTTAAGATTGCTTAGAGTAAATTTGCCTTTAGTTTGCTTATGAGTGCATTTTCATAGATTTTAAGAGTTGTTAAGATTGATTTTTTGGTTACATTAGATTTACTTGCTTTATTAAAAGAAAAATACAAAAACATCTTCTTAAAAAGTCTTGTTTCAAGTAGCTTTTTGTTTTCAAAAGAAGAAAAGAGTTTTTTCGTGCATGTAAAGAGAAGTTATGTTTTTATGCTTGGAAAAGACAAACGAATTGTTTCTTTGATTGTCTTCAATTAAGAAGTTGCTTTTATAAAGATTGCATTCTCTCAACTTTTTAGTTAAGCAATTCATCGAAAAAGTAAAGTAGTGGATAAATCATTCTAGGTGCATTTTGTAGTGGTTTCGAGTCGAGTCAACACACCACTGGTTTCACTTCCATCACCTTTTGACTTAAGAAACAACCTTAAAAGTAACGCTTAAATTAAAATCAATCTAGTAATCTTTATTTTTCTAGGGCTCTGAAGCACCAACATAGCTTAGGCTAGGGTCTTGGAGTAGGTGAGTACTTAACTCTCCAAGACTACAAAACCAAACAGATAGTCTATCTTGAGTAGAACAAATCCAATTGTTTCAGTTACATTCTGGGAAAGCTCCTCTTAAAGGAGAAGCACGAGCTCGTGTCCGAACCAGTGAGGGGATCATTCCTCCCTCGTTGGGAACGACGCCAGGCAGTACGTATTACAAACGGTAAACCTCGGATTAACCATTGTCGAGGAGCCAGGGGTCACTTATCGGTAAACCTTGGATTGTTGTCAAGGAGCCGGTAAGGGGATTGGAGCTTGCTACTCTGCCCTTGCGTGCTGTCGGAGTTTAGACTGTTCCCCCAGGTGTAATTGTTGTGATTGGTAACCTTAGTGGCCATAATATCTAGGATTCTACCCAAGGTGACGGTGGAGGGAAGGTCCCACTGTACCTGGAGCAGACGTCGGTTATACTCACTTGGATTTTCTGGGGGGTTCGCTTCACTTCGAGACGGTTAAAGTGGAGGAACTTGGTCCAGTCTATTCATTAAGCAGGTTGCCGGGGTAACTGTTCCACCCACTATTTCTGTACTGAATCCTGCGAGGTTGGGCCTAATCACCAACTAGCGCTTTTGGTCCGGAAGACTACTGTTTGTGTGTGGTTTGACGCTCTAGATTATTTAGGCGTGTGCTTCAAATTTGATTGGTTCTTTAGAAGACTTTAGGTGGTTTGATTTGAAATTTTTTACTTTGTTTTCGTGTGTTGTAGTTAAAATCTTTAATTGTGGCGGAATTACCGAGACAGTCCCGTAGACTTCGGGGCAAGTCTCCTGAGATTGTTACCGGAATAGATTTGTTAAGAAAACTCCGTAAATCGCGGGGTGAATCTCCTGAAGACATTCCGGGTCATTTAGAAGGGTTAAAGGTCCTTGTAACTCCTCCTAGTGGCAGTAGAGTAGGATCACCTGAAGAAGGAGAATCTTCCTTGGTAGTCCATCCAGATTACCAAAGTTTAGAAACAGGTTACAATCCCGAAGCTGTTACAGTTTCCGAGCTTGCTGGTAGTTTTTCATCTGCCAGTGAAACAGGCGAAGAACCTGAAATTTCAGAACCTGTTACTCCAACTCCTAGTGTTCCTGATTCACCAAGAATAGAAAGAATTATCACCGAAAATCTTCCTGTTGGATTAATTGCTATAGAAGAACTTGTTCCAGAGGAAGAAATAGGCGTTTCTGATTCTGAAGATCTAATTACCCTTGATCTAAGGGAGCGTGAATCCATCTTTTACAGTCCTCCTAGAAGTGAATCTTGGTACCTTGCATTAACCAATTTTTTAGACAACTCAGTAGGTTTTTCTACACCTCGTACTCCGGTTCCACCTAGAGGAATTCATTCTCCTGTAAATATGTCTGGTCAGTCATCTGTGTTTTCACAAAGTCCTGAATCATTTTTACATGGCGGTCCTTCTGTTCCTACTGGGTATCAATCACTTTCTGGTACCTTTGCGGGAGCATCTCCTCAACCCATTGATCATGGGTTATTAGTTGGAAACAGTGGTAATGTACCATTGAGTATAGGTGAAGTTTATATGATGTCAGGTTCAACTCCCATTAACCAACCTCAAGGTGGCCAATTACCGCCTGGGGGGCAACCTTCGTTAATGCCTGGGGGGCAACCTCAAGGTACTTCATTCGTGACTGGGGGGCAACCTCAAGGGTATCAACCCCAAGGGTATCAACCCCAGCCTCAATATGTACCCCAAAGTCAACCTCAGTATCAGTATCAACCTCAAGGATGGCAACCTCAAGGATGGCAACCCCAAGGGTATCAACCCCAAGGGTATCAACCCCAAGGGTATCAACCTCAAGGATACCAACCTCAAGGTCAAGGTCAACCCCAGTATTCGTATTTACCTCAAGGTTATCAACCTACGGGTCAATACCCTGGTCAAGGTTATCAACCACCTCAAGGGCAATCATATGGGACTGCACCTTACAGTTATCAACCCTATCCTCAATACGGCTATGGATCTCAGTATCCTCAACCTGTTACGAGTCAATACCCTGGAATGTTAACATGGGATCCGTCACAGGGTCAACAGATGTCGCAACCAAGTATACAGTCGGTACCTCAAGCAGGACAACCTGCAGTTCCTGGTCCACCCCAGCAACCGCAACCTGTCCAGTCAAGTGTTCAGACCCCTGTAACTTCTGTAGTTACTCAGCCGCCAATTGCACCTGGTACTCCACCTCACACGGCTGCAGCAACTACCGCTTCATCTACCATGCTTACTTCTGGAGTATCGGCAGCTCCGGTTTCTACTGTCCCTGTAACCACTCCTCAGACATCTGTACCGTTGTCTGGACCCACGGTTCAAACCACAGTCCAGATGCCTGCAGGCCAACCTGGTACAAGTACGGTTGTTACTACTCAACCTCAATTTGTTCAACCTCCGTACCAGGGACAGTATCAACCTGGGCAAGCTGCCCAACAACCGGTTTACCAGTATCAACCGTATCCTGGGTACACTTATCAACCACCTCAACAACCCCAGTACGGTCCGGTTAATCCTGGTTTTCCAGGAGGATATAATATCCCCAATGCGACTCCTGTTCCTAGTTATCCTGGATATCCTCCTCCTGGGGCTGGTATTGTGACTCAGAGTTTTAGAGATCCTAACCGGCAGTTACCATTTATTGCAACTTTAGATTTACCCGACTTGACGCGCCTAACGAACGATCCAATTCAATATCTTCCGTTCTGGCCGCCAATGCCAAATAAGTTGCCCAGCGATATACCCAAGTTCGAAGGTAAGTCTGGAGAGGATCCGTCTAATCACGTGATGACTTACCACCTCTGGTGTGCATCAAATTCCATCTCAGATGATTCCATCCGCTTACGTCTTTTCCAGCGTACACTCATTGGTCTCGCAGCCAAGTGGTACATTGAGTTACCACGGGCCTCTTTTTACAACTTTAGCCAGTTAGCTACCTCGTTCTTAACTCATTTTCAGTTACCAGTCAGATACGATAATGGTACAGAATTATTAACTTCGCTAAAACAATCGACATCCACGTACATTTCTGATCACATCCATGAGTGGAGACGTCGAAGGAGATTAGTGAAAGTTTTTATCCCGGACCAAATCTTAGCTGAATGGTTTGTCAAATCATTATTACCAAGAATTACTGAAGATGTAGCTAAGGCCGGAGTAGTTACTGAGGAGCAAGTCATTGCTCAGGCACAATACCTTGACTTAGTTTACACTCAGTCGGGTACGTTACACGAGAAAATTCCGGATCTTCCAAAGTCAAACCAAATCGCTGCTGCTCCTTCGGGATCTCATGCCGCTGATGGTATGATCGGTATCGTGACTACGAAGAGTAAGAAGAAGTCTTCCAAGACCTCCAATACTCCAATTATCACTTTGCCTGATTCTCCGACAGGAGAGTCTTCTCCTCCTGAACTTACCGCCGACATTCACGCTGTAGAGTCATCTACGGCCAAATCCAAAAACGGTGGAAAGAAGAAAGGAAAGAAGAAGGCTAAAGCAGACAAGGCTCCAAAGGAGAAAACGGAAAAGTCGGAAACCAATGACGAAAAGCGCAAACCTCGATATCCTTGTCTTATTTGTGAAGAAGATCATTTTACGAGAGACTGCCCTCATCGGGCCGAGGTAGTGAAAATAGTCAAAGGTTCTCCCACTCCTGCTGTGTTAAAAAATCCATTTCCAGAGCAGGAGAATAAGATGATAGGTTCTTCTTCGAATGCCAGTGAAGAACCCATTTTGATGATGTCTCATGTCAGGATTGCGACTCGATCGCAAGATTATGGTAGTAAGGCTCCTGTTGATGGTAAAGAAGCAGAATCTTCTCACTCTAACCCATCAACCTCAGCTCCTGGTTCCGATCCACTACAGATCGAAAAACCTAACCCAGACTTAGTGATTAAGCCGCCCGCCAAGGGTGTACTTCGAAGGTCTGCTTTCAATCCACATGCGAGAGCAGCCCAGAATTACAACATTGTTGAAGACTTAGCTGTTTCACCTTCAGCAATGTCGGCACTCGAAGTGCTGCAATCATGTCCAGCGCAACGAAAATTGCTTTTGTCGGCTATTGGAGCTGTCGATGTTCAGGACCCGAACCTAATGATCTTTGATCTAGAAAGTAGTACACCGCGTCTCCCCCATCAAATGGCTTTCCAAATTCCAGTGATAGTCAAAAACAGGCCTATTCATCGGACTGTGATTGATGAGGGAGCTTCTACGTGTATTATGTCGATTCAATGTTGGAGATCGCTTGGTTCTCCTTCGTTGAACCAATCCCCCACCATCCTTAAGGCCTTTGATGGCCGTGGGTTCCGTCCGTTTGGTATTCTACAAGAATTGCCTATAGGGGTCGAAGGTAAAACCGTTAGTCTGGATGTGGAAGTGGTTGATGCCCCTCTAGACTACAACCTTCTTTTGGGTCGAAGTTGGTCATATGCTATGACAGCGGTCGTTTCATCGGTCTTCAGAGTCATTAAGTTTCCACATAACGGTAAGATCGTGACTATTGATCAGCTGACATACTTTTCATCCGACCCAACCTCTTTAGAAACTATCCAGCATGTTGGTAAAACGACAATCCCTTATAGGGACATTGGTGTAGGTTTAGTTAAGGATTCCGGTTTACTGGGAACTTTTCCTCTCCCTCCACTCAATGCAGACCCTTCGTTCGCAACAATTCATATGATCACGTCAGAAAACATTATTTATGATGATCCTTGGTATGTTCCCTCTGACTCTGAGCTAGACTCACTCGGTGATGTTATGCCGTTGAGTCCGTATGAGATTGCTTATGAAGCTCTTATGTCTTTTACCGACTTTCATTCAACCGACCAAATGAATGTGGTCAGTGAAGAGTCACTTTTCACCTCACCCTTAGAACGGATAACGTTTCCCGAAGAAGTGTCATCTGACGAACAACTTCGCGAAATCCTAAGTGTAGATGATCTACCATGGGAAGATCTCCATCACAGATCTTCGTTTTTACCTAAGGATGATGCATTTGAAAATGATTTTTCATCTATCTTTACCGCTGAATATGTCAAAGACGCTCAGGATCCAACGAAACATTCTGATTCAGAGCTGAATTTAGGGAATATTTCTCGTACTATTCCCATTGATATTTCAGTGAAGCCCGGAATCGAGGAGAACATTCATATAGGTGCCGCATGTACTGAAGAAGAAATCCAAACTTACAAGGCCCTATTCCAAGAATTCCGCGACGTGTTTGCCTGGTCTTACGAGGAAATGCCGGGAATTGATCCTGCCATTGTTGTTCATGAAATCAAAACCTACCCGGATGCTAAACCCATTCGGCAACGGTTGCGTCAGATTCACCCTCGAAAAGCGGCTGCGATTAAAGCAGAAGTCGAAAAGCTGTTGAAAGCAGGTTTCATTTATCCGATCCCGTTAACGGATTGGGTATCGAATATTGTTCCCGTCAATAAAAAACAAGGAACAATAAGAATCTGTATCGACTATAGGGATATCAATCGAGCTTGTCCAAAAGACAACTATCCTACGCCTTATATCGATCAAATTATTGATGATTGTGCCGGAAGTGAGATGTTTTCCTTCATGGATGGTTTCTCAGGCTATAATCAAATCAATATTCTACCTGCCGATCAACCAAAAACGGCATTCATTTGTCCATGGGGGACATTTGCTTATTGCAAATTACCTTTTGGCTTAAGAATGCCGGCGCTACTTTTCAACGGGCGATGTCTTATGCATTTCATGACATCAAGCACATTGTGCAACCCTATCTCGATGATTTGCCTGCTCATTCTTTACAACGAGCTGATCACCTTGTCCACCTACGAGCAATCTTTATGAGGTGTAGGCATTATCGAATTCGGTTGAATCCCCACAAGTGTGTTTTCTGTATAGAAACAGGTCGATTGCTGGGATTTGTTGTTTCAAAAGCCGGCATTCGCGTCGATCCCTCGAAAGTCGAGGCTATCATCAAATTGCCTCCTCCTTCGAGTTTGCGCCAACTCCAAAGTTTGCAAGGGAAAGCGAACTTTTTACGCCGATTCATCCCAAACTACGCCGAGGTCACTAAAGGTTTTACACGGTTGTTGAAACAGAACGCACAATTCTTTTGGGACGAGATTGCCCAACAATCTTTTGATGCACTGAAACACGCGTTGACCCATGCACCGTTATTGCATCCTCCCAACTACAACCAGGACTACTTCTTATACCTCGCAGCTTCGCATTCCACCATTGGAATGGTGTTAGTTCAAGAAGATGAATTCAAAGCAGAGCATGTGATATATTATCTTAGTAGAACCTTAAATCCCACTGAGTTAAAATATTCGCATGTGGAGAAATTGGCCCTGGCAGCCGTTCAAGCTGTCCAGCGTTTTCGTCACTACATTCTTCTCCGCAAGACTACAGTTATTTCGGATTGCAACCCTATGATTTATATTTTGACAAAACAACTGCTAGGGGGCAAGTACTCTAAATGGATTGTTATCCTGCAAGAGTTCGACTTGGAGTTCGAGAAGTCCAAGTCTAAGAAATCTTTAGTTTTTGCGGAATTGATGTGTGATTTCCCGAGTGCTGACACAGAGACTGTGGCAGAGGAGTCCATTGCGGACGAATCTTTGTTTCTTATTAGCACTTTAGATCCGTGGTATGGGGATATAATCATCTATCTCCAAACCCAAACCTTTCGGCCTGAAGCTTCCAAGGAAGACCGTCGAAAAATTCGGTTTCGATCCCAGCAATACAGAATTATTGGAGATACACTTTATCGCCGGGGGGCAGACTTAGTTTTTCGACGTTGTTTAACTCACGAAGAGGCTGAGAGAGTTTTGAATGATTGTCACTCTGGAGCATGTGGCGGTCATATGTCTGGGTATGCCACAGCTCAGAAGGTGTTGCGCGCTGGCTATTTCTGGCCGTCTATGTTTAAAGATTGTATCCTTGCTGTCAGAACATGCCACAACTGTCAAGTGTTTGATCGAAAGATGCGCGCTCCACCTGCTCCTCTCCACCCTATAATTGCCGCTGGTCCATTCGCCAAATGGGGCATTGACTTTATTACTTGTAACCCTCACTCGGCCGGGGGGCATGCGTATATCATCCTCGCGGTTGATTATTTTACAAAATGGGCCGAGGCGATGCCTACATTCGACGCAAGCGGCAAGACAGCTGCAGTTTTCGTATTCAATCATATCATAACTAGGTTTGGTGTCCCACAAGCAATCATTACTGACCATGGGAGCCATTTTCGAAACGTCATGATGACTGAGCTTACAAGCCAGCTTGGTTTGCGCCACGATAGCTCTACTCCTTATTATCCGCAAGCCAACGGTTTGGTTGAGTCAATCAACAAAGTTCTAGTCATCATGATTCGACGGATCATTGGTATCCATCGAACGAATTGGCATAACATGTTATTTTCGGCGCTATGGGCATATCGAACTTCAGTGAAAAATTCAACAGGTTTCACCCCTTTCCAGCTAGTTTATGGCTTAGAAGCTGTGTTACCTATTGAATGCGAAATCCCATCACTTCAAATGGCTGTCGAATTACTTCCAGCTACTTCCGAAGAGGAGAAACGGTTATTATACTTGGCTAAATTAGATGAGACTCGACGTGACGCTACTTTAGCTATCGAGACTCACGCGAAACGAATGAAAGCTCAGTACGATAAAAATGTAACCCCTCGAAGTTTTTCGGAAGGAGACCTAGTACTATTATATGATCAAGCTAACGATAAGCTAGGTGCCGGAAAATTCGTTCCCATGTGGCATGGGCCCTACATTGTAAAGCGAAAGCTAGCAAAAGGGGCTTATGAGTTAGTTGATTTTGATGGGGACTCTTTGGGTAAACCCAGAAATGGACTTTACCTAAAGAGGTATTATGCTTAAAATGATGGGTATGGAGAAATTTTTAGATAGGTTAGATTTTCTTTCTAGCTAGCAAGTGTGTTAGTTTAGTCAGTGTGCTTAGCTTAGCAAGTGTGGTTTTTCGTCATTATTCTGGCTTATCTTGGTTTTACTCTTGATATTGTAGATGTCGACGCCTCTCCAAACATACATTGGATTTGCTGATGGTGCTTGTCGTAATACACGGAATATCTCTTCCGCAGCTTGGGTTATCTATTCGCCCTCTGACGAGTTAGTTTCTATGCATGGGGTAAGCCTCGGTCAAACAACGAATAACATTGCAGAATACAGTGCAGTGGTTGAATTATTATCCGAATCTATTTCATTTGGAATTCGACGTTTGATAGTGAGGTTAGATTCTGAACTTGTTGTATTACAGCTTAATAGAGTTTATGCCATTAGAAATCCTGTGTTATTAAGGTTGTTTTTGAGAGTGCGTCTCTTGGAACGTGAATTTGATTACATTGAATATCAACATATTCCAAGGTCTTTGAATACATTAGCAGATGCAATTGCTTCTCGAATGTTGGACAGACATTTACGATAATCATGCAAGTAAATTTAAAAACATTTCATCACATATGTTAAACAAGATAAGCCGGTAATAGTGATATATATAGATAGAAGTGTGTCAAAAAATATATACATCGTCTTCGATCATAGGTTTAAAACACCTTATGATCGGCAAAATGATAGTACAAAAAGTCAAAAATGTCACATGTGACTACAAAAGTGACTAGTCAATCACTGGTGGTGCTCTCTGTACGACACCACTGCGCGGGCTACCTTACGCAAAAATCTCCTAAACGGTCCAGGGACCGCGACTACGAAGCGCTGAAGCCTGATAGGAATGTCGTCCATAGTAGTCTCAGGTATATCTGCCGTGAGACGCTCTAGATCATGCTCCAACTCAGCTAGTACTTCTGCTGTCGCATCCTGTGGGGCCGGTACCGGTGCAGCTGGATGTAGTCTATCATAAGGCCGGAGGTTGGCTGGACGCTGTGGACCAACATCTGCATTTTGAAAGATTTACTATTAGTTTTGAGACGATATATATAAAAAATACAAAAAATACATAACTAGAAAACTTGTGAAAATAAAAAGTACCTCTGTCGTCCCATTGTTCTCCCTGTGGAAGAACCATGTCCGGATCACCTCTGAAATCCATTCCGGCATACGGAAAGTCCTGTATCACAAAAAGCTGGCCCTCTAACCAGTCAAAATAACTATCTGAGAATCGAACTACTGTCGCGCCCTCGTCAGGATGCCGGGCCATCACCGCAACCCATCGTATCAGCTTTGGCTGCTGGGGACCCAAGATATCAACAGTGAGTTGCTGAGGGATCAGCATTGGAATTCTCTCCAAGGCAAAGCTCACGACTATAGGCCCATATCCAAAAGTCTTTAGTCGTCCGTTCTTTGCCTTGGTCAGTTGGCTCTTCATATGAGCCGACACAGCTTCACACCAGTTGAAAATGGTGCCTTGGTAACAGTCAATTGCCATCCGCATTTGGGATCCGGAAGCAATGTGTAAAGCGGCCGCGCCGCAAATTCTGGTAACCGTGAACGCTATGACTTTGAGTTCCGGCAGAGTGATGTGTTTTATCTCTATGCCTTTTGAATGGTGAGCCCCAGGTGTGCACCAATTCTCGCGGAGACTATCAAGGGATTGGCCACCCGGCCTAGTCCCCGCAAGACTGAGTTGCTCACCTCTGTTTGGCAAGCCAGTGAGAAAGTATACATCCGAGGGCTCTATCTCGAGCTGGTGCCCTCCTATGTAAAAGCATTGTTCTTGTACGTTCCATCGCTCAACCAGCCATTCCAAGAATCTTACCTGGCCCCTCATGCCCGGTATGGTCCAATATTTGTATAATCCGCATGCTCTTAGGGCATCCAGGGAAGGTTGATGATTTATTGCAGCTTCATCTTCCTCTACATGCTCTCTTTCTCTCCAGTCTAACATGATTAATGCCCTGCATATCAAAAATAGCAATTAGAAATTAATTTGGGAATTTTTGGTGGTTTTTTGAGAGAGTTGGGGTTTTGAAATGCGCGTTTCTCGGAGGACGCACCCCGGCTTTGTAGCACAGGGCGCCCGGACGCAGCTGGCCTGAAGGCGGGCTGCGTCTTCCGACCGTTTTCCCGTATGAGAAAAAGTCGGGGGACGCAGGTCACCCGAAGGGCACCTGCGTCCGCCGAGAGGCGCATTCCAAAACCAAAACCCCCCCAAAAAATGAAACTAAAACCTAAAAATTGATTCTAAACGGATAGAAATGCAGAGTAGGATGTGTAAAATACCTGGATGAGACGGCGTTCGATTCCAACGGTCAGATTTTCCGCAGCGACCACGGGAAGTTTCTTGTCAAAAGCTCCTTTTTCAACCTCAACAGTGAAACGGTAAAAATGACATGGTAAAAGGTCTTTTTATAGGTTTTTTGGATGAATTAGTTCATTTTTTACCATGAAAAGATGTTTTTGAATGTATTTTTGCCTATTTTAAACAGGTATGAGTAATGTGTCGCTTTTGTGCAGGACAAAGGGATTTCGAGGGAAATTGTAATTTTTCACAAACAAAATATCAGAGTCATCTTTTAAGCCCTTTTCTGACTCCTAAAACATGAAAAGATCGCCGAGTGTTTCTTTTTCACTCGTTAAAACGGAATTAAAAGACGGTCCCCTTTTAGCTCTTTTCTGACCGCAAAATCAGGAAAAGATTGCCGGGTTTTTGTCGTTTCGAACTCGATAAGGAAATAAAACGACGTGTCCTTGATCGCTTTTTACTTTTCAGGTTAACGACACTATTATGAAAGTACTCCTTGGTCGCAAGATCAAGCGGTTCCCCCAGGTATTATTTTATACTTTTTCGGGCTTGAGGGACACAAATATACGAAAAAGTTCAACGTGGAGTCTCCTTTAGTTTTTTCAGACTCTCTAAAATTGAAAAACGCCGAGTTTCTCCTATACTGGGCTCGTTAAACTTTTACAGTAGAGGACCTGTTCAATTACAAACAGGAACGAACCACTCCTTCCTAGGGTTCGAATTTAAACTAGGTTGGACTCGTCCGAAGGATGAGCTTATAATCAAGCATATGTTATCCTCCTCAAGCTTGTTAAAAATAAAGAGGTACTTGCCAGAAATGGTGGGGGAAAAAAGAGAAGAATGAACCTATTTGTCACCTTTTGTCTCAGAAGAAACTTTATTACCGCTCTTGAACACGACACTTTTCATTCACCTGGGTTGGGAAATCTTTTACCTCACAGTTGACCAAATCACTTTGAAAGTCTTTAACCGGGTTCCAGGGGTTAACTTTGAGTTATTCGTCACCAAGCCATCTGTTGTGTCGTTATGTGTTCAAGAGGTCTGCAAGCAAAAACTTTCATCTGCAAAATACTTGTCATCCATTTGACCATCCCTGAGTCAGTCCTTACAGCAACATTTCTTCAACTTGAACAATGATTTCGTGTTGCGGGCTTGCCTGCAACGGGTCGCTTTCTATCGACATCGACACATTATCTAGAAAGATGACTTAGGAATCGACAGTACCTTGAAGTCTGCATGCATCAATGGCAGGTTTCTCGCCTTTGACGTCAGTTTACATCATTGACTTTCGATCAGAGGATTCCGTGAAGTGTTCGACATCAAAACATCTATTCACATTTCACGGGTTGTGCTTGGTACTTTGAGAACCATTGACATTACTGGTGGTTTCTCTCACGCTTGTTAACAGTTTACATCATTGACTGGTAATCAAGTGGTTTCTACCATGTTCGACATCGAATCATTTAATCACATGGCTAGAATCGTACCAATTCGGGAAGTAGAAGTGAAGACCCTGGATCTAGTTTCTACCATCCAGGCTGCGAGGAGTTTTGTATTCATTATCTATGTAGACTAATCATAAACAGATGGCTGCGTCCATACTGTGTCTACAAAAGTCTATAAAAATGATGTACTGCAAGATCATTCCTGTATCAGAATAGTTAGTCCATTAGTTAAAGTTTTGAATCTGAGTATGGGAATGCCTACCTCAGTGATGATATAATCTTATCCATGTATTTTGTGTTGAAAATTGCAGGTTCCAACCAGGCCATCCACAAGGCAATCCTTGAAATGATAAAGCGCTTCACCCTTCCTAGAATTACAAAACCCTATTCTATTCCAGGCTTCGCACTTTAGGGGGCAATCTGTTACACTAAAAAATGTCACCTTGACTACTTACAGTTAGTATGGCTCAAATCAACAGTCATGCTACCCTCTTAGGCAAGTCTCATGCCTCTGTTATCCATCTCAAACTCAAAGAAGAGAGAAAGTCTTGTAAAAACTATGTTTATCTCTGGGGTCGCAGGTTCTCTCTAGCCTTACCTGCGGGGACGCTGACCATGTTCACAAAATCTGCGTCCATGGACGCTCTGTATGTTAAGGGACAGGTGCGTCCCTCTGTAAAAGGCAAAATGCGCGAGTTTTATCTTGAAAAAGTTACTTGTGGTTACTTCTAGAACATTCTAGAGGTCGGTTTGATGAAATGGATGCGCCTCCAGTTGGTTCATGTATCTCTATTAAGGGGGAACTTATCCCATCAATAAGGGAGCTATCCCACCCATAGAGGGGGATGATCCCATTGATAGTGGACCTGAATAACCTCTTTACAGCACTATAAATAAAGGCATTGAGCCAGAAGGAGAAGAGGTTGGAGCTATACATTTTCTTTGGGTAAATGCTGCAGGATTTAGGTCTTCCATTAGAGCCTTTGTGAGGAGAGATTGTCTTCACTTGATTCTACTTGGGAGAGGGTGAGCTTTGTCAAAGTAGAGGAAAACCCTTGATGGACCCTGGGAGGAACTTGCACAACACCAAGGCCAGGTTGTAAGAGTTTCTTTGTTTCGTTATTAATACAAACTGGTTTATTTTTCTCAATAGCTTGTGTTAATGAGTTATTTCATGTGTTCCTTGGTCTGCATGTTGAATATATGTTTTATTATATGAAATGCAAGTGCTTGGTAATTGTTTGATTGTTTGTGGTTGCAGGAATTGACTTGAAGGAGGAGCTCATCCGGATCGTCAAGAACGGACTTCAACAACAGCGTTTTGGAATAAGGTAAGCCTAAACACTTGTAGTTTTCATGTTGTAAAAGGTGTATTTAGAGAAAGATCACTCCATTTTGTCTTGTTTGTCATTAGAATGTCTTAGACTTCTAGGAAGGTCAGTCGTGTCCGCACCCTTGACAGATTCCGTGTGACAATGCGTGACCGGATTCAACAGGGAAATAGGCTTAGGTGGATAAGATTTGAGATCTGGCATGACCGATGAGTTGGAAGAGGAGTCAGTGTCACGGTAAATCTTGGAGCAATGAAAATAACGACCGTTCAAAGAGAACTCACACTCAGTTCATGAGGAAACAGGTGGCCACCTCTCTGTGAAGCATTATAGTGATAATGACGCAGAGCAGGGGAATTCCAACGAACAAAGGTAGGAGATCCAGAGAGCCGGGAAGCAGAAACGAATAGTCAGGGAGCAGATTGGCTTTAAACCATGAACATACAGAGAAAGCAAGGGGGAAGCAGAAAAAGAGAGCAAAGAGAGAGAGAAGAAAAAGTTGCAGAGAACAGAGAAGCCGAGCTGACCTACAGAGAAAAGGCAGCATCAAGCAGACAAAGACAAAGAAAGTCTGAGAGTCTGTGAACTCCAGAGAAGGCTTGATAGGTTCAAGCAACTCTTCTGTGTATACCTGTCAGGTATTGAGTACTAGATTGGACTCATACCACTGAGACCAGTTGAGGTCAAGTTTCAGTAAGGGGAGTCTGTGTACTCTAGAGACTTGGGGGGTCCAAGTACAGTCTTAATGATCATTATCTGTTAAGTGAGACTCAATTTGAGCTCACTGTTGTAAAAGTCTACTTTTTAAGACACAATAGAAAGGCCACCACTGAAGGTTGGACCAGAAGACGTAGCCTAGGAGGATTGGGTGAACTCCTTATTAAATTTTTTGTGTTTATGTGTTTGCTTACTGTGTTCTCTTACTGTTTCAGTGTCTCTGTATTTCACAATCTTATCGATCCGTTGCATAAGATAACATAGGCACAACCCAGCACTTGAGTCTGTAATACCTTCATTAATTAACTGAGATCATTCACGAGTGATTTCAGATCAACATTGCGCATTGTGAGGGTATTACAAAGGTTACCTGAGACTTGGGGAGAACTGTGAAGATGACATTTCATTGGTTGGGTGGAGCAAGGTTACTCCTATTATTTTTTTAAATACTCAAATAAGTACATGAACTGATGTTTAGGGTCTTTTATATAATTTATATTCCTAATTTATTTTTTTTATCAATATGCTTGGTAATAAGGGTGAGTGCAGATATAATGTATAGTAAATGTTCCTTGGATGAATTTTTTATTTCACTAAAAGACTTTTTTTAAGTTATGAGTTGTTGATTTAGATAACCAAGTAGTTTTTGGGTACAATTTTAATAAACAAAAAAAAGGTGTATAGATAAATAGGGTTAGCAAGGTACATGATAGCATTAGAGGATGACTCTTATACAATTCCTTAAATCCCTGTAGTCCCTATTTGGGAAACTCACTTGAGAAAAGTTGATGAAGAAACCTAAGTCCAAGATTCAAACACCATTTTTTTGTATACCAAGGAGATTTTATGTCTAATTAGAAAATCAAAGAAAACTTATATGTGTGTGTGTGGATGCCAATATAGTAAGGCATTGGTTAAAGGAAAATAACATAATTTACTTAGACAAGTTTAACAATTCTTTTCTTAACATAAAAAAAAAAAAAAAAAAAACAAGAATATGTAAAATGGGATAACCATATAGAAGAACAAAGATGGGGAACTATAATGTTAAATTAGAGATGCAACTATAACTAATTCACAATACAGTCAAAGCCTTCTCTAAGATACACCTATCGGAATTGTGGCTCCCAAAAACCTGTAAAATGAGTTATGAGGTTCTATATATAGAAAAGGGTGGGGTGACCCTTGACATTCCCCTTTGTGACTCTTCACCTACCCTCATGACTCTTCAACTACTACATGAATGTTCCATTCTAATATCGACGCTTGTTCTTTCACTTTTACAAGACGTTATATTACAATCTGCACATGTACCCATGTGAGACAAAATAGGCTTGAGTAAGCCACGCAAGACATCACTAAGACTCGAACTGTTGTGGGAAGACCAAATTTTCGACATCCTCACGATGATCGATGGTGGCAAATCGATGCCAAGCTTGGTAGTCCATGATGGTGTCCATGTGCTCAATAGTGACATCCTGTTGAAAGCGAACTCTTACCTTCGTTGCATTCGGGTACACTGATTTTGTTCCTCTTCCCAACTCGTCTAATAACATGTGCATCATAGTCTTGAGTGCAACCAGACCAACAACATATTGATGCATAGTGTCTTCATTGATCTCCAAGTGTGTGCTGGTGGTTATGTGCATCAAATCGTGTACATGTCCAGATCTAGTTGGACTTGGTTCTTTTCTTCGCCTTGGTGAGAATGCCAATGGGTGGGATAGCGCACGTGCACACAATGACATCCATGCTCCTGAACACCATTGCATGTGATCGACAACACTACTCACCCTGTATGCTCTGTGTCAACTCTTGGGATGGGCTTATAACCTGTATGGGCGCAGTTACATTAGTCTATGCATGTTGTGCCTTCTGCTATACCCATTCTCACTGTTCTTCCTTCTCTCATTTGTGCAGCTCCTGTTCTTCCTTGAGTTGTCACTTCAACTCCTGCAACAACTTCTTTATTCCTCTCTTTGCATTTGCGCGATCCTCTTGTCACATTGTCACCTCTTAGCCTCAATCTCCAAAGATTCTTTTATCACAAGTGGATCTGCTTTGAACTTGCAACTTTGCTCCACCTATGTGTTGTCGATAACCTTCCTCCTGCCTTGGTTGTGCGCAGGTATGATACCCTTTGTTGTTACTGATGGCACTGCTCTCTGCAATGCCAATCCCATTTCATATTGATATCCTTGTCTATGAGCAGCTTGGTGTCTTCATAAATAAGAAAGCCCATACTCAAGTTCAACTGCATCCCCAGTTGTGCTCTCAACGATGTCCTTTGACTCTCCTCCCCTGGAGGCCATTGTACCTATGATGTTGAGAGGCAGACGAACACCTATGATACCTGGAGAGATAGCAACACTCATGGCAACCAATTTGTCATTTGAAAACCAAAACAAACTTGAGGACTGCCTTGCAACATACCTGTGTGACTGATTGTGAAGATTGTGTAATTTCCACCAGGAGGCTGGGAGACTCACTCCCAAAACTGTGCAAGGCATAGTCTGAGGCTAACTAACTATTGGAACTGCATAATGCATAGTCTAGCCTGGCTTGCTGAGGACTGAAACTATGCAATGTACAATTTCATTCCGCAGTGACATGCAAATCAACATACTGCATTGTGCAATTTCTGGGGCCAGTAGGGAACTTCCTCCTAGAATTGTGCAATGCAAGCCTAGAGGCCAGTGTTTGGCTAGATTTACAAAAATTATAGAGGGAAGGGAGAGCCTTCACTTACATAAATGCTCATTTGCTAGCCAGACAAAGGCTGGGTCTAGGACAAGGCAGCCCAGATCTGACGACGGGCGATTGGAAACATGAAAATTCTGAATGCATGGTGGAGATGAGTGCAAACAAGAGTGAATGACCATGCATGTAAATAATTAGTGCAAGATTTAGAAAACGAGAAAGCAAGCATGAGTGTGAAGCGAGTCGCCGCGACGACCACTGTAAGTGAAGAAATAATTTCATGCATGCAACAACAGTGAGATGCAAAGAAAAATTGAAACAATGCTTCTACAAGCTAACATGCATCAAAATGACATCAAGAGTTCATTGAAAAAAGCAGACAATACTTACACAAAGCGAAATACAAAAAGCGATAGAAACATAGCACATGACATGAGAAGTAGACTTACCCTGAAAAAGCTGAGTTGAATGTTTTGAAGACTCCTAAATGTGATGTGGGATGTCAAAGCTGCAAGATCAATGTGAGGAATGAGCTCTGTAGCATCTAAAAAATGAGTTTTGATAAGATCAAGGTTATGATGAGTGCAAAGGTTTCTAAAATGATCTTTGCATGTAACCTCCAGCTGCTAAAATAGATCCCTTGAATCTAGGGATGCTTTGCCTTTATGCTTTTTTGGGAAAAGCAGTCCATGCATGCTAGTCAGGCTTGCTAAGTCCTGGAGGGAACCGATCAACCTGGCAGCACATGCAATAGCCTGCAAGCCTGAAAATTGCTTAGTTTCTGGGTTGAGCAAGGCTAGCTGTCGCTCAGGTATTATGCAATTTCTGGGGTCAACAGGTCACTTTCTCCCAGGATTGCGCAATTTCTGGGTTGAAGCTTAGTGTTGGGATGGATTGCACAATTTCCTAAGGGAGGATTGCTTTGATGGATTGTGCAATTCTGGAGCTCAACAGGATTGCACAATTTCTGGAGGGAAGGTTGGCTCCCCTTCAGAATTGTGCAATTTTCAAAGGGAACATCTTAGCGAACAAATTTCCTAAGTTCACAGTGATAGCATGTGGGTGGGGGATAAACAAGTTGACATGCACAAGCTGTCGAGCCGCTGAAACTCAATTGAAGCCTATGTACTTGACACTGAAATATATACTGCTAAGGATGGTTGTTAGGGAGGCTCCAAAACGAAGATAAAGAAAAATTTTGGAGGGTCGTTATAGCCGCTACAACACTTGGGCTACAAACTGATAGAACTCCACCTCTTTGAATGGACCTTGTTTCGTGAAAAGAAAGTCTAACTCCTTTGAAAGTATTGTTCGATTCTCAGATCATCTTGATTCCCACATTAGCTTGATTGAAAGATGTAGCACATGTCATGCTCTTGGTCAGTAAACACACATTCCAAGCGAGGTAAACATAGTTTTTTCGCTTAGGGATGAGGGGTATATTGATACATAATAAATATGACAATTCGAGTTTAAGTTTCATCTTTGGTGTTGCTCCGCTGCCAGCAGGCCTGGACAGTACCTCGTTGGAGTCACGCAGGAACACAAGCATCACTTTGCTACCAACAAGCCTGGTCAGTATCCTGATGGAGTTACTTGCATCACCTCTCAACACAGGAAGCCTTTCTCTTCTTTCGCCTGATTCATTTTTCATTTTTTCAAATTTTTTCGTATTTTTTCATTTTTTCTACAACTACGCATAACACTTATTAATTTCGAAAGTGGAAGAGGGATCCCGACTTATTGAGAGAAGACGAGGTTGTTCCTTCAGAGAAGTATTTTATATATACTTCTAACATACTTGTTAAGGTTTTCCCCCTCACCTTACTCTACTTGACTGAGCTGACAAGTGTTAATTCACAAACAATCGACTAGAGTAGGTGATACTAGTTAGCACGCAAGCGTTGTGTTTTCATCAAGCTTCACTTTGAACATAACATATTTTCCATTGGTGTATCATGGACTGAAGTCAACAAGTTCTTCATACAGAGATAGGACAACAAATAACCAAGTATTGATAACTGCACAAATCCTCTTGCACTTTACTCTCTCTTGTTTCAAGAGTCGCACACGGTTTTTTGTGAAACTAACCTACGAACGTAAACAAGAAATAAACAAAAAAAAAGAAAAGAGCAGAAGAAAATGTGAAAGCAAAGGGAGTAAACAAACAAGAAAGTGAGAAAACAAACAACAAAAAAGAAAACATGCACGTAGGCAAACCAACAAGAAGAAAATACTAATCCTACTCCTAAGCTAACAGTGCATGGGTTTGCTCATGAGAAGTGATACTTCTAATGCAACTATCGATGCATTGGTCGACCCATGTTGGTGAAGGTGTGGTTCACGAATAGCACAGTCACGCAAACCAGCAAACATGAAAGATATAACGATGAAGACAAACACACTCTGGGTTTAAGTGCGTCCACAGAAAAGAAATGAGTGAAAGCGCATGACATGCACTCTGTGGACTTGCCATGGTGACATGCTACATTGCGTGCAGATGTTAAGCATACACATTTTGTTGACTGTGACATGCAAGAAAACGTGAGAAGGGTAGACCAATTACGTCATGCAAGTGTGCTTTTTGTGTAAGATTCCTCCAATGCAACAGTGATGGGATCATGTGATTCGAGTGGAGGAAGCAAAATCAAGGTGTTTGGTTGATCTTCAAAGTGAAGTAGAGAGTGATGAGGAGCCTTGTGTGTTTTAACAATATCCTAATCGAAAGCGAAACCAACCTCAGGACAATGAGGGCCTGACATAACTATCAGCGTAGGTTGAAGTGCCTCGACAGCCTATGGGGTTTTGTCTTCGTTGATAAGTAGATCATCGAAGACCAATGGCCTAGACATATTAACAACGAGTGAATCAACATCATGACCGAATGAAGAATTACAGAGATCACGACAACCACGATTAGAAAATTCGGGATATTCGTCGGCATCCTCATGATATGATGAATCATGTAGAGGGGTAGATGAGAAGCAATGATGTTCACCCTATGTGTTTTCATAAATGATAAATGAAAAATTGGATAGATTTGTAGAGGAATATGTGTCCTCTTCACGCTGTAATGAGAGACTGACATCTTATGTGTCTTGTGAACAATTAAAAGTAGAAACATCCGAAAATGAGTTTTCACAAGGGAAATCAACAGTGGCAGAATCACAAGGGATGTCAGGATGGAGCGGATGAGGCATGGATGGAAGGGAGTCATCCTTCACCGCGAGTCCTTCTTTAGATTCTTGCACACACTCATCATTAATGATAGCACTAGTTGGTTGCATAACACCAACTCTGTCGACAACTTGGTCCTCGTTCACAACAAGTGAGGAGTCTGGAATGGAAGAACAAAAGACAATACAATCCAGAGAATCAATGGAACGCGGGGACGGAGGTTGAGGGAACGAATCCACATGAAAACCAACAGGCTTTCTAGCCAAATCTACACAGATATCAAGAGCGGGTGGGGTGGGAGGATGTGATAGTTCAACAGATGTGTGTGCATGTTCTCCCACATCACTCTACGGTGGTGGAGCTGTTCGATGAGGTGAAGGTGGACAATCACTTGTGACAACAATTGTGCCTGCCTGTGATTATGCATCTCCATCACTGAAGTATGTTGAGCAGGATGCGAATGATTTCTAGAATTGATGATTTTCGGATATGTAAAGAATATACTCAAATATTCCATTGAGAAATTCCCAATCAACTTCATCTTTGGGAAATCGGTATGCAATATTATGAAAGCGCATGAAATTTTTTTCAATAGATTCATTAGGTGCTTTTCGTAATTTTAGAATTTCTTTGTTGAGTGTTTTATGGTCAAAATGATTGAAAGCATGGTCCATCTTTGCGACCAAATGAGAAAGAGAATGAATATATTTTCTGGGAAGCGTGGCACACCAATGCATTGGGTGCCCTCGAAGTGTTATGCGAGCAACGTGCAGGTCATGTAATCTTCAAAGATTTCATGTCTTTCGCATGAGCCTACAATGCCGACCACGTGCCTAACCAAGGTTATGTAGCCTCCAACATCGTATGTTTTATGTGACAAGTTATTCCAGAGCTCTTTCGAGATTTGAAAGTCATTTCCATAAGACATACACTCCAGAAGAGAAACTTTGTAGTTGGTCATGATAAATATGCAGAGATTCGAAACAAATTGTGAGGAATCAGATTGTCATCTGGCCCTCCTTCTATCACTTGAAATGTTGATAATGTTGGACCTACAAACATGTCAAGGGGATATCCCTGGTAAGATGTCCCAACTAGACCTCAGACCGTTTGGTGTAGGAGTCCCAGTAGTGGGTCGTATGGTATCGCCTTGATCGTGGTTGTGCGCAGAGGAAGGCAGGATATCCTTGTTGGTAGCAAGGGTGAGACCAGTGTAGCAAGCCAAGGAAGGTGCATGAAGGGCTATAACAAACGGAAAGTGGAATAAGTGCACCCCTTGGAAACTTGTGGAAACACGCAGCTTAGAAGGAAACACATAAGTAAAGATACATCACAAGCTGGAAGGCAGGCGAACCAACGATCCAAAGTGATGGTTAAGCCAACAACACATATCAACAAGATTCATACATACATATATAGAAAGAGTCCATACATACATTCGTAAGCAAACAACTACATATATCGTTAGCATAACTAAGACATTTGAAATACAATAACAACATATGCATGAAATGTGTTGGCTTTGTTATATTAAGAAAGTGAAAGTTCCAATCATACATACAACCATGTCCAACTACTAGTCCTGACATGGAATGTTATAGTCACTGTTGTCTGCTCCTCCAAATAGATATACTAGCTCTGGAATATGGAGAAGCTAAGGCTCATTACAATACAGTCCAAGCTTTCTCTAAGATGCACCTATTGGAAGCTTGGCTCCCAAAAGCCTTTACAATGAGTTATGAGGTTCTATAAATAGCAAAGGGTGGGGTGACCCTTGACATTCTCCTTTGTGACTCTTCACCTACCCTCATGAATCTTCAACTACTACATGACTGTTACATTCTACTATCGACGCTTGTTCTTTCACTTTTACAAGATGTTACATTACAATCTGCACATGTACCCATGTGAGGCAAAACAGGCTTGAGTAAGCCATGCAAGACATCACTAAGACTCGAATAGCTGTGGGAAGACCAACTTTTCGACATCCTCGTGATGATCGACGATGGTGAATCGATGCCAAGATTGGTAGTCTGTGATGGTGTCTGCGTGCTCAATGGTGACATCCTGTTAAAAGCAAACTCTTGCCTTCGTTGCATCTGGGTAAATTGATTCGGGTCATCTGTCCAACTCATCTAATAACATGCACATCATAGTATTGAGTGCACCCGGACCAGCAAGATACTAATGCATAGTGTCTGTGCTGATCTCCAAGTGTGTGCTGGTGGCTATGTGCATCAACTCCTCGAAGTACATGTCCAGCGCCAGTCGGACTTGGTTCTTGTCTTTGCCTCGGTGAGTGTGCCAATGGGTGGGATCGCTTGCATACGCACAATGACATCCATGCTCCTGAACACCCTTGCATGCAATTGACAACACTGCTCACCCTGTCTACTCTGTGCCAACTTCTAGGATGGGTCTATAACCTGTATGGGCGCAATTTCATTAGTCTATGCATGTTGTGCTTCTTGCTATACTTGTTCCTGTTGTGCTTCCTTCTCTCGCCTGTGCAATTCCTATTCTTCCCTGAGTTTCTGCTTCAGCTCCTGCAACTCCTTCTTTGTTTCTTTCTCTGAATTTGCACGATCCTCTTATTGCGCTGCCACCTCTTAGCCTCAATCTCCAAAGTTGATTTCATCACAAGTGGATTTTCTTTGAAATAAATCTTTTTATTTTTATTTATCTCATCCTCTCCCTTGTCACTCCCCCTATTTCTCCACCTCTACCATTCTATGTCTTTGTTCTTCCCTCCATATATATCTAAAGTTAATATATTTCATGATATATTAATATATATTAGAATATAACAAATTTAATATTATATTAAATTTAATATTGCATTAATCCAAAATTATTAAATTTAATAATATTAATATTAGATTTAAAATGTTTTTACATGGCATGATAACAAAATTTATAATAAAACTACATCAAATTAATATTTTTAAACATTACAACTTTGATGTGGAAATATTTATGTCTTTAAAGATTTTCATATATCTTATATCCCTAGGATATGGCTTTTCCTTTTAAACAAATGTTTAGTTAAAAGAAATATTAAAAGATTTTGGAGCAAGATTTTCAATTCTTTTGGTTGAATTAACTTTTTCCCTTTAATTTAAGACATAGCATCAACTTTAGTAAAAAATAAAAAATGTTTAAAATTTTACCTAATTTGGATTTTTAATGTGGTAAAATATTGTTATAAATAAATTTATAATCCATTCAAATTCAAATAAAAAAAAAAAAGAATTATTAAACACATGAAATGATTTACCATCCATTGAAAAAAATTATATTTTAATAATTAATCTTAATAAAAAATTATATATTTTTTGAAGTTCAAAGAAATTTAAAATATAAATTACCTTCGATATTTTTTCTTATTCTATTGTCATATCCGTTTCTTTCAAAATACACCTGCCTTTTTTTTCCTTGGCTGTGATTCTGCTTTCATGGGCTTTTGGTAAAGACTATGTTGAAACATAGTTTATTGTGCAGCTTCCAATTAATTCCAACAAAATCTTAACGAAGGGAATAGCTAAGCTTTTGCAAAGTGAGATGTATATAAAATTGGGGAATATAATGGATTATTTTATATTTTCTTATATTCAATTGTTGCTTGCTGGTGCATGCCAAATTTTCTAGATTGAGAGAAGAAAACGCGTCCAGAAGTCCATTGCAGATTTCTGTAATATTAATTTTATATCCATTTGATAGTTAACATAAACTGAGTACACATTTATCTAATATTTTACATGCCTATTTCACAAATATGATTTTTACAAATATGATTTTCAGTGCTACTATTGATTGGATATTTTATGCAATATTACCTTTAATCCCACTCATCTCCTTTGATCATTCAATTTTTTTAAGATATAGAAATGATTACAACATTGTACAGTTTTTCCTGTCTTTTTATTTATTTTTAATTTATATTAAATATGTTGAAATAAATATACCTATTTTGATATATTTATAGACATAATTAGTATTAATTTATCTTAAAACAATCATAATATAGATCTATTTTAAGTACATATTTAATATGGGTGGAGAGGGATCAAATTTTTTCATATGCAAATTTTTTTAGAGTGTAAAATACAATTGTTATTTTTCATTGTTTAATTTGTATTTTTGAATGCTAAATAAAGTATATATAAGACCAAATAAAAATTTTAACCATATTTTTTTTTAATATAGATATATATGCAGTAGATATCACATAAATTATTTAACATAGATCTTCAATTAGTTTATTTTAATCTCTTGTTGAAATATTTTTGAAAAGTATAAGAATTAAACTTCTCATTCACAAGTTTTTTTTTTTTTCTAATTATTTTACAACATATTCATTTTTTGTTAATTATAGCTGACATTATTTTTCTATTTAAAGCATATTTTTTAATTTCAATTTTTATTTTAAAGGGGCACGGACTTACAGACAAACTTACATATCTCCTCATACTTATCTGCCCTACATTTCTCTTGCAAACGCCATGGATCCACCTGATTCATACCCATTTGGATATTTTTTTCCCCAGAAAACACAAAATGAATAAAAGGGTAAAGAAAAGTATGGTTTGGCATTGTAATTGAGAATGAAAAACAGGTTACCATCTTTGGAGAAGCCATGGCAGTTAATGCTGGCAGACAGCAGCTGAAAGAGCAACAAGTATACCAACTGAGCCATTACTGAAGGAGAGCCCATGGCAGTCAAGGCTTGCAAACAGTGGGCGGAAGAGCAAGAAAAATTATTGTTGAATTCTCACACATCTGTAAGGCGACGATTGGAGTCTTTATACATTTAATGAAGAACCCGGCTGAGAAGGGGTTGCAGTAAATGTAATGGCAGAACATGGAGGAGTGAATAACCAAGTGAATATAAATATGGAAAACAAATTTTAAAACAGTGTCAACTGTTAATAGATATATGTGCAGAGACTTGATGCCTTTAATTACACTACGTCAATGGCAAGTCGTATAAAATAAGTGTATGCAAGTTGTTAGTTTAATTTGTTTATTGGTTTTTTAAAGTTAATATTAGTTAAAAAAATCATTATATGTGCAGAGACTTGATGCCTTTAATTACACTACGTCAATGGCAAGTCGTATAAAATAAGTGTATTAAAGTTGTTAGATTAATTTGTTTATTGGTTTTTTAAATTTAATATTAATTAAAAAATCATATGAACCAGTGGTATATAGTTTTATGGGTATGTGGTATTAATAAGTTAAGGTATTAGCTCATAGTATTGTAATAAATCTTATTTACAAATTAATTTAAAAATTATATTTACATATTATTTTTAAAAATATCCTATAAATTACTATTCAAATGTCTTTAGTCTGATTTTTTGGAAGTTTTTCCCCTCTAATTTCTCTAAAATCTGGTAGGAATTCATTGATGGGTAACCCCTGCATAATAGAAGTACCCTAGGGGGTTTTCAAGGTGCTAAATCCATATATTCAGTTAAACAAACTAGTTTAACTCTAAGTAACATGACATGGGATTTGTAGGATACGGGGATTTGAGTGTCGGACGTTAACCCCAAAACACGACACGTTATTTACAAAGTTAGTAACATTATAGCATGCATAGTACATACAAAATTCAAATACATGTCACATAAATGATAAATTAATGAATCATAAATTCTAAATTCATAAATGATAAATCATAATACATATTCAATTCATCAATGATCCAATAGGACGGGTTTGTCTGTATCTGCAAATCGAAGCAAAGAAATGATAGGGTCTATGATCTGAATAATTAGATCTACCCTCTCCCACCAAGAATCATCTAGCACTGTGTCCTTCACTCTTTTAGAGGCTAGTTGATCTGTCTTTCTCCAAAAAGACCAAAACTCATAAATAACCATGGCCCCAAGAGCAGTCTTGACCTCCCTCAACCTCTTCAACATGACGAATGAAGAGGCAAACTGTGTATCGGAAATCTTCAACAATGATAGATTGTTGTACTCCTTGTAGATAGTGAGAGAATTTGTATGATTTTGCACAAAGTTACATATATGTCATGCATCCTCAATAATGTTACCAATCCAAATCACATCAAAAGCAATGGTTTTCAGTGCTAAGTTCAATGAATGGACAATGCAAGGTGTCCAAAACACTTGTGGATATTTAGCTTCCACAATCATGCTAGCAGCCTTGCAAACAGGTGCATTATCTATAATGATTTTCACACAAGAATCAACACCTACATCTTCAATAACATTAATAAAAAACTCACCCATAAATTGTGCATCCTTGTATTCTTCAAGTGTATCCACTGCTTTAAAGAAAACTGGACCATTCAAGGAAGACACCATGAAGTTGATGAGTGGGTGTCGTGTTGGATCTGTCCATCCATCATAAACAATGCTAACACCAGATGTTGGCCATGATACTTTAATAGGCTCAAGCATTTTTTGCACCTCTTTTTTTGCCTACATCAACAACGTGGTTCTAAGCTTCTCTGAACCAGGAGGCACATAGCATGATGGAGAGCCGTGAGTTAGAGCTCGACACATCTCAATAAATAGAGGTGAGCATACAACATTAAAGGATATGAAGTTTAAATAGAAAAAAGGCAGTGGTGAGATTAAGTTCTTTCTGTTTCTCTTTTTGAAAAATCTTGTCCATTGGACCAAGTGAAATTGCCTTTCTTTTTGCTGCTTGTCTCCAATAGAACTCTCAAATGGAAATTTTGTGGTGCCTTTCCTAAAAAATGGAAGGGGGTCATCATTCTTGGTTTTTTATTTTGCAGCCACATTTTCCATACCAACAGTGAACTATTTTTCCATTTCTTTCCTCTTTTGTAAAGGAACCTGTGTACAAGCTCCAACTCCACAACTTGATAAAGCCAACAAATGGCCTTTTCACACGAAAATATGTGCTTGTGAAAGTACTGTGGAAAAAGTTTCATCTCCAATTCACATTGCCTCCACCCTTCCCCTTGCTGCTTGGCCCATCCTCTCTTGTGACATATTTCCACAAGGGTTATTTTTCAATGTTACCTTTAGGAGGAAATATTCCCTCAACATTACTTGCAGCAGACTCTAATGATATTGGTGGAGGAGAGGCATCTCCAATGGGGACATTCTTCCTCTTCCTTTGCCCCCTACCTGCTGCCCTTGATTGAGCCATGAATACTATAAAATAAATAAACAAAACATGCACAAATTTGTAAAAGAAATGCATATACAAAATGTTATAATACGAATACAAAAGAATAGAGAGGAAATTCACTTACCTATTGCTTAAATCTCCTTGAAAACACTCCAAACCCTTGGCTCCTTGCTCCAAACTTCTAACATCAAACCCACAACTCACTTCTTGCAAAAGGAACGACACAAAATGGTAAAGAAAATCATAAAGTTCACCCTTTTATTGGCCTTTGGGTTCCGATTTGCCAAATTTGTGTTCGGATTTCGTGACACGATGTGTCTGAACGGGCCACGATCCAGATTTGATCGTGTCCCATTCGGACACAATGTGTCACGGAATTCAGACACGACGTGTCACGAAATTCAGACATGATTTAGGGAAAATCGAATCTGATTCGCAGGATTCAGACACTTGACCAAAAAAGAATGAATCCGGGTTCATTGGTTTAAATAACACAAATAAATATTTCACTACAATTTTCTCTAAAATCTAGCAGGAATCCAGTGATGGGTAACCCCTACATAATAGAAGTTCCCTAGGGGGTTTTCAAGGTTCTGAATCCATATATACAATAATAAAAAAAAAATAGTTTAAATAACATAAATAAAGATTTCACCACAATTTTTTCCTCCGGATTTTGGCACCAGAAACTCCAAAAAGTCACGCTAAAGACAACTCCAATTACTATGATTAAGAATCCCATATATATATATAGATAGATATATATTTTCTTTTTTTATTTTTAACATACCTTTTTGTTATTCAGTAAAATAAAAAAATGTACGGAATAACAAGTTGGAAGAAACTTCTAACACTAAAGCACTGCATAAATGAAAAGTTGTAAGCAAAAGATTTGGTAGCCAATTAGAAACTTGAAAATGTAGCTCCTAACTGAAGGTCTGAATTACAACAAGACTGCAACATTAACAACATTAAACTAGATCAACTGCCTTTTACATATAAAATTTCTGTAGCAAAATTGAAAGACTTGTAAGACAATGAACCTCGAAAAAAGAAAACCAACATAATTAAAAATAACAAGGAGAATCCATAATTTGGTCTGTTCAAACTGGGATTGTTGTGGCTACCCCTGAAATTTGAAGCTCTCAATTTAATTCATATGAATCATGGGAATAGCTTGAATGCTCTGGATTTTTTTATCTATTTATTTTTTTGTATTTGATTGCTTCAAGATTCAAGACCTATAAATGAGAAGTACCTCTCAACCAATATATGATGCATTTTGAATCTCAAATAATTTGAATGTTTTAGTATATTGTAAATCTTGACAAGCGTCATGAGAGCGAGCCCAAACTGTAATCAATTCAACTTTAGTATTTGTCTCGGAATCAATGCCTATTATGAACTAGACAAATATATTAGCATTTATTTTTATCATACTCTCTCCTCCACAGACAATCCCTTGAGCAACTCCATCAACCTCCTCCATAGACAATCCCTTAAGCAACTCCATCAAAGAAAGCAATAGGGAGCTCTTGTGAGATAATGGGAAATTGGGCTCTTCCCATTATTGAAGGAGAATACACATCTTTTAGTTGTTGAAAATAACCTTGTTTCTTAAAATCCATGTACCCCATACTACGAAAATAGGCAAGGCTGTGAGATGTTTGAATTAGCAACTCTTCAAATGTGTTCATGCTCAAGTCTTTTTTTTATATATTTAGAATCTGAAAGATTGTCTATCAGAAATTTGAGCACCAAGAAATTTTATTAGCAAATGGTCTCCTGATTATCTTTCTTTCTGCATAAAACACATCCATTTGGTGGCACAAACCCCCTTTTTAAAAGGTTGTCCCAAGTCAAGATCTCATTGTGAAGTGGTGCCATGTTTTCTTAAGTGTATATACTTTTAAATTATATATCAATTCTTTTTATAACCAACTTAGATTGAACTCTAGATCTAGAGAGATCAATTTTTTTTAGAAGAATAAATATATAAGTTAAACACATATATATACATTTAGAAAAACAGGAAACAAGATTCTTAACCATGAATATTTACCCTCATTTTATCATGTAGATTTTGAAATGTAAATAGTCTTTGTTAAAATACCCTGGGCCAATACCATGGCTTATCAATATTCCATGCCCGAAAAACCATAACCCACTTTAAATGACACTTGTTCATATGACATTTTTTTAATTAACTAATTCAATTAAAAGGACAAAAACAACATAACTACTTTGGAGATAAATATCATCATTTCATTTGTGTATACTTCTATGAATATTCTAGAATATTCCTTGGAGGTTAAAAAGTAATTATTGATAATTAACTTAAAATTATGAAAACCTATTAAAAAATATACACATATAATAAGTTCTAATTAATTGTTTCACTCATCATTAGGGGACATATTTCACTCATACTCTTGAGGGTACATTTTAATGTTTTTATTTTTATTTTTTATTTTTTTGTTTTTATTGATCTCATTATTAGTGTTCAACAAAAGGATTTGAAGAAAAATATAAGTAAAAAGTCTTGAGGGTTAGCTAAGTGGTCATGAGTTAGATTTGTGACTTTCTATTTTTCCTCCATAGTTGGGGAGGCCACAAGTTTGAAGGATCACTGTAAAGTACTTTAAGGATTTTATACAAGGATTTATTTGGAAAAAAGACCCTATTCTATAAACCATTTTAGAAAGATTTTAATAACAATTTCCAATTATGCAAGTCGTTCCTTCTTGAAAACATGTTTTTGCATATCTATTACACTTTTTTATGGTTTGTTTTGGTCAACATTGATTATTTTTTATTTTATTAGGATTAAAATTGTTGAGAAAATGTTGTCATTGATGTCAAAGGTGTCGACTTCATGGAGCTTGTTAAGAAAAGTCAAGTTCAGGGGGGGTCTGCTGGTAGCTATGATTTTTAGTAGAGAGCCATCATAGTAGTAAGAAAAGTGCGGAAGCTAAAAATATTATAACTATGATGGTTGGGTGGCGTAGTCTTTGAAGGAACTTCTGCCTCAAGGGATTTACTCATTTTCCTTTACAATGTGCTCAGATGCACAAATATCATAAATACCTTTCCAACAGTATAAGATAGCTTGAATAACTCCAAGGGATGATCGAAGTATGACCAATTGAAGTTTGGGTATAGTTCTAGGCCTCAAGGTTCCATATAGACCTTATGTTTTGCCATAATTTTCTTTGTTAAAAAAATTTCAGACTTAGGCAAATTTTTGAAGAGGTTGAGCCAATCGGACCATTGACCTAGTTGGTAGGTTGGTATAGTCGAGAGGTAATCTCTTCGGAAGGTTTCGATAAGAGTATAAAAGACTAACCCTCGACCTCCGACCTCTTGACCAGTGTGGGACCCAATGCAGGAAAAACCAAGTGCACGTTAAGTTGGCTAGTTGACGATCGACAATGGAACTACCTACACATTTAAAGACCTCCCGACCCCCGAGTTGTGGTTTTAAGTGCTCTTCAGTTAGGTCTTTGGTTCTAGCCCCTTGGGCATATGATGCCAAGTCATTGGCAGGTTTGGTGGCATTCATTAAATCTGGAAGTTAGCTAATTTTGGAGATATAACTAGAGACACTTATAAATATTTGTGATATACCATAATTTTTGAGTCAAGGAGGATTGATCTGTAAACTGCCATGGATATTCCACTCGACAATTCATCACAACATATCTGATAATATTATATTAAAAATCCGAGATTGTACACTATTACATATTTATTAAATTTTATGATCTGTAAACTTAACTATAATTACTGCATGCATGTGAATAAAAATATGAAGAAAAGTAGAGAAAGACAAAATAAGCTCACACACATAAGACACAAGATATGCTCAATGGGAAACCCTTTCGGGAGGAAACCCAACTAGAAGGTGATGTCACTTCGCTCTCTTTCTTTTCCTGGAAATATGGTTGCAAGTACAAAGAAGTAATGCATGTGGTCTGTGGGCTACTACAGTGCACAAATCCTCTCTGTGTTCTCTACCTCCTACCTCTCATGTCTATCTTTTCTCATCTATGGAAAAAAATTCTTTCGAAATAATGGAATGGCTCTTCCTCCTAGTGGCTCGGTTAAAACACAACATGATAGCCTACTAGTGATTAATTTTGACTACATCAACTCTTAACTAGAGTTACAGTATAGAATATTCTAGAGTATTTTACATCATAATCATATGGACAGATCCTTTTCCATGAATAATGGGGGCTTACATGACACACTCCCGAACTATAGGTGTGAAAACAGGAAGGTCAACTTCTGAGTGACATAACTTTTGCATACAGACTCTGATTGACGTGCTTCTTACATTGTTGGAAATATATTTGTGTGTAGAATAACATGAAATGGTACTGAGCCAAAGAGGCAAAGTATTAACCCCACAAAAAGTTTTTTGTTGCCTCAAAAAGGCTCCGAGAAGGTTTTAGACCTTGTTTTGCCAAACTGGGTCTCGCTGGTAAAAATGATCTCGTGAACTGATTCCTTAACTTTTTTCCACTCCAAATGCATCAAGATGGATGAAAAACACTATAATGGTCCAATATGGATCAAGGTTGATCATATTTTGATGCCAGAACAACAAACATGAAACAAAATTTAACTACGCTCTTTGAATGCAATAAATCACAGTTAATGCAGTTGGTGTAGCACATTTTCTTTAGTAATTGGCTTCCTATGGTCTTGGACAAAAGATAATGGAGGAAAAGTTTCAGTCAGTTCAAAATGAGAATGTAGTCTCAACAGAAAAACTCTAATCAGGTATTGTGATCAATTAATTGGAAAAGGAAGTCATTCTGAGAATTTAAGGATCATTGGTACCATGCAAGAAATCATTATGTGTATTTATGATTATTGGTTTTGTGTTCCATTTTTTTACTTCCTTTCAATCTCTAAATCATTTAATGTGGTTCTCAAACTGTGACAGAGTTGGAGGATACTCCTAGTATACTGAGTGGGGGCTGAGAGTATAGTAAGAGGGGGACACGTGTGTGTGAGATGTGTATGAGCTAAAACATAGTGGAACAATAGAGTGATTTATGCAAAATAATCTATATGGTTGTGTGCCAATGCTAAGTATGCTGAGTGAAGCATAGAGAGTGTAGTAGACTAGAGGAGTAAAGACAAAGGAATCTGAGTGTGGTTGTGAATAATAAAGGAGAGAGAATTGTAGAAAGACAACAAATCAAGTCATTCTTTATTTTGCAATATTGAAGTAGGCCATTGTTCTCAGTTTGAAAATTGTATGAAAAGTAGAACACTTGGTTGAAGCAAGTAGGGGCCTACAATTATAAGAGGTTCATGCCTCCAGGAAAGTTGGGGATTGTTGATTTGAAGGGGGTTGGGGTCTCTTGTGAGTAGATTCTCACAAACATATGATGTACTCAACATTGGTGCCTTGATTATCATCATAATACAAACAAAATTTAATGATTTTTTTCCTTGAAGGGTTTACACGTAAATAATTATGTTCAAATGTATGTGAATGTTGGTCTCGCGTGTTTTGTTTGATTTTATGCAAGTAAAAGTTTAAGTGATCAACATAAAATAAGGAAAAAATTTAATTATTGATTCACCCCCCTTCTTAGTAATTCTTGATTTCGAACAATTGGTAGTAGAGCTTGGTTCCTTTAGGAACAACTTAACCACTTGAAGGTAGATCAATAGGGAATCATGGCCAAACAAGAAATTCAAGATGCCTATTCAAACAACATACCAGCCTTTGATGGTACAAACTATATATATTTGTAGGTTAGTATGGAAGCCTATCTCATGTCCCTAAGTGTAGATGTTTGAAGCTCTGTATTAGTTGATTATACTATCCCAACAACCCGTCCTATAGATGAAAATGGCAAAGAGGTTTATGGGAACAATGAAAAGTCTAAGAATTCCATTCTCGTTGGTCTTAATGAACCTGAACTAGTAAAATTAATGCATTGTAAGTCAACTAAGGAAGTATGGGACAAGATCAAGAATAGTTATGAAGGAGATGAGAAAATTAAGCAAGCCAAGCTTCAATCCTTTAGAATGAGATTCAAGAGCTTAAGAATGAATGAAGAAGAAAATATAGTATAATATTTTCTTAGAGTTTATGAGGTAGAAAACATGATTAGATGACTTGGTAAAGAACTCAAAGAGGAAGTAGTTGTTCAGAAGGTCTTGAGATCTTTGCCTATGTTATGCAATGTTGAGATCTCAACTATAGAAGAGGTGTCGGACTTGAAGTCTCTTTCAATGGAGAAACTACATAGAACTTTCACAACCTATGATATGAGAATGGGAAAAGAGAAGGTCGAGCCAAAGGAGACTACATTTAAAGTGTCAAAGAAGACTAAGGAACATAAAGGTCACCAAGACTATTTCAGCCATGAATTTGAGTAGTAGATAGCTCAATTTGGTAGAAAGTTAAAACGTGGTTCAAGTAAGTATAAGGGCAAGCTACCCTTCAAATGATTTGACTATGGAAGAGTTTGGAAATTTTCCTCCAAGTGTCCTTTAGAGAAAATCCAGAAAATGAAAAGGAACAAAATATTAAAGGTAAAAAATATTAGAATAAGAAATCTTTCAAGAAAAAGGGGCTCTTCTCTAAAGAGGACATTTCTGGATTAGAAGAAAATAATAAAGAGTCTTCATAAGATGAGCTTGATGAATTCTTACTCATGGCATTAGAATCTAAATCTAAATCCAAGAATGACCCAGACCTTGAGGAAGAAGAAGAAGGCATAGCAGTGATATTTAAGACAGGAAATTACTGGGGGGGTGAATCAATAATTTAAATTCTTTGTTTTTTCTCAACTTAATCTTCTCCTTATGTAGTTAATGATATATGTTTGTGTTTAATAGTTATTGAATTCATTTTGCAGATTTGTTTACCAAGCATTCAAAGCATTCACACAACATGCAAGAATTAAACAGATGAAGACACCAGATATAAGTGGAAACCTAGAAGGGAGAAAACCACGAACTTTAGGTTGAAAGTGATGTGAAGGCAAGCTGCTACTCCTTTTTACATCAAATTTTTGTAGGCTCCAACCTACAAGAGGCTCCAACTCAACGAAAGCTCCAACTCCCACAACATGTTCTTTTTCAAGTTGCAACATAGGAAAGAACATAAATTTCTCAAGTCATAAATAATGGTTACCTCACATCCAATTTTGTTGTCAAGTTTTCTGTTGAACTGCTTCTTCTCTTATGCTACTCCTCATTCTTTCTCTGATGCATACCACTTCCATTCAAAAAGGAATATTATCATTTTCATTTCACATTGTATGTTTTATAAGCAAGTCGTCTTGGTCGTTTGTATTCTTTGGAGGAATATGAAATGAAGCATAGTCTCTTGGACTTCCAAAACTACTCACAAGCTTGTCTTTTCATTTTCAGTTTTGAAAAATATTTGTAATATAAAATAGAGCTGAACTAACAACTCATTCAGTAATAATTACAAGAGATAAATCAAATTTGGATATCTACATTTTATGTTCAAACAAATATATGTATTTCAACTTTTGTCTCAATGTTTAGCCTTCACATTGATTAGCATAGCCTTTGCACTTCACATCACTTTTAGCCTTTTATATTCAACATTCAACATTTATGTACACTTTCCATTCAACATAAATTATCACCAATGTGCTTAGTGACATCAATAACATTTATTGACATTAATCAATCAACTTAATCTTGACATCAATGCCAATATTGCCAACAATATCCCCCTTTGGCATTAATGGCAACTCATTCGTCCTCCTCCTTTTTTCCTGAAAGATATTTCTCATTTTTGGTCATAACCTCTGCTTATTTCTCATTGTTGCCCATAACCTCTACTTACCTCCCCCTTTGACATCAATGGTAAGAGATTATAGATGTCTTGTCACCTGTAAACATGTCCTTAGTGTAGTTGTCATTGTTTCATTAATGATCTATGACCTGCAATGTCTTGTTCTGTATAAACAATGTTGACCGTATCATTGAATGAATGCCACTCCAAATGACTTATTAGGGATCCTCCAGATTGAAAATTTCTCCAAAATGAATGTTGCTCCATATGATATACGAATGCTGCTTCAAAGACCCTCAATACCAGTGCTGCAACACATTGTTGTGAGAACACTCTGAAATAATACTGTTGAGAGAACACTTTATAAGGAAAATATGGTATGCACAAGAAATGTACTATATTGAGCATTGCTTGATATTAAAAAATTGTAACATATTTAATATGCACTCCTTTCATGATTCCTCTTTCCCTCTAGTCTGAATTGTATCCAACCTTTGATTATGATACAACTTTATTCTTTGACTGAAACTATACCATGACTAGGATTCACTACAACCTTAAAGATGATATGGCTTTATTATCTGGATAAAACTTTCCAACATCTTATATCCACTCCATATTTAAAAAAAATAGCATGTTCATTAACATAGTTCTACTTATACCTTTGATGATTTCAACTACAACCTTAAGGAGGTTTACATCATCACTTTACTTAAAAATAATGCATAAAAATTAACTAGGGGAATCTAAAATGTTTGACATGATTATGAAGATTTTTAGTTGGCCTGATATAAAAATAAGAGGGAGAGATCTCCAATTATTAATCTCAATATCCCATTATGAGTGCATCACACGGTTTTCAGTGTCAAAAGGGTGATAGAACCTCCATCTTTACCATATTCAAATACCACTAGTCAACTATCCACGAGAACCCAAAAGATCTGTAGATCGTTTTAATGGTCATAGCTGCAAAAACAAATTATAGGTGAAGGTTAGTCACATGCTCACACTTACTGTGTGAAAACTTATAAATCACATGCTTCTACTATCTCGCATGTGTAGCTATTTGAAGCCAAAGGCACGTACTCCGTGTTACGCAAAAATATCTAGTCCATTAACCATTTAAGAGAATTTAGCACATGCTTCACCTCATTGGAAAGCGTAACATATAAGAAAACTTGATCAATACTCTCTACCTATCAAGAGACCACCATCTCTTATCGATGGATTTCATTATGACATCCAATTTTTTGTTTTCACACTCACTGTGCTCAATGATCAGTGCCCAACAATTTCCTGTGACTACATATTTTACGATCTCTTAGCTTCTCTTGATCTCACTCAATGCTTTGAGTTATCACTCTGCATATCAAACCTAATTTGTAATGTGCATTAAATCGAAAGGTAACCAAAGGTTTTTTAAGTTTTGAATGTCTAGGGTTCAAATCTAAAAGCACAAAATACATATAATGTTGGAAATAATAAGGCTGCTCCAAAGGAAATGATAACACTGCTTAGAAATAATGTTGGAAATACTAACACTACTCCATTGAAAATAATAATGTTGATAATAAATAATAAAGCTACATTGAAAACAATAATGCTACTCCGAAATAATAACGTTGCTTCACAATATATTGAATGACACTGCTCTGAAATAATGACTCTGCTTCATAATATATTGAATGTTGGTATTGAAGGAGGATGCAGGAACTATCTGTGACATATCTTTTCGACTGCCTAAATGGCTAATTGTACGAATAGAAATTTGAGTTGAGCAGCTACGTATATCAAATTCGCGTGCTCGAAGGATGATTTCTGTGCTCATCAGTGTCCTAGCTCGCCCAGTTTAGCGGATGGCTGGGGCGAGTGTAGGCGCTATTGGTCGTATCGCTGATAGTCTCACTCTTGGGACGTTCGTTCTGTAGGAGGGACGGTTGGTGAATTGGCTGAATGGCCAATCTTTTAAGTTCCCGAATCACTGGGTTAGAGTCGAAGGGATTAATGTCTCTGGTAACAGGGAGAGGATGCTCCAAGGCTGGCTACTTTACGAAATTACTACCATACCATATGATGTAACACACTCTGAAATAATATGTGCCAATGCTTAGGAAATTTCACAAATCGATGTGTAAACCATTTAATATTTCCACAAAATTACTACTGCACTTCGAAATAATATATGCCAATGCTCAGGATATTTCACAAATCGTTGTGCAAACCATTAATATTTCCACAACAACATGCAATTTCAAAAATCGTTGTCTAAACCATTTAATATTTCTACAACAACATACAATATTCTCTTTCAACAACATAACCTCTCTGCATGAACATAATCAATTATCGTTGTATTTAACGTTGCCACCGCTGCCATTTCTGCATGAATATGAAATTACGACACACAACCCTAATTACAATGCTCAATGTCTATCATCATTTTCTGGGCAAGCCTTTGACATCTTTTGGTTGGAATATAATGTTCCCTAGCATATAAAGTCTGCATTCCATGTAATAGTTGATTTGGTAGGTCTAATGCCCTTTGTCTTAACATAGACTTATAATGCTTTTTGTAGCATCAATATATGTTGTCGATGTCATATTGTTTCAACTATTCTTAATCAGAGTAATTGTAACGTCTAGCATTATTTTCCAAGCCAATAATACAATGCATAAGTATAATTGATTCTGCCAATGACCATTGCACATTATATCCTTATTCCTTATCACGACTAACCCCAATGGATGTACCTCAGTGTTGCACACAATTTGTAATGCTCTTCAACCAGCTATTCATTCGCTGCAATTTCCAACGGATGAGTCAACACTGTCCATGCTGCTACTTTTAATCATGGAGTAAAGCTGACACTATTCGATGCATATCCTTCATGCTCCTACTGCTATTCATGTGTTACATTCCATTGTCCTTGGTTTGTTTTATTTATTACCATTTGAGCTTGTCCAATTCCATTGAGTATACAAGTATGCATTCTTTAGATTGATTAAGCATCTTCTTGCTTTGTCTTTTTTCATATTTTCCAAGTTGTCTGATTGTATTGACATTGAGATCTGTGTCAACATTATTGCTTTTTGAAACCCATTAGAGATGGCATTGCTCAGGATTATCAAATTTCACCAACTTCTTTTGTGTATCCAATGCAACAAGAGAGTAATGCATTTGGATTTTTATTTCTATTGGAAAACACTTAATGGTTTTCTTTCAAAGTCTGTACTTTCTGAAATGGGTTCATTAACTGTGGCTTTTATTGATTTGTCCATTTGCTTCAAGGATATACACACATTATTGTGCCAAAAAAAATTCTTTTCAGAGATTTTGAGAATAACCTTTGCTTGATGTTATTTCTTTTTTTGGAAGAAATTAATCATTTTGATGTCAAGAACCTGCTGATATTGTTGAGTTCATTGGACATAGAGATGAGATCTTGATGAGTTGTTCCTATGAGCGTGTGGATTTCCATGCAAAAGAATATTTAGTTTAATGTTGCCAAAGCACTTCCTGAGATTTCTTCTTTTGATAATATATCCATCTTACTTTCTCAGGAATTCACCATTTGCATTCCAATCTTTGTGTTCATAATGACAGTGTTGAAGGATTTTGATAAATCCTAGTGATTTAGTGAAATTGGTACAGTATTTGATTAGTTGCTAAGATAACAGTCTTTCGCATGGAGATTGCAAATAATAAGGTTCAAATGTAGATATCATAATGCTTCATGATGAATGCATCTATAAACCAAACATACAAATATATAGAGCCTGCTCCTCCACTTGATGGAAATGTCTTTGCTTTTGCTTCCATGTTTGTATTTGGATGGCTCTCACATTTTCATACATTAGATTTTTGATGGGACCATTAAAATGTACATTGATGCATTTAGAAAAATGAAGAATTTTGAGAAACATTGATGATGAAATTATACAATAAGTTATGCTTAACCTCTAACATGATTTGAATATGTATCCAATTGTCTTAGCAGTACTAGTACTGTGTCTACTTGCAAAAATTTATTTACATGTTTATCCATCTGATATATATATATATATATATATATATATATAGAGAGAGAGAGAGAGAGAGAGAGAGATGAAAAAACAAATCATTGAAGAATGGACTCTTGAATGGTGAACCCGATTGAGGTTGTTAGCTCCTGGAGAACATGACTTGATTTCCCACTTTGATGATGCTTTTGTTCTTGCTTCTTCTTTAACTACTTAAAATTCTAGACATGCTCATAAGATTTATGTTCCTCTCCATTACTCCTTTCTCCTATAATCTTCCCCTTAGATCGTGCTCAATTTCATTAACTCTGTAGTCTTTTAGGTTCTTCTTTTGAAGTCGCATTATTGAAGAGAGTATGTAGGTACTATCCCTAGCTTGTTTCTCAGATATTCAAATGGTTCTTTAAGAAGGGGTTTTGTAAATATGTCTATGATTTGTTCCCTTGTTGGTATGTACTCCATCTTCACTGTTTTCTCAACCATTTGTTCTCTAAGAAAGTGGTACTTTATAGGGATATGTTTAGTCTTTGAATGGAGCATTGGATTTTTTGAAATTCTTATTTCACTTGTATTGTCACATTTGATAGATATATGTTCATTAAAATTTATCTTCATGTCCTATAGTGTTTTTCTCATCCACAATACTTGTGTGCAACATGCTACAACTGCTATGTATTCAACTTCCGCGATAGATAGAGAAATTGATGTTTTTTTTTACTTAGCCATGCCACCAATGAATCTCCTAGGTAGAATGCGCCACCGCTTGTTCTTTTCAATTCATCCACATAGCTCGCCCAATCTATATCTATGTATGTTGTTAGAATAAAATCATTACCTTTTGGATACCATAGACCATAGCATGTAGTCCCTTTCAAGTACCTGAATATTCTTTTTGTTGCTAACAAATGGCTTTGTTTGGGTGTTGATTGATACCTTGCCACTAATCTAACTGCCAACATTATATCTGGATGAGAAGTTGTTATATATAACAGACTTACTATCATATATCTATATAGATTTTGATCCACATTAGGTGATTCATCATCTGCACATAACTTACATCTCGTAGTCATGGGGGTCGAGAGAGGTTTACAATATTCCATTTGGAATATTTTCAACATATATTTTAGATACTTCTCTTGAGAAATGAAATTGCCTCTAGGGATTTGTAGGATTTGGAGCCCTAGGTAGAATGTAATTTCTTCAATCATAGACATTTCGAAGTCAATCTTCATCTCTTTAGAAAACCATTCTGCTAGATGATGCTTATTGCTGCCAAACATAATATCATCAATGTACAAAACTATAATCAATAACTCATCTTCATCATCCTTGATCTATAGATTACTATCAGATCCTCCTCTCTTGGACTTAGGAGACACCTCTTGAAGAGGTGCCATGATTCTCCTTGGTCTGGCCACCTAGGGAAGCGTCGCACTTTGGCATTGTTGGAGAGATGGTATTTGGGAGAAGATGAGAGAGGATGTGGAGGGGTACGTGCACACTTACATCATTTGTGTTAGGTCCCTGCAGTACCTGTGTAACCCCTTATTGTTATTAGTGCAACCCCCTTATTGTATTATTGTTCCCATATAGTCCCTGTGTTGTTATTATTGTGCCCCATAGAAGCCCACTAATTGTTATTGTTGTGCCTGTACAATATTATTGTTATGTAGGCTCTGATTGTATTGGGACCCGTTAGACTCCTATATATAGAAATGAGGTCTTTTCATTTGTATCAGCATATAATTGTTCATTTTTATAATTTAAAGGAGGTTTCCCCCTCAAAGAGGCTAATTTTGAAGTTGTTGATCTATCTTTTCTTCTATTTTATGAGCTAGTTGCATAACATTTGGTATCAGAGTTTTGGATTCTAGGGTTTTGCTGCTTCAAACAGGTCATCATGGCATTTTTTCTATAACATTTTTCTACGAAGTTTCAGAAGCTGAAATTAAGACCCATTTGAGACGACATCTTGATGAACCTTGGGTCCGAACTTCAGATCTTGTCTCACTATATTTTCAGATATATAATCCAAGGAAGTTATGGTTTTTGCAAGCTCCCGAATTATATCTCTAACAGGTGACCTGGGGAAATTCGTCATAAGGTTCTCTCTGAGTATCAGATTGAAATTTTGTAAAAATTTGTAGAAAGAAGACGGACTTTAGTTTTTTTGTATCATTTCTAGATCCAAAGGTCGAAACAGTGACACGAGGAACTTCGTACAAGTTCACTCTACTGAACTAGTCTAGAATCAGGACATCGTGGGATATTTGGAATAACTCATTCTTGGAGAATCAAATATTGATCAGACTTGTGGGATTGGAAAGAGGAGGGATGCCATAGGATGAAATTGTAGACTTTGGAGATCCAAAATTACAGAGATACAACACATTCAATATCGATCTCCTACAAAGCGAACAAGGGTGTGTAGTCTTTTTAAAAGTTTGCATAAGTTTGGTTTGAAAAATTAGTTTGAAGTAATTTAAAGCGCATAGTGAAGCATAATTATCATTAATTGATGCCTCAAAAAAATAAAACGGAAACACCTAGTAAGCAACATGAAATCTCTACCATGACTCATGAAGAAGAGGAAGAAATGCAACATGATATATCAAAATTACGAGATGAAGTGCAACAAATTTCACTCTCACAAAAACTAACAGAAGCTAAGAAGGATGGTTTAAATAAAGACGTGGAAACTAATATGAATGGTGTGGAAGATAAGATTGATGGTGTGGAATCTAAGATGGATGGTTTAGAAGTAAACATTAACGATTCAAAGAAAGACATGGAAGGTTTGAAAGGAGGTTTGGCAAAGTTGATTCAAGAAATGCTTCCTAATGGCAAAAAGGTAGTAGAGGAAACTCATGATGAGAAAAAAATAAATGTTAATCATGATTCCATAATATCTAATGTTGGATTGAAGTCCCACCATGTTCCAAATATCGATATGAGGAAGTTTGATGGCAAGGATCCCATAACATGGATACTATAGATGGAGCAATATTTCGATCTCCATAATGTGAAAAACACACAAAAGGTATGCATTGCAACTTTATATTTAGAACCCAATCAATTTTTATGGTATCGATGGCTTTGCTTTTGTAAACAAATTGTCACTTGGTCAATTTTTATGGAGGAAATTATAGCACATTATGAGGATACAAAAAGAAACACCTTCTTTAGCCAATTGATAAATCTCAAACTAAAGGGTTTAATGGTGGAGCACATTAAGGAATTCTAAAAATTGAATATAAGGGAAAAAGATATTCCATAGGAGCATAGAATTTATGTGTTCATAGGGACTTTAAAGGATAACATCCAACATGAGGTTTGCCTTTGGGAACCTAATTTATTGGAGAAGGCATTCGGGTTGGCAAGAAAAATTGAAAGAAAAACAATGGCACAAGGAATTCTACCACTCACAACTATAAAGATGGAAGTGTTGCTTCCCCTAGCCTTCCACAACCTACAAGGTCAACACCACAACAACTGGAAGAAAAAAGAGCAAAATGGCTTTGTTACAGTTGTGATAGAAAATACACTAAAGGTCATAAGTGTGATGAGAACAAATTATTTTACATAGATTGTGAAGAGGAGGATGAAAAGGAATAAGAAACAACAAAACAAGAGGTTATACAGAAGGAAACAACCCTAGAGAAAGAAGAAGTGAATTTGACCATATCTTGTAATGCATTGGCAGAAATTACCACTCCTCAAACTCTCAAGATAGAAATACATATCAAGAAGAAAAAGGTAATAGTGTTGATTGATGCAGGTAGTACCCATAATTTAATTCATTGTAAGATAGCCAAGGAATTGAATTACTTCCTATATCCAACACTAGAGTGTCAAGTGATGGTTGCAAATGGAGGAACCATAAATTGCTGTGGAAAGTGCCATAATATTAAGCTATCCATGGGAGAATATGTAATAAATAGTTCAATTCTTTCCATTCCAATGGGTGGTGTTGATGTTGTATTAGGAGTCCAATGGCTACAATCCTTGGGTACGATAAATTTTAATTTTCAAGAACTTTTCTTGATTTTTTTTTTGGAAAGAAAGGAAGTTGAATTAATGGGTATCGCAGGGAAACTCAGAAAGATAATCAACTCTAACATAATGACAAAGCTCCTAAAGAAAGAACAACGGGGCATAATTGCACAATTATGTTCACCAGAGGTTCCCAGATCGAAATAATCTATTTCTCCAGATCTCCAAAATGTTTTGGACAATCATTCCAAGGTATTTGAGACTCCCAAAGGCCTCCTGCCTATTCTTGATCACGATCATGCTATTCATTTGATTCTAGGAAGTGTTCCCCCAAACATCAGGCCTTGCAAATATCCATATGCCCAAAAGAGTGAAATTGAACATATGATTTCAGAAGTGATAGAGGTTGGTATAATTCAACCTAGTCAAAGTTTTTTCTTTGCTTGAGTGGTATTGGTACACAAGAAGGATGGATCATGGCGCATGTGTCTGGATTATAGGGAGCTCAACAAGTTACTATTGAAGATAAATTTCCCATTCCTATAATTGATGAATTATTGAATGAATTACAAGGAGCAATTTACTTCAGCAAGTTGGATTTTCATTTAGGATATCATCAAATCAGAATGAAGAATGAAGGCATTCCAAAAATAGCATTTAGAACTCATGAGGGTCATTATGAATTTTTGGTCATGCCTTTTGGCCTGACCAATGCACCTTATACAATCCAAGGTTTGATGATCTCCATTTTCAAACCCTTCCTTAGAAAATTTGTTAGTATTTTTTGATGATAAACTAATCTACAACAAGTCTCGGAAGGATCATGTCCAACATGTTGACAAGGTGCTCAAACTATTGGAGGAGAAACAATTATATGCAAAAAGCTCAAAATGTTTTTTTGGAGTACAATAGGTGGAATATTTGGGTCATATTGTATCTCATGAAGGTGTTAAGGTATACCCTATCAAAATTAAAGCCATTAAGGATAGGAAAATTCCCACATCCATAAAGCATCTACGAGGATTTCTCGGGTTGACAGGGTATTATCACACATTTATTAAGAATTATGGGAGAAGAGAAACACCTCTAACAACATTACTAAAGAAAGATGCATTTTCTTAGACTCTAGAAGCAACAAAGACCTTTGAACATCTTAAAGAGGCAATGTGCAAAGTACCAGTCTTAGCTACGACAGACTTCACAAAAACCTTTTTTTTGGAATGTGATACCTCAAGAAACGGAATTGATGTTGTTTTAATGCAAGAAGAAAGACACATTTCTTTGGAAAGTCATCCAATTAAAGGAAAGTATTTACATAAAGCTATTTATGAGAAGGAAATGTTGGAAATAATACATGCACTTAAGAAATGGTGACCTTACCAAATGGGAAGACACTTGAAGGTAAAAACGGATCATGATAGTCTTAAATAATTTTTAGAACAAATATTATGTTCAAAAGAACAAAAAAATGGGTCACAAAGATGTTGGGTTATGACTTTGAAATAATCTACAAAAAATGGAAGTAAAATGTTGTTGCAGATGCACTGTCAAGAAAGGATGAGGATGTGGAAGCATTGCTTTTTGCCATTTCTATTATCTAGCTAGATTGGATAAATGAAGCAAGGGATGAATGGAAGAATGACGAAGAAGTGAGGGCACTCATTCAAAAGTTGCAGCAAGATCCTAGTACATCTGATACATTTAGCTGGAAAAATGATTCGTTATGGTAGAAAGATCGCTTATACCTCTGTAAGAATTCCAAACTCAAACAAAAGATTCTTCTAGAATTGCACACATCTCCATTAGGAGAGCACTTAGGATTTTTAAAAACTTACCACAGGGTTAAGAAAGAGTGTTTTCGGTATGGCCTTAAATCTGACATTCAAAAGTTTGTGGCAGAATGTTTGGTTTGCCAAAAAAATAAAGTTGAGACATGTAAGACCTTAGGTCTGTTACAACCTTTATCCATTCCAAGTCAATGTTGGGAGGATGTTTCAATGGATTTTATCACAAGTTTACCCAAGTCCGAAGGAAGGAGTGTCATCATGGTGGTAGTTGATAGAACTACAAAGTATGGACACTTTTGTGCATTATCTCATCTATTTAAAGGTAGTATAGTTGCTATTGCATTTATGGAAACAATTCAAAAGCTACATGGAAATCGTCAGATTATTGTAAGCGATAGAGATTCCATTTTCACTAGAAATTTTTGGACAAAATTATTTTCTTGTCTGGGTACTCAGTTAGCTCATAACTCATCTTATCATCCTCAATCTGATGGGCAAACTAAGATAGTGAACAAATGTTTGGAAGGATATCTTCTTTGCTTTGTATATGATAATAAAACATCAAGTGATTACCTTTGGTTGAATGGTGGTATAACACTTCCTTCCATACTGCAGCAAAAATGACCCCATTTATGGCACTTCATGGATATCATCCACCATCCATCACATCATCTTTAAAAGAAAATTCTAAGGTTCAAGCAGTGGAAGATCACATCGAGCATTTGCCAACAAAATAAAGTTGAGACATTTAAGACCTTAGGTCTGTTACAACCTTTATCCATTCCAAGTCAACGTTGGGAGGATGTTTCAATGGATTTTATCACAGGTTTACCCAAGTTCGAAGAAAAGAGTGTCATCATGGTGGTAGTTGATAGACCTACAAAGTATGGACACTTTTGTGTATTATCTCACCTATTTAAAGGTAGTATAGTTGCCACTGCATTTATGAAAACAATTCAAAAGCTACATGGAAACCGACAGATTATTGTAAGAGATAGAGATCTCATTTTCACTGGAAATTTTTGGAAAAAATTATTTTCTTGTCTGGGTACTCAGTTAGCTCATAGCTCATCTTATCATCCTCAATCTGATGGGCAAACTGAGATAGTGAACAAATGTTTGGAAGGATATCTTCGTTGCTTTGTATATGATAAACAAACACAATGGATCAAGTGGTTACCTCTGGTTGAATGGTGGTATAACACTTCCTTCCATACTGCAGCAAAAATGACCCCATTTATGGCACTTTATGGATATCATCCACCATCCATCACATCATCTTTAAAAGAAAATTCTAAGGTTCAAGCAGTGAAAGATCACATCGAGCATCAACAACAAGTTTTCAAACTCTTAAAGGATAACCTCACTTTGGCGCAGAATAGAATGAAACAACAGGCATATCAACATCACAGTGAAATAAGTTTTGATGTAGGTGACTGGGTATTTCTACGACTACAACCATACAAACAAATGTCCCTCAAGCAAGCTAAGAAGGATAATAAATTATCACCAAAGTATTATGGTATGTACAAGGTGTTACAAAATATTGGTACTATGGCATATAAATTGGAGCTTCCTGCATCTTCCCAAGTGGACCCAGTTTTCCATGTTTCATGCTTAAATAAGGCTATAGGTGAGAAGATCCCAATTCAAACAATATTTCCAAAACTTGATGAGGAAGGAAAAATCATATTGGAACCTGAAGTAGTCACAAAAACAAGAAATCGATAGCTACAAAATTGATCAATTTCAGAGTATCTCATCAAGTGGAAGAAACTACCTGCTAAAGATTCCACATGGGAGGAAGAGAAGTTTATATAGAAGCATCCAAAACTACTCAAGTGTTGAGGACAACACTTTTTGAAGGAGAGGAGCATGTTAGATCCCTATAGTACTAATACAACCCCTTATTGTTATTAGTGCAACCACCTTATTGTATTATTGTGCCCCTATAGTCCCCATGTTGTTATTATTGTGCCCCATAGAAGCCCACTATTGTTATTGTTGTGCCCCTACACTATTATTGTCATGTAGGCCCTAATTGTATTGGGACCCATTAGACTCCTATATATAGAAAGGAGGTCTTGTCATTTGTATCATCAGAGAATTGTTCATTTTTGTAATGTAAAGGAGGTTTCCCCCCTCGAAGAGGCTGATTTTGAAGTCGTTGATCTATCTTTTCTTCTATTTTGTGAGATGGTTGCATAACAATTTGTTAGCAACATAGATCAGACACCAGAAGAGAGGGAGGGTTCTTGCAACCTTTCTCGAAAATGGAGAGACCTTGGATGAGTGTTTCAATGGAATTCATTACTAAGTTATTACAGGGACGGGGGTATAATGGGATCATGGTCATTGTTGATCATTTTTCCAAGTATGCCATCTTCGTTCTGATGAAGATGCCATGAGGAGTCGAGAAGACAACTGAGTTATTCTTCCAGAATGTTGTGAAGTATTAGGGAGTATCGTTGAGTGTTGTGTCTGACCGAGATTCACTATTTACAGGAAGATTTTGGAGCACACTGTTCAATTTAGTTGGGCCAAAGTTGTTTCATAGTTCGAGTTACCATCCATAGACAAATAGGAAGATTGAATGCATTAACTCGTTGTTGGAGGACTACTTGATACATTATGTGAGGGTTGCTCAAAAGAAATATCCTGAGTTGTTGGATGTAGCACAGTTCAACTACAACTTGCAGAGTAGTTCAATGACATGGTATATTCCATTTGAGTTGGTTAATGGGCAGATGCGAGTCACACTAGACACCGTGTTATTGAGAGGATATGTGAGGAGTCTGCATGAGGTTCTTGACAACATGGGAGGAGTCCTTGGAGTTAACACGGGTGCACTTGATAGATGTAGTAGACATAGTGAAGAAATGGGAAAATAAGGATAGGAGGGGCACACACTTCGATGTTAGGGAGATGGTTTTTTTTAGGATAACCAAAGATAAATTTCAGCCATTGAAAGGGACTGCAAGATCTTTGACAAGAAAGTATGAAGGACCGTTCTGAGTGAAGCGAAGGATTGGGGAGGTTGCTTATGAGCTTGAGCTACCAAACCATATGCGTTCCAAACATCCCATGTTCCATGTGAGCCAACTCAAGAAGGTCAAACTTAATGCAGATCAACCTGAGAGAAACACCACCGAGATGTTGAGAATTTAATAGGGAAATGAATATGTTAATTCTATTTACCTTGATAACTACTTGTGCTACCTTTTTCCTTATTAGTTTTTTTCCTTATTATTATAATGTGAGATACACCAAAAAAATACCAAAACAATAAGAATAGTGACACAGTATATAGGCTGCAAGTCAGGGCAAAAACCCCTCCTGTTTTGGGGAAAACCCTTAAATATCTTCTCTTCTTATAGATCCTTCAATTAGCGAATACCAAGACCTAGTGACTCAGACAAATACCCTCCAAGATCAAGATAAACCACTAACTCAGCTCTTGCTTCAAGAACTTCGACCTCCTACAGTAGATCCAAAATCTTGTTTCCCCGACAACTGTTGCTGCCACACTAGAAAAATTTGATCTTCTTCTAGTAGCCTTCCTCTTGCCTTCGCTTGCCCTTCCTTGAGACTTAGGGCTAGAGATATTCCCTAAGTGACCTTCTCTTGACTTCTTTTCTCTCCTCCTTCCAATTTTGAACTAGACATGACCCTTGTGCCAAAACCCTAGCTTGGTCTTGCACATGAGAGAGAGAACTAACCCAAACACTTCGACTTCCTTTGACCTCTTCTTAACATAGAATGAGTTATGAGTGAGTGATTCTTTGGAGGATGGGTTACTCTCTTTATATATTCCTCTTTAAGGGGTAGAAGGGATCTTCACTTAGGCTGACTTGACAACTTCTAGGCCGACTTGATCTTGGAGGCCATTTTGACACTATAAAGACAAGCAATTTTGTTTACAAGCTGCAATGTGCCCATTGGGGTCTTCAATATATGACAATGATTCTTAGACCTAGGAAAAACCCTAGAAACACTCAATGGGTGCTTTACTTATAAAATAAAATAGCTTGAGCATGAAACCCATGCTCCAATAATAATAATTTCTTTTCATTTTATAATTTACAAGAATACATTTCATACTTATGAAGACTGAACCTAGTTACACATTTTTAAACACGAGATGACCAACCATGATCGTAGTCTAACCAAACCTAGTTTTGGACAATATATTGGATCTTAAAACTACTAGAGTCGAAAGCGCCATGAAGAGAGAGTACTCTGTGTGATGGAAGAATGCACCAGAGGAAAGTGGTTGGGAAACATATGATTCACTGTGGAGATGGAAGAATGAGATTGCATAGTTTGACTATGAGTTAGCACGATTGGTTGGATTGTCAAGAATGACAATGAATCGTAGGGGCGAGAATGTTAGGACCCCAAGTCGACATCACCGCCGCTAGGCGAGTTGAGCACCCAAACAAGCACCCATGACACTTTAGGGCTAGTTGGCAGTAGTGCGCACCCATGTTGCATGAGGGAGATGGGCGTGAGGCATGGGCGCTCCATAGTGGAGGGCGTCCACCCAACTGGTGTAGAGTGTGTACATTGTAGCAACCAAGCAAAGCGAGCAACAAGGAAAGCGGTAGAGAGGGTGTGGGCAGCGACATACAAAAGAAGAAGTGACCAACGACAGAGATATCGTGCAGGCTAAGGCCAGGGCAAGGCACGCCCACCTAGCAAGGGGCACCCACTCAACTCTTAGTAGGTCGACCCATGGAAAACATAACAAGTTAGCTCAAAACACCAAATGACATGTCGATTCAATTAATCAAGGGAGGTCGAACGACTAGATATTGGTGATGGGTAGTCGACCAAGAGACACCATTTGACCAAGGCAACTCACATATTTCAGAAGTGCAGTGCGAAGCTGAGAAGAGTGGGTCTAAGGCAGCGTAGGAAGAAGTGAGGCCTGTGGGCATGACATAGTGGCATGTGGCCCATGCGTCTGCCGAGGGTGGGCAAGGGCAAGATGAATTTCTATGTGGGTTATTTTATACTGCGACTATAAAGACTGTACATTGTTGGAGTGTTGCAACCCGTTTGTGCTAGCCTCCCACCATTGTAACATATTGCATAATATTGAAGTTTTATTGTTGAAATCTCTTGCATGAATTGGTCTCCTTTCCATTGTTATTGCACTTGTTTATGGTTATGGTTTCCGCACATAGCTTAATAATATAATGAAGAAGCTGTAATAAACTTAACTTGTGTAAGGCATAGCCTGAAATTAGTAATTGACAAACTTTGTGATGAACCTTATTGGTGTCGCACGAAGCCCTTGGCAGTGCAACCACCTTGGGGCTGTGACAGAGAGGGTGACAAGAGAGATATGGAGAGAGAGTGAGGAAGGGAGTAGAGGGGGAAGGAAGTGAGAGTTAGAGAAGAAAGAGAGAGGGAGAGATGGATCCAACCTAGATATGGTATGTGTGTATACTAGCTTAGATCCATCTAACACCGGATCTATCATGCGCCGAGAGGGATCAAGTCCCTTCACATATCAATCACTCACTCACCTCTATCACTCTATGTCTTTCTTCTTCCCTCGTATATATGCAGAGTTAATATTTATCATGATAGATTAATATATATATTATAGTATAGCAAATTGAATATTATATTAAATTTAATATTGTATTAATAGAAAGTAATTAAATTTAATAATATTAATATTGTATTGAATATTAATATTAATATCAATCTTTTAATATCAATATTAGTTTTAATGATGTTTTTTCATGGCATGATAACAAAATTTATAATAAAACTGCATCAAATTAATATTTTTAAATATTACAATTTCGATGTGGAAATATTTATGTTTTTAAAGATTTTAACATATCCATAGAATATGGTATTTTGTTGAATTGTCCTTTTTCCTTTGATTTAAAAAATGGTATTGACTTTAGTATATGATAAAAAATCTATTAAAAGCATGAGATAATTTATTATCCATTCAAATTATATAAATAATACATTATTATATTTTAATAATTAATCTTAGCCCATTAATAAGATTAAAAAGATATATATAATCTAAATATACATAGTTATATAGTCTATTTTTAAGATTCAATCTAATGTTTTTGAACGAAAATTATTTTTATTAACACTATATAGTTACACATGGGGGTCATACTGCGGTTGTAGAATATGTCATTAAAACTAGCTTAGATCTATCAAATGTTTAGAAATATCAAAAAAACTTTCAAGATGCACATATTTCTTCATATTTTGATCGTCTCAATATTTAATCAATCCAAAACTAAAATGAATATAAAGTTATTAATAATAATTAAAAATATTTATTATACTTTACAACAACATTAACAAAAATATAAAAATTATATATATATATATAAATAATATAACATCGGTATTAAATAGGCCACAGAGAAATTTGCCAAATAAAGAGAACAAATTCCACTATACCCACCAATCTCATCCCACACAAAGACTATATATATAATATTTTATGCATCATTTTATATTCAAACTTATTCTGCTGCATGTAGCACTGTACATGATAATGTCCGGTCATTTCGGAATTCAAATGCAAAATTTGACATTGAAAAGGTGGATCCACCTATTGTGGCGGAGGGACAGGACGAAGCCAAATGGTGCCCGGAGCAGCTACTGGCGTAGGAGGGCTCAGCGGTGGTCTCCTCTTACTTCGTTTCATAGGTCTATGCTCGTACGCATAATTCCTCGGCACATGCCCTAAATCTCTCATATTTCTGCCATGCAAATGACATGGATCCCCCTCGCTTATACTAATTCGGAGCCCCCTTCCTGCAGCCACAAGTTCTCGAAAGAATAGAAAATTAATAAAAGGGCTAAATAGCAGTCATTTTTTGGCAAGGTAATTCAGATAGAGATAGAGCTTACTGTCGCTGGAGTGGCCATGGGAGGCAATGGTTAGAGAAAGCAGCAGAAAGAGCAATAGGTACACGGAATGAAGCATTATGAATGATGGTTTAATAATTATGACACTGCGCTTCATCTTTTCCCCACTGGTAACAAGGAAACATGCTGCTGCTACTTCTATGTTTATATATTATTCGTGTGTTTATATATAGTATGAAGCTAAGGTATTTCTTCAACAAAAATCGATGGAACGAAATATGCACATTTAAATCCGCGGGTGTGAATTATAGGGAGGACAAATCTGGGTGATGGACTTGATTAGATGCCTTTTAGTTACCGCCCGGCCGCTGCTTAACGGATGGATGGAACGCACCGAATGCATGTAAGCAAGCACAGGATACATGCTATGCTGAGCTGAGCTGAACTTAACTACAATATTCCGAAATCGAAATGGAATGGAATGAATGGATAGAGGTGAGGTAAGGAGTAAGGTTAGAGTGAACAAGGTTGAGTGGGTTTAATGGTAGAGAACATGTTTTTTTTAGAGGTCAGGGTCAAAATCAAAGGGGATAGAGTATGTATGTTTTTGTAAATTTATTTGTCAAATAGTTGCACTTAAGTGGGTCCCTTGTCCCACAAACAAGGGAGTATCATACACTAATTTGGTGTTGCACGGAACTTGCAGCTAAGAATGACTAAAAATTAAAGAATGGGAGGGAGTAACAAACTCTTTAATACACTACAAGCATTGATAAGCATTAAGACTAAGCATATGCTAAGCATATTCCCTTGAGAATCAATCTAGACCATCAATTAAAAATAAAAAAAAGTCAACGGATCTTCATCCACTTTAAGTTGAAATAAAAAAGCTTCTACAAATATCAATTTATAATAAACATCAAGATACTTCATTTACTAAGATTAAAAAAAAACTATAAGAATTAACTAAATTATAACTTTATTTAAAATAATAATAGTTATTACTAATAATAAAAATAATTAATATATAAGTTAAACATATATACATTTAAAATAAAACATAATTATTGATAATGATTAATGTCAATTAAGATCAATATGGTCTATCATATCTAAAGAAAGTAAAATTAATTGAGATTTTTAATATTTTATTTTTATGATAAAAAACAGGGAGAAGAGCCTTACCAAGTCGGTAGTATGGCAAAGATTTTGAAAATTAGAATTTTCATCCTCGACCCTCTTAATTTCACAGAAGTGATAGACTCTTTTGCCCAATGTAATGCCAGTTTCACTTTGAAGCTCAAGCCAATTAGTTTTTATCTTTGCAATGTTCTTTCTTCTTAACACTGGTTAAGAAAGAAACACAATTCTAGTTATCTACAACTCTGTATGATGTGAAGAAATTGGATCCCTCATTTTTATTTAAAATGGATCTATACTGGTAATGTAGCTCATAAATTTATTGAGCTGAGAGACTCATTCTACAACCCAATATGATGTGTAAAGATGTGCATCTATCATCAAAGTTGAAATTTATTGAGTTGAGAGACTCATTCTACAACCCAATATGATGTGTAAGGATGTGCCTCTATCATCAAAGTTGAAATTTTTCTCATGTCGGCCAAAATAAAATTTTTAAAAATCTAAAAATTGAAAAAATAAATAATTATACAAAACATTTAAATAATGTGGGCTCATAAAAAAATTTGCATGTGAAGAAATTGGATCCCTCTCGGCTCATGTTAGATCTGTATTTAAGATGGATCTATGCTGGTTTACCCAACACTGGGCATCTTTATTTCACTTATGCCGAATCTTCACTCATCATGGACATTCTTAATCTAGAAATAGGATTTGCTACAATACCATGACTTATCAATACCACATGCCTAAAAAACCTTATCTCATTTCATATGATACTTGTTCATATGACAATTTTTTTAATTATTGAATTGGATTAAAAGGGAAAAAAAGACATAATTACTTTTCAAATAAATGTCATCCTTCAATTTGTGTATATTATAGGAAGAATGTTCAATATAGGTTTAATCTCTACTCATCATGTAATAACGATTAATAACTAAATCAACATTCTTGTTAATGGTTTTTAACTCCTGGTTTGCCATCTCATCTACTTAGGTTCAAGTTTTTCGAGGCATGTTCTAGCGTCTATTGATTAGGCTCAAGGAGTAGGTGGTCCCAAGAAATTTTCACTTTGCTAATAGTCAATATAAGAGATTTCGACTCTTAGTTGTTAAACCTTTCCTATAAAAATAAATAAATACATAAATAATTCTTAAAATCTTCTTAATTAAAATTCACACTATTAAAATAATGAAATAATAATAATATAATTTTAAAAAATTAATTAATATTAATAATATAATAATTAAAAAAATAATTAATATTAAATATAACCAAAAAAAATATATTATTAATATAAATTAATATTAAAAATACAATAGGGGAGTATTTTACTAAACCGCTGTAATGGATAAAATACATTAATATCAATTCTTAAGAGTAGAATAATTTGTTTTGCAATTAATATTAATGATGTGACTGGTGTTAAAAGCGATTAATGCCGATGCACGAGGAGTGTGATATGAGAAACAAAAAAATTGAAAAGAAAGTGATATGGTGAAAACACATTTCAAAATGAATATGAAAAGGATGAGTGATATGAAAAAGAGTAATAGAAAAAAGGAAAAGGTTTAGTATTAAAAGTAATTAATATGGCAGAAAGCAAATAATAATAGGTTTAATATAAATACTTAATAGATTAGACCTCGGGTGGGTGGGTGGTGCCAACGTTACTACAAGAAGTCAAATATATTTTTTTGAAAATATTTGTTTTTGAAATTGAAACTAATTGAATGAGAAAACAAATAATGCTCTTGATCATTTGAATCATCAATTTACCATTAAAGAAAAAGATTATAAGTTACAAATATCAAATATTGAGGTTAATTTAAAATATTGAGGTTAATTTAAAAGATTATAAGTTACAAATATAAAAAATTGAGATTAATTTACTTAAAAGGGAGCTTTAATTTATATAAAGCTAGTTTTGATGGAGGATAACACTATAAACTTACTCACAATTATTGAGGTTAATTTACTCATAGGAAGCTTTGATTTATATAAAGCTAGTTTTGATGGAGGAGAACATTATAAACCTACTCACAATTACAATGTAGGGTTCCCTTTGGAGGAGGGGATATCAAAGATTTTATACTATTGATTACATTAAGAAATTTATGACAATGTAAGTATAAGAAATTTAAATAGAAATAAAAAATGATGTAAGAAATTTTAAATAAGATTTAATTAAGAAAGATTAACTAAAAAATTTAATTAAAATCGAAGAAAAAAATTTAAATTTATAAGAATTTGTAAGAAATGAAATATGTGTTGCAATGATATTATAAGATGTCTACAAATGTAAGAGTGAGAATTTAGTAATTTCTTGAGTCTTAACATGTTGAGGGTAGAAGGCAACTAAATGATTTTGTTTTCGATGATTTTGTTCTTGCTAATACTTTAATCCTAGTTTAGATGAAAACACATATGTAAATTAATCATATATAAGTAGGAATGATTCATTGTTTAGGTAATTGATATGGTATATGGTTTCCTTTCACTTTTGTTAATAATACTCAATAATTGTGGTTAAATATTTCTAATTTAGATCTAAGTTCAGAGGCGATAGCTCACACACTTAATTGTATTTTAAAATGGGTTTGAGACATTAGCAGACATATCATATTGTGTAAGGTCAACTACTTGAATTTAATAGAGTTGCATGCTTCTAGAGGCTTTGAGGTACAAAGATATCGACATTTCCATCTTAGTGGTGACTAGCCTAGGATTTGTATAATTTGCATCTAAAATACTTTTTAATGGAATTTAAGAAAATTGCCACTAGCTTTTTAGCTCACAAATAGGAGTTGAAACTGAGTTTTCGATAAAATGAAAGATAAATGGTTTTACATATTCACAACATATTAGAAAAATATGTTTAATGTTTTTGTCTATAAATTAAAAGCCTCTATTAATTAGAAGGAGTTACATAGTGTTTAGCTCCTTGTGTGCCTTTGGTTTCCCATTGGGGAAACTAGACTAGAGGCAAAATATGCTATATTTTAGCCACGAAGGATATGGATAGCATGAATACCTGAAGTTTTCAAAAAGATTATAGAACTAGGCCTTATTAACCACAAAAACTATCTTGATAATCATAGAAAGATAAATTGTCATAATAGGCTTATATACACTAAAACAATAGACATATGAAAGAAACACGAACATTTCAATAGTTAGGAAAAGGTGAAAAAATCCACCTCTATAGGCTCCAGGTCACCTAGACTTTTTGGAGGTGTCAATCCCTTCCCATAGATGATGGCCACCTCAAACCTCATCAAACGCTTATCCATAGTTTTAAATTACAAGTGGAGATCATCCGTCATTATAAAAGTTTCATTGTTGAAATCCTTTTACTCAAGAAGAACTCTTCCCTTTAGTGCCTTTAATTGCCAATAGAGATCCACAATATACATGTACTAATTTAGACACCCCCTCGTATGGCCTGTATCAGGTACCCCCTTAGCCACCATCACAATAAATCTAAGTTGGGGTGACAATCACACTCCATGATTTCCTCTTGTGCTTCACATAGTTCCCATTGAAATGTGATTAGAGTTTGTGTGTGAATGAGTCAAGCTGTGGACTAGGTTACATAGATTTTCTAGAGGAGCTAATCCATTCCCATAGGTGAGGGCCACCTCAAACCTTTCCAAATGCCTATCCATAAAATTAAATTTTGACTGGATCTCATCCATCATCCTTAACATCATTTTAGTAAAAAAGAACTTTTTCCAACAATGTGTTTAATGGATAGTAAAGATCCACATTATACATGTACAAATTTACAGAACCCCTCATATAGCTTATATCAGGACCCCACTCAACCATTGTCATAATAACTTTTGAATCAGAGTGATATTCTTGCTCCGTGATGATCTTCTCATAAACTCGACATAGTTCCTGTTGAAATACAATTGGAATTTGTGTGTAAATGAGATGGGATGAGGACTATAATTGGTCCCTTGGATGTAAAGCCCTAGAAACGATCTACCCTCTAGCTTCTTAATGATATCTATCTTGTTGACAAGTGAATATTGTGATCTAGATACATGATGTCGAGGGGAGTGCTAACCTAAATAAAAATAGTAGGGTATCCCAAACCATAAGACTCCTACCACACCTACCACAACACCTTCTACATAAAAACACCTACCACAACACCCTCTAACTCAATTTACCAAATTAGAGGAAAATAATTCAAGATCCAAGGATGAAACCAATGGACAACAAAAGAACTAGTTTTGGGATTAAATTGCAAACAAAATAAGAAACCTAGATCAAAAGACCTTAGAAAGCTCCATTATCTATAGCTAGCCAACGAACAAAAGTGCAGTAAGGCACTAGGTGTAATAGAATTTTCCCTTACTCCCTCTAACTCATACCTCCAACTTAGAGGAATATGCTTTAAGAGTAGAGGTGGCCAAAAGGACGCAGGCTAGGAAGGCCTAGTCCTTCACCCAACAAACTTCCTTACAAAGTATGACTCCACCAAAAAATCCACTTGTAGTTGAAAATACATACTTCCAAAATAGATGCATATACGTTACAAGATCGTAAGTTGACGAGTGCCCAACTTGACATCTTTTTAACACCAACCTAAGACCTTTTTGAACATTTTTTTCCCATTTCATCTCATCCTAACAATTTTTTTTCCCATGAAGATGCATTTTGGCCATGATATAATTATCCACTTAATATGCCATTATAATGTTCATTCTTATATGTTTAAGGAGATAATTACTTTTCTGTGCTAACTAGTGTTATTCAAGAGGCAACACTGCACTGGTAGCTTTAGATAGGAGTAGGACATGTGCAACACAACTCACCATAGATAGCTGCTGTAACTCACTGCTGGGATATAGGTACTACAACTCCATATTATTTACGGTGCAAATCCTTGTTGCTTAATATTGCAACTCATTATTCTAGCATAATGCCACAAATCTGAAGTGTTGCCACTCATGCTGCAATTATCAAGTGTTTCCACTTGTGCCTGAACTGCTGCCACTCATGTTGCGATTCCTTGCTACAGAAATTTAGACAACACCGTTGCTACAACTCAACTCAACATTGTTGTTTCCGCTCACTTAAGAAATCACTACTGCAACTCTAAATCAGTTAAACATTTGGGAAAGGTGTCACAACTTTAGAAAATGGTGCAGTGCATCATCTCAATCACCACCATATCACCTAGATAAAAAAAACAAAACAATCTCCCAATGAAGAAAGGGATAAGGACAATTAATTTCTTAATGAGGAAAGCATGACCCAACTAACACTTGTTACATCACTGAATGAGTCAAAATTTTCTTGATTGTTCTTGAATGAGTTATGTAATATTAACAATTTATCCATAGGCATATATCAACCAAATTAATAAATATTGGACCTATGGTAGGATGCATAAACCCTAATATTATAGACTTTTAAAAATAGAGTGTGTAAGTCCTTGGTAAAAATGGTTTTGTGAGAATTCCGAGAGAGCTCTCGTCTGTGTGTGAGGAACTAGCTAGTGGGAGCCTGGAGCAGCCTCCGAGGTTGGTAGGAGGAAGCTCGGGGAGTGCATGAGGAGCCACAATCAACCACAAGACTACACGCAGCTCCAGAGCCATGGCCCCAGGAGGGGGCTGCGAAATGGATCCACCCTTTCCACGTGAGCTAGATGCATTTTGGGATCTGGTTGCGACATGCAATAAATGGCTAGCAACCGAAAACCTGTAGAAGTTTGTAAAAAAAATGGAATCCATCCCCACAGTTGCTCTGAAGAACAGAATTAAACCTAGTAGAACGAGGGCTTATTGGACAGTTCACAGGCTTATGGCCCTCGCCTAAAGCTGTAAATGCTTGGGTACAAAGGAACTGGCAATCCCTAGTCAAGGGAGGAATAAAAAGGAATTTCGTCAGCAAAGGCTTCTTTGTATTCGTATTTGAAGCAACAGAAGACAGGAACCTCATATTTAGAAACGACCCATATTTCATGGGGCCTCAGGGTCTGTATCTAAATCAATGGACACCAGACTTCAATTTGACTCAGGATGTGCGCTCAATTGTTCCGGTCTGGGTACGATTGCCGCATCTACCTCTACACTGCTGGAACCCTAAATCCATAGAAATCATAGGCAACAAACTTGGTAAATACATCGATCGAGCAGAAAGAAGATATCAATACTCATGTGCGAGAATTTGCGTAGAAGTAGACCTGGAGGAAGGTCTCCTTGAAGCTATTAAACTCATTGTGGCTGACTGGACACACATACAAGTGCAAGAATATGAGAAACTCCCATTTAAATGTTGGCACTACCATGGCTATGGGCATTCTGCCAAGCACTGTAAAAAGAAATCAGAGGATGGAGCTTAGAAGGAGAAAGGAGATCAATGGACTCAGGTTCAGAAATTAGGAACAACGAAGCAGAGCAACATGAACAAAGGGAAAGACCTATCTACTGGGAGTGGTGCTCCTCCAGAAGCCAAAGCAAAAGGAAGCTCAGTCCCACCAAGAGTAGACATACCCACAAATCCCTTTGAAATACTCAGCACACCAGAAAAACTCCAAGATCTAGCAGATAAAGAGGTTGAACAATAGGCTAACAACATGGAAGAAAACAAAAGGCAAGAGGAAACAATCTCTCTCAAAATCGAAACCCAAAAAGAGGCCTCTAGCTCTCCAACCTATGCAAATGTGACAAGGAAGAAGACCCTAGAGATATCGAGATCCTCGGAAGATGAAACAACTGAGGGGCCCTCAAAAAGAGTGGGGAGGAAATCTCACAGAGAGGCTAGAGAAGAAGAAGCAGAGAGACAAAAAATGCAAGGCAACCAGGCCACTATAGAGATGTCTATCGACAAAAATACTAGAACCAGGCCTCCCAAGGGAGGTGCTGCCCCAACCCTTGCCAGTAAATAATGCGATTAGTCTCTTGGAATTGTAGAGGACTGGGGAATCCATCAAAAGCTGAAGCAGTCAAGAGCCTATTGAAATTAGAACTCCCCGAGATCCTCATGCTCCAAGAGACTAAAATAGAAGGCGAAGCCCTTCTGGAACTCAACAAAGTAAAATGGAAAAAGCTGGAAAAGCAGTAAGTGTTAGAGGTACATGTGGTGGGATAGCCACTCTTTGGGAGGCTAACAAGTTTCAACTTGAGAGATCCTTTTAGACACAAAACAGGATTTACATCAAACTTCGACACCTCTCAAGTATGATAAACTTTTCTTTCTTTAATCTCTATGTACCTGTACTCTATGCAAAAAAGGAAAAATGCTGACAAGCTCTGACTAATTTTCTGGAAGCATACTCCCTCAAGAATATAATTATTGTGGGAGACTTCAATCTAATCCTCGACCCAAATGAAAAAAGAGGAGGAACCAATAGTAGGGACTGCTTTCTTCCCTTAGTGGAAAACCTAATTCAACAATGGGATTTATTGGACTTCAAGCCAAAAAAGGGCTTTATACATGGACAAATAACACAATAGGGGAGGAGCACATATAAGCCAGGCTAGATAGATTCTTTCTTCAGAGTTCCTTCCTCTCGGAGAAGATGATCATTTCCACAAAAATTCTGCCAAAGTGGAATTTAGACCATAAACCCATCCTCCTTCTAATGGAAGAAGAAGAAAACCTAGGGCCAATCCCCTTCCAGTTTAGCCCACTATGGGCAAACAGAGAAGGGTTTATGGATACAATGAATAAGGCATGGTCCATCCATTTTCTTGGATCGCCCAGCTATGTTTGGGAGCAAAAGAAAAAGCCAACAAAAAAGCTTTGGAACAATGGATAAAAAAGCCCACAGATTCTCCCACTACCCAATGAAAACAAAGCATAAAGCAACTGCTAGATTTGCAAATGGGCCTGGAGATGCAAGACATTACCAGCGTAGAAATTCATAGTGAGCAAGAACACCAAATCAGCACCCTCCGGACATTCAGAGAGGAGGAAGAATACTTGAGGCTCAAGTCACGCAATCTCTGGATTGCGTCTGGAGACAAAAATACGACCTTGTTCCATAGGCAAATTCAAACCCGTCTTTCTAGAAACCACATTGTTAAAATCACCTCACCAGATGTGGTTGTTCTCAAAGGCACAACTCTGATAAAAGAGGCGACAGCCTCTCATTTTCAGTGGCTATTCAAAGAAGAAGGCGTGAAGGATGAAGAGGAAGCTCATGACTTCCTCAAGCACGTTCCAAGGATGGTTAACGAGGAGGACAACACAACTCTCTTGAAGCCATTCACTGAAGACAAAATTAGCAATGTCATATGGAAGATGGAACCAGAAAAAACCCAAGGACCTGATGGATTCTCCATACACTTCTATAGAATCTGCTAGGACATCATCAACGTTGATTTGTACCGAATGATCAAAGGCTTCCTCCTAAAAGCCAAAGTGGGAGGAATCACAAACTCCACCTTCTTAGCTCTAATTCCCAAAGAAGCCAACCTGGAGGCATTCGACAGATTCAGGCCAATCTCGCTATGTAATGCATCCTACAAAATTCTCACCAAGTTACTTGCAAATAGAATAAAGCCTTTGCTGGAAAAACTCATCTCACCCAACCAAGGAGGGTTTGTCAAAGGCAGGCATATCCTGGACAATGTGATACTGGTGCAGGAAATCATCCATTCCAGCCATCAATGCAAAGAGCAAGGTATGCTCATCAAACTGGACATGGCGAACACCTTCGATCGAGTAAGGCACTCTTTCCTCCTCCAAGTTCTTTTTGCATTTGGTTTTAGTTCTGAATTTGTAAAATTGATTAAAGCATGCATTGGAGAACCTTGGATAGCCCCTCTAGTAAATGGCAGGTCAACAAAATACTTCAAAGCTTCGAGGGGAATCAGGCAAGGCTGCCCTCTGTCCCCCTTCCTGTATATTCTGATGGCAGACTCTCTAAGCCGAAAGCTCACAGCTGAGAAGCTCAATGGGACACTTCCTAGCATCAGGGCGATAACCAAAACAACCCCAATTAATCCTGCCTTATTCGTTGATGACTCTATCCTTATGGGAGGATCCTCCATTAGCCTTCAATGGAGTAATTTAAAGCTTCTGCAGAGTCTTCGGAGCTATGGTCAACAAGAGGAAAAGTGCAGTGTACGGCTGGGCGATAGACCAACAAACTATACTCAGGATTACACAAGCCCTGGGATTCACTGGCTATGTCTCTTGGGAAAACTTCAAGTATCTTGGCATGCCTTTAACCTTGGGTACGAGTAAGGCTCCTCATTGGATGGAAATTATCAGCAAAATCAAGGCAAAAATGACTGCTTAGGGCGGATAGTGGCTTACCACAGCTGGGAAGCTCACTCCGATCAAGTCAGTTCTCTCATCCCTTCCTATCTACCAAACTTCATTCCTTTTAGCTCCAAAAATGATCACCAAACAACTAGAAAAGTTGTTTCGAAATTTTATATGGCAAGGAGGAAAGGGGAACCAAAAAAAATCTGTATAGTAAGCTCAAACATAAGGCCAATATCTGAAGGTGGAATATAGGTAAGAGACCCTGGGTTCATCAATTTGGTAATGGGAAGTAAGATCCTCTCGAAAATATTCTCAAACCAAAGACACCTTGTAAGTCAAGTTCTAATTAAAAAATATATGCACAGACTCTCAATAAAGAATATGGAAGAAGGAGCTTCCCACAAAGGAACCACGTTATGGAAGTTGTGTAGCCAAGGATGGAAGTTCTTTAAAGATCAGCTCTACAGAATACCAGGAAACGGGAAAAGAATTAGACTGTGGGAAGACAAGATCATGGGCCTCCAACCCCTAAATCTTGCACCGGAAATAGCAGACTTGCGTAACTGGCTCATCCAAAAAGGTATCCACAAACTTGCTGACATATGCACTTGGGATTCAGCTGGGAACTGGAGTAATTGGGCCCTCCACCGCCCCCCTGACTGGATTCTCCCTCAACTTCTTTAATTACTAGCTAAACTCTATGGTCTGGTTCCTGTGCATCTCCATTCAAGGGACAAGTGGGGTTGGGGGAAGATCAAAGCTTACTCAGCATGGCTAGGCTTTACCGCTCTACAAGAACAACAACATCAGATCCACACTACAAAGCTTTGGAAGCATGTTTGGGATCCATTTAGACTCCCAAAAATCAACTTCTTCTGATGGATTCTCATGCACAAGAGGACCCTCACTGGAGATAACTTAGACAAAAGAGGAATCATTGGTCCCCACAGATGCCCTCTCTGTTGCAATGCTCAGGAAACGATCGAACACATGTTCATAGACTGCCCCTTTTCTCAAGAAGTTTGGTGGCAAGCAATGATGGGGCTCAATGCCAAAATCCCTTAGCAGAAATCAGTTGTTAGTCTCTTCGCAACATGGAAAGAACGATATCCTTACACTCTGAAAATCAAATCAACATGGACTAAAATCTGGAATGAAATCCCAAAATATATCTGCTGGGGAATCTGGTTGGCAAGGAATGAAGCCATCTTCAACAACAGACTTCAATCCACCAACTCAGTGATTGCCAAGGCCAAAGCTCTGCTGCTGGAAACTTTTGAAAATAGACCTCATAAGCCTGACAATTCCCTACTCCCTGAAGAGCTTAGCTGGCTAGGTGAATCCCTGAGATGGGTCAGCATCAAAAAGAATATCTCCCTACTTAGCGACAATCCAGAGTGGCGGTTTCAGATCTTTGAGGCGGACTTTAAAAAGTGGTGGAAAAATCAGGGCAAAGTCACGATATTCTTCGACAAACCCTCCAAAGGAAACCCGGGGATATTAGGGGCAGGAGGAACAATTTACTCCACAGATGGGCACAAAAAGGACAGCTTCAGTTGGGGCCTAGGATAGAGCACTAACAACCAGGCTGAGATTCTCACACTGCTCAAAGCATGTCATCTGGCTCGGAGGAACAGAGGGGAAAACTTTCAAATCTTCGGGGACTCCGAAATCTTGATTAAAATCCTAAACATGGGTGACCAACTCAATAGCTCTGCTCTAAACAAGACTCTTGAAAAAATAAGAAAGATGACTCAAAATTTCACTTCCTACTCATTCTACCATGTCCTGCAAACTCTAAATAAGGAAGATAATATAATGGCTAACAAAGGATGTCTTTTAGCTCAAGGTATGCTGGTAAAGATCGATGAAGAAGCTGAAAGGCACCCAATTCAGAAAAGGAGAACTGAACAAGGACATGCTAAACAAGGTAGTGGGCATGAATCCCTATGCATAAGTCCCGTCTCCATGAAATTGCGAATCTCAGAGATCATGGAATCCACCAAATCCGCATTTGAATGTAGAAGAAATACGTAGAACCAAGGCTCTGGCATAGGCTGACAACCACTAATGAGAAAGAGTGGGAAAGTGGCATGATGGTTTAACATCGCACAGAGTCGACAGGTAAATGGTTAAGCATTTTCTCCAGGTTTCAAGAGCAGTTGTGGACGGGTGGCTCCTCCGCATCCTCGACTCCCAGTCGACAAGCGATCGGTGCAGGTATGCTTTTTTCATTTGTTCTACCCTCATCCTCTCAGGCCTGGTTATCTGTCTCTACTTGAACATTAACATGGTTGTTTCTAAATTGAGGAATTTGGAAAGTTTTGAGGATCCCTGGGTCATTTTTGAAGCAAGCATTGTCAATTGTGAACCCAGTCTCGTGTTCCCTGACAGTCTTTCTGTGCTCTATGGAATTCTTCTCTCCCTGATGGCTCTGCATTTTGTAATTATTGTTGAGATTTTATCTAATGTTCTAGGTTTATGGGCTTTTGAACAAATCATCTCCTTAATGATACATTAGCTGCTCTGAGCGGCTTGGGTTAATTGGGAAAAGAATAACCTTGTTCAGCGGATAACCTTGTCTGCAAAGGGTTTTTGGGTTCTGAAGGAAAACAATTACGACCCATTGGGTCGCGGTCAGGTCAATGCCGTAGAGGATTCTGTATTTTTTTACTCTATTTCTTATTATTATTCGGTATCATGTTTTCTTATAGTTTCAAGTATATATCACCTCTGACCTGGTAAAGCTCCTGCACCTCCCTGTCTCTTTATGGGCCAAGTCTTAGCTCGGTTGGGTTTTCAGTTGGTGGATATTGGAATTTTCAGGTTCTAGTTCAGTGCATCCTTGCATGGTGACGCCTTATGGCCCGACTTGCCTCACACAAAAGGACTTCAGGCTAGGGAGGTCAGGCTCAAGGATGCAACAAAGATCATGGGCATGGTGAAGGGCAGTCTCAACATCCTCCAGCTAGGGGTATAGGACGTTGTGGAATTGTAGGGAAGACGTGGGAAACTGTTCAGGCTTACCACTGTAACATGACCCCTTCTGCCTGTCAGTTGATATCGGGTTGGGAATTAGAGCTAAATCAGCTAGCTGAAAACAATGATTTGGAATTGGAAGAATGACAATCCTTAATACAAGATCCTAGTCAGTCTCGTGGAAGATACACCCAATTCCAACAGATGATTTATCTCTCCTAGTTAATGAAGAACATTGTGACAATTGTATCCAGTTTTGTTGGGCCATCCAGACCAAATTTTGATCTAGCATCAAATCAAACTCTAAAATGTTCACCTCAGGCGGATTGAGAAACACATCCCTTGCGTTCCATAGACAGAGCTGTCGGGTTCCAATGCCAAAGATTCAATGCCTATTGACTCTTCGGATGAGTAATTAGCGGATTAGCATGGTCATGTTTTATATAATTTTTGAGTAGTGCATAGGATGACTTTGCAATTATTCAATTTATGTTTTATATATGTAGCTTTTAGGAGTATTAAAGATATTCAGTCGTATATTGCATTGCTAGACAATATGAAAACCTTTAAATTGGATGGCTTATCATGCAATTAGATGGCCAACAAATCCGATTTCCCAGTGGGCGGGTTGAGGCCATCTAACACTTATTGGATGTGTATATATACCTTGTCTTCTTTTGAAATAGAATAAAAAAGATTTACCAATCTTACGAAAAAAAATTAATAACCAAACTTATATTTTATTTTAACTCGAATATATAATTTAATATATTATTTGCGGAACTTAGATACAAGCTTTAATATGTATTTCAACCTCATTAAGTGTCTTATTGGGTTTTAGGTTTAAAGTCCCTTCATGTTTAAGTTGGATCATTGTATCACTTAAGTAAGAGTTTTATATATATATATATATATAAAAGATTCTTTCCTATGTAGTTTATTCACGATCTCTTAACTCCATAGCCTAATTCACTTGGGATTAGGTATTTTTAAAATGATAATAAAATATTTTGACTTTGTAAAATGATTTTTATAAAAATAGGATTATAATTTTTCGTAAAATTGATAGTTTAATATGTATGAATCTATTTAAATACATAGATATGATCTATTGTGGATATTTGAAATGCATATAATCCAGAAAGCTAGATAGAAACATTTTAATTGCATTGAGCAGGATATGCCTAATAACATGTTAGGAAAATTAATTTAAAGGTCCCAAATCTTTAATTTACTTTGTAGCATTGGTTATCAACAAAAGGATCGCAAGTTTCTATGGTAAACCATTGGAAATCATGAGAAAGTAAGATCTTGAAGCAACTCATGAGAAGGCCAAATCTATTTCTCGGAGAGATTACAGGTAATCTTTCTTTACCTTTTCACCCCTGTAGATGTACATTATCGTCTAGACATGTTAACTTTTTCACCCATGGCCCTCTGCCCATTGTTTTGGAAGAATAAACGATGTAGCAATATCCATAAGCACATTGTTAAAAGGGTATGAGATGCAGCAATATCTATGATACCCATTGTTTTGGAAGAATAAACGATGTAGCAATATCCATAAGCACATTGTTAAAAGGGTATGAGATGCAGCAATATAGTAAATAGTAAACCAAATTGTTATTGCAGATTATGTGCTAACGTTTACAATTTCAATTTTTAAATTGGGTTTGTTGGTGATCAATGATGTTACTCACTTTTCAAATTGATACTGGATGAAAGTTGCAGAGTTAGTTTAGTTGGTTAAGTATTGCAGAGTTAGTTTAGTTGGTTAAGTATCTTGTTTATTGAGAAGTTATTGGGTTAATTCTCTTTGATGTTTTCTGGGTTAGACTTTGTTATTTTAACTAGCAGATAGATCCCTCTTAGTTAATTTATCTAAATTTTCCCATAAACTAGTATGCTTTAATTTTAAAGATAATTATAAATTTAAGAATTCTGTATAAGGGCTTTACCAAACGCCGAAATCTGTGTCGTTCTTTCTACAAACCTGGATTTCTGATAACATTTTGGAGCAGAGTCTCACATATTACAAACCAGCAGCTTGATATCGTTATTAGACCATGAAAGGTTTAACGGTATATGCTACCTTACAAAGAGAAGTTGACTTTGCTCACTAATTAGACAATTACTGCCAAAGATCCCTTGGACTATGTAGTTTCAGTGGTTTTTCATTCTAAAATTGAATTTATTAGTTTCAGTTGCTTTTCATTTGAAACTTGCATTTATTGGTAGGTTCAAAAACTTATCAGTTAAAATTTCATTTGCTTTTCATTAAAAAATTGCATTTATGGATCGATGCAAAAGTTCATGCCCTCGGCTCAGAGTATTAGCCAGCTAACTTATCCATAATTAAATTTAGTATCCGTCACTTCTCCACGTCGGATAGAAAATTTGATAATGGAAAAACGAATTAGAATTAATGGCTTAAAAACAGCGAAAATTTTCAAAGTGTATTTGTTAAATTTATAAATTTATTAGGCCCGTAGTTGTAGTGTAAAAAGATATAAATAATATGAAAACAAGTTCTATCGCTAATTTTAACTTTGAAGTTTTGGTATTTGGAATTGATTTGCAAGTACTCTCACTCTATTCATAAGTTTATTAATAAATTAATTCATAAACCATTTATTCCATACTTCATTTGAGTTTAGTCATCTTGAAAATATAAATTGGTTTATCAACCATTTATTCCACAATCCATTTGGGTTTGGTCATTTTGTTTTTCAGAAAAAAATTAAAATTTGATAAATGGAAGTGAGTTTGATGGCCATGTTTGGAAATTTTGTGAGTGAGGTCACCTACTAGTCATATTTGAAAATGTTAATTAAATATTTTCAAATATGCAATCTACTAAAATTCAACAAATAAATTTTGTTAGATCTGAGACTTTTGTGATCCATATTGTAAATAAAAGTCTTTCTGATTAATCACATCATTAGGATTGCATCAACGAACCAACTAATGTGGTTCATCTTCAAGACAAGGTGAAAAAAACCATAGCAACCATGCATCATAGCCCAGGGTCAGCCATTGAAAACTAGCCATTGGAGATTAGGTAAATCAAAATTCAAAAAATGGAATTATTTGATATTCTAATTTTAGTTATAAATTATTTAATATTTTAGTTCTTGTAAATTAGTAATAATAGTAATAAGTTGTTAAGATAAAATAAGTTCTTAATAAAAAGAGGATGGGAGATTATATAATAATAAGATAAAAATAGTTGAATAGAAATGGTCATAGATGAATGACTTACTTAAGGCAGTTAAATCCCAAAAAATGATATCTAATAAAAATAGTTTTTATATATTAATTAATAATCATGTTACAAGGTTAAGAGAAAGATTCAAATATGCTAAAGGGATGTGAATTATTTATTATAAATTTCAGTTATAAATAAGTAAATATTTATTATTTATTATTATAAATTTAGTTATAAATTTGTATTGTTAAGAATACTCCACATTAATAAGATGATTAAGAATAACCTATAAATATTACTAGCGATACTTATTAGGGGATTATAAGAATATTAAATACTAGTGAGGTATAGATCTAAATTATTATATACTATAAAGAATAAGGTAAAGAGGATTTATGATAATGAAGTAAAGAAGAGTTAAGAAAGATTCAAATTATCATATGTTGAGAGCTTAATCGTTAAAATGGGGTTAGAATATGCTTAAAGATAAGGAATAATATATGTTATCAATAAATACAGAAAGGGAGAGGATGGAATTTATTTAAAATAGAGTCCTTAGGAGCTTGAGAATTATAAGATAAAATATATCAAGAAAAAAGGAGAGCGGGGGGGTAGAGGGAAATACACGAAGGACAGAGTGGGGGAGGGGATAAAAAGAACACAGAGGACAGAGACAAGATGATTATAAGGAGAGGGTTGGAATCCAACTTTTACTTAATTTCCAACAATTGTCTCTGTTGAGATTTCTAACATGCCTTTCAATTTCGATCGTCTCCCTAACAGGGAAAATTTTAGGGGCTAATATTTGCAGATGGGCTAATTTTCCATGCTTTTTCCAAAAAAATATTTGCCAATTCTCATTTTTTCCTAAAAATGATTCGCCCAAAGTTTATAAGAACAAAATATTTTACCTTCAAAATCGCCAAAAAAATTATAGAGACTATATAAAGTCATTAGAAGTTTGAATATTTTTACTAAAATATCATCAAGAATTTTACAGTTTTCATATTATGGGTCAGTAAGATTCGCCAAAGTTTCTAATATTTAAGATATATTTTCATCCTTAAAATTTTCCCTGCTCCCTAAGCTTCCTATGGTGGAAATGATCAACCCTAGCAATGACTCTAGAATCCTAAATACAGACATGGTGTTTGGATTTCTCTGCATGCTCAGCAAGAGCCGAAGAGCGGGAACGATTGTGCCTTATGTCTGCAGGGTGCTCATGGATCCTTTGGTTAATTGATCGACCCGTTTCTCCAATATAAGGAATACCGCAGGAGCATGGAACCAGGTAAACTCCCTTCATGTCCTTCGGGTCGATAAGGTCCTTAACCGAACCAAGAGAATTTTTAATGGTTCTCAGAGGTTTGAAAAAAGATGAAACATTATTCCTTCTAAGTATATGGGCAATATTATCTGAGGTCCCTTGAATAAAGGGGAGATGAACCTTCAAGATAGGATCAACACGAGCAGATTTAACTCTAGGTCCTTTACTGGCTCTTTGAAAGGCCTTGAGGCTCTGATTTTTGCTGTACCCATTATTTTTAAAAACTTCAAGGAGATGAGATTTCTCCTGCTGTAAGTGGTTTTCATCAGACATCCTCAGAGCCTGGGTAGCCAAGGTGCTGAGAACACCAAACTTTTGAGTAGGAAAATGATGAGAGCTAGCATGAAGATATTGTTCCGTGTGAGTTTTTTTTACGAAAAACTTGGTGATAAACGAAACCATCATTCATTCTATAGAGGAGAATGTCAAGGAAAGGAAGGCATCCATCCACCTCAACTTCCATCATGAACATGATGGATTCAGATTGAGAATTAAGATGGTTTAGAAGCAGATCCAACTTTTCACTACCATGGGGCTAGATGACGCAAGTGTCATAAAAAAAAGTCTTCCATTTCTTAGAGTGGAATTGAGCTGAGGCGAAGGCCTTGGACTCAAAATCTTCCATAAATAAGTTGGCAACAATAGGGGAAATAGGGGAACCCATCACAACACTGCATAATTTCTCATAGAATTCACCCTGGAAACTGAAGTAAGTCGAGGTGAGGCAAAGGCCATCCAATTTGGCAGTGTGCTAGTCAGTGATCCGACTTATGACATCAATGGAATCTTGATAAATAGGGAAACAACATCAAAACTAATAAGCAGATCACCAGGTTCCAGTCTCACATCCTTCCATTCTCTAACAAAGGATGTAGGGTCCTTAACATAGGAATCAGTGTGACCCACAAGAGGCTTAATATTAAGAGCTAAGAATTTAGCAAGGAGATAAGTAGGTCCACCTATTGTGTTAACAATAGGTCTCAAGGGGACTCCAGATTTATGAATCTTAGGAAGGCCATAAATTATGGGGGTGAGGGGATTGCTCTCAATGAGCTTTCTGGAAAGGGGATTGAGAGACAGATTCGACTTAATGGAAACCGTTACATCCTTAGAAAAAAACTTACTGGGATTCTTCTTAAGATTGATGTAACAACCACTATTAGAGAGATTCTCAATCATTTTATTGACATAGTCAGATCTATCCAAAATGATGATAGCCCCACCTTTGTCTACTTTTAGGATGACAATGTCAGGGTTATCCCTCAGGGATTTAAGGGTGAGAAACTCAGCTTTGCTAAGGTTTCTTTTGGGAGGCTTGGCCTTCCTAAGAACAATAACACAATCTTCTCTAATCATCTCCTTGACATTATCAGGAAGGTCCCTAATGCCAAACTCGATGTTACAAATGATGTCATCGATGGGAATATTCTTCGGGGACAGAGACGATGGTTGGAAATTAAGTACAAGTTGGATTCCATCCCTCTCCTTATAATCCTCTTGTCTCTGTCCTCTGTGTTCTTTTTATCCCACCTACCCCCTCTGGCACCCCCTTGCCCCCCTCTGTCCTTCATGTTATTTAGCATTTTGGGGCAAATGTTCTAAAGGCTACAAAATGTTCATTAGGCAGTAATTGTAATTTATTTATTTATTTTGATAAATGGAAATATAACATAAATCCTAACAAAAATTCCAAAATTTATCACAGATCATTAAAAATTATTATATAAGGGTTGCACTATACATTAAATGATATATATATATATATATATATATATATAATCGATGAAAATTACCTATCATTATTTCATTAGTGAAGGTTAAAAATAATTATTAAAAAGTATATAACATATATATTATTATATAATGTAAAAATATATTATTATATGTAGAGTTGTTGCTTATACTTGTTTTTTAGTAAAATGTAGAATTTTCTTATCGGGTGAATATGATCATATAATTTAGTTATATTAAGCGTATGATTTAAACACTACAATGTTGGCAGAGGGGGAATCAAATTGTTAATAATCTATTGGTATATGATAAGATAGTTTTAAGAAAAAGATTAATAACAATTAAATAATTAAACTATTAAAAAAATATTATGATTAATAAAATATATTGGAGCGGGAATCAAACTGCTAATAATGTATTGGTGCATGATAAGATAGTTTGATGAAAAAAGGGTCAACAACAATTAAATAATTAATAAAATATATTAATTAAAAGAAAATGAAAAAACATTATTATTGTTGGACACCTAATCCTCTAACAGTTGGTGTGGAATATGAGCAGCCAAACGGAGTCCAAGACACCTTAGAATATGGAATCCAACGATCGCTCCAATGTATTATAAATATGTATCATTGCGAATAAAAATGCATTCAAGGCTTATCCTTGACACTCGTCTTCACCATGGTTATCTTTAACATGGTATTAGAGCATAGGTGATCTCCTGCCCAAGTGTGAGTCGCTTGTGTTTTGTGGCATCTATAGACATGTGTCTATGCCTATCAAAAATGTCTCTTCCCATCGTTCCATCCTTGGTTACCAAACGCACGTGATAATTCATAACAGTTCTTACAGTGAAACACTTGAAGACAACACTCATTTTTATCAATCACCTTCATATCCTCATGTATGTTATTCCTTAGCCCCGTTTATGACGATTCTCTCTGAGATGTCAGAATTGTGTTTGTCATAACCTCTATCAGAGATAAGTATGCCTTGACATAACGTTCCTCTACACCAGTCAGAGCTACATCTCTGTCAATTAATTTATGCGCTACTCCCAAACCACCTTTTAAGTGTTATTCATTGCATGTTAGTCTTTCAATTTTTTACTGGTTTTTCTGAAGCATGAGGAGCTCATATTTACCTAATGTTTTCCTTCTCTTTGCCAGGTAATGTAGATTAACGTCTATGCATGAATATTCTCTCTGCTAAGAAAACCCAATGCCCAACATCTTTGTTTACTCCCTCTACACCCATTTCATTCTTGTGCGTTAGTTGTGGGATCCTTCTACTCTTCCCTTCCATACATTATACCTACACAGTCCATATCAGAGAACGGTTGGCCTAAACTCTAGTAACCCGACACCTCAATTGCGATGTTGGTCTCGCCTTCCATACCACAGTTGACTCCATATATTGAACTCGCGACAGGCTTTGAAAGGGGAATGACCACCTTTCCTTTCCTCTCTGTGCATCAACCTTTACGTTGCTGAGACCACAAGACCGTGGCATCCACAACTACAACGCTTATTTTATTTTGTTATGGCCATTGAGCCGACCTCTCGACCCTAATCAACTGGTCCTCCTTGACTCAGCCCCTCTTGAAGCCAAAATCTTGCATCTCGATTGCACTTGTAGTCACAAACCGACGCGACCCCATATTCCTCACTATCGGCTGACACTCATTTGCAACGAATTGACAACCCCTTCTTTATTCTTTATGTCGGTTGAGCCCGCTCCACAATTTCTGTGTTTCCTCTCTATGTGACCCATGATTCGTCTTGATAAACTCTTTAAAATCCCTGCGTTAGCTCACAGTGGCTTTGTGCTGTGTGTTTCAGCCAGCAAATCCATTGGCCCAACCATCAGCCGAGCCAACAATCAGAACGTAGTATTAAACCACTGACCCATTCTCCAACACCATTGTAAACACCTCCTCTTTAGTTTAGAACCACGTCCACCCTCCCACAGTGAGTTGCTCCGAGCACTCCTCCTCAACGGACCTGTTGACTCCTATGACCTGTGACATTCTCATTCACGTGCATAAGCGGTTATATATGTAAAAACAAAAATCACCATCACTTGGATGGAGAGATCGAGTCACTGATGGGTCAAAGTCAATTGTAACCTGTCAGCAGCAATAAGGGAGCGCACCTATTCTTGAGCAGTGACATTTTGAGAACTCTTTTTGAATGGCGCGTTGAATGGTATGTGGACCTTTTTTTAAAGACTGTGCACTGTGAAGACTGGTTCATATATTAGTGTATAGTGAATGTATTGGTGGTATAAGAAGCACGAGGTTTCACTGGGGAAGTAATACCATACCACGTGGGTTCATATTAGGGGATATATATTGAGGAAAAAATGACAAAATATATTGGGGGATACATAGGGGGTAATGGATTTTTATATTGGTAGGTATAAAAAATGAAGCTCAAAGTTAATGAAAAAATATAAAGGGGTATAAAAAATGTTAATGAAAAAATGGATGCCTACAATATCTAGTGAAAGTAGGGGTTGTTTAAATTGGGAAGGTGTATTGGGTTCACATTGATAGGGGTTTAAATAATGTGATTTTTAGAGGCATTTTCCAATATGTAGTCAAATTATGGGTATTATCTAATATGTCACGAACTCACGTGATATGTTAGAGGTTCACTGAGTGAAGCCCCCATGATAAGAAGACACTCATGATGGAACCAGTATCGTCTCTAGGGAATCTATTGTTAGCTATCGGTTTTAGTTTCTTACTAGTGTGATCTATCTCACAAGTGCATGATTCTATAAAGGACAATTGAGCTTACCCAGGCAAGTTTTGGAGTGTGGTGTCTGCATTATGAACAAAATATATAATTTTTTTTCATGAGCTAAAATAGACTTGGGTTTGAAGTGGTGTGGAACAATTAACGTTTGACAAGATTTTCAACTCAGATTCTTCCAATGAACTTGTTGTTTGTTGACATAGAGCCGAGAAGTGTTTTTTGAGTCCATCTTTTGTGGAGGAATTTATTTGAGAGCCACACACAGAGGAGAATCATTTTTCAAGGACGATATTTACTACTTGCAGAGGTTTATTAGTTGAGTAGTTTGAATAATTTGAGAAGTGAGTACATTGAAGTAGTGGGTCATTTGTTGCGTTGAAATTGGTACTGCATTTTATGTTGTAGTGGCTCAGTTTAATTTTTCACAGTGTTGTTGGTAGGTTGATACTCATCTAATACTTGCACCTATTTATTATTTTATAGGTGCATTTGTAGTTGAAGACAACACCATTCCTCTGATTCTATTGTTTTGAAATGGATCGAATGGTTGATGTATTAAAACTTTTGAATAATCTAATACATTCCACTTTTGATGAGATGGTGAAGATCAACAAAACCTCTCTTCCAATATTAAAATTTGTCTACAACATGGACAAGAAAAGATTGAACTTTTGCAGTTCGAATCTTAACTTCAACGAGATGAGTTACAACATAAAAGACATAATTCTGAACTTGTTCAGAACATTGAGACAAACTCCCATCAACAACAAGTCAATAATGTTGAAGTTGATTTAGATCTTGTGCCCAATGAAGGAGAAGATTTGCAGAAAGAAGCATAAATTCAACATACACTTCCCAAGCCCATCATCAGACCTTGGGAAGAGCTTGTCCTTAACAAGCACATAACTGGTCTTGGATATGACAAGGATGTGTCCTTTCATATTATAGATTACTCAAGGCCCATCCAGTTCGATAGTGTTGGGTTTCTTCATGACAATTCACCTTTAGCTATTCCAAATTCTGCTCCTCCACATTCACAGCCAAAAGTTGTTAAATGCCAAAACTGTGACCGAGTTTTCCATATGAAAGATCATTGTTTTGATCTTCATTCGTGTGAGCACTGCCATAAAACCACTCATTCTTCAAACAGATGCTTCAAAAACAAGCCTCCTGTAAGAACAAAGATTCATCTTGGATGGATCTCTTGTTGGCAATGGGCTTCAACATCCAAGAAGATATTTCAGCCATATGTCAGAACTTGTTCTAGAGCATTAAACATTCTTGCAGTTGAGTTTTCTCCATCTTCTCACATTGTATCTGACAGGGGGGGAAGTGATGGTCATCTACAAGCTTCAAATCCACACCAAGCGAGTTTGAACCACAACTCGCCATACCAGATTCAGAGTTGTAGCCAGAGACAAAGAGTCTGTTGAGCATGCCTTCAGTTGATGGTCAACCTTAAACCATCTATGCGGGTTTGAGATCTCCCTTTTCAGGTTGAGCTCCCCGCTCTTCAAAGAATCATGGACACTTCCTCTAGTAGAAGACTTCATCTTCTTGCCAGTTTTAGAAGAGTTCTAGGAATTGCATTAAGCACTCCAGAGTTGGTGGTCATCCTTAAACCATCGCAGGTTGAGACCTCCCTTTTTAGGTTGAGGTTCTCCCTTTTTATGCAGGTTGCAGACCTACCTTTTTCAAGTTGAAGGTCTTCCTCTCCAAAGCATTAGGAGCACTTCCTCTAGCAAAAGAATTAGCTTCATGTCATATTTGGAAGAGTTCTGGGAACTACATTAAGCATTCCAATGTTGGTGGTCATTCTTAAACCATCTTCTTATGCCAATATTTCAGAGAACACATTCAGTGTAATGCTGCCATGCGTTTTTGCACATTTTGTATCACAACTCTTTTCTTGGACTCATACATACCCCTTCGGATTAAGGTGGGGAATGTTGGACACCTAATCCTTTAAGGGTTGGTGTGGAATGTGAGAAGTCAAAGGGACTCCAAGAGACCTTGGAATATGGAATCCAATAGTCACTCCAATGTATTATAAATATGTATCATTGTGAATAATAATGCATTCAAGGCTTATCCTTCACACTCTTATCTTTTCCATGGTTATCTTTAACAATTATTAAAAAAACGTTGTTACTAGAAAAAATACAACAATTAAAAGAAAGCAAGTAAAGAATCATTATAAGTTAATAAATATTTATAAAGACACTTGGTAATTAGATTGTTATTAGAAAAAAAAACATTGTTATTAGAAAGACAAGGATTAATAGAAAACTAATGATCATAGGTTACAAATATTTATTGTTAAAAATAAGTATGATAATGAATAGAAATAAAATATTAATTATGAGAAAATACATATATTAATATTTTTTGGATAATTAATTTTTAATAATTTTAAACCACATAAAATTAGTCACCGAAAATAAAAAATTAGAAATTCAAATTTTAAAATTTAATATTTAATTTTACCAAAACTTTAATAAGCTTTAACCTAAACAAATTACAATATAAATTGCATTAAGCAAGTATAATAATAATAAAAAAATTATATCTCTTAAATTATTGCAAGTATACCAAGGGCTACTTAACTTAAAAATAGCGTAATTAAACTAAAAAATAATAAAGGCAAAGATTTCATCACAAAAATAAAACAATTAATGAAATATTGTATGTCATTACCAAAAATTAAAAAATATGATTAATTAATATTAAATTAATATATATATATATATATATATATATATATAAACTTTAATAGATATGTTTAATTTTTATTTATAGATATTTATGTGTTTATTATATATATATATATATATATATATATATATTAAAATTTATTTTTAATATAATAATAAGTCATTTTAAATAGAAAATATAAAGTAAAAATTATAATTCATGAAATTGGGAATAACATAAAAGTAAAAAAATTAAATTTAAAAATTAAATAAAGAAGAAATAATAGTAAAAACAAAAATTAGTAACTAATAAAAATGGAAGTTACTAAAGAACCCACCTCAACCAATCATTTTACCAATACATAAATGTAAAAAAAAAAAAAAAACAAAAAAAAAAGACTAATTAATAGACCGTGAAAACAAAACTGAATGCTTAATACCATACCTACCACAATTATAATAATATAAAATAATTATATCTCTATAAAATAATTTAAAGATATATAAATAATATAATATTATATACATAACATAAAACAGAACTGCTAAAATGTCTCACCTAAAAATTTGAAATTTTATAGAAAAAGAATAACATCCTATTAGGTCAACATTTGGAATGCCCACTAAAACAAAAATTATATATAATTTTATTATTCATTTTTTTATACTTAAAACCATAGTTATCAAGTTCGAATTCGAATTCGAATTCGAATTCGATTCGATACGAAAAAAATTCGACTCTCTAAAATGTAATACGGAAAAAATTCGGGAATATACATCTTATATTATTATTAATAATATTTTTTCTTAAATTTTGAATAATTTAAATTAACAATTGTGAATTATATTATAGAATTGCAAATAAAATTAGACATTGAAATTAGTAGAAACAATTCCTTTTTAATGGAAGTGAATGAGATATTGAAATTAGTAGAAACAACTCCTCTTCAATGGAAGTGAATAAGATACCATGGTCAGAACAAACTCTTTAACATTAAAAAAAGACACCCTTAAAATTGTTGGTTGGTCAATCAAAAAATAGTAACTAATGTTGTAGTTTTTAGTGATAAATATTTAGGCAATTTTCTAATTACTAAAATAAAATATAGATAAAAAATCATCAAATTAGAACTTTTAAGAATTATCAAATTAGAATTCTTGTTGATTTCCTAATTTTTCAAATGGAAGTGAATAAGATATTGAAATTAGTAGAAACAACTCCTCTTGGTCAATCAAAAGATAGTCAATAACGCTGTAATTATTAATGATAAATTTTAGAAAATTTCCTAATTACCAACTGAATAAAATATAGATAAAAACACATCAAATTAGAACTATCAAGAATCATCAAATTAGAACTATCTTGCTATTTTGCTAATTGTTTAAAAAATTTAGAAACCATATAATATATTTTCCTTGCAAATTTCTTAAAATTAAAGAACTAAATTACAACAAATTTTATTATGAATAAATAATTCCATTTTCATTACTTACTATTCAAAATATTATATGAAAGAAATTAAAATTAAAAAAAAAATAGACAAAAATATATTTTATTGTGAAAATAAAAAATTAAAAAAAAAAAGAGAAAAAAAATATTTTATCGTAAAAATGAAAATTTAATATAACTATTTATTTAGTTTTTATATAGATTTTTTTACATTGAACAAACACTGTAAAAATTAATAAAATTAATAACATTTGAAAGTTACTAACACATCAAAATAACTTTGATAAAAATAAAACAAACCGTCAATAACTTTGATAAAAATAAAACAAACCGTCAATAACATCTGACTGTTTAACTGGATCCCTCGACGACCCGGAAGAATTAAGTTTAAAAGGTTCAATATTCTACAACTGCATGACGAAACTAACCCACAAAAATTGGAGTAAGACTTCGTCAAAAGAAAATTCAAAGAAAATTAAAAAAAATAAATTTGGGAGACTGTAATGTGTCCGAACCGAATTTCAGTGTATTAATGGTCGAATCTGACTGAATTGCGGTCGAATTCTTCAGGTCGATTTGGCCGAATTTGGTAACTCTGCTTAAAATTCACTGAGCATGCAATAAGAGTGAAACTCTTGCAAATCGATTCCAAATACCAAAACTCCAAAAGCCAGAGTTAGTAATAGAACTTGCTTTCATATTGCTTGTATCTTCCTACGAAAAATTTTACAGAACTTTACATACAAGTATTTACACAACAATGTGTAAAACTTAAACAAGGGAGTGAGACACCTGTTCAAATTGTATCGAGAATAATGAATCTAAACCTAAACCTAAACCTCACTGTAGAAAACCCTTCGACCTGTCCTGTCATTTTGAAATTGAAATGCAAAATTTAACATTGAAAAGGTGGATCCAGCTAGTGTTATATATAACAAATTCAGAAGGGGAACTGATTTAGCGCACGGATGGCGGAGGCGGAGGGTTAGGACGAATATAAATGGTGCCCGGAGCAGCTATTGGCGTAGGAGGGCTCAGCGGTTGTCTCCTCTGACTTATTTTCACAGATCTATGCTGGTACCCATAATTCTTCGTCATACGCCCTAAATCTCTCATATTTGCAGCTCCTTTCCTGCAACCACAAAGTTCACGAGAGAGTAGAAAAACAATAAAAAGGCTAAATAACAGTCATTTTTTGTTAATGCAATTGAGATTTAGAGAGATATGTTACCATCGTTGGAATGACCATGGCAGCCAATGGCTAGAGAAAGCAACAGAAAGAGCAATAGGTACACCGAATGAAGCATTATGAATGATGGTTTAATAATTATGACACTGCGCTTCATCTTCTCCCCACAGGTAACATGCTGCTATGCTACTCGTGCGTTTATATATAGGGAATCAAGGCACCGTGGTGGTAGTCAATGCGATGCCAGAACATGGCAATGCCCGTTGCCAAGTCAATCAATATTTCTTCTCCAAAAAACAATATAACGAAATATACATATTCAAATTCGCTAGTGTGAATTATGAGGAGGGCCGCTGCTTTTTTTTAATGCCTAAAACAGCTTTTAAGCCTACGTAATCTTGTTAATTATTAACCATCAAATACGTAATCTTGATTAGACTGCGAAGCCCGTGAAAACAACCTCTTGACCTAATCATTTGACCAGGCAGCTGCTTAACGGATGGATGGAACGCATGGAAATCACGCACGGAAAGCAGGCCGAATTGAATTTAACAGACTTAGGAAATATTATTTCAAAATTGAACGGAAGAAGTAAGGCCAATGTCATCAGTTTCAATATGAAAACTAATAGTTGCAGTCGATTAAGTGCAGTAACTCAATACATCTAATTGTTTCAAAGGGAGTCGTCTATTGAAGGTGGAAGAATTGTGAATTGTTTGGACTTGTTTAGATGGTTTAAATTGGTTGGAATTTGGGCAAAAAGATTTCAAAATTATGAAATAGATTCAGCACAGGGACATCTAAAATTATGAATTTTAACTTTTATTTCGATTTACAAAAATGGACTTGTTTGGATGGTTAAAATTCGTTGAAATTTGAGCAAAAAAAAATTTAAAAAAATCTTGTAAAGGCAATGTTTAAATCATATATTTATAATGAAAATGGATTCAGCACAAAAGACACCTAAAATTATGATTTTTAATTACTGTTATTTGGATTTACAAAAATCCCTATGACTAACATTTCCATAACTTTCCGGGCAAAAAAACCTTACAAACTATGCGTACAGTTGAATGAGTGCACCCGACTCTTTCAAACTATTCGTAACTATGCGTGCAGTTGAATGAGTGCACCCGACTTTTTCGAACTACTCGTGTAGGGTTACCGTTTACTAGTCTAATTGTTATAATGTGTAAAATAGATTAGGGTTACCGTTTACTAGTCTAATTGTTATAATGTGTAAAATAGATTAATGCCAATGCAAGACGGGAGAATGGCTCGTTTTGAAATTAATATGAATGAATGGTTGGTATCAAAAGTGATTAATATCCCTTCATGTTCATAGAAAGGGAGTGGCACAAAGAAGATAGCAAAATAGTGATATGATAATTAAAAAATGGAGTGATACAGAAATAACAAAAGCATGGTAGCATGAAAAAAGAGATTTGAGAAGTGTTATTTAGTAGTTAGTATTTGTTGTTCAGTTTAAATATAGGGAAATTGAAATTTAGATTGTTGGAAAGTGAAATTGTTATCAAATTATAATTTTATTTAATGATAGGTTTAAGTTAGGGAATCAATTTTTTACCAACATCTATTAATCTAATTTTTGGGAAAAAATAATATATTCATTGACATTGAAATTATGGTAATTTAAGTGAGTTTGTTTTGGGCTCACCGTTGTAATTAATAGAAATGGAGCAAAAATCAAAATCTTCATGAATTTTATTGAGATTCTAAAAATATTAATTTTCTATCATTTAAAAAAAATAATTAATAAGAATATTTAGAAAAAATAAGTTAATAACAATGTTTATTGGATAGTTTATATTTTAATTTTGAATTAAAATCATTACTATTTAAATAAATTTATTCAATATATTTAAAAATCTCAAAACACTTAACTTATACCATTTTAACCATTAAAAGAATATTTTAATATTTTAATATTAAATTTAAATTTAATAAAAACCTTTACATACAATTTTCATATATTTACACTTTTTTTTATTTGTTATACTATAAACTATAAACAAAATATAATGTAATAAGATAATCAAATGTAATTGGGCTAAAATAAATAAAAGATATTTGAATTTAATAAGGCTTGTGAATAAACAATATGTGGAATTACTTCAATCGGATGATTTTCTTTTTAATAAAATTACGTAAATATATAAATTTTCAAAATTTTTACAAACTAGTTATTTGTTGTGAACCTTAGAGGTTTAAGTTGTCTAAAACCATTTTGTATTCCATATAAAAAAACTTTCCTTTAAAATTATAGTTGGTAAAAAAAAGACAAACCAATTTGTATTCCAAATAACAAAACTCCCCTTTAAAATCATCCTTCCCAAAAAACAAGGGATTTTTTTGTTGTTGGAAAAAAGAAATCTCTGAATTAGAGGTGAGAGAGAGGGAATAAGCAGATCCAGGGCGAGAGAGGGGGAATAGGAGACATGGGAAAGAGAAGGGCATCTTTGGCAGTATTAAAAATGCCCAGCCAAACTCAAGAGCTTTCACTAGAATGGACGAATCAATAAGTGATAACACTTATTTTCCCAGAGATTCCCTAGAAAAGAGAGTATTTGCATATATTTGTAGTGCAACAATTAGTACAAGAATAATTGCACATTTTATATATCTCATATTCATCTTTGTAGCTCCTAAATTACGTGAAAGTATAGCCTATAGATACCAGTTGAAAATAATCAAATTCTAAGAATAACAAATGTTGTAATACTTGACTCTGGACATAGGGGAAACTAATGGATGATAAAGAGAATTTGAAGCCAGTTCTTTTGGACAACTAGAGTTATGAGCAAATCCCAAATTCAACTTTGATACAATGACAAATCCCAATCTCTTAACAACTCGGGCAATTTATATTGGTGTGAATAAGAATGGTGATTTGGATGTTACATTTGTTTTTAAGTAATTCATTAAAAATATAGTAACTTATCTAAATATTGGCAATGATTTTATCTAGGGGAGCTGAATCCATAATTTTCAAACCAACTAGAATCTTTTTCCACTTCCACTTAGCCTAATATTTCTATTATAAAACACAAAAAAAACAGTAACCCAAAAAGAAAAGAAACAATAATAATTAGAAAAAAAATTATATTTAATTTCATTTATATGAAAAAGTGGAGATTGTAATATTAAAATTTCACATCAAACTTTGAATGGATTATTTTATTTTATATTAATATGGATTTGATATGTTATTTTTTAATAGAAAATTAATAAATTAACAAATTTCTAATAAAAATTTATTAGACTACAAATCATTTATAAAATCAAGATTAATATTGATTTTTTCATAGTTTTTTTTCACAAAATACTTTTTAGAAAATCATAAAAAATCATAGGCTTTCTTATTTCCTTTTAATTCTAAAAAGATCAAAAGGTCAAATAACAATAAATCATAAAATTAAATAAAAGGGAAATAAAACTAAAAAAAGTTAGCAACTATTAAATTAGCAATTGTCCCAAAAGGTACAAAGAGAGGCCAATAGGATTATTAAATTGGAATTGTTGAATTTTTCTAGAAGAATTAATTGGTTTGTGGAAAACCTTGTTTTCTTGGACCGGATCATTGTGCAATTACTTTTCTTTAGATGTTTTGTTTATATCTATATTACAAGAAACACATTGAATGTCTTATTTCATTTTTGCTATCCTTACTAATATCCTTTCCATGCTTTTTCTTGATCAATTTGATGAAATATTCCATTATCCTTTGGTCAAAGTCCTCACCTGCATATTAGTGTACATCCCGGTAAGTTCAAAGCTCAAAATCCAACCAAAAAATTCAACGATAACCACCATGCACGTATTCAAATTCGTAATGTAAAACTGCCAGACAGAGTTCAGACATATCACCTCCAAGATGGGTATCATCATTTGTAGCCAAAACCTCAAAAACTCCCTTGTCAATAGTCAAAATGCTGACATCAAACGTGCCACCGCCAAGATAAAAAAACAACAATACTTTTCTCTCCACCCTTCTTGTCCAAGCCATAAGCTATTGCTGCAGCTATGGTTTCATTGATAATACGAGCTACATTCAAGCCAGCAATAACACCAGCATCCTTCGTTGCTTGGCGCTGTGCATTAGTAAAATAAGTTGCGCAAGCCCAAAAGTTAACAGTCACAATGCAGTCAACAATTGGTTACCCACAACTTCATAAAAAAAAAGTTGAAAAGAAAGCGTACCAGGGACAGTCACAACAACATCCTTTATAGTCTTGCCAAGGAATGCTTCTGCAGTCTCCTTCATCTTAATCAAAATCATAGCTCTGATTTCCTCAAGGCTAAATACCTTTGTCTCTCAATCTCGTACCTAAACTTGAATATAAGGTTTCCCATCTTTGTTCACAATCTTGTATGGTACTAGTTTCATAACCTTCTGAACTTATTTGTCTTCAAACCTATATAAAAAAAATGTTTTCATTTAATTGTGCTCATCAAGTAAAAGTTTTAAATCATTTTCTTGAAGTTTGGACAGGGCAGAAATCAAATCTTGATCTGACCCCAACCAGAATGTTGCTCGACCCCTAACTTAACATGCAAATTTCATGACTGGCACCCTTGTTGGTTCAATATCAAGGCGAGAATTGGATTTGCAATAAATATAATTGTCTAATGAATGGGAAAATCAGAGATCAAAGTACTTACTTTCTCCCAATGAGTCTCTTGACATCAAAGATGGTTCATTCGGCATCGCTCAAAACAAAGAAGCATAATTTAAACCAAAATGAGGGGAAAGAAAATAGGATCTGTGACTCGGCAATTGCAACGAGCTCCTCGCTGAGCCACTTCTAATTCGAAGGTGGCATAAGCAAGCTGGCATACTATTGGAGATCCTTGGTATCCTTGTGCATACTCTTGGCAGCGTTCTTCCTGGTCAGCACAAATACAACAGCATCCATACCATCCTCATTCATATAAACCTCGATATTAACCTCATCCTTACAAGGCACTATAGAATTATACATCCTCGAGATCAGATCATGCCTGCTCTGAAGCTCCATGGTCGCCAACAAGCCCTAGCAATTTTGGTACCCGTTGGCATAAAACTTGAAGACATTATGTCCTTCTTTCAGTAGCAGGGGAGTATCATTGTTGTCCCTAGTACCTAATAGACTAAAATTTTTCTCAAAGATCCCATCCTTCGTTTCAAATTGTGCCGCCTAGGCTAGGGCGGTCTGCTCATTTTGCCGTCAGCCCACGAAGTAATTAACAGCAAAGGAAATCAGGAAAGTGACACAAAATAACTCTATGTAGTAAGACTGAGGGCCTGCGGGGGATCATAGTTTTTGCATAAAAGGGCCAGGTTCAATGCACAGCAGAACTCGGAGGTGAAAAGAAGGCAACTCAACCGATATTTGGAAAAAGGAGTCAAAGTGCAGTGCATGCTTGCCAGAGGACACTTTAAATCAATGGTTTAAAGTGTCTCACTTGATCGAACGGAGCAGGGTAAAAGTGTTGACGATTGTTGGTGCATAGGAAGGCCTATCGGCCTAATTAAGAAGTTACTAAAAAGCTCATATTAAGACCTCAACCAATCAATTTACAAATAAATAAATTTAAAAAATAATAAAACATGATTTCCTAATGTTAAACTATAGATAAACGACATTTTGTTTTGGTTAAAGACAAACTAATAGGGAGTCAAAGGTAAAACGGAATGCTTATACCATGCCTAATAAGACAAAAATAAAGTGATTAGTATTAAAGGCAATCAACATTAAAGTTAGAAACAAAAAGAAGAAAAAAAACCTTAAAAATTAATATAATTAATATTAAAAATAATAAATATGTTTTAAATAATTAATATTAAAAATAACGAATGTGTTTTATTTAATTGTAATTAAAGTTAAGTAAAAAAAAAAATAATAAAGAAAAATATGATTTAAAAAAATATTAACTATGTTAATTAATATTAAAAATAATAAATGTTAATGTATAAAAAATAAATAAATAAAAGAGTGATGTTACAAAAAAGAGGTTGTGAATAGGAGTGATATTAAGAAAAATAAGTGCAATATTAGTTCCTGTTTTTACCACTAATTAATTGATCAAAGGTTATGCAGAGTGTAGAGAAAAATTTGCACAATGAAATATTTCAACAAATAACTCTCTATACAATCAAATCTTTTCTCACAGAGATCTTCACACAATAAAATATTTCTGCACAAAGCTCTTCACACAATGAAAGCTCTCTACACAATGAAATCTCTTCGCACAAAGCTCTACCACACAATGAAATCTCTGCGCACATAACCCTTCGCACGATGAAAACTTTCCACACAAAGCTCTATGGCTAATTAATTGATTAAAGGTTGTGTTCTCCACACTAAACACTCTACATAATAAAAGCTCTTGGCACAATAAAAGCTCTCTGCATAGTGAAATATCTTCGCACAAAACTTTCTGCACAATGAAAGAAATAGTCAACAAAGATAATTAATTGATTTGCATGTCATTCAAGGAATTAGATGCATGAAGCAATTTCAACAATCAATTCCATGTGCTTAGCTAAAGCTGCATCCATTCACAATATTCCACGCAAGCTTGCACAAGAAAGAAAATTCTACATCTTGTTTAACAATTTTCCAGTGATGATTAAATGATCACATTGCATCCATCTACAATATTCTACGCACAATTTGCTACATGATAATTTCCCATTTCTCCCATAATTTGGATGCGTAGGAGAGCTATTTCCGCATAGCTTCCACACTCCATGTAGTATTGGTAATATTTTCATACTAAATTAATGCATATTTCCATTATGGTAGTGTGAAAAACAATATTGTTTATAAAATTTCTTTGCATAATGAAAGCTCTCTGCATCATGAAATATCTTCATGCAAAGCTTTACTGCTAATTAATTGATTAAAGGTTGTGTACTTTGCACAATGAAATCTAATGAAAGATTTTTTGCATAGTGAAATATCTTCGCACAATGAATTAACTGATTAAAGATTGTGTGGAGTGCAAGAAAAAATTTCTAGAATCGATAAATCGCATACGTGAATAGATTTCAATAGTCAATTGCATGTCCTCAGCTATAACTATCCACAATATTCCATGTGAAATTCGCTAAATGATAGTTACCCATCGCTCTCTAGTTTCACATCACATTTAACGATTTCTAAGTAATGATTCAATGATCACGTTGCATCCATCTACTGTGTTCTACGTGCAATTTGCTAAACAATAACATCCCGTTGCTTCCTAGTCTAAATATTTGATCGTGAACTTGCTAAGTTATGCATATCTCCATTAAAGAGTAAAGGGATGTACAAAGAGCAACATGTGCAGGAGAATATTAGTTCATTGTTTATGAAATCTCTCCACACAATGAAATAAATTTCAACAATCAGTTCCATGTCCTTAGCTAGAACTACATCCATCTACAATATTCCACAAAAAATGCTAAATTATAGTTGCTCGTCACTCTCCAATTTAAATATTTCACGCATGAGCTTGGGTAGGAGAGCCAATTCCACATTTTTTTTTAACAATTTCTCACTGATGATTCAATGATCATGTTGCATCTATCCACAATATTCTGTGTAATTTGCTAAATGATAATTTCTCATTGCTTCTAGGTCTAAATATTTAACCATGAACTTCTTGTGAAATGGAAATGCAAATGCGAAGGAAAGCTAATTCCATCTAGCTTGCACACTCTGTGTAGTATTGGTAATAGTTTAGTATTAAATAATGCATATCTTTGTTATGTCAAAGTAAAGGGATGTGCAGAGAGTAATAAGTGTGGCAGAATCTTAGTTCATTATTTATGAAATTTCTCTACACACAGAAAGCTCTTTGAACAAAATCTCTAATCACATAAAACTATGCGCACAATGAAGGCTCTCGGCACAAAGCTATCTGCATGGTGAAAGCTCTTTTCATAACAAAAAATTAGCCAACGAAACTAATTAATTGATTAAAGGTTGTGCATAGCGTGGAGAAAACTCGGCACAGTGAAATCTTACCTCAGATGACACTACATGATTTGCATGTCATTCGAGAAATCAAATGCGCGAAACAATTTATTGGTTAACAAATGATCCAAATTGGATCATTATATTGTTATTCATCTATCTCTATGCATTTGGAGTGGAAAAAATGGAGGAATCAGCTCACAACACCATTTTTACAGGTGGGATACAGTTTGGCGAAACGCGGCCTGAAACCTTCCAGGAGCATTTTGAGGCATCAAATGACATTTTTAGGGGTTAAAATTTGCCTCTTTAGCTACAAACCTTTTCATGCTATTCTACACACAAATACCTTTCGAACGACGCAAGAATCACATCAATCAAGGTCCATATGCAAAAGTTGTGCCACTCAGAAGTTGACCTTCCTGTTTTCACACCTATAGTTCAGGAGGATGTCGCTTCAATCCCCATTATTCATGGAAAAGGGATAGCCATGTGTTTGTGATGTAAAATACTCTATAAGATTCTAATTTGTAACTCTATTTAAGAGTTTATGCAGTCAAACTTAACCACTAGTGGGCTATCATGGTGTGTTATAACCGGGCCACTAGGAGGAAGAGGCATTCCATTTTTTCAAGAGCATTTTGTTCCATAGACGAGCAAAGATAGCCATGAGAGATAGGAGGTAGATCACACAAAGAGCACATGTGCATTGTAGCATCCCACGAGCCATAGAAATTACTTCTTTGTACTTGCAATCATATTTCTAGACAGAGAAAGAGAGTGAAGGGACCTCACCTTCCAACTGGGTTTTCTCCCTATAGGGTTCCCCAAAGAGCATATTTTATGTCTTGTGTGTGTGCTTATTTTTTCGTTCTCTACTTTTCTGTATAATTTCCATTCACATGCATGCACTAATTAGAGTTAAATCCACATATCTTAAAGTTTAATAAGTTGTAATAGTGTAGATTTTTCAGAGTTTTAATATAATATTATTAGATCTGTTGTGACGAACTGTCCAATGGAATATCCATAGTAGTTTACAGATCAACAAAAATTTCAACAATCAATTTTGCGTACTCAGCTAGAGCTATATTTCATCTTGTTTAATGGTTCCTTTGAAATGATTCAATGTTCATTTTGCATCCATCTACAATATTCGATGCACATTTTGCTAAATGATAATTTCTCGTTGTGCTCCAGCCTAAATATTTCACCATAGGCTTTCTGTGAAATGGAAGTGTCCAATGATGTTCCATACTTTCACATGTTATTATATAGTATTGGTAATATTTGAATACTAAATAATGCATATCTCTATTACGACAAAGTAAAATAATGTGCATAAATAATTTTTTATGACTAAATCTTTGTTTACTTTTTTTTTACACTTCCCTACACGTTACCCATCCACATGTAGTAACAATCTAGAATGCAGATTACTAAATATTAAAAAGTTAAACATTAAAGCATCGCACAATTCGTGTTTTTTCGCTAATAGTAAAATTAGTAAACAATAACTGGAATGCTTAATCATGATATGTGCTTACCAAGTTAAGTTTTCTTTCTGCGCATTTCACATAAATCTAATTTCAAAACTATATCATATTATGACTTATATAAGTGTGCTTATATTAAGGTGTGAAACAAGCAACGTTGATACATTGTGCCATGCACTTAAAGATTATAGGGTTTTTTAGTACACTTGCCTCTTTCATTCCATATATGCAAAAGAACTAGATATAGGATATCTGAAGGAGGGGCATTGTATTGTATGTCGGTTAGGATTTGGCATTGTGATGCAGGAGCATTGGCTCTCAAAGATCAAGATCGAAGTATCTAATCAGACCTAAAGGTCTAGACGTTAGCCAAGAAGGGGCCATTGTAAAGTTTCATGTAAAACAATCTTTATTTCTTAGCAAGCGTAGATACGGAATCTATTTAGTGGTTCATTTAAAATTAAGGCTGGCTTAGCCATTATTAGTATTAAATTAGGCAAGTAGGTTAAGTTAGGATTAGTTAGGAACTAGTTTGTAAAAACTGTTGAGCAACTCAAAAGTAACTGAGGAACAATTCCTCAACTGTAAAGAAACTGCTAATAATGTATTGAAAAGGAAAAAAGAGAGAGGTGGGAGAGGTTAGATAGAGAGAGAGATAGAGAGAGAGTTAGATTTTTAGTTGTGTTTGTAAGCCTACGGGCATATGATGATCATAGGCCACTAATTAAAAGATCAGGCCGAGAAGAGACAGAGAGTCTCATCATGTAATTTTTTATTGATATATGTATAAGCACAGAGATTCAATTCTAAATTATATAAGTGTGTGTTGAGTATCGAATGGTGAGTGAGGAGTGAATCAGAGTATTCCGTATAGCATATGTGTGCAGGCAGAGTTCAGCAAACACTTAGAGGGAAGCATTATGAAGAGGATCATAATGGAGTGTCAAATCCATTAGAAGGATGAAAGTCAAAGCTCAGGAGAAAGTGCAAAGTGAAAAAGCCGAGGGACTAGAACTTTGAAGAAACCCGAAGCCACAGAGAAATGCTGAAGAAATAGCGTAAAAACATAAGTAATTGGAATAGCAGAGAAGTGAAGTATCCATGCACAATAGCCGTCGGATCGGGAAGATCAATGGCCAGGATTAAGTTGTGGGGGTGTAACAATTGGGATCACATCACAATCTTTCAAAGGGAGGAAGCGAAGTGCGATTGCAACATGCAATGTATAGCCAGACCTGAAACCCTTATCGAATGTGACCTAGAACCCATCGGGTTCGAAATACATGTCGGATCGGAGATGCGATAGATTAGAGGCATCGAAAATCAAGAATCAGAGGAGGAGCCACGCAGCGGAAGCTTCAATATGGAAAGGCGGACCCGACGATCTTTATGAATGCGGGTGTAAAATAATTTACATCCAGCCTTATGTGTTTCGGGTCATGATTTCATGCATTTTCCTTTGTATTCGGTAAAATGTTGTGCCAAGTCTTTCAAGGCTTAAGTGGTGTTAAACGATTCTGATAGTTGCATATCGGAGTCGGAGGGGTGATCGAGCATACATGTGGTACGACTACGGTAACTTGCGATGAGAGATTGCGATAAAGGTGATTCTCGGAAAATGTGCAAAGGCTTATGAAGGGCAGAGAAAGGTATGTTTGTAAGAGAATTACAATGGATTAAAGCACCAATAGAAGGGTTTTTCCAATTACAACCCAAAGTTATTAAGTGGTTTTGGATATATGTGTGGCATGGGAACTAACAAAGGTTTGTGAGGATTTAAAGAGTCCTGATAGTGAAAGGAATGAAGGATTAGACTATATGGTCAGCTTAATAACTGTTTCCATATAAGGTCTACTGAATGGGGCCTTAACCTATTTTTTATTATAATGAATCTTTGACCGGAAGGTCATATAATTCCTGGGTAGAAATGGTTTATGCATGGCTTATATGCATACTGTGGGTAAAGCAGGGGTAACCCTGCGTCAATTGGTATTAGAGTAGTTAAAGCTTTTTGAGGAAACTTAGCAGGTTATGTTTTTTGAAGAAATAAGACAGACATGAGGTCTGCAGAGGAAAATAAATCAGATTATAAATTTGAAAAGGTGGAGGCAAATGGAGAAAGGAAAGTTAGACAGTAAAATCTAACAAAGCGACGGTTGATTTCTTGGGAAGAATGAAAATCCATTTGAATGTTGAAGAGTGGAAGCAGACTGCCTTGTGAAATCATGCAGGTAGTGTTTTATGTTAACTCTAGTTTGAATTTTATAGGTTAATGACAGATTAAAGATTGATAGCAACATACAAACAAGGAAAGTTGTATGTGTTCTAAGGAACAAAGTGAATGAAAGACTCTGGAAAAAAAAAGTAGTAGTGAACCTGAAGAATCCAACTGAAGGTTGGATAGAGAGGATAAGAGTATTCTGAAAAGGGAACTAAGAAGAAATCTTTTGAAAGCTTTGGAATGGTCTTTGTTTTAAATATCATTGATATGCAGGTAACAATAATTAGTGAAGTATCTCAGCAAGAAGATCACAACCTTAAGAGCAGTGATGAAGGAAGCCAGTAAGGGTTTCTAAGAGAGTGTGGCCAGAACCTAATATTTCAGTTGTGATTGAAATACAAGAGGAAAATTGTGTTCTCTAAGGTTTAGATGAGTTGAAGCCTAGAAGGAGTAGAGAGAAGTGCTCAAAGGAGGTTCCAGAGATAGAGAACCAAGTACTTTCCAAAAGACCAAGTACAGAGGAAAGCTTGGTGAGGTAAGTTGCAACAAGGAGGACTTGTTGTTGCGGAGGCTTTAGTGCAGCTCATAGTGAATGAATGAGGAACTCAGAGAGAGAGGAGAAGAAGATAACTACTGATAGCCATAGCAAAGGTTCCGAGGAAGACTACAACAGAAGAAAAGTGAAGAAAGAAGATGCCAAGGCAAATGGCATATGGAAGCAGTTGACTGATGATGAATATGAGAGGGAGAAGGCTGAGATAAGAGTCCATCCTGAAGTACCGATGGAACTGTTACATAAGAAAGAGAAAGACCAAAGGTATGGTTATATAATGAGAAAGAAGGTAAAATGGCATAGGCTACAAAAGAAGAGAGAGCAGTAGGGGAATACTTAGTTAATAGAGGAGCTTAGGAAGCTTGAGATGGATGTTCAATTGAGGTCAGAGAAGCTCAAAGGATTTGAACTACAAAAAAATAAAGTTGCTGGAGAAGAAAAAGTTCCTTGTGAACTTGAATATGGAGAAATGATATCCAAAACATCAGTTGAGGCTATTGAGCCTTATGCTTTTGAAATTAACAATTTGTGTATGTTTGCAGATGTAATATAGGATGATGGACGATCTTTGGGTATTGTCAAAGAAGAGGAAAAGGAGAGACAGAATTTGAATTCTGTTTTAAAGAAGAAGGATGAGACAGTTAGGTCTCATGAGGAAGCTTATACATAGTTGGGGGAGAATATTGCTTTTCAGCATACTGCTAAAGTTGTAAACAGAGGGAGTTTGGCTTATATGGGTAGCCAAAAGCAAGCAGAAGAGAAGGAAGATGTCAAGCATACAAATTTAACGCTTGAAGAAGCTAACAGAGAGATTTTATTGTTAGAAAATTTGTTAAGAGAGTTTGAGTCAAGCCATGAATTGAGACCTTAGGTAAATGATTTAAGTTTTAGTAATTTTGATGAAGAAATGAGTTTTTTGAAGAATGCATAGGTAGAGATGTGAATGAGGAAGATTCAGTCAGCCCAGAAGGACAGATGAAAGTGTCACGTAACAGTGACAAAGAGAAGAATAGAAATGTACAGGAGGATGGGACAAATATGTCTCATGCTAAAGAAGAATCAGTCTTAGAACTAAAGGATACTAAACTGACTACTAGGATTAGTCAAGGAGCTGAAGGATAGCTATGGAATGTTGTCAAGGAAAAGGAGGAGATTTATGCTGGAATTGATAAGCAGCATAGTGATGAGGTGTTTGAAAGGAATCAGGTAGAAAGTGAATTGCTGAACTATTTGCTGGAAGCATCTGAGCATGAGAAAGGGATTGCAGACATTGACAGAAGAATGTCTCAAGTTTTGACTGAGACAAAAGCATATATTAGTTTGCTAAACCATGTTATGTTAACTAATATACAAAGTAATGTGAGTGAATATGTTATTGTAGTAAGGGAATTGGAGAGCCGTTTACTTTTTGAAAGTAAATCTGTAGACAAGGAGCAACAATTGGATATTGAAGAGGAAGATAACTTCAAGGATACTCAGGAATTTTGGGTGGCGGAAATATCTGGAGCAATCTCAAGAATAATAACAGAAGTTGAAGCAGAAAAAGATGAAGGAAGTAATCAGTAATTTAAATATGAAAGGACAACGTGTAGTGAGATGCAGTGGTAGAGTAATAAAAGCAAGATTTGTTATCAACAGAGGATTGAACTACAAGAGGCCATAGATGAACTATGGGATTTGATGTGAGTACCTAAGAAAAGCTACAGCAGAGCCAAGCAAGTAATCCATTGTAAAGTTGGATGGAGGGTGAAGAATGTTGAAGGTGAAGACAACGAAGCACTACAACATAAGGTGTGGAAGCCTGGAAGGTTACAACCAAAGAGAGATGAAGACAGTGAAGCTTATGGACAATAAAAAACAAAAGTTTGGGACCCTAGAGGTTTTCCATTTAACTTATGAAGGCACATGATCAGGAGATCATGAATGTTTTCAACTTTGGGAGTCTGATGCAGGAGCATTGGCTCTCAAAGATCAAGCTCAAAGTATCTAGTCAGACCTAAAGGTCTAGACGTTAGCCAAGAAGGGGCCATTGTAAAATTTCATGTAAAACAATCTTTATTTCTTAGCAAGTGTAGATAGGGAATCTATTTAGTGGTTCATTTAAAATTAAGGCTGGCTTAGCCATTATCAGTTTTAAATTATGCAAGCAAATTAAGTTAGGATTAGTTAGGAACTAGTTTGAAGAAACTATTGAGCAACTGAAAAGTAACTGAGGAACAATTCCTCAACTGTAAAGAAATTGCTAATAATGTATTGAAAAGGAAAAAAGAGAGAGGTGGGAGAGGTTAGATAGAGAGAGAGAGAGAGTTAGATTTTTAGTTGTGTTTATAAGCCTACGGGTAGATGATGATCAGATGCCACTAATTAGAAGATCAGGTCGAGAAGATACAGAGAGTCTCTTCATGTAATTGTTTATTGATATATGTATAAGCACAAAGATTCAATTCTAAATTATACAAGTGTGTGTTGAGTATCGAATGGTGAGTGAAGAGTGAATCAGAGTATTCTATATAGCATATGTGTGCAAGCGGAGTTCGGAAAACACACAGAGGGAAACATGATGAAGAGGATCATAACAGAGTGTCGAATCCATTAGAAGGATCAGAGACAAATCTCAGGAGAAAGTGTGCAGTGAAAAAGCCAAGGGACTAGAACTTTGAAGAAACCCGAAGCCACAGAGAAATGTTGAAGAAATAGCATAAAAACATATGTAATTGGAACAGAGAAGTGAAGTATCCATGCATAGTTGTCGTCGTATCAGGAAGATCAATGGCCAGGATTAAGTCGCGGGGGTGTAACAATTGGGATCGCATCACATTCTTTCAAAGGGAGGAAGTGAAGTGCGATTATGACATGCGATGTATATCCGGACCTGAAACCCTTATTGAATGTGACCTAGAACCCATCGGGTTCAAAATACATGTCAGATCGGAGTTGCGATATATAGGAGGCATCGGGGATTGGGAATCAGAGGAGGAGCTGCGCAGCGAAAGCTTCGATATGGAAAGGTGGACCCGACGATCTTTATGAACGTGGGTGTAAAATAATTGACATCCAGCCTTATGTGTTTCGGGTTGGGATTTCATGCATTTTAAATGCTATGCCGAGTCTTTCAAGGCTTAAGTGGTGTTAAACGATTCTGATAATCAAATATTGGAGTTGGAGGGGTGATCGAGCATACATGTGGTACGACCATGGTAACTTGCGATGAGGGATTGTGATAAAAGTAATTCTCGGAAAATGTGCAAAGGCTTATGAAGGGCAGAGAAAGTTATGTTTGTGCATTTTTTTACGTGTATTTTCTTATAAGAGAATTACAATGGATTAAAGTGTTGATAGAAGGGTTTTTCCAATTATAACCCAAAGTTATAAAGTGGTTTTGGATATATATGTGGCATGGGGACTAACAAAGGTTTGTGAGGATTTAAAGAGTCTTGATATTGAAAGGAATGAAGGATTAGACTATATGGTCAGGTTAATAAATGTTTCCATATAAGTTCTAATGAAAGGGGCCTTAACCTATTTTTGATTATAATGAATCTTTAAATGGAAGGTCATATAATTCCTGGGCAGAAATGGTTTATGCATGGCTTATATGCATACTGTGGGTAAAGCAGGGGTAACCCTGCGTCACATTGACTATAGACAAATGCGCTAGCAATGCAAAGAGTAGGATTTGTGGGTGAAAGAATATGTCCAGAGAGAAGCGAGTCCAGTGAAGGAGAGATATTGAATATAGATAGATGAGCTAGCAATCCAGAGTGCAGTATCTACGGGTGAAAGCGTATGTCCAGAGGAAATAAAGTGCAGAGAAGGAGATGCATATATGACACAACTTGGAAGTAGGTTTCAGTGAAAAAAAAAAGACTGGTGAACATTGTTTCTGAGTGTGAAAATGAAGGGAATCAAAGAGCTAATGCATATGTTACAGTTGTACATATTGTGAAACTTTGATTTTAGGCTTTGAAGTGTATTTTTTGCATTTTCTCTATACAATATTACATATGAGAGAGTACATAGAAAACACCTCTCAACAAAGTTATCATTGTCTTAATTGAAACAATTTTTCTTAGTTGACTAGTTCAATACCATGTTATACTATTTTCACTCCATTCTCACTTTTCATGATATTTCAAATTAGCATCATGTATAGGATAGTGGATTTTGATTGTGTGGAATGAGAGAGTGCGAGAGAAACATAATAAAATATTTATTCGTCCTTCTGTTTTCTGTAGAATGGAATCTATTAAAATATAAAGATCTGCCATTAGAAATTGTATTCTTCACAGATCTATGTCTTAGATCCAAAACTGTTGTGAAGCATTCATTTTCATTTTAATCAATAACACAACATTAGATATAAAACAAAGTCTCAGAGCATATGTTTTAAAACATATAAAAGACGTTATCATAAAATTGATACAAATTTAGATAGTTTTAAATGGAAAATAGTTACTGTACTTCATTTTAGACATAGAGAATACTTCAAAGCTTGTTTAGCTAATTAAAGGTTCTGTCACACTCAAATAATACAGATTCAACATACTAAATCATATTCAAAACATAGGCATAAAAAATAAACTTGCTCAACAGAATTACAACTGTAATATCGACATTTATTTCATTGTACACATAAAGGGTGTGTGGGAAACATGCATAATTAAAACGCACTTTGATCAATGTGTGGAATGCAACAGTGCAAAGGAATTACAATGAAAAGTTTCTCTGGGTTTTTATATTCCACAAAATGAAATCTATTTAATTCTGAAGACATGGTGCTAACATTCTATTATTCAGAGATGTATGCCTAAGATCCAAAACTATTGTCAAATGTTCAATTTCATTTTAACCAATAACACAACATTGAATATAATAGAAAAGCTCAAAGCATATGTTCAAAAAATTATAGAAAACTTTATCACAACATTGATAGAAGGTCATATAAAGTAACAATTGTATCCAAATTCAAATGTTAATGGCCATATCCATAATTCAAATGTATACAAGATCATATTCAAAACATAGTCATAAAAGACAAAATTGTTGAATAAAGTCAGAATTATAACAATGAAAACTGAAAAGTAAATGCGTTTATTGGAGTAGAAACTAGGATTGTGCTTCAGTAAACCATAACACTAAAAAATGAATTTGCAACAACAAATAATAATTTTTATACAGTAACTAGCAAATGTCACCATAAAATAATGAACAAAGCTAAATTATCTAATATTAGCTAACATAAAATCGAATGTGGAATGATTTGAGAACACTTACACTATGCAAAAGCATTCATTGTGACCCTACTTCTGTTACATGTGTTACAATTTCATGATTTGTTCAACAAATTTGTTCAATGTAGTTTTAATATAATCCATGTTAGGAGCAACCGTAATTTCCTTTTTCACATTTTTATTGAATATCTCTTTTTCAAAATTTCTAGCTTCTTCATGCATCTTGACAACTAAGACAGAGTTATGCTTGTTGAATTTAACAAAATTAATTAGCCATTTGGTAATTTTTTTTGTAGTAAAACCAATGATGCTATCAAATTCCATTGCCATTGTCTATTTTAGTCGATCAAATTTAGATTTTAATGTGTCTCTTGAAATTAATTTAGAATTGGACAAGATGTACAAATCATTTAAACATTGTATAATTTTTATTGCCCTAAGATAAACATCACTCAAGAATGATTTCCTCAAGTGTATTGATTCCCTCCGACTATCCAACTTCCAATTTCTTTATTCAATTAGCATTTAGAAGTTCTTAGTTTTTCTTCTCAATATCATAGAGTAACGTAAGCCTCTGAGTAAGAGAAACTAAATCATTGTTAACGAATTCCTTGTCTTCCTCAATATTACTATTAACCAAATTCACAAATGTCCTAATTTTCTATTGCTAATTCTTAAATCGAAAACTTCTTTCCATGCATCATCGATATTTTCTAATCTTTTGCATATGTTATTGATGATATGTGACTTGACTGCATTAAGCAAATTGACAATTTTTTTAGATGTTTGCGGTTTTGCAGTAAGAGAACTTGATAATGATGGTGACCTATTTCCAGTGGAGTCATTAATAGAGGAAACAAATTTATAATGTCTTCTAATTCTTTTGATCTCCTTTCCAATCTCGTTTTTTTTGTAGTCAATCCGTCAATAAACTGAGTAATTGCATCACTGATAGATTGATGAAATACCATGAGCCTCTTTGTGTCAATGCCATACAAATCAATATTCATTTGATCTTAATTAATAATCTTTTTATTTTTGAACTTTTACCTTTTCAAATATTAATTTTCTGGCAATGTTGTCATATTTTTCATTTCCCAATGTGATAGGATGTTCATAAAAAATAATGACCTCTTCTGCAATCTACTCCATTATCTTCTAATTCTTTTCTAAATAAGAAATAACCTATTCATGTGGTACACTGTGATCATTTTCCATGTCTACAACTTCTTGAGTGCTTGATCTATTTGCATAAATTTTAGATTTGGCTATTTAAACCATTTGCACTTTATCTAGAAAGTAATTATGAAGAGACCCTTCATCATCTCGAAGACCTAATAGCTCACCATGAACTAGTTTTCCAGTGCCAAGAGTTTTTGTCTTTCCTAGATTGGAGGATAAGGCTGCACTAGTACTGGTTGTGGAAGTTGGATATTGTTGTCTAATATTTAGGCCTTTTTCCCTGTGTTTTGCTTCCCTGATAATGCTAGTCTCTTGAGTAATTTTTTCAGCATCCATAACCGATATTTGATTCTCTTGTAAACGATCTGTTGTGTAAACTTATTTTGAATTAGACAAAGATTTAAACAAACTATTTTCTTGCACATTATTAGATGTGGAAATTGCATTGGTTTTTTTTCGGATGCAATTTAGGTTATTAGTGGAAGTCATCAAATACAATCTGTCTTGTATCACTAACAAAGAAAATGAAAATAGCAAAGGGAAAAGAGAAAGTAATGATAATTTGATAGAATGGAGTGTGTATTTCATGTGATAAAGTTGGTAAGATGGAGTGACTATTGCATTTGTTGAAGCATTTATTGGAGTTCCTGTGTTCATAAGGTGCAAAAAGAGAAAATATAATTTTCTAGACAGATGTATAAAGAAGGAAATACCTTGGAGAGAAATATGTGAAAGAACCTAAGCAATTGAGAAAATGAATTGCTGAATAAAGTTGACTTCGCCTAGTTGTGAGTCAGGGAAAGTATTTTCTTCACACAATTTCAAGCACTTGTTTGCTACAACATTCATTAATTCACTACTGCAAATTTCCTTGTTTGTTTTCTTTTTTGTTGGTAGATTTAGATACTACTTAGTTAATTGTATGAGTGAAAATAACTTGCTTCATTTATTTGTTACTTATTTTTTCTCTCAATCTTATGTAAGTTCGCAATTTTCCACTCCAATCCAAATTACTTGCCGTTACTATTTCTCACATGGAAACTGCTACATATGGCACTCTCAATAAATAGTAATTGAAAAGATAAAAGCCAACCTTTACGAGAAGTAATGGAAATAAATATCAATATTACAAAGCCATCTTGTCCACTTACTTCGCATTTTTCTCTTGTTTTAATATCATTGAAATATGTGTCATTAGAAACAGGAATTTGTGATACAAATAAGTATGAATTATTTGTGATTACTATAATTAGCTTTGAAATTGTCAATAATAACTGTAAAATGGCAAATAAATATTTTTCTTAGACATTCTCAACTACTTGTACCATGAATTGATTTGGTGATTGAGATGGCCCCTACCACCAAATCAATGTCGATTCATTTTATTTTGATATTGAAGTACAAAGAACACTAAACAGAACTTGATTTATGAATAATTTGATACACAATTTTCAAGATTATGGTACAAAGCTAATTGTCATAACACGATCCAACTGGGTACATACACATTTTACCATGATTTCTGATAGAAGTTTTTGCCCGCTAATGGTATCAATCACGACTTAAGAGTCTATGCCAACAATTGTTACAACTATTTTTCTTATCTGCTACTGGATTCAAATCTAAAATATATATTTCTCGACACTCTTAAAAGTTTCAATAAATAGCAATTGAAAATACCAAAGTGAATGTTAACAGTAGGTGGTGAAATAAATCTTGAAATTTGAAAATTATTTCATTCTTTTATTTTGATAACTATTATTGCTTTAATATCATCGATATACATGTACTAAGTAGCACGAATTTACAAAATAAAATAAATACAAATTCTTTGTGATCAGGACCATTGTTATACGAGATGTTAATGCAACGATACAAAAATATTGTGTTCAGACGCAATGACTTAGCTCTAACACAAAATGATTTTATTGTTTTATTAATATGGTATACGCGACGTTAGTTATTCATTTTTCAATTTTCTTTGACATATATTTGACGCAAGGTACACAATGGACTGATTACGAATTGATTAGCTAAAAAAATACAAAAGAAACTTACATTTAATCTTGTAATGAAAGCCCTTCATTAATTATCTTATTGACGTCGAAACGTATCGCCAAACATGGTATCAATTTGTGCCATCGAGAAATATGTGGAGTTGTGAAACACATGATGTAAAGGTTCTTTCACATATAATCCCTCTCTACGTAGTCATTATCCTGTACACACACCATCCTCCACACAATAAAAGCTTTGCACACGGAAACATAATAATATTAATTGAAGATTTATTCAGTCCCACTTACCCCTTGGTTGCATATACCAAAATGTAAATTTAGTTAACCATTATTGATTAGCATAAAATTGTTGTGTGGAACAAATATGCGAACAACTTAACGTCTATAAAATATGTAAAAGTTATTTGTACTCACAATAATTGCTTTGTAGAAAGTAGATGTATTAAAAAAGTCAACGATGATGGAAATTTATACGAGGATGCAAATTTTTTGCTGCTAGTGTAGAGATTCAGAAGTTTGCACACTAGAAAAGCTTTGCATTCCACACTCCCCACTTTTCTCTCACCCTTTCTGCTTCTACCGCATTGTGCTATTCCCCTATTTCCAAATTTCACACAATGAAAGCTTACTTCGTAACTGTGTAGAGGGATAAGACACACAAATTAACTGATATATAATATTGATGAGTATTTTCTCAATATCAATTTTCCGACTCCGCTTAGTGAAATGCTAAAACATATTGTTGAATGGCTACATGTCCGAAGATGCGTAAAATAGGTAATTATGAGTGCCAAGTTGTAGAAAAGGCTTTCAAAATATCAATATCGACATTTTTGCTATTATAGTTACTTCCACTTCTCAATAAAACCTTTGACTTCACCTCAAGACTTATCACAATGAAAACGTAAATATTAGAAACTATATCAATTTGTTATTGTAAATGATTGGTCCGTTTGAGACACTTTAAAAATCAATATCAACGTAGAATTTTATTAATATCCTAAAACTCATTCTATTTTGGTTAACTAAAGCTCTCCTACCAATACGATATTATGATTGGAAGGACGAATATGCGGAAGCACGAAAGTGCGCATGAGTCAAATCGAGAGAGTTGTTCAATAATAGTCAAATTTTATCATCATAATGTACGCTAATTTTTGGTTGCACAAGTCCAAAATCTATGAAATATGCATAAGTGATTTACAGATTGTGTCAATGTGAAGAAGTGTTGTTGTCTTTTCATTATGAGTACTATTTTTTCTTTGTTGCACTCTCATATCTTCCACTGTTTTTATTAGGCCAGGTAGTAACTCCACAAAATTCAATTCATTATATTCCTTTAGGTTGGTATTTATTACATACATGAAGGAGACTGTTCACTTCATCTCCCGATGACTGTTCATATTACTTATTTATTTATTTACATTATATTCACCCAATCCTGATGATTAGGTGTCAACATTCCCCCCTTAATCTGAAGGGATGTTGGTGACTCCAAGCATCATTCTGAATTGTTCAAGCTTTTCTCTTCCAAGTGCTTTGGTGAAGATGTTGGCAATTTGCTCATTAGTGGAACAATGACAGAGATGGATTTTTTTGGCCTCAACATGATGTCGAATCAGATGATATTTGGTATTGATGTGCTTCGTTCAATCATGGAACTTTGGGTTCTTGGCCAACTTTATTTCAAAGGTATTATCAATCATGAGTGGAGTTGATTGTACTTGTTTTACCTGCAAATCTTCAAGAATTTTCTTGAGCCACACAATTTCTTTTGTTGCTTCAGCTGCTGCCATGTATTATACTTCTGTTGTGGAATCTGCTGGAACTGATTGTTTGCATGATCTCCACGAGACAACTCCTGATCCAAGACTTATAACATATCCTGATGTGGATATCCTAGTTTCTTTGTCTCCATAGAAGTCTGAATCAGAGTATCCAATCAAACTGAAGTCATCCACATGTGTATACTTGATTCCAAAGTCTTGAGTTCCCTTCAAGTACCTTAGAACTCTTTTTGTAGTAGACCACTGTCCCTCACAAGGCTTTTACATAAACCTAGAAAGGATTCCAACAACAAATGAAATGTCTGGTCTGGTAATAGTTAGGTAGTTGAGACTTCCTACAAGTTGTCTATACTTTGTTGCATCCTCAAATTCTTTTCCTCCAATAGATGTGAGCTTTAAGTTTTGTTCCATTGGAGTAGAAAGAGGATTGCATTCTATCATGCCAAACCTGTTCAACAGATCTCCAATGTATTTCTTTTGAGAAAGAAATATGGACTTTGGATGTTGGGTTACTTCAATACCAAGATAGTAATGAACATAGCCCAAATCAGTCATTTCAAAACTTTTCCCCAATTCCTTCTTTATGGATGCAATGTAGCTTTCATTGTTCCTTGTCATCAAAATATCATCTACATATACTACAAGATATACAAATATTTTGCCAACTTTCTTGATAAATAAAGTTGCATCGTCAAGATCATAATTTTTGAAATTGAGTTTCAGAAGATGCTCAGTTAGTTTTTCATACTAGGCTCACGGTGCTTGTTTGAGGCCATACAAGGACTTCACAAGTTTGCATTCTTTATGTTCATGTCCTTTCACAACAAATCCTCTAGGTGGGACATAAAAACATTCTCTTTTAGATCTCCATTCACGAAAGAAGTTTTTACATCCATTTGATGGACTTTCCAACCATTCTGAGCTGCTAGGGCAAAGAGTGTTCGAATGGTAGCCCATTTTGTTGTGGGGGAAAAGTCTCCTCATAATCAACCCCTTCCTTCTGTACAAAACCTTTTGCCACAAGCCTAGCTTTGTGCTTGTCAAGTGAGGCATCAACTTTATACTTGTTCTTGTAGACCCACTTGCAGCCAATTGGTTTGGTTCCTAATGGAGGATCAACCAACTTCCAAGTGTCGTTCTTTATGAGGGCATCATACTCCTTTTGCATTACTTCTTTCCATTCATCACGAGAAGAAGCTTCTTTGAAGGAAGTTGGTTCAAAATCTATAGACAAGTTCAATTCACAATCATAAGAAACATCCATATCAACAGGTGAATTAGAGTCATCTACATTACCTCCATTTTGCCAGTTTAAATTTCTAGTTCTGTATTTCCAACCTCATCATGATAAACAATTTCAACTATCTTTATCAGCCACTTTGGGGGACCTTTTTTAGATGGTCCAGGTTGCTCCACTAATTAAGTTGGGATTGAATCAAGATTGAGTCTCTCAATTCTGTCAATCAAATCACTTAAAGCATCATCCATTGTTGGAGTTTCATGCAAGTGAGAGTGTCTTCTGAAGAAGATTCCACATGTTGATCTAGTATAGGAACCCCCCCTTCAATATGTGGAATCTGATTATCAAATTCTTTCAATGATTTTGCTTTTGCGAATCTATCCAAGAGATCAAGTTGCCGCTCAACAACATTGTCAGTTTTGGATGATTCAAGAAAAATTACATCTCTAGATACAACAAACTTTTTATTTACTTCATCATAGAGACGGTATGCTTTGGAGGTGTTTGAATACCCCAGGAATATACACTTACGACTTCTTGCACCAAGTTTGTTTCAATGTACCTTTGGTATCAAGACATAACAGGTGGAACCAAAGACCTTGAGATGCTTTACCAAAGGAATATGTCCATACCACATTTCATATGGAGTCTTGTTTCTGATAGCATTAGATGGGCGTCTATTCTTTATATATGTAGCATATAGAACATCATCAGCCCAAAACATTATGTTTAAATTTTTGAAGAAGAGCATGGATCGTACCATATTTAAGATTGTCCTATTCATTCTTTCAGCTACACCATTCTATTGGGGATTATAAGGCACAGTTGTTTGATGTTTGATCCCATGTTGGTGAAGATAGTTTTCAAATTCATTTGATGTGTATTATTTTCCATTATCAGTGCGAATAGACCCAATATGAGATTGTGCATCATTTCAATCCATTTATGAAAGCTCTTGAATGTTTGAAAAGCATCATATTTGTTCTTGAATAAATAAACCCAACACATTCTGGTGTAGTCATCAATAAATGTCATCATATATTTATTTCCATTTGCAGAGGGAACATGCATTGGACCACATAAATCTGAATGAATGAGTTCAAGTGTTCTATGTGGTCTTGAATGTGAATCATGAAAATACTGTTTGCTATGATTTCCTAGAATGCAAGCATCACATTGCTTAAGTTTCTTAGGAATTGTAGGCAAACCAACATTACCATTTTTCTTCAACAAGCAGAGGTTGTCATAGTTCAAATGTCAAAATCGAGCATGCCATAATAAACTTGATGGAAGTGTACCTTCTTCATGATGAGAATTGTATGAGAAATGTTGTGCACGAGCAGAGGTTCCTTGCATCTTGAGAAGCCTTTCTTCTTCTATTCCCCTCATGGCAAGTGAGTGGTCAGATGCTTTTCTTACCTCAAGCTTACCATCAAACATATGAATGGAATGACCTTGTTGGAAGATGTGGACCAAGGACAACAAGTTTCTCTTGAGATGTGGGAGATAGAGAACATGATGCAGAAGAAAGTCTAGAAGACCAGGCAATTGAAGCCTGATTGTGCCAAGCCCTGATGGCTTGATTTTTGATTGGTTTGCAAAGTATACTGCTCCATCAACATTGTCAGTAAATTCTTCAAAAAAATATTTTCTATGAGTCATGTGGCAGGTTGCTCCTGAATCAAGTAACCAATCATTTTTCCAATAAGCAAGTGAAGCATTAAATAAATCTTCATTTACTCCAATACTACATTGTGCCACAACATAGTGAGTGGATTCAGGTGCTTTACCTTTGTTTGTATCATCATTTTTACCTTATTGTTGGTTTCTTTGCTGCTCAATTTTGTCCCATGGTAGCTTGCATGTAGAGGCATCATGTGATCCATTACAGCGTATGAAGCACAATCTGCCTTTTCTCCTTGAGAGTGTCTGCCTACCCTTCCTCTGAAATATCTTCCTCTTCCTCTTCAACCACCTCTTCTTCTAGAAGAATCTTTAGCAAGATTTTTTTCTTTATGAGCAAGGCACATATCCTCTTCAGAATATTCAGGGGTTGTCTTCTTTCCAAAAGCTTTCTCTCTGTCAGCAAACTTTTTCACAAGAGAGTCAAAGGTGATATCTTTGAGATTTCCATTTGCTTGCAATGACTCAAGATAATTGGAGTAAGTAGGATAAAGTGCCTTGAGAAAAGCGATAAGAGGAATATCCAATTCAACCTTAGTGGAATTAATAGCATGCATTATAGATTTTACTTCAGATGCAAGAGCAAGAGGATCATTATTTGTAGTTCAAGAGTGAAGAGTTTAATCATGAGTTGAACAACTTCAAGAGCAGAATGCGAGTCATAGAGTTCTTTCAGCTTTTGTAAGGCTTCAAAAGTAGTTGAAAATGGCAAAATATGGCGACTCACCTCTTCATTTGCAGATGCTGCGATTAATGCATAAGCTTTATTGTTCTTGTTTTCCCAAATGACAAGCTCTTTGTCTAATGTAGGCTATTTTGGTTCTTTGTCTCTGTCTCCAACACACACTCCTTTCCACAACTCATTGAAAATGAGCGTGCGTTTTATCATCCGAGACCACTTAGGATAGTTCTCTTTGCCAGTGAGAACTATTCCCACAATGGATATGATTGAATGCATATTGTAACAAAAACTTCTGCTACAAAATTTTACTCCTAATGGGAAAAAATATAATTCTGATATGACTGGATAGAAAATTCAAATGTCAATACGCAAGACTATACAACGCATTCAACTAGACAACGCTCTAAATTGGACAACGTAAATACACAAAACTTTATAGTGCATTCAACAGAGGTATATACAACATTCCAACAAAGGTACAACAGAGGTATAGTTTTGCATCTCTTCTCCTTGCTGCCGGTGTGACTTCTTTTACCAGATCCGTTAGCTCTCGGAGTGTAGCATCCCTCCATGTGTAGATCTGCACTTCATCTTTTGATGATTTCCTATCTTGGTTAAAAAAAAAAAACTGAAGTAACAACGGACAAGTCTTCTCACGATCAACAAGGGGCAGTGGTCACAAAGGGCCGAGAGCTCGGGCTTGGAGAGCTAGAGCCTTTACAAGCCTGTTCTGTGCTTTGACACCAACAACACTCTAATACTTATCAACTCCTGTATGGAGTGAGCACAAATGCCGAACCGCCGCAAGGAGCACATTTGCATCAAGGAATCAGAAACCTTGGTCTTCGCTCGGCATGGTTGAATAGAGGAATCGCTTTGATACCAACAACGCTCTGATGATTACATAAAAAGACCATATATAATACTGTGATGATTACATAAAGGAGCAGCGTCTATACTGCGTTGAACAGAGGAATCGCTTTGATACCAATAACGCTCTGATAATTACATAAAAATACCAGCGTTTATGATACCAATGCTCTGATAATTACATAAAAAGACCATAAAAAGACCAGCGTTTATGATACTAGTGCTCTGATAATTACATAAAAAGACCATAAAAAGAGCAGCATTTATGATACCACAACAGATATGAAAACACCAACGGATAAAAATCTCAAAAATAAGAAGATGAAGTTGCAAAAGAAACCGGTGAACAGGGTTCACACGTTTTGAAAAAAAACCTGCTACCGGTTTGCTATGAGATGAGAAAATTCGTGGAGCTGGGCGTTTCTCTGTGGGAGCTGGGCGTTCATCAAATGCTCTGACACCAAACGCTCTTTTTATAAAACAGAGAGACGTTACACCCAAAAAAAAACGTGCCAACAATGAGCGCAAGGAGGACAATTATGAACGGGCGCAGTCAATGGTTGAAGGCAGGTATCGAGCAGCGTAGCAGTCAAGCGTACAGGTAGGCTTGAGAGAAAATGTCAGGCAATTGACACCACAACGTTTATATGGGCAACACTTTTAAATGGCTAGCGTATTATATGGAAAACGCTTTTGAATGGAGAGCAGAGGAGTAGATTTTTGTATGCAAGGTAGAACATAGGTAGAATAGGGAGTTACAAAGCAGAGGAAAGCCAAAAATGGTGCCTGCTCTGATACCATGTCAGGCCAGGTAGTAACTCCACAAAATTCAATTCATTATATTCCTTTAGGTTGGTCTTTATTATATACATGAGGGAGACTGTTCACTTCATCTCCCGATGACTGTTCATATTACTTATTTATTTATTTACATTATATTCACCCAATCCTGATGATTAGGTGTCAACAGTTTTATTGATTTATCAAATTTACAAATTCCATAACTAGTCAAACAACATTACAACTTGATTAAACTAGATAATCAGTATATCATATTTCAGTGATACTGTTTCCAATTAATGGGGTCTAAAATAATAATTTTATTTATGTACATTGTTAAGTAATCTAGTAATGGTACAATTCTTATTTCTTACATTGTCAAGCAATCTGAACATTACCTTTTAATTTATGGTTAAAGAATTTGACTATTGTTGAATAACTCTTTCGGTTTATTAGATGATCAGAATTTGGTTTAATGTTATAATTGGGAATGTGCGAATGTGCAGAATAGTGATTCATCCACACTCCCATAGAATAAACTTCTTTTGCACTCCATATTTTTTCTTAGAACGTGTGCAGAAGTGGAGAGTTTTTCTTGGGTGAACAAAGTGAATGCGGAAAGTTCAAAGCCAATATACAATGTTGTGCAATAAACTTTTACACACTTTAAACCCAACATACAATAAAAGAATATCATTTATCAATTTAATTTAATGTTCCGTATTGTAGTCATTTTTAGTGCAGTTTAATATTAGTGTTTACAACATATTATATCACACAGTCATTCTAATGATAACATAGAACATACAAACTATTGAAAGCAATTAGTACTAGAGCATGCGAGAAAAGACAAGTGTGTTATATGAAAAAGATATGTCGAGACGATAATGTTTATGAAAATGCAAAAACATGGAATTCACACGTAGCATCCAAGAATTAATTAATGCTTAGTACTACTATTAATATATATATTCCTCAAATTGATACACAATCACATTATCAAAAAAATGCTTAATAACATTTACTCTGATTCATTGTGTAATGATTGTCGGTTGCAAAGATATCGATAAAATCATATCTATCGATATTATAAAACACTCTTTTCGATATTTATTTGGTGAATTGAAGTATATATACTTCTTTTAAAAGAGCATCATTTAGCATTCAATAGATTCATCATGGATTGGAGAAAAAAGAATGAGTTTCTACTGGAGATGCTAGTGGTTCTCGTGCTGCTAGTGCTACTGATGAGTAACTTGTATCTACATGTCACTAGTGAGAGAAGTTAGTCATAGATGGAGGATATGTAGGATAAGTACAATTTACTAGTTAGAGATTAGTTTGGATACTAAATGGTGCTTATGCAAATAGACCTACTTTCGTTCTTTCCAGCACAGACTCATTTTATTTCACAGGTTATTTCTCGAGTAAATAGTTTGATACTCATTTCTATTACAATATACTTATATGAAGGTGAAACATGGAGATGGTTGGCAAGTCCCAAAATGCAAAGGATAACATTGAACCTAAAAACTTAAAACAACCCGAAAAAACCCCATGAAAATTTCACCATAACAACACAAGACCTTGAGAAAAATAGTCTATCACCCACAAAACTTAGAACTTGCTTAGATCCCAATTCACTGAAAACCCAAACGAATGAATGCATCAAGATGAACATAAAAAAACAATATGAACACACTTACAAATGAGACCCCGCCATCCTAGAGTCTAGGCTAGCACAACCCACTAGAGTTTCCCAGATTCTTGCCTACGCCATAGCCAACATGCATAATATTTCGTTAGAGACCCCCAATGGTATACTTCTTATGCCACAAGGTTTTTTTCCAGAACATCTTAGCCATTGGATGGCCCAACCAGACACCTTCCTAAGTACTTAATCCCATCCCTCTGTACTGCTACCAGCCTAGAGAGATACGACGGTTACACACTTGCAGAGTAAATTAAAAAATATAGGGGGTGACTCACCTGCTCTCCCACCACCTTGCATTAAGTATTGTATCTTGTCTCCATGCGGAGGCTATCAACCACCTAGTTTTCCTCCTCTTGGGCATGCACCCCCATTGCGTTTCTCAAATCATTGTCTATGATATGAGAGAAATCATCCAATTGGTGAAGTTGCAAGTCAAGTGTCCAATCTCGGGGAAAGTCCTGATTTTGGTGGTTGCATGCCTAGTTGGCCAACCTGTTAGCTGCTTGATTACCCTATTGCCGCATATGTTCTGTTATGATATAATCAAAGGATGGAAGTTTAGCATGAATACTTTCCACTAAGAGTTTTAATCATCAACTTGAGGATATTTTATAAGGGGGAATTCCATTGATGAATTTCTACACCATGGAGACTGCAATTTGCGAGTCTCATGTGATCTTGATCATAGCCAATCCCAACACAGTTGCCACTTCAAGGCCCTTCTCCAAGTATAGCAAATTAACCATATTGTTTGTAGTGACTCCACATGAAAAAGCAAAAAATTTGAGTACCATGCCCTTTTCATTATGAATAAGACCGCCAAACCATACAGGGCTCAGGTTTCCTTTAGATGCCCCATCAAAATTTACTTTAAAGAAGCCAGTCAGGGAAGGGTAAAGCTATTGGATGAAGACCTTGTGAGTGGGTTTGGGGGGGGGGGGCGGGGGGGGGGGGGGGGGTGGGGGAGGAATAAGTAATAAGGAAAGATAGGTCCAATCGAATGACCAACGCCTAAAATAATTTTCAAGTCTTGTCCCTCCACCTTCCAATCCCCCTCAGTCCAAGGTTCGAATCAAATGGTTTCCTTTATGTTACATTTCACTACCTCCCAGATTTGGTCCACCTTCACCTCTATATCATTGAACACCACACAGTTTCTGGATTTCTAAACATTCCATAATATAAATCCTAGAGAAAGAATCCAAGCCCCGTTTACAATAGAATTTTTAAACAAATTATCCACAGCTCAAGAGATTCTCTGATACTATTAGGGGATCTATCAATGTTTTCAAACAACAGTTCCACCTGATGCCATAGATTTTCTATAACCGCACATTGATTTAAAATATGTTCTAAGGATTCGTCATGGTTACCACATAACAGGCATCCAGATGGACTGGAAAAGCCTTTTTTCCTAATTATATCCCAAGTTGATAGACTCCCATGCCCAATGAACCAAAAGAAGAAATAAACTTTTTGCCATAGTATGGATTGCCAAAGTCTCTTCCATAAGGTTTTTTAAGGGTTATCAGTTGAGGTCACCATAATGGAATACACCTTCTTGACTAAGAATGAGTCGCATGGAAGATGGTTTCATCTGAGTTTATCTGGGTCATGACAATTTAGAATAGTGCATTGCTGAAAATTATTTGACATCATTTTCCAGGGCAAAGGATTTTCATGCTCCAGCCAATCATCTTGTGCTTTCCAGTCCACCACTTATTATGTTGGTTAGACACCTTCTATAATTCTGCAACTTTGTTTGCCCCCACCTGTGTTGTGAATGTTTGTATATCTTTGAGGTCCTCCTAATTAATTAGTCTCAGCTCTTGCATCCAAGCATCCTCCCAGAAATTTGTGGTTTGCACATTCCTGATCTCCAAAAACTTATGCTCTTGAATAAGTTCCTTGTTACTATTTACCATATTCTTTTTGTTTTTGAAGTAAGAGACAATGCTTCTATTTCAATAGTCCAAAAATAATGTTACAAAATATAAAAAAAACCGTCCATCTTCATGGACTCAGGAAAAACAAAGGGCATCCTGCCAAAGACATGACCCCCAACCCTATAACAGTCATTACCAAACCCTCAAATTACACACTATGTTGGGCTATATGATCATCCAACCTCATGGAAAACTCCGGTAACTCCCACACACCCACTGCCTGAAAACTCTACAGCAGTCGCAACCATCGTTACTTCTCATGCCAACAAACGGTTGAGGGAAAAAACACCCCGACAAGACGAGTGGAGAAAAAAGGACCTGGCCCCACAAAATAGCACGGTCGTTTCTGACTGTAGATCCTGGCGGTGAGATCCAATGGCCAGGAGCAATATCGCACTGCCTAAGATGCCAAACATTAGTGTGCGATGGGGGCGGTATTCATTACCACCCCCTTGCCACATGTTGGAAGTTGAATGTGATTTCTTCCAAATATCCAAAACCATTTACCACTCAAGAGCCATGCAATCACCTGAAAACCGCTTTGGGCGTTGTATTCCTTTCCAAAAGTAGAATGAGGGGAAATTGTCGTTGCCAGGAAAAAAAAATCCTCCCTTACCATGCATTTTAACTGCGAAACATGAACCAAAGACTGAGTCAGACTAAAAATTGACCCCGATGTTACCGTCTGAAAAAAAGAGGAGACTGGTCAACTTACACCGGGGTGTCTTGTGGCCAATCTTTGCTTGCCCTCCTCCAAAGTACATACTGGAAGACTGTGGTATATCTTGCTGAGAAAAATTTATTCCATGCCAGACAACCTTACTCGGTATCTAAAAATTTCTTTGTCCTATACCACTTTCTCATCACAGAGAGCTCTTAATCTACTTTAAGGCATCTCCTGCCACCTCATCGCCATCCTGCATTCTGAATTGGTCACCCCTTGGTTGGCCAGGATGTCTGCTAGTTTATTGGATTTTCATCGAACATGGTTGAAACTAACAGTTCGAAGACCCTGGAGATGTCTTTGAATTCTTTGGTAAACCTGGATTAATCTCTAGTTCTTGGAGACTTTCTCCGACGCCGTTCCACAACTGATTCTTTTCACAGAGTTTATGGTTATCTCTGAATCTGCTTCTATAATGACATTTGAGCCATGGTCCAGCTTCAGAAACTCTAAGCATTGCTCCAATGCCATTAATTCAGCCATATTGTTGGTGGCTTTTCCTAAATGATAGTGGAAGATAAAGATAATGCCTCCTTCTTCATCTCTTAACACCCCTCCATAACTAGTTGTTCCCAGGTTGCCTTTTGAAGCACCATCAATATTGTATTTTAGATAGCCTTTCGGTGGAGGATACCAGAAATCCTTCTCTGTTTCCATTGCTATTTCCTTCCTATTTAGTCCTTGGGGAATTATCCCTTGCATTCCCAGTTGCCTGAGAGTTCTCAACTCAGTCTCTGAGGGGGGGTTTTTGGGGTGATTGCGAACTGTGGTGCTAACTGTCTCCTTAAGCTGTTTCAAGATCAGTTCAAACAGGCAATGAGGGATAGTCTTTTCATCCTTGAAAATTCTTTTGTTCCTTTCTTTCCAAACATTCCAGATAATGAAGCTTGGCGTAAAGGCCCAAGCCAAATTAAGGAACTCATTCTCTATAAAGTTTCTTCTCCACTTGTTTAGGGTATTAATGATACTTCCTCTGTCCCTATCTGTCTGTTGAAAAATGGTAGCAAAAGAATCCCACAACCAGGTGGTGTAAGTGCAGCTGTTGAGAATATGCTCCATTGTCTCCTCTTGAGCTTCACATAGCTGGCATCTAGAAGGCCCCATAACACCCCTCTTCCTAATATTGTCCCAAGTCAAGATTTTCTTGTGATGTACCAACCACATGAAAAGCTTGATCTTCATCCACCCTTGGTGCCTCCAAAGTTGCAGCTAGGTCTTATCCTGAACACAGGAATCTAGCTCAAGGATAATACCTTTTTCTTCCTTAAGATTAAAGGTGCCTTCTTTATTGTGGCCCCATCTTAACTGATCTTGCCCCTTTGTTACCAAGATCATCCTTTGTTTTAACATGCTCATAAGTGCCTCTGCTTTTATTTTTATGGGGTTGTCATCTCTACAATCAATGTTTCTCCAGCTTCTCCACTTTCCCGAGATATGAGAAAGATCCTAAAAATCCTTTACTTTTTTTAATCCTTGGGAATTTGTTTCCTGCTTGAGGTTCAAAAATTCCTCTTTTAACAACGTTGGTTCTTGTTGCCATTTTTCCTCCCAGAAGAGAGCTAGATCTCCAACTTTGATTTCCCACAAACTATTTTTTTGTACTAGGCTTCTGTTTTCCCAAGATTTATTCCAGATGTAAGAGGCCTTTATGTTTCCAAAAATTCTTATGCGATCACTATTTTGCCAGGTTTTGGCATATTTTTCTTTCTAGATCCTAGCCCATTGAGCTTTTGGCTCTTGAACGCATTGCCACCAAAGCTTGGCTCTTAAAACTTTACTAAGAATCTCCTGATCATCTAAGCCTAGACACCCGTGGCTCATTGGTTTACAGATTTTATCCCAAGAAACAAGGGCCCATTTCTTCATTGTTTCCTCCTTGCCCCAAAGGAAGTCTCTTGGGATATTCCTGAATTGCTGTAAGACTCCTTTGGGAGTTTGGAGGGTTGATAACATGAAAATAGGGATAGATTGAAGAACAGCCTTAGTCATAAGCAACCTGCCAGCCAGGTTCAAAGATCTGATGGTCCATTTTTTGACTTTGTCCTGCATCTTATTGAGCACTAGTTCCCAGATACTCTTGTGCATTGGTTTGGCCGTGAGGGGAACTCCCAAATACTTTGAGGGGAGGGAATCTCTTTGAAAGCCAAGAATTTTGGAGATATTTCTCTGAATTGCAATGTTAGTATTTAAGAAGAAGATTTTTGATTTAGAGAGATTAACTTCCATACCTGTAGCCATGGCAAAGTCATTTAGGATTTGTTTGTAGGCTGAAGCTTCTTTGACTGTGGGAATTCCTTGCAGCATGGTATCATCCACAAATTGTTGGTGAGTCAGTGCCTGACCGTTCTCCGTTAATTGAAGGCCCTTAATATTGCTCGTGACCTTTGCCTGCTTAATGGACCTACCAAGTCCTTCCATCATAAGGATGAAGAGAAAGGGAGAGAGTGGGTCTTCCTACCCGAGGCCTCTAGAAGGAATAAATATCTCTAAGGGAGAGCCATTCACCAAAATTGAAAAGCTCGATGAAGTTACCAGAGCCATAACCCATCTAACCTAGTTGTGATCGAAACCAAAAGCAGTAAGAACCTTCTTGATGTAAATCCAATTCACCTTGTCATACGTTTTGGCAATATCCAATTGCATGATCATTCTAGCCTGCCTCTTGCTAGTTAGCATGTGAACCACCTCGTGGGCTTGAATAATGTTATTTAGAATTTGTCTGCCTTCCACATATCCGGATTGTTCCCCTGAAACTAAAGAAGGAAGTAGAGGTTTGAGTCTGTTAGCCAATATCTTGGATATTATCTTGTATACCACATTACATAAAGCTATGGGTCTATACTTATCAGCAGTTTGGGCTGTATCCTGTTTGGGGATCAGGGAAATGAAGGAGGTGTTGAGGGCTTTCAGAATAGTCCTGTTTCTTCTGGAATCCTCCACTACATTCAAAATATCCTGTTTGACTATATTCCAGCAGGCTTTAAAAAAATCCACATTGAAACCATCCGGGCCTGGAGCTTTTCCATTCTGCATATCTTTGAGAACCTCACTAACCTCCTCTTCAGTTACTGGTCTATTAAGGTTAAAATTGTCCTCTCTAGACACCAGCTTAGGGATATGTTTTGTAATTTCCCTGATGCATTGCTCTCTGTCTGAATTGTTTTCCCGAGTGATGCCTTGGAAATGCTGGACCAACACAGCTTCGATATTCTTATGAGAGATCTGAAGCTCCCCATTCTCATCCTTTATCGAAGAGATTATGTTGTGTGCTTTATTAGCTATGGTGGATCTATGGAAAAATCTAGTATTACGCTCACCTTCTTTGAGCCATTGAACTCTAGACTTTTGTCTCCAAAATATTTCCTCTTGTTTGCATAAAATCTCCCATTCTTGATGGTATTTATCAGCTTGATCACTTTTGACTTTGTCAAAGCCATCACTGATCGGTGCTTGGTTAAGTTCCTGTTTTTTGGTTTCCACTTATTTTTTTTCCACAAAAATGTTACCAAAATCATTCTTGTTCCATTCTTTGAGCCTGAGCTTAATGTGCTTTAGTCTTTTATGGAGGAGGAACATATTTGTGCCCTGGATCTGCAAATCTTTGGACCACCATTTTTCAATGTTGCTAATGAAATCTAGGTGGGAGAGCCAGATATTGTCAAATATGGAGGGTTTATTCCTGGGAGAATCTATCCCCTTGATTTCTAATTGAATCAGCCAGTGATCAGAGCCTCCAAAGGGGAGAACTATAGCTTTTATTTCTTTATCTATAAGCATAAGCTCCTCTGAGATCATAAATCTGTCTAACTTGGATGCTACCTGTGCTTCACCGCCTCTTTTGTTGTTCCAAGTAAAAAGGCCATTTTTCATTTCTGAGTCAACCAGTTTCATATTATCTGTGAAGGTTTGGAACGTTAGGGAGTCTTTACTTAGCGCTCTGGTACCTTCTTCTTTTTTTCCGAAAGAGATTTAATCATGTTAAAATCCTCTCCCATGACCCAAGCTATTCCTGCATGTCTGTTCCTCAAATCCACAAAGGAGTCTAGAAATATGAGTTTATCATCTATTCTTTGAGGGCCATAAACATTTGTGACCAGGAAGGTATCTGAAACCCCCACTGGTTGAATAACTACTGATAAATAATTTCTTGATGCCTCCGCATCTATTATGCTAACTTTTTGGGGGTTCCAAAGAGTGAGAATGCCCCCCGCTGTGTTCTCTGCTTTAACTTCTAGAAACTCAAATCTATTGAGCCATTTGCTATGGATTTGTTTTAATTTCTGAATGGAGCATTTTGTTTCCTAGATGAAGATTATATCCGGCATTGCTTGTTTCATTCTGTTACTAAGCATTCTTTGTTTTCTTTTACTACCTAGACCTCTGATATTCCAAGATGTGAACTTCATTATTAAAGATTTGTAAAGGAGTAACTGGTTAGGTCTTTCATTTTACCTGAATCTATCATTATCTTTCTGCACTCCATCAAGAGCTCATTCTGCTTTTTCCTGCCCCTCTTCTTTCCTGGATTTCTAGTAGCTAATCCTGGAGTTGATTTCATTGTTTTCACACCTCTGTACTCCTGCTTGTCAATGGTTTTTCCTTTATCCAACCCCCTTTCCTGAGTTTTCCATAAAAACAATTGTTGTATTTTGTTACATTCTTCTTGAGGCAATGAATCTATCCCTCTCGTGGCTCCCTGCATCAAGAATCCTTCCAGATCTAGGTGTTCCTTATCGAGAATTTCCTGTAGCTCATGATCCTCCAGATCTGTTTCACTCGAGGTCATTTCCTAATCCATTTCTAGTTCTGTTTCACTCATCATAGTCTCTTTCTGATTACCAATATCTTGTGTTTGGCTGTTGTCTTCTTCTTTCTCCTTTTCATTAAGAACTTCCTCCATAGATTGGTCTTCTTTCATAATTTCTTCATTCTCTTCTAGTACTTGAAACTTGTTCTGACTGACCTTCTGCCCCTCATTATGTTGTTGCTTTAGATCTTTTTTACCTCCTTTGACTCTACTTACCACTTTATGAAAGTTATCTTTGTCCTTCATTGTATTAGGTTTACTCTTGTTGTCTGCTTTACTAAGAGGGCAGTCTTTGAACAAGTGTCTATGTTCGTGGCATCTACAACATCTGAACGGGATATGCTCATAGTCCACTGTCTGCACCCATTCCTCATCAAAAACTTCCAAGATAACTTCATCTAGAAGAGCTCCTAATAGTTCCATTTCCACACATATCCTTGCAAAGGAAGTATATTTCCCCCTTCTAGTGGCTTCAGAAGCTTTGACAAAACGACCTAGTTTATTGCCTATGGTAGCTAGCAATTCAGTTTGCCAATAATCAAGAGGTAGAGAATAGAGCCTTACCTAGACTGGTACCAAAGTGAAAGTCTCCCGCACTGGAACAAAGCTCATCATCCAAGGCCGCATATAGAGACCAGCTGTTGCATAAAAGTAGGGTCCTCCTTTGAATATTTTGTCTTTGTCTTTGATGTTTGAAAACACCACGGTGAAGAATCCCTTTGACCCAAGATGTAAGTCGATGCTTCCTTTGGGTTTCCAATGATACTTGATCCACGTTTGTAAAGCTTTTTCAGTGGGCCATAATCCCATGAATTTACAGATGATAGCGTAAGTCCCCATGTGTTCCCTATGCGCCTGCAGAGCAGGATCATTTAACACTACTCTAGGAGTGATCTCTACTTTAGGTCTGCAAGGTCCCTTTTGTTTTTTGTCTCTTGTTCCTTGACTTTTGTCTTCTTCTTCCTTGTCCTTTGTGCTACTGTTTTCCTTGGTCTTGGTCCCATCTGTCTCCTTTTCATTATTCCTTTTCCCTTCCTCCTCAAAACCTTTGACGTTCACCCGTGGTGACTTACCTCTACTGGCTACAACGTCCTTGTAGGAGGGAGTGGAGCTCCCTCCTCTGTGGCCCTCCATTAGGATCAACCTCTGCAACTCTTTGAAACCCTAGCTACTCACCCTCCATTCTCGCTTCCCGTCTTCGCTCTCCTCCTTCTCCTTATCAAATATACATATATTAATATATGTATTTTAAAGTGAAAATATCATTACTCTTTTCCATATTCAATATAGATGCGCCTTAGGGAATTTTTTGTCTATTCAGTAATGAATCCATAATTTTGTTGTTATTATATTTGTGAGTCCAAATTCTTCCAAATTTCGTGACCACCTTGCAGTCATCTCCACCAAAGTTTAGCCTCTAAGACCTTATTTAGCGGCTATGGATCGCTCAGGCCTAGCCCCCCTCTGAGCTTGGTCTTGCATATTATTTCCCACACTACCAAGGACCATTTCTTCCCTAACTGAGCTCCTAACCATATATTTTTTTTAAATCTAGAGACAATATATTTATACACACCTTTTAGGGTTGGGAGACACCATAGTTGATAGATTGGTAGGGCTTGCAATACGGATTTGAGTAAAGTTAATTTTCCTGCCCAATTTAGAACCCTAAAAGTCTAGCTGGATAGTTTCCTATCTAGACGATCTAGAAGATCCTTCCAATAGGACACCCGAAGAGAATTGGTATCAAGAAGAACCCCCAAGTAAGTACTTGGAAGAGTACTGATGTGAAAAACCAACATTTGGGCCAGATATCTCTGGAATCTTGGGTTGGTATTAAAGAAGAAGATATTTGATTTGTCTCCATTAACTAGGGTTTCTAATGCCTTCTAAAAATACTCTCATATAAGACCCAATTGTCTTGCTTCATGAAGAGTGGGCTTTCCAAACAACATATTATCATCAAAAAATTGTTGATGGGTGATTAGTGTAGCTTGTGGAGCTAAACACAATCCTTGAAGGAGACCTGATCCTGTAGTTTCCTTTAGATATCTGCAGAACCCTTTAGCTGTAATAATAAAGAGAAAGGGGGAAATTGGATCCCCCTACCTAAGGCCCCTAGATCCTTTAAATTTTCAGGAAGGGGATCCATTAACCAATATTGAATACAAGGGATTTTATATGAGGTAACTAATCCATTGATCCAGGCTTGCGAGAATCCAAAAGCATTAAGAATATTTACAAGGTAATTCTAGTTAAGGCAATCATAAGCTTTAGACAAATCAAGTTTGATAATCATACCTAGCAGTTTAGATGTCTTTAAAGAGTGCACTACCTCATGAGCTACTATGATCCCATCCATTATTTTCCTTCCTTCTACAAACCTAGATTGTTCTGGTCCAATAATAGGATTCAGTCTACGAGCCATTACTCTTGATATAATCTTGTATATCACATTACATAAAGTGATTGGCCTGAAATCACCTCACTCCACTGCAACACCCTTTTTAGGGATAAGGGTGAAGAGGGTAGCATTAAGAATAGAACATATCATCTACATTATTCTGGATACATCTACTAATTCATGGATTTCCAAACCAAGGAAATTGCACCCAACCTTGAAAAATTTTGAGGTGAACCCATCTGGGCCTGGAGCTTTGTTTAGGGGAAAATCTTTAACTACTTCTTCAACTTCTGAGAAGGAGATATTCTACATTAAGGCTTCATTATGTTCCTCAGTAATAAACATTGGGACAAAATGTTTTACCTTTTGAATGCAAACACCTTTGTCCTCCTCAGGCTTCGAAAGGAGATTTTAAAAATGAGAGATTAGTACCACTCAGATTTCTTCGTGGAGCATAAGCCTTCTTCCTTCTGGGCCATTTAATGATGATATATGATTAATTTGATGGTGCTTCACCATTGTTCTATGAATGAACTTGGTGTTCCATTCTCCTTCATTTAGTCATTGGATTCTCAATTTATGTTTCCATATGATTTCTTCCTGTTTGTGTAGATGCTCCAATTCCATAAGAATTTTCCCTTCCTAGTATGCCAATTGTTCTATCCTTCCTTCAAGAATAATTCTATACTGAATCTCATTCATTGAATCCTAAAATTCCTTTTTTTCCTTGTGGATATTGCTAAAATATCTTTTATTATAATCCTTGGTTCTCCTCTTGATCTCCTTTAACTTCCATTGGAAATTTTCCATACGACACCATCTAGTTACCCTGATTTCCATCCACCACTCCTCCAAATTGGTAACAAAGTCTAGTCGCTACAACTAGAATGCTTCAAAATGAAAGGGGCGATTCATGGGGACCATTTTTAGGTCAATCTCTAGTTTGATGGGCCAATGATCATAACCCAAGTATGGGAATATGGTTGCTTCAAGACAAAAGTCTTGTTGGAGGATGTCTTCCAAAATAAGAAATCTATCTAACCGGGAGGAAATCTGGTTCTACCCCCCGACAGTTGTTCCAGGTATAGATTCCATTGGCATTTTCAATATCCTCGACCTTAATTTCCTAAATTGTGTCTTGAAAGGCCCGAGAGATTAGGTCCATCCGTCGTATGTCACCTTTCTTCTCACTGAGGTGTCTAATCATATTGAGGTCACTAGTAATAATCAAGTTATTCTCACCTTCTATACCCCTTATTCGCACCAAATCCATTACAATACTTTTCTTGTCTCCTAGTGTGGATGACCCATAAACCCCTAATAGCCATATTTTTGCTGAAGAACCTAAACATTCAAGCTTCCCTATCAAAATATTAGGATAGGAAACCTAGGAACTGAAATATAGAGTTCATGGATCCCAGAGGATTGCTAGACTCCTTGCACTTCCTTTCACATCTAGCGCCATGCATTCTGCTTGTGGCAAACATCTATCTATAATTTGCATCAGTTTATCTTGGGAAACTTTAGTCTCTTGTAATACCATAATATTTAGTTTCTCTTGTTTGATTCTCTCCTTCAGGTACCTCACCTTACCTTTAGAGTTGGGGCCCATATATTCCAAGAGAAAATTTTCATAGGTGATTGAGGGAGGAGCATTGAAAATACTCTGTGAGCACATTAGATTGACTAGAGTTGACCAGGACTTCCCCTACTTGCCTGATCACTTCATGAGTCATCCCCCCCCCCTTCATCTATTTTTTTGATCCCAAGTTGTTCTTTGCGTGGGTGAGGGAAAGTGCATCATCTTTTAGGACTAGATCTATTTGGGGGGAGGCATCCATGGGTTGTTGGTAAAGTTCCCATTCCTTGTACATTTGGTGGAATTATTCTAGTTGATTTTGGATAATTTCTTCTACCCTCACTCTTTCTTAGCTTCTTAAGAAAACTACCATAACACTCTTGTTTAAATTTAGGTGTTTCAATTGATCTTCCTACTCTAGAGCTTATTCCATTTGAGCTAGAATTATTTGGAGCTACTTCTTCGTCGACTCAGCTTTGGGTGATTTCCGCTTACTGGCTTGCTTTTCCTTAGGGTTGTCCAACGTGACTTCCTTATCCATTTCCTGTCACATATGGAAAATAAGTTCTTGACATTTCACTATTTCCTGGTCTGTCATCTCTTCCAATGTCACAAAGAGGTTCACATTCATGTTTTTCATTTCCATTGGTGGGGTTGGTGGTGTGTGTCCTGATGGTACCTTGTTTCCATAGTTTCTTCTATTCTGTACCTCTTGAAAAGCATCCATGGTGGAATTCAATGATGGAGGAATGTCATCCTCGAGTTTTTGAAGGCAGTCCTGAAATAGGTGCCCATATTGCTGACATAAATGACATTTAAAGGGCACATGCTCATAGTTTAATAATTGAGTTCAAACCTCATTGTGATACTCAATTTCCACTGATTTAAGCAAGGGTTTAAAGATATTCATGTTGAAAAATTTAACTAGGTTCGGTCGTCATAATGACATGTGTAATCATGATTTGATGTAAAGAATAAAATAAAACTATGTTGTAATGCTTGATTCATGGGTTTCATGCTCAAGGAATTTTACTGTAGTTGAAGCTCCCATTATGAGCTATTAGGTTTTCTCATCAAGTCATAAAGTATAGTAAAGGTAATGTCACAGGTTGAAGACCCATTTGGGCATGTTACATATGTATTTGAGTCACTATGAGAGTCAAAAGACTCTCCAAGGCCAAGCTCAAGCACTTCTAGCAAGTCGACCTTAAGATGGAGCAATGAGCCTACACCAAGAAGACATGTCAGCCTAGAACCCAGTCAAGTTGGCCTACAAGATGAAGGAAGAAGCCTATATATAGGGCTCTTGATCTCATTCAAGAGAGACATGCTCAAGCACAACAAGAAGTTAGATCAAGGGTCAATAGAATTATTATATCCAAGTGAAGGAAGGAGATCAAGATCGAAGGGAAAAACAAAGAAGTTGCAGGTTTGTTTTCAGAAAAATATATCAAATGTTGAAGGAAAGGTTAGGGCATACACTTCTTGCAGAGAATTCAAATTGAAGAAATTTAGGAGACCGAATTAAGTCAAGAAATTGATCTATACTTCATGTTGAGATAACAAAGAGATGCTCTCTAGTTAAGCAAAGAAAGAAAGAATTTTTTTTACCATAATTTTGTCACACGTGTGAGAAATATAGTCCACTACAAAAGGCTGAAGATTATAGTCAAGGATGTTGAAACGTTCAGATCAGTGTTGTAGGAGTGAAGGCTAAACATTGAGGAAGAAATTGCAGTTGAATCATCAAAGGATTAATTTTGACTTGAAGTAAGTTGACTTGGTCTTGGATAGGTTGTTGATTGAAGGGACTTGGTCTTGGTATTCAGCATTTGAAGTCTCTATAAAAATAAGAATTCATTTGGATTTTTCCTCTCAAGTTGGAGACATTTTGGCCCTGGTTGATTGCCTGTATTCTGTGTCTCTTGTCTCTTTATTGTTTATGCTCTGGTAGTTGTTTGATGAAGAAGAAAACTATAATAATCTAAGTAAAGATAAGATATTACTCTAAATAAGTAAAAAGCATTCACAAGCAACTATCATCAAAGAGAAATCTACTAACCCTAATGCTCTAGATTTATCAACAGTTCATGTAAACACAAATCCAAGCATATGATGAATGTCATTTATGCTTCGTAATTTCTAAGATTTGAACAAAATCCCCTGTAGAGTTACCTATTGATTCCATAATATCTTTCTACCATAAATCCTCTTCAAGCGAAAATAATCTGGTCCATATGGGAACCGCTAGAAATTGTTCCTTATCTAGATTATAGTAGGGTTCCCAATGTCTCATGAATAGGCCTACATTATTCATAAAATAGATCCCATTATAAAAAAATGCTCTTCCTTTTCTCTATATCTACAAAAATAACTATGAAAAAACCCTTTTCTCTAGCCATAACTCGATATGAGCTTTCGGCTGCCATTTTTGTTAGATCTGGTGAATCAAATCTTGCTCCTTGGGTCAAAATCCCATAAACTTGTAAATGATTGCATGTTCTTGCATAAATTTCCTAGATTTCTCCAAGTGATTATTGGGGATTACTACTCAAGGATTCAATGAAGCTTTTTGCAAATGATGACCCTTCATATGGGACTACCATTGGGTACCCAACACCAGCAAATCTTGTTGTTTTCCTTAGTGATATGAGCTACAACCAACTTCTCTATCTATGGGATGAAAGGATCTCGTTACCACATTTTTGAAGGAGGGGGAAGCCCCACTCTAGGGGCCCTGAACATGCAACCAATCCCCAAAGTCTCTAAATTAACAACCAATTTGTACTTTCCGTATGTAGGTAGGAAACTTGAATAACAACAATTCTGCAGAAACCCTTACCTTAAAACCCTTGAAACCGTAACAAAGCTTTGTTGTTGTTATATTTAAAAAAAATAAGTAATGTTAATTTATAAAATAAAATATTTTTTGATTTATTTTAATAAGTAAATATTTTGCTAGTTAAGCATTGTAATGGATAAAATAAATTAATATCAATTCTTAAGAGTAGAATATTTTATTTTGAAATTAATGTTACTATTGTGATTAGTATTAAAAGAAATTAATGTCAATGTAAAACAATATAAAATAGAGTGATATTAAAGAAAAAAAATTTTGAAAAGGGAGTGATTTGGAGAAAAATAACATTTGAAAAGATAGTGATATGGAAAAGAGATCTTTGAAATAGAGTAATATCAACGTAGATCCATTTTAACTATTGATATACCAAGGACAGAGAGGGATCAAATTTATTTCCACTTATAAAGAGGTTTGCACCTCAAGAGATTTGATTTGTCTTCAGGCTTGGTAGATTCAAAGTTAAGATGGATCTAGGTTGGTTTATTTATTTTTTATAATTATAATTATTAATTATTATATTTGTTCTAATTTAATTATAATTATAATTTTATTTTTATGTAATTTGACTAAGTCAAATTTTTTTATTAATAATTAATTATAATTATTAATGTTTTTTTTGTAATTAATTGCATAGTCTAACTTCTAGACGAAATGACCTTGTTCATCACAATACAATTTTAAGCAAGATTGTGTTTTTTTATTGTTTAAAATATATTTTTGAATGCATAATTAGATTCAACACCTTGAAAAACCACTAGGGAACTTGAATTCTATAGATTAAACAACTTAAACTTGGGCTCTCTTCAAAGTTGTGATTAATCAGATCTTGGACTTCTAGTTCAACTTTATTCAACTTTGCTGCCGAAGTTGTACCAAACGTGTTATGACCCATGACAAAACCTTGCCATAACCTGTCATTATTTTTTCCATACTTGTAGCATGGCCCTGTGACATGTCAGAAATCCTGTCACAACCTGCATACAAAACTTGTCATGACCTGTCAAGGCTTATCATAACCTAGAATATATGTTACCATATTGGGATAACATCTATCATAACCCTATATAATTTGTTACAAAACCTGTTGTAGACCTACTACAACCCATATACAAGACCTGTTAGGTAACTTGGTTTAGACCTTCTATAACCTGCTATATCATGCAAAACACGTGCCTATGTGTAATTCACTTATTGTTACCTTGTTTAGAATCTACCACCTCTTGTGACCCATCTACCTAATGTAACCGGTTGTGTTGGTTATAACCCTTTCACATCCCATGAGACCCTGTGACATCCTAATGATGCCTTTGAGCACATATTGTTATAGCCTATTATAATTTTTTCATGACTTCTTTGAAACTTGTTAGTTTGACATAATACATATCACTTTCCTATGATAGACCATGAGTGGTAACATGTCGTTTCCTATTGGAAGCTTATTATACCACTTGCTTCCTAGTTATGCCATCTATGTCTCATATTATTGTAATAAAACCTATGAAAAATCCCTACATAAGGTACCTATATTTAATCCATGAGAGCATCACTAATTGTCATACACGTAGGTAATTCTAATTATCAAATTGTTAAATCTTATTAGGATTTTGTACTCATTTTGCAGCCATTGTGCTACTTTTCCAACACTTAAACTGTCTCCTTGCATATATACACTATAATGATTTTGACTAGTCCTAATTAATAGATAGCTCTCTATTGACTAGTTATTTGCATTATTATGACACGAGGGCAAAAAATTAAACCTTGTAGATTTCTACAACTTGATCCTCATCAATAGAGAGTTATCGTTAACGCTCTATTGATTGCTACAACATTGACCCTATTTAATTGTGAGCTATCCTGAATTCTGTGACTATTAATAATAGTTTCGTATTCATAAAACCAATAATTGATCCACAATTTTTTGATTCATATAAATTCAATTCACATATTATACATCCCAATATACAAGAATAAAATTAGGTAGCTAAATCAATATTTATCTTGTAATATTCAATGGAGTGTTGACTCCATGCCTATTTGAGTCATAAAATAGAGCTATCAAGCACTCAAAGCCACCTAGGTTCTCAAATTAGGATGTATCGAATCAAGTGTGATTAGTTGAATAATGACACTCCTATAAGTTTCAAGGTCCAATCCTAGGATCATTAACTAATTTAACCACTAGATCATTTAGTTTGTATACAAATGCATTAGTCATGATGTCCAATTATACTTGGCCTTCCAGGCTCACCCATCCCCTTCTTTGACTAACCATCTCTCGTGTGATTCATCTTACCAAGGCCTTCACAAAAACCGAGAGCACGAGCCTAAAGGGCTTGTACCCCATGTAGTTGTTATCATGAAAGTTGAAATACGAACAATACCACAACCTTGGTTAGCTTATATATGAGTTATTGCATAAATAATTCAACCTAATGTGGTTAAACAACATGCATTCAACACACTCATGCTGATGCTTCACATATTTTCGTGCATATACATCACATAAACTTCCATATCATATTTAGTATCATAAACACAACAACAAGGGGGGGTTAAATAAAATGTCTTGTTCAATTTCTCTCATAGTAGAAGTCTATAGCTTGGTTGTGTTGGGTGCTAAAAGGTGTCTTTTAAAACTCCTAATTGCCTCACATTAATTATCAACCTGGGTAAGTCTTTTTATTCCAAGAGTGTACACAATATGTGCAAGCTATAAATCTAGAGAGTAATGCTTTAAAATGAGTTATTAAATTCAATACAAGAGTAAACGAATGAAATCATAAATCTCAAGCTTGTAACTTTAAAGGAAATAATTCATCTAAACATCATGACTCAATCTCAAACAAAACCGTAATCCAATCTTAATCAACCAAATTCAAATGACAATCAACTAAGAGCACCATAGCATTAACTGAGCTCTTTCAGTTGGGCTTAAACTACTGGATAGAAGGAAAGCATTTAATCAATCACGCTCTATTCTTTAATTAACCAGAAATGATTCTTTAACTGATAACTAATTCAATCCATGATATGAATTAAATAAAACCAACTAGGATTGTGCATTAATGAAATGAATACCAGAAATCTGAATTAATGAAAATAAATCAAATTCAAAACTATAAAGCAAAATAAACTTGCAAGAAACGAAAAATGCATAAAACAAGGAACAACAATAAGTTCCACTAGAGACCGGGCCCTAGCCACCAGCGAACACACTTAGCTATTTCAGAATATCTGAATGAACAACAACGCAAGTTGTATATTAATCATCAAAGTCACTTGTCATTACAATATGATCTTGTTCTTCAGAATCACCCTTCTATAAATTAAAATTACAATCCAAGTAAAAGACGAGAGATCCCTCTTCAGTCTTCCCTTTTATAGTCAAAAGGGAAAAGATAAATGTGATCCCTCAGGATCAGGAGATCCTGAGGGATTCACAACTAAATGCTATCTTCAGACAATTCTTCTATCTCGCGTTGATCTTCTTGACTCGTTCCTTGGTTCGATCGCACACGACGCGTCTCATTTTCCTCGATTAGCTTTTGTTGTTCCAACTTTGGAACAACAGTTGTTCCTTCTGCTGTTTTTCTACATAAAAAGTAATGAGAGTTAGTTTGGTCAGTCAAATCGTATCAAGAGAAGTTTTATTCATTCCTTATCAAAATCCTATCAATATGTTATTATATCATGGCACAAAATGGATAAGAAAGGACGAAAAAGACAATAATCAAGAGTAAATACATACCTATTACAAGGCTCAACATACTCCCCTGCTTACCTTTTGTCATGTTCTCATGACAAATAAATAGTTCCTATGTAATGTAGTTATGGAGTAGGCTGGAGAGAAGGTTTCTTTATCAGGCCTGAAACCATGATTTTGTGCCAAATTTTCAAAGGTTTTCTATTCGTGTCCTTTAGGTAACTCATAGCCAAACGGATACCCTTCAGGAGGATACCAAATAATGGGACATCTAAATCGACATACCAACCAATAAAGCCCTTCCATCAAAATAAGATTGTTGTATGTGATTAACTGGCTTGCAGCAGCTTTGAAGTTCCCATAATTAAATGGTTCTCTTTCCTTAACACTGTTAGTTGAGACTGTCCATCTCATTTTGGATGCAGTCAGGGATCTTTCCTGGATGGAGAGGAAATATGTTGTTCCTTTCTGTACAATTTCCTTATGTATGGGCCCTAAAATTTGAATCATGCCTTCTTGTGTCATCAACCTTTTATGTTTAGCAAATAGTTGCAAAGGGTGAGTAGGCTCACTTCTTACCCAGAGATCCAACCCGTGTTCTTGTCTTTGGAATGAATTATATGCCTTAAACCACTTAAGTTTATTAACTACAAAAGAGATAAAAGCCTAGAATTGAATATCTCCAACAAAAGTGCTAGGGTTCTTATCCACTTCTCCCTCTAATATGAAATTATGAAGATAAAATTCGCAAAGAAGCCTTTGGACTTTTGCCACATGTTCCTTGCAGCAACTTATAAAACCTTCAGTTGTCTTTAATTCGATTGGCCTGCCAGCTCTTACAGCTTTAATATTTAACAATAAGTACCGTTCTAATAAGAACATGGCATAATTTGTGGCCAGAGACCTACATGTCAAGACATCTGAATATAACGAGCAAATGGTGTCTATCTGATTCCTGGCTATGTCCAGCTTCGTCTTCACTTTCTTCAGCTTTTCTTCTTCCTGTCTAAACATGTCAAAAGTCCCATTCTCAGTTATGGTTAATTCCAAAAAGTGTTTCTCCAACCCTTGATATTTTTGTAGGGGGACTGTCTCTTGTTCACATCATTCTAGAGAAAGTTGAGCTTGCATCAGTTCTCCCTGTAGCTTTAGGAGAATAGGGTCTTTGCTTGACAGGATATCCTTGGCTTGTTCTTCTGTCTGAGTGCTTATGATACAAGAGGATATTTCCTCGGTATGTACTTCCTTATTGTGGGAGGACCAACCCTCCATCTGAACCACTGCATCCACTAAGTCTACATGCAAATTTTCCTGGGTGGCTATTGTTTGATTAGGAATGAGTCCGGTTTGGGTCTTTGTTGACCTACCCTTACATATTTTCGTTTACATAGCCACAGAGACTACCTAAGGAGTAGTGTTCTGGGCTTTGCCGTCTGCAATTTCTTTAATCTTCTGGCGTAGCCTATTAACTGTCTTTTGAAGCTTTTGATACTTTTGTCTCAGCTTCTTTAGTTTTTCTCCAGCTACTCACCTCTTCTGAGGAGAATCTTTTACACTAACAAGCTTGTCAATAGCTTCTGTATCTAAGGATTCCTGTTGTTTATCATGGTTGTGTTCCAATAGAAATGTGTCACCAAACTGGTTGTCTAATTCATGAATAACTTCTGTGTCTGCTTCCTTTTCTTGGTCTGTAGCTTCTGAAGAAGGCAGAAATTCTATATGCCCAGAATCATCTGGGAATTGAGCTTCCATTAGTTTGGGATCAAGTGATCCTCCAGGCTGCATGTATGCATTTAGATTTGCCAGGACCTAAGCCATCCCTATCTCAAAATACTGTAGAATATCTTTTTGGGGGCTCATGGTTGATGCTTGAGGAGGTTCTTCTTCATTTTCTAGTTCATCATCAAAGTGTTGTGCCCTTTCTTACTCTGAGTCTAGTTTATCCTCTTCCTCGGGTTCTTGTTCTAAATTGGCCTCTTCCCCGGGTTCTGATTCTGAATTGGCCTCTTCCCTGGGTTCTGATTTTGAATGACATCCTTCCCCTTGTTCAAGTTCTTCCTCTGGTTCCAACTCAGAGTCCTATATACTAATTGGTCTGGATGGTTCAGCAGGTTTTTCAGCACTATCTTGTGGATTTACAGACATTCTCTAGGTTAGATGTAACCTTGCAGACCGCTTGTGCTTATGGGATTCAATGTTTGAGTGGGTAGTCCTTTTTCTTTTCAGAACAGAACTTTGCTGGCTTATCTCCAAAATTGCAGGATTTTGGATTACAGGGTTTTGACTAATCTCTAGGGGCGCTATGAGACCATCCCATGTTAAGCTTTTTTGAACAAGGTTATGGGTAACAATTAGTCTAGTCAATCCATGGTGGCTAACTACGGTTTCAGAGTGCCTAGCCCATATTATTCTCTTGGCGGTATCATGCAGCAATGAATTCAAGAAAGATGGCAGATTAACAGTGGTCTTTAGTTTTAAAACAGCTAAAAGTTTGAGCTGTCATGGTCTTACCATGTCTCGTCATCGATCACAGGTAATGTACCTCTAGAAAACACTTTCCAACTCATGCCATGGTTCTTCCAGAGAAGATCGTTGTATGCCCTTGCCTTTTTTGGTTAATTCCTCATTTGCATCTCTAAAAATTTCCATCGCGTCTTGCAACATTACGTGTTTTTTTTGGCCATGAAGTTCCTTCCGTTGGTAGCCCAGATAATTCAACTATTACTGCGTCTGAAATTCTGATTCTTCTACCTCTCACCATGGATTGCCCATTCTGCAGATGTTGTAGAAATTCAATAGCGATTTCCTCACTAGGGGGCTGAAATCTTGTGAAATATGATATCCACCGTGCGCGGACCAGAATTTCCTTGGCTCTGTCGGAGACTTCCAGCACTAAAGGTTCTTGGCACACTGTCTTACCACCCATAATGCTTGATTTCTTCCTACTATTACAAAGGATTAGTGCAGTGGAGACAACACAAGAAGAGACATCAACAAAGAGATAGAACAACAAGTAAGTTGTAACAGCTAAGTTTTCCAATGTTAAACAATATTTCTATGAGAATTCATTAATTTGAGGACTATTATTTTGCCACATGCCGCATGATCATAGAGTACCATATCAACCTATGAAATCCAATAAAATAGTTATAACGCATGCACGAGTGTAATGGAGGTCCCCTCCCTCCTTCAAGATGAGAGGTCGCCTACGACCGAATGGATGGGGGAATGTTGTTCTAACGACAACGTACAAGGGTGAAAGATATGACATTAATATGAGACAGAGTACATATATTAATGAGAGGATTGTAAAAGGTATGGATATAATGAAAGCGAGGTGTGTAATGATGGTTATTGATAAGAGACAAGATGCTTTGTTTGATAATAGGTTATGCAGTAAGGAAAAAGGACAACAATATGCAAGAAAAAGATGCTTTGCTAACGATATTCCAGCTGAAACTGATATGATTGATTAAAAACATTAACTCATGCATGAAGGTTCAAGGTAGGGAGAAATTAAGGAAATAATTCTTCTGATAAAAAGAAAAGTAAGAAGATGGTATTATAATAATTATTGATGTTGAAAATACAAATTCAATACCATAACTAAAGCTTATGTTGCCAACAGGCATTCATAGCCTCGACAGAGTTGCTTTTTAACCCATATGAGCCATGCTCCTTAATTTATAGTTTGGATAATTCCATTTTTGTTTCTACAGAAGATATCAGTGTGCTGGCATGGTAATGAGATGACCACACTGCCATTCATTGGGAAGTAGCAAAAGTGATCAGGCCGGCTCATGATGAGACCTCCTGTTCCAAGGATATTTTAGCCATCCATTGGATCATAACCCTAGTGTGGTGGCCATAGTGGGAATGTCACATTGCTACATCCTTATGAACATGGTAGGCTAGCTCTTAATGAGACCCCCTATCCTCTATCTGTAGGCAAAATTTGTTGTTATTACACATTTTTATAATAAATAGAGGGAGGCTCAATACTCCTTAAGAGTAGGGATGGTGGAAGAAGTTGAACATATCAATAGAAAAAAATATACCCATAATCTCACTTATAATAGACAGAGAGGATTATAACTAGGAGGGGTGGAACCAACATGGTAAAGATGATCAATCAGTATCATATACAACAGAAATCAATACAGTAAAGTAATATATAAATAATTGTGTCCCTCCATCTTTTTTTTAAAGAAATCTATCATCAAGAAGCTAAAGTTAAAGATCATAATGTTAAGGGTATTCACCTGCTTCAATAGAATCCATAATTCTTGTCCTCATAAAAGTATTGTACTTCATGCCATGAAAGGGAATCAGAAAAATGGGGCTGAGATGAGCTAGGAATAATCCTGCAAGTGTTGTTCAACATCACAATAATGCAAGGAAAAGGGTGTTGTTTAGAAAACACACGACTTCAAGAAGCAAAAATGTTGTTCCAAAGAAGGAACAACAAAACACTCTAAAAAAAAGGTGGTATTTGAACAACAAACAACAAAAAGTGTTGTTCCAAAGTTGGAACAGCAAACATGCAAAAAGTGTTGTTCCGAAGTGGGAACAACAAAAACAAAAAGTGTTGTTCCGAAGTGGGAACAACAAAAATGAAAAGTGTTGTTCCGAAGTGGGAAAAACAAAAACGAAAAGTGTTGTTCCGAAGTGGGAACAACAAAAACAAAAATTGTGGTTCCAAAGTGGGAATAGCAAAAACGAAAAGTGCTATTCTGAAGTGGGAACATCAAAAACCAAAAGTGTTGTTCCGAAGTGGGAACAACAAAAATTGTTGTTCCAAAGTGGGAACAACAAAAACCAAAAGTGTTGTTTCGAGGTGGGAACAACAAAAACCAAGAGTGCTATTCCAAAGTGGGAATAGCAAAAACAAAAAGTGTTGTTCCGAAGTGGGAACAACAAAAACAAAAAGTGTTGTTCTGAAGTGGGAACAACAAAAACAAAAAGTGTTGTTCCGAAGTGGGAACAAAAAAAACCAAAAGTGTTGTTCCGAAGTGGGAACAACAAAAACGAAAAGTGTTGTTCCGAAGTGGGAACAACAAAAATGAAAAGTGTTGTTCCAAAGTGGGAACAACAAAAACCAAAAGTGTTGTTTCGAAGTGGGAAAAACAAAAACCAAAAGTTTTGTTCCGAAGTAGGAATAGAAAAAACAAAAAGTGTTGTTACAAAGTGGGAACAACAAAAACCAAAAGTGTTGTTCCGAAGTTGGAACAACAAAAACCAAAAGTGTTGTTTAGAAGTGGGAACAACAAAAATAAAAAGTGTTGTTCCAAAGTGGGAACAACAAAAACAAAAAGTGTTGTTCCGAAGTGGGAACAACAAAAGCAAAAGTGTTGTTTTGAAGTGGGAACAACAAAAACAAAAAGTGTTGTTCTGAAGTGGGAACAACAAAAACAAAAAGTGTTGTTCTGAAGTGGGAACAACAAAAACAAAAGTGTTGTTCCAAAGTGGGAACAACAAAAACAAAAGTGTTGTTATGAAGTGGGAACAACAAAAACCAAAAGTGTTTTTCCGAAGTGGGAACAAAAAAAACAAAAAATGTTATTCCGAAGTCGGAACAACAGAAAAAAACGCAAAAAATCAAATGAACAATCATATTTACAATTTTTACAAAAATAAATAACTTTTTACAACAATGAAGCTACCGAAGGATTGCCTTTTGCAGCTAGAATTTGCATGTTGGAGTTCTCGCTTATCTATTGGTAAAAGGATTCTCTTGTAAGTGGTCTTTGGTAGAGGTGCACTCAATGCCCATCTGCTTTGAAGGAAAAACCAGACCCATCAATTATGGCTAATGTAAGAGTGTTGTTGTCATGTAATTCCTTTATCTCATAGGGGCCTAACCATCTAGTCTGCAGTTTACCAGGGAAGTCTTAAAACCTGAAATCGTAAAGAAGTGCCCACTCGCCCTCATGAAATGCCTTTTTCTTAATCAGGGAATCGTGCCACTTGGCTCTTCATTGTTGAATGAGTGCAGTATGTTGTAAAGCCAATAGCTGAATTTCATCTAATTCATTTATTTGTTGTAGTCTGTTAATCTGGGCTTCAGTTAAATCCAATCTCACTTTCTGGGCTATCCTTAGTGTTTGTATCTCAAATTCTATGGGGAAAATGGGTTCCTTACCAAATACCCGCTGCTATGGAGATTATCCTGTTGTGGTCCTCCAAGTCGTGCGATATGCCCACAAGTCGTCTGGCTGTCGAGTCACCCAGTCTTGTTTGTGCGATGAGACTGTCTTTGTTAGAATAGCTTCAATTACTTTGTTGGTACTCTCCACCTGCCTGTTCGCCTGCGGGTGATATAGAGAGGTAATTATATGGATAATGTGATAATTCTTTAGTGTAGCAGTAATCTTGTGGCCTGCAAATTGTGGCCCCCAATCAGTGATTACTTCTCTGGGTAAGCCATATCGCACAAAAATTTTGAAAAGAAAATTAATCACTGTTTCCTCTGTTGCTCTTGGTAATGCTACTACCTCCACCCATTTAGTCACGTATTCTGTTGCAACCAATATATATGATTTCTGATTGGATGGTGGGTTCATCGGCTCGATGAAATCTAACGCCCGTCACTCAAAGGGTTCTATCACCAACTGTGGATGCAGGGGAATTTAATTAGATTGACAAGGGCAGCCCATCCTTTGGTAGCTGTCGCTTGCCTCGACAAATTTCTTAGAATCCTTAAAAATCGTGGGCCAGTAGTAGCCCATTTGCAAAATTTAATGTCCAGTTCTGCGCTTTGCAAAATGTCCACCGTAAGATCCATCATGGCAGGCTTTTAAGATATCATAAATTTTGTCTTCCCTGATACACTTGCAGATGTGCATATCGGCCCCTGTGTGAAAAAGGTATCCTCTGATCCAGGAGAACCAAGTGTTGCGCTGCACTATTAATTTCTTTTCTGTGGGTGTCAGATGTTTAGGAAATTTTCCCACTGCTAAATAATTCGGCACATCTACATACCATGGTGTTTTTACGGCCACAACAAATAGGTGTTCATCTGGGAACTGGTCTTCTACCGCCATTGCATCGTCGTTCTTAGCACTCGAGAGAGGAAATCTGCCACAAGGTTTTCCCTCCCCGGTCGATCCTTTATAGTTATGTCAAATTCCTGCAGAAGTAGTAACCAACGTGTCACTCTTCCATTTGTAATGGGTTTATTAGCTAAATATTTAATAACAAAGTGATTAGTATACATAACTACAGGGTATCTAGTTATATATTTTCTGAATTTGTTAATAGCATAAATAACAGCTAAAAACTCTTTCTATGTTACTGTATAATTCAACTCAGCATGAGTAAATTTTTTGCTAATGTAATATATAGCGTAGGGTTTCTTGTCGTCTTCTTGGCCAAGAACTGCTCCAATGGCTGAATCTGATGCGTCTGATGAAATCTGGAATGGTATATCCCAATTCGAGCCTCGTAATACTGGTGTTGTTGATAGTAGCTATTTCAACTCTGTAAAGGCAATGTCACATTTGTCAGTCCATATAAAATCAATATTTCCTGTTAAGGCATATAATGGTGCAACAATATGTGAGAAGTTCTTTATAAATCTATGATAATATCTTGCAAATCCTAGAAAACTACGTACCTCTATTTGAGTGCAGGGAGTAGCTAATAAGAGGATTACCTGTATTTTTGCTCGATCTACCTGAATTCCAGTTGCTGAAATGAAATGACCCAGGATCAAGCCCTCTATCATCATCATATGGCACTTCTCATGGCTTAAGCATAGCCTAGTAGTGATACACCGCTCGAGGACTTTCTCCAATGTCTGTAATGCTTGTTGAAAGTCATCTCCATAGGGTGTGAAATCGTCCATGTACACTTCCAATTGTTCATTTATCAAGTCTGGAAAAATATTGAGTATGGCTCTTTGGAATGTAGCAAGTGCGTTGCACAATCCAAAAGGTAATACCCTGTAAGCAAATGTTCCCCATGAGCAAGTAAAAGTAGTTTTATCCTAGTCTTCAGGTGAAATTTGAATTTGGATGTAGCCACCGAAGCCATCTAGGAAAGAGAAGAATTTCTTCCCTGCTAGTGTATCTAGGACCTGATCGATGAATGGAAGGGGAAAATGGTCTTTTTGCATTGCCTTGTTGAGTTCTTTGTAGTCAACGCATATCTGCCACTTCCCATTCTTTTTGGGGACCACTACTAATGGAGAAACCCATTTACTGTCAGATATAGGATAGATAAAATTCACATCTAATAGTTTTTGAAGTTCTTCTTTAACAATATCCTTTAGGTGAGGATTTAATCTACGCTGAGGTTGTCGAATGGGTCTTGCATCTTTTTTAGTGTAAATGTGGTGCATACATAGCTGAGGGTCAATCCCTTTCATGTCTGGGTAATCCCAAGCAAAAGCCCCTTTATATTTCCTAAGGACTTGAATAAGTTTCTATTGCTGGTCATCATTTAGATTACTGTTAATGTTCAGGATCTTCCTTGGCTCAATTTCGATAGGTTTGCTATTATAGATAGTGGTTATTGGTATTGGTTGGTCATTGATATCTCTCAGGGAATCTTCTTCAATTTCATTGTCAAGGACTGCTTTGATCATGTGACATTTCAAACTAGACACTGTGGTATATTGATTGATAAAAGTATTAATGACATCAATTTCATTGTCAAGGATTGCTTTGATCATCTGACATTTCAAACTAGACACTATGGCAGATTGATTGATAAAAGTATTAATGACATCATTTTCTGTTTGGTTTTTAAATTCAAGGGAATCTTCCATAGTCAATGGTGACCAAATATTTTCTATTAAATATGTTACAGGTTGCTTCCTAGTTTTTACAATGGTTAGGATTATCTGAGTAGTAGGGTATAAGGCTAGATCCTTCACATCATTCCCTCTGGTTATGGTCATACTGCCTGTTCAGCAACTGATATAAGCATCAATGGTTGCTAGCCAAGGCCTTCATAAAATTAAGGGATGTCCATCTAGCCGGTTCCTAGGGTTAATAATCAAAAAATCTACCAGATATTCCCAAGTGTTCATAGAAACCATCACATCCAGTAATGTTCCTTCTGGCCTAATGACTGAGTGGTCAGCAAGTTCCAGCAAGGTAGTTGTTGGTTCCAAGGCTATGATGCCAAGTATTTCATAAGTTGTTGTTGTGAGAATGTTAATGGTTGCCCCTAAATCAACTAAAGCATTGGGAAAAGAGCGGCCATTTATCTGTACTGTGACAATGGGGTTTCCCGGGTCTTCATATTTTATAGATGTCTCTTTTCCTAGTAATAAATCAGACAAAGTCCCAACAACACGGACAGTTGGAGTTACTTTTGTTTGCCTCATAGACTTCTTTATACACAATTCTTTAATAGTTTTGGAATATATTGGAATGTCTTGAATAGCCTAGAGGAGGGGTATTTTTATACAGATATTCTTGAGTTCACCCAGAAGATCAAAGTAGGGGTGTTCAATTGGGCACAATATCATCAGTCTTTCTGGGAATGGTGGGGAAGTAGTTATGATTTTTTTGGGAGTCTTCTACCTGACTGTATCTTCCCCTCGTTGATCATCTACAGTCAAAGGCTTATTTGGGTTGGTTCTTTGGGTTGCAGATTTTTATCCTCACCTGGAGCGATTATGCATCTAGATCTTAACTTGAGTTCATTACACTCTCTCAACTCAGCGTTAGGGTCCAAACCCTTAATGATTTATACTAACTGGATTGGTCTGTTGTTGGGATTTGGGTTGGGTTGGGCTGAGAGTTGGGGTCGTATATTAGATTGAGGATTCTACTACAATGTATAAGGTGCTATTAAAGTAGGTTGAGACAGAGGCATTGTCCCCATAGGCTGGTTCGTGGATATTTGCTAGTTTGATTGCCAATTCTGATTTTGTGAGGTGGAAGGGAACCATTGAGATGAATAGGGATTTTTCTACCAGAATGGTGGAGAGTAAGAGGGATTTGACCAATTATTATTTGGATTTGATTGGTTGGGACAAGGTGGCATAGAAAATATTTGAGGTGGCCAAGTAGAAAAAGGTGGTTGGTTCTACCATGCTGCGCCTAAATATTGCTGAGAATTATATTGTGAGGGAGGAAAGAATGAAGATGGATTGGTAGGAATACCTGTCTAACATGCTTGCCATTGACAACACTAGTTCAGTAGATATACTAGTTCCACTTATTCTTCCACTTCCTTGAATACTACTTTTAATCCTGGGAGCAATGGGCAACTTTTCGTGGCATGCTCCTTAGTGCATATGGCACATGCTTGTATCATATCTAGCAGACATTCTTTATGGCTGTGTTTCTTTCTACAACAAGGACAGAAAATAGCCAGGTTTTGTTCTGCTTCGGCCTACTTTCATTTAGCTTGCATGATATACAATTGTGTCTTCAGGGTCCCCAGGATATCAGTCTTGAAATCTTCCAATAGATTTCCGATTTCGACTCTTGTAATGCTTCCTCCTTAGGCATTGCTGTCTCTGGTGATTGCATCGCGTCTGACTGATTTCAACCTTGTAATCCCCCTGGAACACCTCATGCACAAGTATATAATATTGTCATAATCTTCTTGATAAATATCACCCTTACCCATTATATTAAATGTTTCTATCCATTGGTCTTTCATACCTTTAATCATTGTTATTTTTAGAACATTATCAGGAAGATTTTCATAAGGAGATCTTTGTAGATTATATTGGAAATGCTCCACATATTCTTCCAGAGTCTCATTAGGCTTTGCTACCATTTGAAATATTTCATCATTTAGTCCTCTAGTTCGGAAATAATCTTGGTATTTTTTAAGGAAGGATGTTTTCATCTGTTCCCAATCATTGATGCTACCTCCATCAAGTCCCATAAACCAACACAGAGCTGCTCCCTTCAGAGTAGAGGGGAACCGTTTCAGCTTCCGGGGGTTAGTGGTGTAATCATAACCCCTACAAAGGACATCGAATTCGAAAAGGAATGCATCAAGGTCTTCTGAATTTAGCCCATGAAAGGTAGGAATATTATGTAATGGAATAAATTTCATGGGGGCACTGACAGCTGTGTCTACAATAGGGTATTGTAACGTAGAGGTTTGGGGCTGTCGCTAATTATTGCCCATTTGGTAAAAAATATGCCAATATTATTCAGGGATCTCTGGAGCTGGGGAGTTGTTCCTAGGATTTCCAGAAGAGGTTGGAATGATTTTAACATCGCTACCTCGATCCAAAACACTGGGTGTCCTCTGTTCAATTACTACTTCAGAAGATCTAGGTTTTTATGATTTAATTTCAGGATTACCTTTTTCTCCTTCTCCTTCACAGAGGTTGCAAGAATTCCCTTCTTATGAAGGGTGTGGTTGTCAATTTTCAATACCTTGAAAACTCTGTTCAGACCCTTCAGTCTTACTGTGAATCTTAGCGTTAGCTACAAATGGTGATCCTATGGCCTGAAGGGAAATAATAGGGTGTCTAGTAGCAATAGTTCGGGGTCCTACTAATGATTGAGACTCAACGTTTCTTATGATTTCGTCAATAAAGGTTGATCGTCCAAGGGTCACCAGTCCCTTAGATTTTTTAGGTTTGGGGGGAGGAATTATATCTTTTTCTGGTCCTTTCTTCTTAGTCAGTCATACAAAAATACAAACATTCATTTCTATCTTATATTCCTATGCAATTCTGCTAGAAAGCGAGCGGAGGAGAGAGAATTTTACTCGCTCGTTACACAAGTTCTTACCTCCCGTTTTTAATACCCAATTCTCTTTCAGCAGATAAACATCACTCTTTGTAAAATGGAAACACTCTCCCCGGCAATACCGCCAAAATGTTGGGTGCTAAAAGGTATCTTTTAAAACTCCTAATTGCCTCACATTAATTATCAACCTGGGTAAGTATTTTTATTCCAAGAGTGTACACAATATGTGCAAGCTATAAATCTAGAGAGTAATGCTTTAAAATGAGTTATTAAATTCAATATAAGAGTAAACGGATGCAATCATAAATCTCAAGCTTGTAACTTTAAAGGAAATAATTCATCTAAAAATCACGACTCAATCTCAAACAAAACTGTAATCCAATCTTAATAAACCAAATTCAAATGAAAATCAACTGAGAGCACTGTAGCATTAACTGACCTCTTTCAGCTAGGCTTAAACTACTGGATAGAAGGAAAGAATTTAATCAATCACGCTCTATTCTTTAATTAACCATAAATGATTCTTTAACTGATAACTGGTTCAATCCACGATATGAATTAAATAAAACCAACTAGGATTATGAATTAATGAAATGAATACCAGAAATCCAAATTAATGAAAATAAATCAACTTCAAAACTGTAAAGCAGAATAAACTTGTAGGAAATGGAAAATGCATAAAACAAGGAACATCAGTAAGTTCCACTAGAGACCGGGCCCTAGCCACCAACAAACACTGCCTAGCTATTTCAGAATATCCAAATGAACACCAACACAAGCTGTATACTAATCATCAAAGTCACTTGTCATTACAATATGATCTTGTTCTTCAGAATCACCCTTCTGTAAATTATAATTACAATCCCAGTAAAAGACGAGAGATCCCTCTTTAGTATTCCCTTTTATAGTCATAAGGAAAAAAGATAAATGTTATCCCTCGGGATCAGGAGATCATGAGGGATTCACAACTAAATGTTATCTTCAGACAATTCTTCTATCTTGCGCTGATCTTCTTGACTCGTTCCTTGGTTCGACCACACACGACACGTCTCATTTTCCTTGATTAGATTTTGTTGTTTCGACTTGGGAACAGCTATTCCTTCTACTGTTTTTCTACATAAAAAGTAATGAGAGTTAGTTTGGTCGGTCAAATCGTATCAAGAGAAGTTTTATTCATTCCTTATCAAAATCCTATCAATATGTTATTATATCATGGCACAAAATGGATAAGAAAGGAGGAAAAAGACAATAATCAAGAGTAAATACATACCTAGTGCAAGGCTCAACAAGTTGTCTGCTCAAATTTACCAGCCACCTATTCTTCTCATAACTATTATTATTATAGAAATACTTGTATTTATTGTCATGTCTTACTGGAAACAAATCGTCCAGATCTTTCCTATACAATTCCCTTGTCATTGTTACAAGTCATCATGGCCCTTTAACTTTCCAAGATTTCTTCTTCAATATTTCCTATCAAATTTTGTTTCTGGGTTTACCATCATCTTCTTTTAGTCAATAGATTTCTATTGACTACACAAATTTTTCGAATTTTTTATTCTGAGGCTGAAAGATATGCCCTCCATAAATCTTAGGTGAATTATCCCTTTTCCATTACCTGTAACTTGCCATGATATTTTTCCTCACCAATCTCATCTGATTATAAATTCTGGATTTTCCAGAGTGTTTTCCTCATTAATCTCTCTCTATTGACTGATTATTTGCATTATTATGACATCGAGCCAAAAAGTTAAGCCCTGTATATTGCTACATTATGTTAGGCCCATTTTTTCCCATTTAGTATACCCATAACCTTCTCTCAGAGTTTCTCAAAATTCTTGGCCTCATATTAAAAGTTTAGGCAGATAGTCACAATTTTCTAAAAAAATCTCTTCTTTTGATGGGTCATATGTCAAATTCTAATAATTGGGCTTAAAGTTAGAGCCCCATAAAGCGTATCCCTTTTTTTCACCATTTCTTCCGTATATGAAATCCAAATATGCTTGCTTCTAGCATTGGTTTGTCATTACCTTCTTTTAGCTACTACTTAACAGTTCTGGGCATATGGACTCGTTATCATCGCTAGTATGTTTATCCACATTAGCAACCACACTAATATCTACGAGGCCCTCCATGCTCCATGATAACTGATATATATATATATATATATATATATATATATATATATATATATATATATATATATATATATATATATATAATATATATAATTAGTTATGTATATTAATTAATTTAATAAATACAAATAAAATATATTAATTACTTTAATAAAATAGAAATTAAATACATCAATTAATTATATATTCAAAATTATATTACAAAAAATGTAAATAAAATATACATTTAGATCATACTCCCAAAACATAACTTCGCTTCAGTTAAAATGTATATATAAAAGGAATTAAAAAAAAAATAGAAACTAAAACTAAAATTAAAATTAAAATATATATTCCCTACGGGCCCCCCTTCTGCAGGAATTATATAACATATATATTCAAAATAATATGTGGGTCCTCCCATTATAATAGGCCACACAACCACGATGGAATTTGATTAGCTTTTATTAAACTTGACCCCACCTGCCAAGCACATAATCAATTGAAGGTGAGGATAGCCTCCTTTGACCCGATCTTGGTTCCGCCTCCTTCTCCCTGGTTCCACCCTAGCTACAACCACCACCACATCATCTGCTGGCTATTGTTGTTTGAGTTGAAATGGAGGACGACGAACCAAAGAACAAAGATTTGTAGCCTTAATCATGCCAGGAAGGGTTTCGAGGGTTTCGACATATTATTTTCGATGTCAAATCTCTTAGTTGTTTTGAGATTCTTCTTAATGAAAGTGTTACGACCATTGACATAGACAAAGTTTCTAAAGTACACAACGAGGTTCAAATATATAATTAAATTTGGCTACATATGGTTTCCAATCACCTTGGTATGGATTCATACATAGTATTAACATGCCCCATATAAATTAATCATTTACATAAATGCACATATACCTCTTCATAAACCTTGTAAAAATATATATAATACATTACATATGTTACAAAACATCTGGTTTATATATTTTGGCTCAATACAATTTAAACTCATCGTATAATGCTACCATTGAAAGAGTATTTAATTACCCACAAACTTGTGTCAAATTACATAGAAAGCCTACATTATATAGAAATGGAGGAGGCCCAACATCATTTAAGGATAACTATGACAACAGGGCAAATACAAGTCCCTATATGAGCTTATAACTCACCATACCTAGCTCATAGGGAAATGAGGTGTTGGAAACACCAACTCTAACACCCCCCGTTAAGAAAAAAATAGGGAGTAACTAAAGAAGAAAACAAAGTCTGGATCCTGAAAACAAGGTCTGCTTAGGTACCCATGTACAAATTCTCATAAGTGGAGAAAGAGAGAAAAATCCGTAGGAAAAAAACTCCCCCCCAAATGAGAGAAAGATGCCAGTGCTCAAATTATCATGGAGCTTAAATTGTAGATCCCCATAACGATCCATTGAATGGAAAGAACATAGACCTGATCTAAAGAAGAAGTACGAAATGTTGAAGTACCAAAACTCTGAAGATGAGAGCCATGAAACCTCAATGAGGTTGGTCGATCTCTGAAGTAGGATTGTTGTAGAGGCACAAGGGTGGAAAACACTGTCAACTTCTCCAAAAAAAGCTTCAAAGAAACTAGGTGTCGGTAAAGAACCAGGAAAAAGGCTTCAAACAGAAGAAACACCATCAACCAACAAACAACTAATGAGGCCTATAAGTATGGAAAATTTCGTACAACAACACTCTTGAAGTTGTCTGAACATTGTCACCATCACACTGATCAAACACAAAAGATGAAAATTGTCAACAAAACAACGACAACAATTTTTGTCACCATCTAACTACCCCCCCTAAAACAAAACTATGGAAGAAGCAAGAATCAACAATCTTCATTGTCAGCAAATTTCCCCTTTGAAGCACAACTAAGGGAACAATGGGAATCAACAACGAATAACTAATGCAACTTGACGATATGAAGTCTTCAAGCATTGTTTCAAATGATTCCATGACCATCCATCAATCCATTCACAAATGATCTTGATGGCTGCAAATGGTCCTCAATTCATTCTTTCACTTTCTTATGAATCAATCTGAATTTTGGACTACTAGTTGACCAATAATGTTGATGCTTGAATAATTTCTTCTGATAAGGATGCACAGATGCTTCAATCTTTGTTTTTGTAGACACGAAATTGGGTGCTACAACATTTTCATCTAGAATCACTTCACATTTGGATGTAGGTGATGAGGTAGTAGCACGATCGTATCGAAGACCTACTCTTGATGTCCGCACTACAGGGTAAATAGGAAAAACAATTCCTTACCCATTTTTTCCAAGTCCTACTCTAGTATATCCCATTTTTCTCAGTAATCGAGATACAATACCAGTGGTATGATTTTCAAAACTGGGTGCAACAATAACATGTGATTATTCATGATCATCTGCATTAGCCATCTAATAATCAACAACATCAAGTGTGGAAGAAGAAGAGCTTGGAAGCTCAACAACAACTATCTCCATCTTAGATTTATGAAGACGACTAACCTCCAATTCAATTTGTTGCTTAGATTCTTGTAGCTATTGAATAAACTCATCCTTTTCAATCAACTATTGTGACAAAAGTTGATGTTGTTCCAATATTGTTTCTTTTAAGCAATCAATCTCCATAACAAGTTGATTGTTTTTCTCTTCTAGTCACTTCTTCAAATTTGAGTTAGAAAAAGACTCAATTTCCTCCTGCAAATCATCAAGAAGGTCCATCTTCTATTTAAGTTTATCTGCAAGTATCTGGAGATATTTTCCAATTGTTGATTCCAAATGGTCAACCTTTTGGATTTTTTCAGCTACTGATGTTTGCAACCTATTCTTAAAAGTTGCATTTTCAGCTTGCAAAACAACTACCACTGATTGTAATTGAAGAACGTCTTTACAAAGTTCATCCATTGCCTTATTATCACAAGCTCCTGCAATTTTTTACCCATCTTTAAAAGATAAAGTTGGCAAAGAAAAAAAATTGCCATAAAATAGAACTGATTATGACAACAATAAGAACTTTACACTTCCAATCACCACACAAATTAAATAAATCCACTAAGGTTTGGATGACAAGTTTGAAGCCTTTCATAACCACCCTCCATCAAAGCATCATAAAAATTGGCATATGGATATTCTTCAAAGAGAACCATATACCATTTCTCTTTCTTTTTTAAATCCTTAGAAAAATGCATGCCCAAACTTTTTCCCAATAATCACATTTAACCCAAAAAAAGGACTCCCATAAAATACTTAAAAATAGAATCACATCAATTGATGTTAACTTGAATTGATCCCCAAAATAAACAAGTGTTACATAGTAGCTTATAAATGCCCCTTTGTAAAAGAAATAGTGAAACTATTTGATTATTCTGATATATTATAAGAATTAACAACTAAGCTTTGTAAATGTAGTTGTAAAATGTATCTTTGAAGTAGGATTGGTTTTAATCTATTTCAGGATGTTGAAATTTATGATGCCAATAAAAAGAGTTAAGTGACGGTGCAGATCTGAGGCAAAGTCAATCATCCTTAAACACGTCCTAGTTGTTGGCTTTATTGGGTCATTAATGGAATCTGCTCAGGTGCAACTGCAGAGATGGCTCATCGAGTTTCCTCATAACTTTCATGTACGTGGATGCATTCAACACCCTTTTAATCATTTATATGCCTAGGGTTTGACAATTCTCAACTTAGAACTGGATTGCATCCTCAGTCACATCCTCAATTGGTTTCTTCAAACCAATCACGTTATCTAGATTGACGCAGCCTCCATAAGTCCAAACGCTTTTAGGAAGAAAAATTGAACAGACACAAAAATTATACGCATGTCAAAATTATACGGCATATATTATGAATGCTAGGACTCAGATCCCAATCGAATGGATACCAGAAATACGAAAGGGTATGTAATAGCTTTAAATTCCAGCCAAAACCACCTAAGGCTTAACCGAGGATGGCATAAGGACACAAGGGCCTGGTTAAACTATTGGGAGATCAATGAGAATGATGCTTTGCAAAACATAAATAACATTAAAGATAGTGTTACTTCTAAGTTCAAAGAAAAATTGTGGTGTGAGAAAGATTTAGCGTCTAAAAGAAAATTAAGTTATTATAAGAGGGTCATCAACCCCACCCTTGAAGATCAAAAGTATCTCTCTATTTTAACTAGCTCAAAGAAGAAAATTAATATAGCAAAGATTAGAACGAATTCTCATGAGCTCCATAGTGAAACTGGCCGTTGGGCAGTTCCTAAAACGCCATGGATAGAAAGGATCTGCCATATTTGTGAGAATAGGAGCATCGAGGATGAAAACCACTTCCTCTTAGAGTGCCCTGCATACAACCACATTAGATCTCAATTTCACAACCTTTGTTACAATACTGACCTTCCTAGCCTTTTACAATGCCAAAATTATAGTGAACTCGGGAGGCTTCTCTCCAAGCTTTTTGAGCATAGGAATAAAATCTTAAATCAAAATAAATAATTTGTCTTTTTAGGTCCGATAGATCATTATTTGGTCTCAGCGGACGTTAACCATCATCATCATCATCATCATCATCATCATCACCAAGATGGTGCCCAAAAGAGCAATGGTCCTATACAAATCAAATAGAGCCGGATCCATGTCGCGACCATCAATGGCTATGAGATTAAGAATCATTGTAGGAGATGCTAAGCTTGCTGTTGCATAGACTTCCTGGGTGGTTGTGACTACCTTTTTCTTCTGGCGGTTGTGCTGGTAATTCTTAAATTCAATATCGGGCGTTCCTGCGAAGTGTTTTCTATCTGCACTTACCAAAAAAATCAGATGGATTCATTGATAAACAATAGAAACGACTATGAAATCTATGAGGTGAAGAGGGGGATCGTATCTGCCTCCATTTGGATTTTCTCGATCAACTCAAATTCTTGGCATGACAACATTACAATGTGCAGATAGATCTGGAATAAAAAAATTCAGAGAAGACACCAAAACTTAAAACCCCATTTAAATGATTAAAAAATTAAAAAACTTTATAAAAGAAATTCAACAGGGCAGGAATTCCCTGCTGTGATACCATAAAAGAGTATTGAATTACTCACAAAGGTGTGTCGAAGTATATAGAAAGCCTCTATTATATAGCAACGGAGGAGGTCCAACCTTTATTAAAGATAGCTATGATAACATGGCAAATACAAGTTCTTATGTAATCTTACAACTCACCATATTTAACTCGTAAGAAAAAAAGTACTAGGAAAACCAACTCTAACAAATATATATCACATCTTCAACCAAAAAAATTCATATAATTGTAACCCCTTTAAAATATCTAAAGAAAACATTTAATCACTATTCACACACCCAAAAATCTGTACGATGCGTGCGTATACAACTACAAGGTATTACATATTTGGCAATGGGAAAGTATAATTATTTAACAACATAAACACAATACCACTTTATAAAAGCATAATCTTAATAATAATAATAATAAAAAAAAAAATCTAACCTCCATATGAATTCAATGTCGCCCTACCACCAGTATACCATCACCCATTAAATACGTCATATGGCTAGTGGAGTTCCGCAATGGAACCCTACCTTAACCATGAATACATACAACATGCCATCCCCATACACATTATTAAAAACCTACAATATGCTTTATAATTTAAATTCCTTCATTTTACCAATCATGTTTTGTAATACTCTCTATATAAAACAAGTCTATATAAAACAAGTGTAATCTTGTGTTTAGTATCTCCCTCTTATCTAAAGAGTAATTAATAGTAGATAATTGGCATGAGAATAATTATAGGATAGTATAATATAGAGTTATTATATTAAAAAAGCATAAACATTCAATTAATTAAAATAGTTATCTACATGTTCATGGGGTAGAATAGATAATAATAGGGTGTTCTATTAAAGGATAAATATCTAGTCATGTTATAAAGTTTTTATTAATTATAAAAGGTTACTATTAATTTAATTATTACTAAAAATGATTTTAAATTCATGATAACAATAGTAATAATAAGTTTGAGTTAGATTTTCATTACCAAATAAATATGGTGCTTAGTATTTTGAATTAACTTTGATGTTGAGATTGAATAATAAAAATTAAAGTGCATGTGAATGCATAAAATCTATTGAATTTTGGCAAGTGTTATTTAGTAATTAGTATTTTAAGTTAATCTGGTATATTTTAATGTTGAGATTGTTTGGTAGAAGTTAAAATGAGTTCAAGCTAGGTTTTGACTATGAAAAAAATATTTGATTAGTATCTTCAATCAATTTTGATGTTGAGGATTGAATAATAAAAATTAAAGTTCATGTATAGTGGATGATGTGAGGCATAAATAAAATATTATAGTTAAAGTATTTTTACTTTATTGCTCAAATTCAATGAACATAGAATTCTTTTTATGTTTACGAGGATACCACATAGTGTACACACACATATATATCAAATCTTTTGAGGTGCAAACTTTATTTAAAGTGAAACTTGAAAAAAGATTTGTACTTACAAGAAATTTAATACCTATTTGGTACTTAATGGATGTCAGGTTAAAATAGATCTATGTTTATTAGAAAATAAAGAAATTATTAGTCATCTTATTTTTATTAAAAAAAAATTAATATAATTTTTTTATTAAAATATATTTAGTTAGATATTGTGTTAAAAAAAAAAATACTACATTATCCCTTTATACAAAACAATGTGGCAAATGTAACTTTAATTTAAATAATATTTTATGAATCAATATAAAATTGAATCACAACTTATGTGTTCAATTATTTATCATTATTTATAATTATTTATTAAATTGATCACCTACATGCTCATGGCGTAGAATAGATAACTAGAAATTGCACCAGATGTTGTAAAGGAAACGTCGTAAGAAAATAGCATAGGAAAGAGTAGCATTAAAGTGTCTCTTCCATGATGACACTGAAAATCATTGCAAGGGAAATGTTGTAAGGCAGTAGCATAGGAAAGAGTAGCATTAAACTGTTACTCTTCCATGATGACACTAAAAATCATTTACTATATTTAGTGATTGTTGTACCTTTTTCTAAATTTCATTATAAATGCCAATCAATCAAGATATAGTTACACCCAATATGGAAATTATGATTCTAATCATATAATTTTACATTTATACCCTTCATCCAGATAACAAATTACACCCAATATGGAAATGTGACATTGTTTGATATTTTGGAAAATGAAAATCATTAATTTTTTTATATATGGTGATTGTTGCACATTTTCTAAATTTCATTATAAATGTCAATCAATAAATTTGTTGCAAGAATATTCTATTAATTGTTATCATAATTTTATAAATTTATTGCGTAAATATTGTATTCATTAAGAATGGTTAAAAAGTCATTGAAGATAACAATTAGTAAACAAAACATCATTCAAAGCTAGAAGGTAAGGATAAATCACTTACATTATGTCAAATTGAGAGATTCTATAAGATTTCCAACATAGGTTGTCTCTTAATATTTAAAGATCGTCTTTTATGGTGTAAAATGAATATTGTTTTGGATTTCAGTCATGTTAGTCTGCATCTTATAGTCCATCGTTGGATCCCATAGTACGTTGGGGGATTCACTTAGTACATTGGGTGATTCATGTTCAAAATTACAATATGGAAACATGTACAACTCACGAGATTCATAGCTATTTGTAACTACGAATTAGACCTTCTGGTAACTCTATGGGTATAAGTGGTTTGACATAGTCTCATAATGTGAATGATGTTCTATTCTGAAATCACATCTACAAATTCCTTCTTCCAATTCCCATGTGCTTAACTAGTAGAGTACCATAGCTAATTACTAGAACCTTTTCCAACATCCTTTCAAACAAATGAAAATTGAGTGGAAGACCTTCAAAATAATGTTTTTCCACATAAATTTGGACAACAACTTCATGTTTTCCATGTGAAGAGAGAGGTGTATAATAACATATTCAAAAGAAACAATCAAGTAATCAACTTGTCTAAGAATGTCCAATAAGAAAACAACACAAGGCTCAACAAGCCACAAATGAGTCGCCCACATGAATTGAGATCCCAAAAATATAGCCTTGTTGATACTTCAAGGCAATAGGAAAAAAATATCAATTCAAATGGGTTTGAAATAGAGCAATCCACCACAATGCAAGAGAGAGGTGTATAATAACATATTCAAAATAAACAATCATGTGTAATAACGTATTCAAAAGAAACAATCGAGTAATCAACTTGTCTATGAATGTCCAATAAGAAAACAAAACAAGGTTCAACAAGCCACAAATGAGTCCACATGACTTAGATCCCAAAAACATAGCCTTGTTGATACTTCAATGCCATAGGAAAAAGATCCCAATTCAAATGGTCTTGAAATAGAGAAATCCACCACAATGCAAGAAACCATAGAGCCTACTCTACAAACATTCTAGGATAATCCTAAAAGCCCATTATGTCTAAGTGTGGGAGAACTCAATTAACTTCTTAATTAATTACTCCACTTCAATATCAAACCATAAGTGTGTGAAGCTATTGTGGGGGTAATCGTCATTGAAATTTGAATTCCCTTATTCCTTGCCACTTAAATTGTCACTATGGTTTTCATGCAAATCATACTCATAACTATGATTTGAAAAGTTAAGGAATAGATAAAAATGAAATCCTTGTAATCCATACAACTTTACCATTATTCAAAGAGGGGGAACTAATCACCCATGCCACTTGGTTTTTATGAAAGTGTACTAACTATGGTTTAAAGTTAAGTAATCACCCATGCCACTTGGTTTTTATGAAAGCGTACTAACTATGATTTATATTTAAGTAGAGAAAAACGAAACTATTATAATCCCCATAGGTTTTCCATCATTTAGAGAGGAAGAACTATCAATTTGATTCTTACAACTAAATCTTAATAACCAATAAGCCATCATTTAAAGAGGAGGAACTATCAATTTGATTTTTACAATTGAATCCTTAATAACCACCAAGCCATCATTTAGAGAGGAGGAACTATCAATTTGATTCTTACAACTAAATCTTAATAACCAATAAGTTTCAATATTTGGGAAAAAGCCACAACCTCATATTGGCTAAAGAAAGGCCCACAATTTGATTCTTAGAACTGAATTGTAATAACCAATAAATTTCAATATTTGGAAACAAGCCACAACCTCATATTGGCTAGGCAAGGCCCACAATTTGATTCTTATAACTGAATCTTATTAACCAATAAGTTTCAATATTTGGAGTAAAGCCACAACCTCATATTGGCCCCATTTAAAAGTTATTTTTTTATTTCCCTTAAGATCAAAAGCCCTCTTCCACTTACCACAAATGAAAATAATATATAATTTCAAAAATTAATAATTATCTAAAAATTAATAAAAAAACATATTTTAATTTAAAATATTCTATAATTGTCAATTTAATTCAAGTTCAATGCAAATTCAACTCACACATATAATCTATATAATCCAAAATTAAATATAAAATAAAATTATTTTCAATATTATCCAAAATTAAATATAAATAAATTCTCAAATATAATATAATATAGATATGTTAATCTATGAAGAAATTAGAAATTTTTATTTTATAATATTTATGAATTAGAATAGTATTTATATTTATAGACAATTATACAAGTGATAACAAGTGACTAATGGAAATTGATATATGTTTTATTATTTTATAATATTTTTGAATTAGAATAGTATTTATATTTATAGCCAATTATACAAGTGAATAATGAATAATGGAAATTCATCTCTCTTTTATTGAAATTATCATTTTGTGATATTTATAAATTGTAATATTATTTGTATTTATAATTAAATATAAAATATAAAAGTGAATTAATTATATAAATTTATGATTAAATGTATAAGTGAATGTTGAAAATTGATATTAATAATACTTATTTTAATATATATTTAAAATTACATTTCATCTTTTATCTAAACATTATACAAAATTTAAAACTAAATTATTATTATACAAAAATTCAAATAAAATTTGTGATATTTTTCTATTTGGAAAAAATGAAACTATTATAATCCCTGTAGATTTGCTCTCCTTCAGAGAGGAGGATTTATCCATTTTCTTCTTACAACTAAATCTTAATAACCAATAAGTTTCAATATTTGGAAAAGAGCCACAACCTCATATTGGATAATGAAGGCCCATTTAAAAATTATTATTTTTTATTTCCCTTAAGATCAAAAGCCCTCTTCCACTTATCAAAGTGAAAATAATATATAATTTTTAAAAAAGAATAATTATCTAAAAAATAATAAAAAATTCATATTGTAATTTAAAATATTCTATAATTTTCAATTTAATTTTAAAATTAAATACAAATTCAACTCACATATATAGTCTACATAATCCAAAATTAAATATAAAATAAAACTATTTTCAATCTTATCCAAAATTCAATATAAATGAATTCTCAAATATAATATAATATTGAATTCTCAAATATAATATAATATAGATGTGTGAATCTATGAAGAAACTAGAAATTATTATTTTATAATATTTATGAATTAGAATAGTATTTATATTTATAGTCAATTGTACAAGTGAAGGATGGAAATTGATATATGTGTGATTGAAACTATTATTTTATGACATTTATAAATTGTAATATTGTTTGTATTCAAAGTGAAATATAAAATATATAAGTGAATGTTGAAAAATGATATTAATAATACCTATTTGAATACTATTTTGGTTATATATATATATATATATATATATATATATATATATATATATATATATATATAGATATATATTATTACATTTCATTTTTTATCTAAACATCATACAAAATTTAAAACTAAATTTATTATTAAACAAAATTTCAAATAAAATTTGTGATTTTTTTTGTTTGGAAAAAAAGAAACTATAATAAACCACCCTGGAGGTTTTCTCTCATTTAGAGAGGAGGAACTATCAATTTGATTCTTACAACTACAACTGAATCTTAATAACCAATAAATTTCAATATTTGGAAAAAGCCACAACCTCATATTGGCTAAAAAAAACACACAATTTGATTCTTACAACAGAATCTTAATAACCAATAAGTTCCAATATTTGGAATAAAGCCACAACCTCATATTGGCCAAGAAAGTCCCATTTAAAAGTTATTTTTTTATTTCCCTTAAGATCAAAATCTCTCTTCCACTTATCACAAATGAAAATAATATATAATTTTAAAAATTATTAATTACCTAAAAATTAATAAAAAAACAAATTGTAATTTAAAATATTTTATATTTGTCAATTTAATTCAAATTAAATACAAATTCAACTTACACATATTATTTATATATGTATATATATAGATATAAAATCCAAAATTAAATATAAAATAAAATTATTTTCAATCTTATTCAAAATTAAATATAAATGAATTCTCAAATATAATATAATATAAATATGTTAATCTATGGAGAAATTAGAAATTATTATTTTATAATATTTATGAATTAGAATAATATTTATATTTATAATCAATTATACAAGTGAATGATGGAAATTGATATATGTTTTATTATTTTATAATATTTATGAATTAGAATAGGATTTATATTTATAGGCAATTATACAAGTGAAGGATGGAAATTCATATATGTTTTATTGAAACTATCATTTTGTAATATTTATAAATTGTAATATTGTTTGTATTCATAGTGAAATGTAAAATATAAAAGTGAATTAATTATATACATTTCTGATCAAATGTATAGGTGAATGTTGAAAATTGATATTAATAATACTTATTTTAGTATATATAAAAAGTTACATTTCATTTTTTATCTAAACATTATACAAAATTTAAAACTAAATTATTATTATACAAAATTTCAAATAAAATTTGTGATATTTTTCTATTTGGAAAAAATGAAATGATTATTATCCACGCAGGTTTTCTCTCATTTAGAGAAGGAACTATGGATTTGATTCTTACAACTAAATCTTAATAACCAATAAGTTTCAATATTTGGAAAAGAGCCACAACCTCATATTGACTAATCAAGGCCCATTTAAAAGTTAATTTTTTATTTCGCTTAAGATCAAAAGCCCTCTTCCACTTACCACAAGTGAAAATAATATATAATTTAAAAAAATAATAATTATCTAAAAATTTATAAGAAAATCATATTGTAATTTAAAATATTTTATAATTTTCAATTTAATTCAAAATTAAATACAAATTCAACTGACATATATAATCTATATAATCCAAAATTAAATATAAAATAAAACTATTTTCGATTTTATCCAAAATTAAATATAAATGAATTCTCAAATATAATATAATATAAGATAGATATGTGAATCTATGAGGAAATTAGAAATTATTATTTTATAATATTTATGAATTAGAATAGTATTTATATTTATAGTGAATTATACAAGTTAATGATGAAATTTAATATTTGTTTGATTGAGACTATCATTTTATGATATTTATAAATTGTAATATTGTTTGTATTTAAAGTGAAATATAAAATATATAAGTGAATGTTGAAAACTAATATTAATAATACTTATTTGAATACTATTTTATATGATGATGATGATGATGATGGTTAATGTCCATTGAGACCAAACATTGGTCTATCGGACCTAAAGAAACAAATTATTTATTTTGATTTAAGATTTTATTCCTATGCTCAAAAAGCTTGGAGAGAAGCCTCCCGAGCTCACTATAATTTTGACATTGTAAAAGGCTAGGAAGGTCCGTATTGTAAAGAAGATTGTGAAACTGAGATCTAATGTGGTTATACCTGGGGTACTTTAAGAGGAAGTGGTTTTCATCCTTGATGTTCCTATTCTCACATATATGGATCCTTTCCATCCATGGCGTTTTAGGCACTACCTAATGACTTGTTTCACTATGGAGCTCATGAGAATTCATTCTAATCTTTGCTATATTAATTTTCTTCTTTGAGCTAGTTAAAATAGAGAGATACTTTTGATCTTCTAGGGTGGGGTTGATGACCTTCTTATAATAACTTAATTTTCTTTTAGCCACTAAATCTTTCTCACACCACATTTTTTCTTTGAACTTAGAAGTAACAATATCTTTAATGTTATTTATGTTTTGCAATGCATCATTCTCGTTGATCTCCCAATTGTTTAACTAGGCCCTCTTATATATATTTGCATCTCTCATCTAAACATTATACAAAATTTAAAACTAAATTTATTATTATATAAAATTTCAAATAAAATTTGCGATATTTTTTTGTTTGGAAAAAATGAAACTATAATAATCTCTATTGGTTTGCTCTTATTTAGAGAGAAGGAACTATCTATTTGATTCTTACAACTTAATCTTAATAACCAATAAGTTTCAATATTTGGAAAAAAGTCACAACCTCATATTGGTTAAGCAAGACCCACAATTTGATTCTTACCACTGAATCTTAATAACCAATAAGTTTCAATACTTGGAATAATGTCACAATCTCATATTGGCTAACCAAGGCCCATTTAAAAGTTCGTTTTTTATTTCCCTTAAAATCAAAAGCCCTCTTCCATTTACTACAAAATAAAATAATATATAATTTTAAAAATTAATAATTATCTAAAAATTAATAAAACAAATATAATTTAATTTAAAATATTTTATAATTTTCAATTTAATTCAAATTAAATACAAATTCAACTCACGCATATAATCTATATAATCCAAAATTAAATATAAAATAAAGTTATTTTCAATCTTATCCAAAAAAATATAAATGAATTCTCAAATATAATATAATATTGATAAGTTAATCTATAAAGAAATTAGAAATTATTATTTTATAATATTTACGAAAATTCATAGATGTTTTTATTGAAACTCTCATTTTGTGATATTTATAAATTGTAATATTGTCTGTATGCATAGTGAAATGTCAAATATAAAAGTGAATTAATTATATACATTTATGATCAAATGAATAGGTGAATGTTGAAAATTGATATTAATAATACTTATATATATATATATATATATATATATATATAAATATAAATTACATTTCATATTTTATCTAAACATTATACAAAATTCAAAACTAAATTATTATTATACAAAATTTCAAATAAAATTTGTGATATTTTTCTATTTGGAAAAAATAAAACTATTATAATCCCAACAGGTTTTCTCTCATTTAGAGAGGAGGAACTATGGATTTCATTCTTACAACTAAATCTTAATAACCAATAAGGAAAAGAGCCACAACCTTATATTGGCTAATCAAGACCCATTTAAAAGTTAATTTTTTATTTCCCTTAAAGTCAAAAGCCCCAAAAGCCCTTTTCCACTCACCACAAGTGAAAATAATATATAATTTTAAAAAATAATAATTATCTAAAAATTAATAAGAAAATCATATTATAATTTAAAATATTCTATAATTTTCAATTTAATTCAAAATTAAATACAAATTCAACTCACATATATAATCTATATAATCCAAAATTAAATATAAAATAAAACTATTTTCAATCTTATCTAGAATTAAATATAAATGAATTCTCAATTATAATATAATAATTAGAAATTATTATTTTATAATATTTATAAATTAGGATTGTATTTATATTTATAGTCAATTATACAAGTGAATGATGGGAATTGATATATGTTTGGTTGAAACTATCATTTTATGATATCTATAAATTGTAATATTGTTCGTATTCAAAGCGAAATATAAAATATATAAGATAATGTTGAAAATTGATATTAATTATACTTATTTGAAAATAATATATAATTTTAAAAAATACTAATTATCTAAAAAATTAATAAAAAAATCATATTTTAATTTAAAATATTCTATAATTTTCAATTTAATTTGAAATTAAATACAAATTCAATTTCGTAATCTCAGTTTCGTAATCTTTATCGCAACAATGACCTTCCTGGCCTTTTACAAAGTCAAAATTATAGTGAGCTCGGGAGGCTTCTCTCCAAGCTTTTTGAGCATAGGAATAAAATCTTAAATCAAGCTAAATAATTTGTTTCTTTAGGTCCGATAGACCTAGACCAAATTTTGGTCTCAGTGGACATTAACCATCATTATCATCATCATCATCATAATCTATATAATGCAAAATTAAATATAAAATAAAACTATTTTCAATCTTATCTAAAATTAAATATAAATGAATTCTCAAATATAATATAGTATAAATATGTGAATCCATGAAGAAATTAGAAATCATTATTTTATAATATTTATAGATTAGAATAGTATTTATATTTATAGTCAATTATACAAGTGAATAATGGAAATTGATATATGTTTGATTGAAACTATCATTTTATGATATTTATAAATTGTAATATTGTTTATATTCAAAATCAAATATAAAATATATGAGTGAATGTTTCTTATCCTGTTTCTTACTTTGAATTACATAGACATTTTTGCACGGCCAATCTACTCCTCTCATTTTTTTTTCCTCAGAATTCCATTGGTTTGGTTACTTTCTAGTTTAGATCTAGTTGTTTCATCACATTTCCATGCATGGCATTTGTTACAATACACTTTCTCTATTGCTTTTTCCATTTGTTTGGGTTGTAACTGGTGCTCTTTGTTGATTTTTCTGTTCTTTTCCATTTTATGCCTTTGTGTTTGCATTGTTTGCCCAAGATTATATTTGGTTGTAAAGGTAAGGAAAAAGATATATGGGTAAAGATAAAACCCATAATCTTGGATATCTATGAGCCATAATCTTGGATATCTATGAGGTTGCGAGTAGGTTTGTTTTTTTTTGTTTTGTTTTGTTTACTAATGTGTATATACATATAATATGAAGTTTCTACTTGTTAATTGATATGCATATAAGAGTTGTGCTAACCATAGTGATAGACATAATTAGTTTCATGGAAAATTTTAGGGGCGAATGTTCGCCCTTTGGCGAAATTAAGGGGTTTTAAATTTTTAGTGGGTGAATATTTTGTATCATAGTACATTTTTACAAATCACCTCAAATAGCCCACCTTATTTTAAGGGAGAGGGTAAAAAAGGTAAATTTAGCTCTTGAAATTAGGAGTTACAACCTTCCATTCACCCTAATTTTCAAGAATAGGTTTTATTTATGTGAATCCTATGGGCCAAATACCATATTTATAAAAGAGGTATGGTAAATTAATAAAAATATAAATAAATGAGAGGTATGGTAAATTAATAAAAATATAAATAAATGAGAGGTATGGTAAATAAATAAAACATTTTTTATATTTACTCCATAAGTCACCTTATATACATGCAAGGGTGTAAACAAATAAAAATATAAGTAAAGTGGAGGTATGGTAGATAAATAAAACGTCTTTTTATACTTACTCAAAAGGTATGGTAAACAAATAAAAATATAAATAAACTAGACGTATGGTAAATAAATAAAACCTCTTTTTATATTTAGTCCATAACCCTCGTTCTATTTATGAAGGCTAAAAAAAGAGGTTTTATTTAAGTGAATGCTATTGGCCAAATACCATATTTGTAAAAGAGGTATGGTAAATTAATAAAAATATAAATAAACGAGAGGTATGGTAAACAAATAAAACATTTTTCTATATTTACTCCATAAGTCACCTTATATTTACGAACACTCAAAAAATGCGTTATATTTAGGTGAAACCTCTGGGAAAAATACTATGGGACAAATACCATGGGCTAGATTATTATTAATACCATGCAAAAAAACATTATTAACCCTAATATTAGTATTAATAAAAATAAAAATGGAACATGGTATTGACCCATGGTATTCACCAAAATGGCACATGGTATTGACCCATGGTATTCACCTGGAATGTAGCCTATTTAAATGGGGGAATTAAACCATAGATCCATATTTACTCTAGATCTACTAACCCCCGAGAGGTATCAAATATCGTGATATGCAAACTAGAATAGAGTGAAAAAATATTTGATCCCTCTCGGGGCTTGGTGGATCAAGAGTAAAAATGGATGTTGTAATTTAATGTATGTTAAACATTTTAGCTTGGTTAAAATAAAAAATAAAATAAAAATCAACTATTAATTTTATTAATTTTTATAAATTACCAATAGTAATTTTTAAGCTCTAGGTTTATGATAACCCATGGTATTCATGTGAGCATAGACAATTTAAAGGGGAAATTCTATCAACTTAGATCCTCTACCAAGTGCTCAGAGGGATAAATAGTTTTCATCCCCGTAAGAGTGATAGATGTGGAGTTAAGATGGATATAGGTTGGTATTTATGATAATGAAGATATTAAATAGACTTAGGAAATAATATTGTAAAAACATATTAAGGTGAATGGTTAAAGCATAGACATTGGACAAGTATATTTGTATACTTCTGTTTTAAACTGAAACAAATCCAAGGCTAAAAGGAATGGATTGATTGCACTAGTCATCCTTCTATAACTTTCCAACATAGGCTGGAGTAAACAAATTGTAATTTGGGTAATTTTTCTAACTGCAAACAGGAACATACTTGTGTATTGGCAGGGTCGTTACGAGGTCCCTATAAGTGATGAATTTGAATTTTTCTTCGTTTTATATATAGTATTAGGTTTTTTCTCATGCTTTCTGTGAATGACACGGGTGAATTTTATCCTACATCCACTAGGTTATCGATATGTAATTTCGAAAACTTTGATTTCAAAAGATATTTTAAAGAAATGCAATGATTTCATTTGTGTATTCAATAAACACAATATTCTAATGGAATTCTGTATTTGTGGTTTACCTATACATATTCCATGGAGAAGTATTAGTGGTGTGACATCAATTGTCCTCAAGTAGAGGCTTTAGTTTTATTCTTTTATGGAAGAAAATACCTTTTTCCAACATTTTTGAGTTCCATGAAAAATTTGAAAGTCCTAATAGTATTCAATTATGGGTTCAAGAGAGACATAGTATTCAATTATGGGTTAAAGAGATCCACATTGAATGATATATCGGCCTTATCTTCACTTAGTTTAAGACTATTCACTTGGATAGGCTGCATGTGCCCCCACTTTAAGAGCATAGTAAAGTCATGTAGAACTTAGAGAAGCTATCTTTAAGCTTTTAGTGAAGATTGGAAAAATGTCTGGGTTCAATAACACCCAGTCGAGCATTAAGCTTCCAATAATGCTAGATTTTAACCTTAACCACTTTTGTGATTTGGAGGAGATGCCCCCTCGTATTTGTGACACATCTTCAGTTGTGAATTGGACTATTACTAACTTTCATTTCCTTCGAAAGTTACCTAATGACTTGGGGAACCTTAACTCTTTAAGAATGTTAAGGAAGGAAAGAAAGTACATTATGCTAAGTTCAATTATGCTTTTCAAGTTTTTCTTGGATATCTACAACATTTTAGGTAGGAAAGTACATTCTGTTAATGAAAATTTGTCTTGATAGAAAGGCCCAATTTCAAATTCTAATGCTTTCAAAAAACATTGTATAACTGTAATGTTTCTAAAAGGAAAGCATATTTTTTCAATTTAAGTATCATGATCCCATATTCCAACTTAATTTTTAGTAACCCATTATGTTTTGTAGCTTTGAATAAATCCATGTCTTTTGATAAGATCCTCTTCCAAATTAGAACGCAGTTTCCTTTTGCCAATAACCACATACAATGTCTTGATTTTTTTATTAAGAAAATAGAGGTTGTGAAACATGCTTGTGCCATACAAGGACTTGATTCATTGATTATGCATCAATTATGGCTCTTGATGTAACAATGTCTTGATTTTGTTGCTTGAAAATAGAGGTTATGCTTTACTATTTCACATAATTTCTTACAATCTTTCCATAAGTATTGATTTGTAATCTCAGTCACTGAGGGATGATAGTAATGACAAAGGTAATATTCCATGGTTTGAAGTTCCCCTCTTACTAAATATTTAAATATATCACCACAATTTAACTGTTAGTTAAAGGAATTGTATTTGATTTATAAACAATTCATTGCTTGATTTATAGATTTTGATTTTTTCCCTTTTTTTATTTTTTTCTCAGATTTGGTATGAGATATCTTCCAAGATTTGGGTTCCCTAGTTTCCCCACCATAGCTACGAGGTTCAGATGCTATCATTAAATATTCTCGGAATGTTACAACTTTTCCAGTAAGTGTGCTTTGAAACATTGTTGTTGCTTTTCCATGGTGTTAATGCAAATAAGCACTGCAACTATTGCCATTATTTAGATTAAGTGCCAAAATCTAGGTGGTCCTGTAATGATGGAGTGATTGTTCTCTAGCTACTAAGGCCATATGCATTTTTATCTATTATGTTGTCCTGAGATATTCAAATTCAGAATAAGAATTGAGGTCTTGTTTCCATTGTAGATTGCAGTTAGTGTCTTGAACATAATATATAGTAAATTATCTTTTACTAATCAACTATGGATGTGATCCCTCGCAGGAAAGGAAATTCAAAGTGACTTTGATTTCACATTGATTTGTCAAAACATCCACACAGGAAAGGAGATTCAAAGTTACATTGATTTCACACTGATTTGTCAAAATGGAGGCAAGAGAAAAAGAAACTTTGTATTCAACAATGCTCTTAATTTCATATGTACATGCACCGAAATATTAGTAGAAAATATTGAAGGGTTGCCTAAGTAATATTTTCCATTCCACTACATTCTTTATAGCTTGTAAGTAAATAACTCGAAATAATTCATTACACTACTTGTTATTCTTTATTAATCAGTGGTTAAGATTTTGATATTGAACTAGCTAAGATTTTTCTTCCTTTTGTGAAATTGTTTGTTCTATAATGCTTGTTTTCCATTCACTATGTATAGCATATAAAGTGTGTCTAATGGAGTAGGAAGATTGGAAAGTCTTGTGATCCTTGAACTATGTTACAAGGCAGAAACCCAATGGGGTAGGGTAGGTGCATCCCCACAAAGGGGTCACAAATACCAAAGTTGGTATTGGCTAGTGCCTTGAGCTAGAAAATTTCCTTTGCCCTTGTATTAATAGTGAATCTGGAGAGGATTCTAATATTATCTTTATAAGATTTATATCAGTTAAGATTGATGAATAAAATTCATGAGAGATGAGCTAGGATGTCCTTGCAAGGTGGTTGTTGATTATTGGAAGCTATGATGGTCATTATGTTAGGCCAGGTGGTCGCACTCCCTTGATCTTGAGCACGATTGTGATCAAGATGGAAGACTTCATAGTCTAGATTGATTGTTTAGAAGTGATAGTTAGTGGGCTCATTCACAAAAGCTTCTATTTCACTAATATTTTTTATAGAGTTGTCAGATTCAATTTCCAAAGGTTTTAATTACACTATAGAGTTGAGTTCTGAGGGAGTTGTGATTCACAGTGTTAAGTATAGCAGTTATGACACTTGAATGAAGACAAGCATAGTAGAGGTATCAGACTCTATTATAAGCTTACCTGCATATTATAAGGGACTTGGTTGGCATCTTTATAATTTTATAAACAAGTTCCATGTCGTGAAAATGTGAAAAAAAAACAGTGATATTGCCATCATGTGGCTCTTGTCATATATGGTTTTATACTTTTTCAAAAAATTCTCTAAGAGTTCACAATGCTAAGATTCATTAGGACTTTACAAAGTTTTATTATTTAGTGAAAGAATCGCCAAGATCTTACAAGATTTTATAATTGAGTAAAATATTCGCCATGCCTGGTGAGAGATTTGCCAAAAAATTATATATACATATTATATTATTGATAAAATCGCCTTCCAATTTTCCTATATACCATGGAGATTCGCCCATTTATTATACATATAAATTTAGGGGGGGTTTCTTAAAATTTTCCCTGATTAGTTTGTTAATGTTTCTGTTTACTTTATCTGCGATTTCTGTATTTGATTAATAGGGGTGTTTTTGTCTTATAAATTTCTTGTAGGAGCATGGAGGAAGAATACTTGTGTTTCAAAGGTCAATTAGAACGCAAACTAATTATGCTACACTTCATAAAAAAAGTAGTAGCGCTTACCCAATAGCCTTGAAAATCTCTTATTTAAATGGAAACTATAAAATAAATAAAACCAGACTTTATTAACCTAATTAGATGGTGATTGATGCCAAAATTAAGCCTTGGGTATTTTGGATTGATATTCAGTTCACCGAGAGTATTTTTTAAGTAAAGAAATATTGTACAATATTAAATGTTGCCACTTTTGTTTTTATATCTCACATTCCAAAGATGTTATGTTAGTTGCAGAGTCAAGGTTTTCCAGGCCAGACATGGTTAATATTGTCTACTAAGCTTTCAACGTAGAACAAAAGTGCCAAACTTAACCATGATTATGTGGTTCCCATATATTTTAACTTACTTCTTCTTTTGAAGCAAAAACATAAAAAGAACTATCAGAATTTCATGAGTCATGCAAACCTTCAAAAGCATAAAAAAGACTATTAGAATTTCATGAGTCATGCAAACTACAATTTGAATCACCTTAGAAACTAATGCAGGAGCATTCGGACTTAGCCAGCAATGTGATTGTTTGTTCACATGTTGTGGCTAACATGAGATGAATTTCATTGACCTAAGTGGTCAAAATCAGTTTTAGTAGAGAGGGTTGGATCTCTCGAATTTATCTTTGCTTTAATTATTGTAATAATTAGATCACTATATTATTTTTAGACTAAGAGATAAGTTGTTAGTATAGGTGTGTATCAGAGCTTGAGAATAGGGATTTAATGGTTGAGTTGATAAAAATAGAGATTGAGTTGTCAATGTAGTTAGGATAGGATTTGATTCATAAAAGAGGAAAGAATGTAATGACAGAGAGATTAGATAATCGAGAATAGAGTGAGTAAGCAATTGAGAGAGAGAGATAGGGTTTGTAAGTCAAACAGAGGTCAGAAAAAATGTTGTAATCGAGTCGAGAGGGCCAAGACTCTGTAATTTCCATTTTGTTGAATAATTGATTGAAGTGTGGTGTGGACACACTGTTCTGGTGCAGAAATTCATTTGTAGCTGTGTATCGGTGTTCTGGACCCTAATCGGGTATTTTTGTTTGTTTAAACATTTTATTTATAAATCATAGTCAATTAATATTAATGATTAATATTGAGCTTAAGCGTTAAAAGCTCCTTAAGCATCTTTATTAAAATTGTGAATTAAGCATGTGGTAGTATTCAACAAGATGTAAGCGGTATCTCACGTGCCCTAAAGGCTAGAAATGGTATTTTAAAAATTCATGCAATTAACCTTAGCGGGTGACACGTAGCACGAGAAAACCACTTTGCTCGCGCGCTCTCGACTTGATATTGGTCATGCAAGATTTCACACGAGATTGCGCGATAGTCGTTCGATTGGACGGGTCACATCGACAATGGAGATCGTTCAGGCTAATTGGCGAGCGGATGATGCGATATCTGTTGGATCTATAGAAGTGAAATCAATGGCGCGGATTGAAGCGCTTGATAAAAGGAAAAGTCAACGAGGGATCGACAGTGATTGGTCAGATAAGCGGGACCCTTAGGGGGAAAATCCACGTACAGAATCGGATTTAAGCGCAGCTGATTGGTTACAAAGTTAACCAGTAGTCGAGTTATAGACTACCACCTCATTTTCGTCAACCTCCTGTGTCATTTTGGTATCAGAGCATAGAGATTAAGTTTTTCTATAGTAAACATGCCACCGAGGAGAGAAGGAGGCATAGGTCGAGGGAGAGCTATAGCAAATGCGGTTCTATTGGATGAGATCCAGAATCTGCATACAAGGATGGAGACAATGGATACTACTCAAAGGAGAGCGCTTGATGAAGGAGATGCCATTGTTGCAGAAGAATCTTCTAAGGAAGAAGAAGAGGATGAAAGTGAAGTTGCCAAAGTTCTCAAGATATTGGCCAAATCAAGTGGAAGATCAAAGGTGGAAATACCTTTGTATGATGGGAATCTCAATGTAGAAGAGATGATGCACTAGATCAGTTCATTGGATAAGTATTTTGACTATAAGGAGGTTGATGATAAAAAGAAGGTGAAATTTGCAGTTACCAAATTGAAGGGTCATGCAGCTATTTGGTGGGATAAACTACAAACATCTAGGGAAAGAAAAGGAAAGTCCAAGATCAAACAATGGGATAAAATGGTGAGTAGATTGAAAGCCAAATTTATGCCGAAAGATTATCAGTTAAATCTTTTCAAGCAGTTACAGAATTTGAGGCAAGAAGTAATGATTGTCAAAGAATATACAAAAGAGTTTTATAAGCTGAGTATTAGAGCACGACATGCAAAGGATGACGTAGAGAAGGTAGCCAGATATATCGTTGGGTTGAGGTATGACATACAGGATGAAATCATCTTGTTGAATCTGAAGACAATTGAAGATGCCTATCAAGCAGATTTGAAGGCAGAAGAGAAGATGTTGAGGAAACAAAATCAGAGGAACAGAGGGAAAAGTTCAGCAAGAGGTAGAGGAACTACCAGACCAAGATTTCAACACCATCAGAGTGAAGCAAGAAGTTCAAGTAGTAGACCACCATAGAGAGGAGACTTTAGTAGAGGAAGATTTGCACCCAGAGGAAGAGGCCGAGGAAGAGAAATTTGGTGTTATACATGTGGAGAATGGGGACATGGATCATGGGATTGTCCTCATAATAAAGCAACAAATCAGAGAAATGTGAATGTGGCTGAGGCAAAGGAAGAAAAACCTCAAATTGCAAACAAGGAAGAATCACCTGAAGTAGGAGAATCCTTGTTGTTGAAAAGGGTATTGCTTAAGGCAAAGAAAGAGACAGGAGAACCAACTCAGAGAAAGAGTTTATTCAGAACTACATGCAAGTCCAAAGGAAAATGTTGTAAAGTGATAATTGACAGTGGAAGCACTGATAACCTTGTTTCTACAGAAATGGTGGACAAGCTAGGATTAGTGAAAACAGTACACCCTACTCCTTACAAAGTGTCATGGCTGCAAAAAGGACATCAACTTATTGTGACAGAACAATGCAAGGTAGAGATACAGATTGGTACTTATAAGGATGTGATATTGTGTGATGTAATGCCAATGGATGTATGCCATGTGTTGTTGGGAAGACCTTGGAAGTTTGATCAGAAAGCTATTCATGATGGGAGAAGAAATACTTACACTCTAAAGAAGGATGGAAATAAACACACATTGCTGCCATTGAAGGAGGAAGCAGGCAAAGAAGCACCTGGAAACAATGTTATGCTGATGAGTGGAAAAGAATTGCTGCAAGAAGTCATAAAAGGATGAACATATACATTTTACTATCATAAGGAGACCTAAGGTAATTTTGACTTCTACAAACTTAGATGATTTACTTGAAGAAATAAAAACTTTGTTGAATGATTTCGCTGATATTATTGTGGATGAGTTGCCAAATGCATTAACACCAATCATGAGTATCAGTCATCATATTGATCTGATACCTAGAGTAAGTTTTCCAAACAAAGTAGCAGACAGATTAACTCCTCAAGAGAATGCAGAAGTTGGAAGACAAGTGCAAGAACTGATGGATAAGGGATTAATTAGAGAGAGTCTTAGACCATGTGCTGTACCAACAGTACTCAGTCTAAAGAAAGGGGGTGAATGGCATATGTGTATAATAGAATCCAGTGGTTGGATTATCTTATCCAAGGAGGTTTACTATTTAAATGTAACAAATTGTGCATTCCCAAATGTTCTATGAGGGAAAACATAATCAAGGAGAAACACAGTGGAGGATTATCTAGTCACTTTAGACAAGACAAAACCTTTGCTTAGGTAAATGCCTTTTACTATTGGTCAAAGATGCAAACTGATGTTAAGAAATTTGTTAAGAAGTGCCAGATATGTCAACATTCTAAAGGGAGAAGCCAAAATATAGGATTGTACCAGCCATTGCCAATACCATACAGACCATGGGATGCAATTAGTATGGGTTTTGTTTTGGGATTACCTAAAACTCAAAGAGGAAATGATTCCATTTATGTTGTGGTAGATAGATTTTCTAAAATGGCACATTTCATTGCATGTAAAAAGACTGGTGATGCAACACATATTGCTAATCTATTTTTTTCAGAAGTTGTAAGGTTACATGGATTGCCTGTAAGTATTCTGTCTGATAAGGATACAAAGTTTGTTGGTTATTTCTGGAGAACTCTTTGGAAGAAACTAGGTGCTAACCTTAGTTTCAGTTTATCATACCATCCTCAAACAAATGGGCAAACCAAAGTGGTAAACATAAGCTTGGGGAACATATTGAGAAGTTTAGTGTATCAAAATTCTAAGCAATGGAATTTAGCACGTGATCAAGTTGAGTTTGCTTATAATGACACTCTAAACCGAAGTACTCGAATGAGTCCATTTCAGATTTTCTAGAATGAATCCAAGAGGTGTGTATGAGCTCAGAAATTTGGGTAAATAAGAGACAAGAACTGAAAAAGCTGAAGAGTTTGCAGAGCAGATGCAGAGATTACATGAAGATGTCAAAGGCAGATTGTAGGAAAATAGTGGCAAATACAAACAGAGAGTTGATATGAAAAGAAGGGAAAAATAATTCCAATTTGGGGATCTAGTGATGGTATACTTAAGAAAATAAAGATTTCCTATTGGGACTTACAATAAACTAAAGATGAAAAAGATAGGGCCATGTAGAATTGTGAGGAAGTTTTCAACTAATGCTTATAAAATTGAATTGCCAGAAGGAATTGGAATATCACCTGTCTTAAATGTTGCATATTTGTATCCATACAAAGAGACAAAGACAGAGCTACAGAAGTAACCTACAGAAGATAAAGTTCAAACTTTAAATTGGGAAGAACAAATGCCAAAGATAATCAAGAAAGAGGTGGAAGCTGTTTTGGAGAAAAGAGTATCCAAAAGAACCAGAGGACAGGTTTATTTTCAGTACATAGTCAAATGGAAGGGACAGTCAATGGAGGATGCTAGTTGGATAACAACAGCATAATTACAGAAGTATGGAGAAAATCTTGAAAGTCTGATGAAGAATTATTTTCTTCCCTATGAGTCTGATACAAGAGCATTCGGACTTAGCCAGCAATGTGATTATCTGTTCACATGTTGTCGCTAACATGAGATGAATTTCATTGATCTGAGTGGTCAAAATTAGTTTTAGTAGAGAGGGTTGGATCTCTCAAATTTATCTTTGTTTTAATTATTGTAATAATTAGATCACTATATTATTTCTAGACTAAGAGATAAGTTGTTAGTATAGGTGTGTATCAGAGCTTGAGAATATGGATTTAATGGTTGAGTTGATAGAAATAGAGATTAAGTTGTCAATGTAGTTAAGATAGGATTTGATTCATAAAAGAGGAAAGAATGTAATGACGGAGAGATTAGATAATCGTGGATAGAGTGAGTAAGAAATTGAGAGAGAGAGATAGGGTTTGCGAGTGAAATAGAGGTCAGACAAACTGTTGTAATTGAGCCAAGAGGGCCAAGACTTTGTAATTTCCATTTTGTTGAATAATTGATTGAAGTATGGTGTGGACACACTGTTTTGGTGCATAAATTCAGTTATAGCTGTGTATCGGCATTCTCGACCCTAATCGGGTATATTTGTTTGTTTAAAAATTTTATTTATAAATCACAGTCGATTAATATTAATGATTAATATTGAGCTTAAGCGTTAAACTTTCCTTAAGCGTCTTTATTAAAATTTTGAATTAAGCACATGGTAGTATTCAGTAAGTGGTAAGTGGTATCTCGCATGCTCTCGACCTGATATCGGTCGTGCAAGATTTCACGTGAGATTGCACGATATCCATTCGATTGAACGAGTCACATCGACAGTGCAGATCGTCTGGGCTAGTTGGCGAGCGTACGACACGATATCCGTTGGATATGGAGAAGTGAGATCAAAGGCGCGGATTGAAGTGCTTGATAAAAGGAAAAGTCAACGAGGGACCGATAGTGATTGGTCAGATAAGTGGGACCCTTAGGGGGAAACTTCACGTACATAATCGAATTTAAGCGCAAGTGATTGGCTACAAAGTTAACCAATAGTCAAATTATAGACTACCACCTCATTTTCATCAACATCCTCTGTAAAAAACTATAAAACAAGGTTTAAATCACAATTTTTCTAATAAAGTTGCAATTATTACCGATATTAACACCAAATTTGATTAAAATCATACTTGAAAAGACGACCAGAAAGAACCAATTTAGTTTATGATTAGTTGATCGGCTTAAGGATGAATAGGCAAGTTAGTTAATGATTAGACATAAATTCATGAACTGCAAAAATCTCCAATTGAAACACAAGGAAAACTAATCTCTCTAGAATCAAATGCTCTATCATCTAAGACCCAAAGATTGGGTGATCCTCATCCTTATTGCCCACAAACACCACATATATCCTCCCCTTCCACTTGAAAATATTCTTTAGCTAAAACACACTGTGAGGAAGTGCGCCCACTAGAGATCGGATTCGACATCCCATCTTCCACTTTTCACATTGAACACCTCAACCTAAACCCTAACCCCAATCGTTGTTTCAGGTTGCCAGATGCAGTGGACCATCCGATGGAAGCAGTGAAAGCAAACTCATAAACTTTACAAAAGTCCATCTCCTCCGCACGCCCTCCATGACGAATATGGAATCGGGAAGGAGGGTTTCATAATTATACATTCTGAGCTCAATCAATTTCCATTTACCTCGCTATTGGTTGTAACTAACTCAATATCTATCGAATTAATCCAGTGGCTCAAATTATTTTAATTGTCTAATACCTTAAATCAAGGACACACGAATATACACGTAATCTGAGAGCGGAGTTCTTTTCAAAGAGAAACTATTTACGGCACAATAAGAGTGTCCTATTAAGGGATAAAAGTCGAGTCATGTTTTAGGGTTTTTTAAATGTTAAAAGTTACTATTAATTTAATTATTACTAAAAATAATTTTAAATTCATGATAAGAATAATAACAAGTTCAAGTTATGTTTTCATTATCAAATAAATATGGTGCTTAATTAATTTAATTATTACTAAAAATAATTTTAAATTCATGATAACAACAATAATAACAAGTTCAAGTTATATTTTTATTATCAAATAAATATGGCGCTTAGTATTTTGAATTAATTTTGACGTTGAGATTGAATAATAAAAATTAAGGTGCACTAGAAGCATAAAATTTATTGAATTTTTATAAATGACATTTATTAATTAGCATTATAAGTTAATCTTATATATTATAATGTTGAGATTCCCTGATGGAAGTTAAAGTGAGGTCAAACTAGTTTTGACTATGAAAAGAATATGTGATTAATATCTTCAATCAACTTTGATGTTGAGATTGAATAATAAAAATTAAAGTGCACATATAGTGGACGATGTAAGATATAAAAACAATATTATAGTTAATGTATTTTTACTCTATTGCTCAAATTCAATGAATGTAGAATTATTTATATGTTTACCCACACATCTTTTGAGATGCAAACTTTATTTAAAATCAAACTTGAAAAAAAAATTATAGTTACCAAAAATTTAATACCTCTTTGACACTTAATGGATGTCAGATTAAGATAGATCTATGTTTATTAGAAAATAAAGAAATTAGTAATAATTTTATTATTATTAAAATAAATATTTAATATAAACAATTATTAAAATATATTTAGTTAGATATTAGGTTAAAAAACCACTACATTATTTCATTGAATATTTCTTTGGTGAGAATCTTGAGAATAATTATTCGAAATATTAACCACAATACTCATTTTTATTTGACGTTTCAAGTCTACAGACTCATCCTCATCTTCACGACAAATCCATAGAAGAACAAAGGTTGAGCAAGAAAAATGGTTGACCAAAAAACTCTAATTTAATCAAATAAAACACCAAAAAAACCCTAATATAATAAAATAGAAAAAAACATTTTTTTTTTAATTAAAGAAATACTTATTAATAGGAATGACCAATTATAGTAATAATTATTAATAAAACTTATATCTAGGATAATAGTGAATTAATAAAAGTAAAAATATATTATTATGAAAATTAATTATTTTCATTATTAATAATAATTATTACTAATAATAAAGTTTAATTAATAATATAATAATTATGATGATGATGATGATGGTTAACGTCCACTGAGACCAAATAATGGTCTATCGGACCTAAAGAAACAAATTATCTATTTTGATTTAAGATTTTATTCCTATGCTAAAAAAGCTTGGAGAGAAGCCTTCCGAGCTCACTATAATTTTGACATTTTAAAAGGCTAGGAAGGTCAGTATTGTAGCAAAGATTGTGAAACTGAGATCTAATGTGGTTATACGCGGGGCACTCTAAGAGGAAGTGGTTTTCATCCTCGATGTTCCTATTCTCACATATATGGCAGATCCTTTCCATCCATGGCGTTTTAGGAACTGCCCAACGACCTCTTTCACTATGGAGCTCATGAGAATTCGTTCTAATCTTTGCTATATTAATTTTCTTCTTTGAGCTAGTTAAAATAGATAGATACTTTTGATCTTCTAGGGTGGGGTTGATGACCTTCTTATAATAACTTAATTTTCTTTTAGCCGCTAAGTCTTTCTCACACCACATTTTTTCTTTGAACTTAGAACTAACAATATCTTTAATGTTATTTATGTTTTGCAATGCATCATTTTCGTTGATCTCCCAATAGTTTAACCAGGTCCTTGTGTCTTTATGCCACCCTCCATTGAGCCTTAGGTGGTTTTGGCTAGAATTTAAAGCTAGCTTAGGAAGTCTATGATCGTCTATGTTACTGACTTTGTGCTTGTACAACAGAAACCCAAGCATAGCTAGGCTCTCAATAGGGGGAAGACCTGCTTCTATAAGGAGAATAGGATAGGGTGTATTACTTTTAATTTTCAGGTTATAAGTTATAAAACGCTTCTGGATTTGCTCAATCTTTCTCCATGATTCTCTGGAGATGTTGCAACCCCAAACCTCACAGCCATATAAGATAACAGGAGTGACTAAAGTTTCAAAGAGGAACTTCTTTTTATCCCACATTACAAGGTTTGCTATTTTACAATTATTTTCAAGACCAAAGTAAGCTTTCCACCCCCCATTAATCCTTTTCTCAATGCTATGGTTCCAGTTGAGCTTGTGATGAATATCAATTCCTAGGTACTTGTAAGAATACACTTCCTCCAAGTTATTATTGTCATACATAAAATTAGCGTAAGTGTCCTTCTTGGATTTGATAAACATAACTTTTGTTTTGTCAGTGTTAACAGTCATACCCATGGTAGAGCAGAAATCCTTAAGAAGCCTGAGTTGCTTATTAAGATCAGATGGGCACCTTGCCAAAAGAACAATATCGTCAGCATAAAGAAGAAGGATGACGACTATCCCAGCTAAGATTGTGCCATCACATCCTTCTTCCTATAAATAGCCTTGGAGCTTATAGATGTAAATGCCAAATAGGGTAGGGGAGAGGGGGCAACCTTGTTTAACTCCGATGTTACACTTAATATCTTTCGACCACCCTTCATTGCTCTTTAGCTTGGCAATTACATTCTCGTATAACATTATAGCGGCAGCTCTCAACTCGAGAGGAACCTTTAGCTCTTCTAATCTATTCCAAAGGTTGTATCTAGGAACCGTATCGAAAGCCTTTCTAAAGTCCACAAAGAAACAAAATAAATTGGATTTATCATTACGACATTCCTCCGCAATGATCCTAAGCGTAACAAGGTGGTCTATTGTTGAGTGATGCCTTCTGAAACCTGCTTGGCCTTTAGCCCACTTACCTTCACTTTCAAGCCATATGCTTAACTTCTTTTCCAAAATACTACCATATAACTTGGCTAAGAGAGGGCTGATCATAAATGTTCGATAATTAGAGGGGTTATTTGTATCCCCACTTTTAAAAATAGGGATAATGAGGCTCTCAATCCAAGGTTTAGGGAACCCTTGCTTGACTGCTTGATTGAAAACCTTGTGGATGTGGGGGATGAGGACAGGACCTCCAATTTTTAAGATTTCCGCTTGGTAACCTTCAATGTCCTTAGATTTCCCATTAGCGAGGCGATTAACCCCAAACTTAATGTCTTCTAAAGAGAAAACTTTTTTCGTTGTGAGAAGGGTTTCCAAATTATCCATGACATTTGGAGATTCATAAAGCTTTTTAAGATAGGAATTCCAATCGTGAAGAGCAATTTTATTATTATCCTTAGTCTTCCTAGTTAGAATCTTCCTCCAAAATTTCTTAGGAGCTACCTTAGGGAGGTGTAAGAGATTCTCCTGTCTTTGACGAATGTACTGCCTCTTTTTCCTTTTAGTTAGGGCTTTGTATATTTTTATCTTGTCCATTTTAAGAGATTCATCAACAGCGTCCTTAATTGCTCTCCTTGCACTTTTACAATCTTTGTCATACCAGGGATTGGTTTTGCTATTTCTTTTATTATTTGAAACTTCAATTGAGAACTTGTTAATAGAATATGAGAGGGTTGTAGTAAAATTATGATAGAGGTCTTCTATGTTGTCTATATTAGATAAAGGAAGCAAATAAGTTTTTAATTCATTTAGAAAGAGATCATTTTTATTTCTATCAAATATTAAGTTCTTTGGCTATAAGTATTATCTTCTATGGGAGCTCTATGCATGACAAAATTGAGAGTTATAAGTAAAGGCCTATGATCAGAGTCAGGTTCGTGGTCGTTTAAGATGTCAAAATTTATTATTTCGTTGTATAATGGGAGATCGGAAATAACGTAGTCTACCACACTGCTACCAAGTCCATGGATGCAGGTCATCTTGCTAGAATTGGGCCACTTCTTTAGACCGTTGCAAATTATGAGATCTTGAGCGCTACAGAGCTTGACTAGCTCCGACCCAAACAAATTTTCCCCTAGATCTTCAGAGTTCCTTTTGTACCTGCTAGCCAGAGTAGGGTCTTCGTCTAACCAAAGAGGATTAGGGTTGGAATGATTGCTTAGAAAAATAGCTTGGTTGTTTGAAGTTCGAGCATTAAAGTCACCTATTAAAAGGATATTACTGTCATTCCTTAGACTAGAAATATCATTCTCTAAACCATTGTAAGGGTTAGTTTTATCTAGATTCTTCTTCTTATAGAAGTTAGAATTAATGGGGGGAAAATAACATATTGCTATGTAGGACTTTTTATTATTAATGTCTTTGATCTCTATCCAACTATATTGGTTGTGAGGGTCGTTTTTATAAATCCTAACATGGGGGGAGATGTTCTTCTAAATGTAACAAGCTATTCCCCCAATGCCTCTACGGGAGGATCGCTTGTTCCATGTAGACCATAGCGTAAAGCCATCTATGTTAGGGACCTTAGATTCTTCATGCTCCCAAGTTTCAACAAGCAAAATAATATCAACATCATTTGAAATCTAACTTAGCTTGGGGCCTTTGTTCCATGGGAAGCCCCGACAATTCCAAGAAAGGATCCGGAGCATGTTTAATTGCTATTGATTACTATCTTTATGGTTTCTATCTCGAATAAAGGCTTTTCTATTTCTGATTATTGCCCATTTTCCTTCCTTTCTAGCTTCTTTTACCTTTTGAACCTCCTTTCTTAATTCGGCTTGGTCTTCTGGAATGAGATCTTCATTTATGAATATTCCCGTTCCTTTTAGACTTGAGGTTTTACTAACTATGTCGTGCTTATGATCAGTGGAGCTCACCTTTATGCGGATTAGTCTTCCTTTATTCTCGGTTAATTTCCCCAACCTTGTTGCTTCTGTGAGACACAATGTTTCAATTTGTAATCTATTATGTAGTTCTGTCTGGGCTAAGACTAAAGTATCCTCATCTACTTCCTCTTTTAAACCGAATATTATAAGGTTTAAGGCCCTTTTGTTACGTTCGTGGTCTAATTCTATTAATTTTTTCATTTCATCTTTAATTGGTTTGATATCTAACTTATCTACCACATTATTTAGGGTGAGGCGGCTATTAAATTTTTCTTCCAGTTCTTTAATCATGTCTTTCATTTTAAGGCTCTCTAAAGTATCAGCATCTCCTTGTTGGGATGGTTGGTTAGTATCTTGGTTATGTTTTTCTATAACCTGCAGTCTAGTCTCCATTGCCTCCATTTTATTCTCTAGTAGTTCTATTTTATTTTCTATTTGTTTTTGGATCGTGTCTTCAAGAGATGCAAATTTATTTTCCAGCATCGCTTCTAACTCTTTTTGTAGCTTGGCTTCTCTTTCTTCTCTACATTTCTCTAAAGACTCTATATACTCATAAAGGCCTTGTAGAGTAACTGTGCTAGGTCTTCCCTTGGTAATATTTGGTAACTGCGATGAAATATTCATACTTGAAATTATATGAGAAAATATGTATTAGAAAAAGAAAAAGATAAGGAATGTGTGCACCTGATATCAGAAAACCTGACTGCAGATCGCCTGTCTGCCCTTGGTAATCTTTGGTAACTGACTGCAGATCGCCCGTGCCCACCGCAACCCGCAGACTCTTTCACCGAGCCTCAGAACACTTTCACCGAAGAGTATGTTTTTAACTCTTTCACCGAGCCTCAGAACTCTTTCACCGAAGAATATATGTGAAGAATATATAGAGTAAGAATATATGCCAAGAATATATAGAGTATGTTTTTAACTCTTTCACCGAGCCTCAGAACACTTTCACCGAAGAATATATGCGAAGAATATATAGAGTAAGAATATATGCCAAGAATATATAGAGTATGTTTTTAACTCTTTCACCGAGCCTCAGAACACTTTCACCAAAGTATATATAGAGTACGTGTTTAACTTTTTCATCGAGCCTCAGAACTAGATTAATAGATATTTTATTAATATAAGCCACTATTAACATAATAGTTATTATCTTCTTATACCAAACAATATGACAAATATAATTTTAATTTAAATAATATTTTATAAATATATTGTGTCTTCAATTATTTATTAATTATATTTTATTGTGTTCAAAAAAAATCAGAATGCCTAGAAGTTTGAAAATTTTAAAATACAATCTCAACACTTGGCGCACCGGACAACGATCCCAATAAATTTGGATTCACAATTACTTCTTATTTTTAAAACTTACTTTATTATCAAGTCCAATAAATTTGGATTCACAATTACTTTTGATTTTTAAAACTTACCCTATTATTAAGTTGAACGTTATTCATACTTGTGCAATGAGGCTTTTTTATCTTTTTGAGGCCAGGGTTGTTAGAATCAGTTACACAATGATAATTTTTATAGTTAAATAATTTTTTAAATATAAAAATTATCACTTATATTGCACAATTCTAAAAAATTAAAATGATGTAAATGTAATAATTTTTAGTTTTAAATAAAATAATTATTTAAAAAATAATTATTATTTTAAAACAAAATTATTTTCTTAAAAAATATAATTATTGTAATAATAATTTAATTTTCAATTTATAATAAAACTAAATAATAATTTTATATTATTATATTTTTTTTTTCTATAACATGACCCCTCTATTAAGTAAATTAATATGATATACATATCCTACCCTTCTCCTAACAATTAAACCCAGGATGGGATGTACCCAACGTGGCAAGAAAATAAAATATTATTTTATGCATAAAGTTCTTGACATTATAAATGTGATCACGAAGGAAATAAAATATTTGTTCATACATAAAGTGAATCTTAAATTATTAAGGTTGATAAGGAATAATAATTTAATTTAGTATTTTTTTAACAAGTTAAATGTGATCACGAAGGAAATAAAATATTTGTTCATACATAAAGTGAATCTTACATTATTAAGGTTTTACATTATTAAGGTTGATAAGGAATAATAATTTAATTTAGTATTTTTTTAACAAGTTTATTGTTGATTTGATCTTTATAGGTATGAGCTTCATAATTATGTATTAATGTTTCAATAACGCATAATGCACGAATATGAGAGTTAACAGATACATATTTTCATGTCAAACAAATACTATCCAAACATTTTATTTACAATCAATGTTAGATGTTCTCATAAAATTGATAAATCGTTGCTACAAATTTTCATTAATATTAAAATTTGACATCGGTATTAGTAATGATATTAGTTACATTATTGATATATATATATATAAATTTATTTTAACAACTTTATTTATAAACGCATAAAATTAATCATTTTATAAATCAATTATTAAAAAAATAAAATTAATTTTTAAAAATAAAAATATCAATTTTAAATTAAAAAAAAAAAATTAATATTAAATTTTTTAATAAACTTTAAAAATAATTTTTAAAATTAATTAAAATTAAAACATTTACAATATGGGAATTCATCAAATGTGGGTTCATACATATATCTATGTAGGTTCCTTTACAGGGATGCCAAACTGTGCTAAAATTGTTCAAATGAGAACGCTATAGTGGGGACTTCTACGAGCAATCTATTATAACTTCGATTATTTTATATACAAAACATTATTATTATGTTTTGTAACTCTTTATTATTATTCAACAATTTTCTTGATGATGGATTCTTGTTGGGATTTGAAACGTTGACAAGTATGAGTATTATTGTGAATACTTCGAGATTCAACTTAAAAGAAATAAACCTTTCTGTTGGGATTTGAAACGTTGACAAGTATGAATATTACCGTGGATACTTCGAGATTCAACTTAAAAAAATGAATCTTTTTATTGGAATTCGAAACCTTGACAAGTAAGAATATTATTGTGGATACTTCGAGATTCAACTTAAAAAACGAATCACAGATACCTAAAATCCAAACTAGATAAGTGTTTGTTTGTGATTTCTTTATTAATTTTTATTTAAAATATATTTCAGAAATTAAATTATTATGCCTGAAATCCAAACTAGATAAGTGTTTGTTTGTGATTTTTTATTAATTTTTATTTAGAATATATTCCCAGAAATTAAATTATTTTTTAGAAGGATATATATATATTTTCTCTAGTTTGTCATATTGGAAATACCGTATTAAATCCACATGCCTCCTAAATCCCCGGAATAGGACTCGTAAAGCAGCGATTCCCGAATTTCAATTCATTGTAAACCAATGTGGAATAACAAACATTTATTTCCTATCACAACCCCTTACCAGACTTCATTTAAGGTTTGGTATGAAAATGAATTCCCAAACAGGTCTAGAAATTGACGTCTTACCTGACGTATTTTAAGTTTCAACGTGTATTTTGAGGTTGGTGAAAATTTGTGCACGTTAAATTGACATCTAAAATATATTGGGCTCTCTTTATTTTGACGTTTAATTAAAAATCCAAATCGTAAAAATCTATTGTACTGGAATTTACAAATCCCCAAATTATTTATCATAACTAAAGTTGAGTTTACAAAAATCTAATCATAATGTACATATTACACATAGGTGATCCAGTGGATTTTTTTGTGCCTACAGACTATAAGGCTACGACAGGGCTATGGCTAGCATGCTATATTCTTTCAAGATCTGGTTGTTGAGAATTAATGGGACATTATGGGAGTAACCGTAGGCCATATGAATATTGATGACAAAATTTAATGACCTATTTAGTAGCATTGGAATTGACTCTCATATGAATATTGATGACAAAATTTAATGACCTATTTAGTAGCATTGGAATTGACTCTCTTGCAAAACAACTTTCGAATTTACCACTTTCGCCTTTGGCATCTAACCATATGTGGTTTGATGAATTATGTGTTTTATGGTCTTACATTTTCCTCTGCCATTGCTCTTTCTTGCTAATTGGGAAAAGAAATAACATCCCTGCAATCTTTTAATTTACCCTACTACACTGTTGAATTTGTTAGCGTCTGAATATGGCATGCTTTCTGGTTCAAAACTGCTAGACTGGTGGTACCAACCTATCAGGTATGTACTCTTTATTTACTTATGTTGTTAGTTTATTGTAAAACCTGAAAATAACTTACAAGTTATGCAAAATTTGATATGGTATACATGGCATGCTTTCTGGTTCAAAAGTGCTAGACTGGTGGTACCAGCCTATCAGGTATGTACTCTTTATTTACTTATGCCGTTAGTTTATTGTAAAACCTGAAAATAACTTACAAGTTATGTAAAATTTGATATGGTATACATGGCATGCTTTCTGGTTCAAAACTGCTAGTGGTACCAGCCTATCAGGTATGTACTCTTTATTTACTTATGCCGTTAGTTTATTGTAAAACTTGAAATACTTACAAGTTATGTAAAATTTGATATGGTATACAACCCTTGAGGAAATTTTGAAGTAAATTAAGGCGTGGTTGCTTTATTTACTTATGTCGTTAGTTATTGTAAAACTTGAAAAATACTTACAAGAGGTATACAACCCTTCAAGAAATTTTGAAGTAAATTAAGGTGTGATTTCTTCCAACCAGCTGAGGGAGCCCCTAAGGAAATTTCGAGTAAATTACGGTGTGATTTCTTCCAACCACCTTGGGGAGCAGCTCAAACTCAGGATGGTAGCCACCCTCAAAATCAAGAAAAAAAGTGTGTATTTTATTTTTTGTATTCTAATCTATTATGTGTTTTATGGTTTTTTGTTATTTACTAGTTTTAGGAAGTTGAGGATTTTGAATTTTCAAAATTGGAGTGGATAAGAGGTTTAATGTTATTGGGTAGTTTTATGGAATGGGAAGTTGAAGATTTTGAATTTTCAAAATTGGAATAGATAAAAGCTTTTTAAGGTATTAGATTTATTTATGAATCAAAATTTCAAAAACATTTTCTTCGATTTCTCTCCAATTTTTTGCATGATGTTCTCGCAATTGTTTTAAGAAGATTTTAAGGTTGACAACCTTGCTAAATAAGGAACTTCATAACTAAGGAGCCTGCCAAGTGCCCAAGACTTAGTAATATATCCAATACTCATCCAAATAAAGTTTAAGTAATTAACTAAATGTAGCCTAAAATTTTCAGTATCTAAAGTTTGTTCTTGTTGTATAACGATCTCTAATGTTATTTGGTAGTTTTCTAGAATCAGAAGTTGAGGATTTTGAATTTTCAAAATTGGAGTGGATAAGAAGTTTAATGCTATTGGGTATTTTTCCTCGAATTGGAAGTTGAAGATTTTGAATTTTCATAATTGGAATAGATAAGAGGTTTTTAAAGTATTAGATTTATTTATGAATCCAAATTTCAAAATCGACATTTTCCTCAATTTCTCCCCAATTTTGTGCATAATGTTCTGAAAATTGTTTTACGAAATAAGGAACTTCATAACTAAGGAGTCTGTTCATGGCTTAGTAATCTATCCAACACTCAGCCAAATAAATTTGAAGTAATTAACTAAGGCGTAGAATTTTCAGTATCTAAAATTTGTATAACATTCTTTAATGCTATTTGGTAGTTTTCTAGAAATGAAAGTTTAGGATTTTAAATTTTCAAAATTGGAGTGGATAATATGTTTAATGCTATTTGGTAGTTTTAGATAAGAGGTTTTAACCAATTTAACTAATTTAGCTAAAATATAACTACTTTAATTCTATTTCAAATATCACTAGACATTAAATCTATTTATGTATTTAAAAATATATTTAAAAAATCACTACGAACCATCATGTTTGGCAATTTCTGTATACTTTGAAATTACATGCTATTGACAGGTCGCAAATTTCATGGTGATAATTTTAAGAAATCATGGTTTGGCTTTTGTTTTTTTTTTTCAAAATGCATACAGGAATTCCTATTAAAAAAAAAAACCAAGAAATAATACAGATTTCTTAATTCTTAATTCAAACTTCACTAAAAAATTAAAATTTTTATTTTTTTGAGAAATCATGATTTAGCTATTGGTTTTTTTTCCAAATGCATATAAGAATTCTTATTAAAAAAAAACCAAAAAATAATACAGATTTCTTAACTCAAACTTCAAATTATGAATATTTTTTTTGGAAATTAAAAATATAGAAATCATAAATAAAAAATTAAATTGAATTTTACACCTTATCAAACGTTAAATTTACCTAAAATTGTGTTGTACTTTTATTTTTATTTAATTAAGTTAAAAAAATTAAAACCAAATATTTGTTTTTCTATTTTTAGTAAGACATCTTATTTTTTTGGATCTGGAAATTATAATAAAACTAGATTGAAAACTAACTGGTGTCGGTTGTATTTTTATTTTTATTTAATTAGTTAAAAAATGAAAAACAAATATTTCTTTTTAATTTTAGTGAAACAGATCCTATTTTTTTGGATCTGGAAATTGTAATAAAACTAGAATTCAAGTCTGTTAGTGAGGGAAGATTGAAAACTTTCATATATAATATACGTATACACCAGAATATGTTAAAATTAATGTTTCTGGGTTGACAAAAGTTTGAACATTTTGTTCTCTGTACATTGTTGCAAATGTGTAGCTAATGGTAAAACTACATAAACTATTACAGAAGAATGAAAAATGTGCGTGATTAGAATTTTCTGAGCTTTTTTAGAAGAATGAAAAGGGTTTGTGATTAGAATTTTCTTAGCCTTTTTAGAAGAACAAAAAAAGTTAGTGACTAGAATTTTCACTTCCTTGTTTTGGAGCTTATGAGGAAAACCGCATGAACCGTTTATGAATTGAACTCTAGCCTTGATCTGTTTTAAAAAAAAACATAAATTAATGTTCTAGCAACGTTTGGGATAATTGAATTGTCAACCCAAAGATAAATTTACGAGAACCATTTGTAATTTTTCAATCCTCTTGCTTTAATGGTGAAAATTTATAGTTGAATGGTCAACTAAAAGTCCACACTGTGAAGATTTTCCAGATTGGGAATCACCCCTTGATATTTCAGCCATTTGTTTTTGTTAGAAATGGATATATCTATGTGGGATAATTGAATTGTCAACCCAAAGATAAATTTACGAGAACCATTTGTAATTTTTCAATCCTCTTGCTTTAATGGTGAAAATTTATATTTGAGTGGTCAACTAAAAGTCCAGACTGTGAAGATTGTCCAGATTGGGGATCACCTCTTGATATTTCAGCCACTTGTTTTTGTTAGAGATGGATATATCTATGTGAAGTCTAGAAGTTTGCAACTATGAGCACAATTTTGGTAATTTAATTTAAAGAACGTTGTGTTAAGCATGAATAAATGCTAGTAGCTATTACTTTTAGTAAATTGCCATAATTCCATTATATTTTCAATATCATAGAGTGTAAGATGATTAGTATTATACTCACATTGGGGGTTTTGATGAGCATGCTCACGCTGCATAGCATCTATGTGAAAACTATATGATTCTACCTTGAAGTTTTATGAACAAACATAGAATTATTTCTTGATTTTTACATAGAAGAATTAAATGCAAGAAGATCCAATGCTACTAGTTTAGTTTATTAGTATGAAAGATGGTTTATTGGCATAAAATGTAAAGTGAAAAACATGTAAAATGTAAAAACGTCATAAAATTTTCATTTGACGAACAAAGAGAATTTGAAATTATGTCTGAGCTATTCAAATGAAGCTATATGAAGTCATTTCTAAGATCTTGTAACTGAAATTCAAGATTTTACAGAATAATAAATTTATACATTTCATTGTAAGATTATTTGTTTTCACTCATTCAAAGAATTTTGTATATTGAACATACAATATTTAGAATTTCGGTTGTATATTGAACATACAATATTTATAATTTCGGTCGGACATCAGAAATCTGGAATAGATTCTGACTGACATTTTATCAAGTTTTTTAGACTTTTTAGACTTTTCATTTTTAAGCTAGAGTGTTTTTAACAGATGAACTATATATTTCATTGCTTCATTTTCTATACTTCGTCATTTTAAAAAATACATACCCCGAGCATACTTGAACATTTTTTCTAAATGCATTTCTATGGAGATTTAAATGATCCACATCTGCCAGATTTTGATTATTTATGCCATTCTCAATGCATTGCCAAAGCATAATTTAAATCATAATTTAAATTTTCTGGTATTTACACAATTCGTATTTTAAATTTTTTTGTCAAATGCTTTATTCATTTTGAAATGTCATAAGCTAAAATGTAAATTTTTCATATTTTTACAATAAATTGGAATCTAATTACATAAGTCATAGTCAAATTGTCACCAATGAATTTTGGGTAAAATGAAATAAAAACTAATTGAAATATCTTTAAATTATTATGCATTCAAAAACACATCATTAAAAAATATATATCATAATTCTGTTAAAAATTATATCACCTAAAATTAATAATGTAATTGTGTCTTTACTACATAAAACATTACGAAGTCAATATTTCTTAATTTATTAGTTCGTTTATTGTGTTTGATAAAAATATCTACTTGACCGTCAATTTCACTTGTGTAGAACATATAATTTTTGTTCATATTTAGTATATTCTTGAGCATATTCATATGTATTTGAATTTTGTACAAATTTAATATTGTGTAAAAATAGAATTTGAAGAGAGGTCAAGATAACAATATTTTTTTACTACTTTTGGTAAAAATGTTTTGTGGTTGGGAAGTATGGTTCTAGAATTTTGATTTCAACATTGGATATCAATATTTTGTTTTCACTTTTGGTAGAATTTTTTTTCCGTTTGGAAGTATGGTTCTAGAATTTTGATTTCAACGTTCAAGTACTAAGTCTCAGGCAGTGTTTTATGGCTACTAAAAACGCTTTATTCATTCACTCATGTATGTCTTATTTGTTTATTACTCTAATTTAAGGATACTTAAACTAAGCAAGAATATCTATAAAATAACCCTTGATCAAATATAATATTTAGTTCATATATTTCAAAATTCAATAATTAAACTAAGTGACAAAAACACACTAGCTATTTAGCCTTATGACGAAGATCAAAATTCATATCATTATAATCTTTTAAAACATACAATGCACCTATCATAGATCGCATACATGTATACATAATACAATCGTATATATAATCACATACCTATACACTCTTATAATCACATACATTTTATTTTTTAAATGCACACGTAAGGTATGCATGCCAAATTCTTTAATATATTTCGAACGAAATTTCTTCCTGAGTTTTAATGCCTTCGACTTTAAAGAAAATTTCTTATAAGGAGGTTTTTGAACATAATATGCGTATATAATTACATGAAATGTGTAATTAAAGATATTTAATTAAAATTATTAAAATAATCTCCCCCCTCTTTATGGATGTGATAACTTGCACTAGAACTTAAACTAGATGGCGCCCTCTGAGGCTAAATTTGACCAAATTCTTTCAATTTTGTCTGACAATTAAAGAAAAATTTCATTTCTGAACCTTTTTTGGCACCTATACTCTGGTCCTACAATGAAATTTTACCATTCTAAACATCGAGGCTTTTTGTCAAACAATTTGTGGTTCTTTAATTCTGATTCAATTTTGGTATAATCGAGCCTAGAACTGCACTTTTTAAACCTATAATCCCTTTTAATTTGTTAAATATCCTCTAGTGGCACATGCTTTATAAGTTTTTTTGTTCACTCAACCTATAACACTTTCATTAAATAAATGGTGGATAACCTGTGAACTTACATAATTTTTTCCCCAGCTTGTTCCAAATCCAACTCATTTTCGACCTGAAGTTGTATCCTTGCTCTGATACCACTTTGTAATGTGCCCAAGCGCTGGATGGGAACACCACTCAATTGTACTACATAATAAAATTTAAATTAATCTACAGAAGCATATGCAATAATTTTTTTCCATAATTTAACTTGTACCTAGCAATTATAATTATTATAATATGCCACACCTCATGCCATATATGCAGTACTCATCGCATACTATATAGATAAATAGAACCAAAAACTAAACATTCTTTAACATCACAATGGAAGTAAATGTTCCTTGGAAACATATTAGCACAAAACAAAAATTAATAATAAATTACCCAGGGTTAAACATAGAAACATTAACCAAACAAAACACATGAAGACATAGCCATTCCCAACCATCTATAAGCACGCATAGTGGAATGTTCATGGCTATGAACATCTCTGGGGTTTACAACCAAATATATCACATAAATAATTCCATGATATTCAAACACAACAATTCCTTGAAATTATGGTTTATAACTAAAATGCATAAATGTACATAAAAATACACATAAACGACATCATGGAACATGGTACTTGTTTGTATTAAAGAGCCAAATGGTTGCAGGCTCTTCATGTTCCTCCTAGTCGTAGACTATGTGTCTCATAATCTCAGCCACCGATCACCCCCAAGCTGGGGCAGTAACTCCAAAGGCAATAATGTTCTAATAACAACCAAAACCCTGTCTAAGGCACCAACCTAAGTAACCTCTATGTCCAACTACGAGCTCATGTCCCCCTGACCGACACCCAAATAGTGCAACCTGAGTCTCTCGGTGGTGTCCACCCTCCAAGGTGACTTATAGTCGGCCAAGATGGTCTTAGCCCACATCTCTAGGAGCTCTGCTACTATATGGGTGTCCAAGTATCGATGGCTAAACTGAAATATCTCCACAGTCGGTTCTAGATCCCCACCAGGACTCACCGGCTATCTTTGAACCGAGTTCCCCAACCATAAGTCTATGGCCATCCATCTATAAACAGGGCCAACAAACCCTTGGAGCACCAATCTTATAGAGCCAACATAGGGGCTCACATAAAATACCGATGCATCCATACGACACGATTAACTTAATAAATGTACCTCAACTAGTTCTAGAGTCCAACCTAAATATTCATTGGCCATCAGTCACCAAGACTTAATTTCCTCTCCATCTAACTCTAACTAGCTAAATTAATGAATAATAATGAATGATAATAACAAGGACTTACATTCTTTTTCATATGCGTGACCCCAACTAGCCACGTGGAACTTCATTGAATCCATGTGAGCTCCAAAGCACACCATTAACTAAAAACCCAAATGTTAACTTTTTATCTTTGGAGTTGTTCCCCTCGTACTCATTCTGTGGAGTGGGATCCATAACCAGCCTTATTTTATTATTAATGATATTTAATTACAATATAATTACAAATTTAGGCTCTATAGCTTCACAACCTTTACAACCATCTCCATCCAGGCACACTAGTCCCATATTCTATTTATTATCACTACATGGTCATGCAATCCCACTAATATCATTTTGACTCACCAACCTATTAGTCAAATACTTGTGGCTCACCACCCTAAATATCAATGTATATTTTATTACATTGTGAATTATGGGGTATTACAAAGGTTACCTGAGACTTGGGGGAACTGTGAATGTGACATTTCATTGGTTGAGTGGAGCATGGTTGCTCCTATTATTTTTTTAAATACTCAGATAAGTAGATGGACTGATGTTCATGGCCTTTTATATAATTTATATTCCTAAGTTATTTTTTTATTAATATGCTTGGTAATAAGGGTGAGTATGGATGTAATGTTTAGCAAATGTTCCTTGGACGAATTTTTTATTTCACTCAAAGAGTTTTTTTAAGTTATGAGTTGTTGATTTAGATAACCAAGTAGCGTTTCGGTACCTTTTTAATAAACACAAAAAAAAGTGTATACATAAATAAGGTTAGCAAAGTACATGATAGCATTAAAGGAGGACTCTTATACAATTACTTAAACCCCTGTAGTCCTTATTTGACAAACTCACTTGAGAAAAGTTGATGAAGAAACCTAAGTCCAAGCCATCTTTTCTGTATATCAAGGAGCTTTTCTATCTAATTAAAAAATCAAAGAAAACTTATATGTGTGTGGATGCCAATATAGTAATGCATTGGTTAAAGGCAAAGAACATAATTTACTCAGACAAGTTTAACGATGCTTTGCTTTTCTTAACTAAAAAAAGGATATGTAAAATGAGATAACCACGTAGAACAACGAAGATGGGGAACTATAATATTAAATTAGAGATGCGACTATAACTAATTCACACTACAACAAGATCAGAATATACAAATACATGTGTATATTATAGGAAAAATAAATATAGTTATCTAAGCTTGAAAATCTATCTATAGAGTTATGGCAAGAATATAAAATCAATAGAGCTTATATTAACAATAGATAAAGAAGAAACTATTATAATCCCTATTTCGAAGAACATTCGACAAGATTGAACAAAATACTCATGCATTAAATTACAAAAAAATTGGTAATAAAGAATAAGTATGTTATGAAGCAAAGCCAGATATCAGACTTAAAAGGAGATTTTAAGTGTATATAGACCCATAGTCTCCCGGAGGAAAAATAAGGATTACTCAGTAATTTAATGAAAACAAACTTGAAATCTTTTAATAATACATGGCGTTAATGAAGCATATTGGAACAATAGTTCCAGGGTCCAATAACATTACAAAGAAATTAACAATATGACGTCGTATACATTTATGAACACAATTAATTAACTAATGTATACATCGAGGGGTAGAAACCAAGGTGGTTCAATTTCGTGCTAAAACTTTCTAATTCTGGTCTATGAAAAGAAAAAGGGGTGAAAAGGAGCAATTTTGGCCATGGCCATGCAAAGCCATAATTAACCCTTATGAATCAAAGTTTAGTCTTGTAGATAAAGAAAGGGTGATGATGGTTAGTTAACTCTATGTACTTGGAATCCACTTTAGTTGAGAAACACGACCTTAGAGTCTAAAACAAAATAGGTTTGAACTTGTGGTGAAGCACAAAGAAAAAGTTGTGTTAAGGATTTCATGCACAAATACCTTATGGGAAAATCAGGTAAGAAAGACTAATTATATTTATATATGAAAAGAAAAATACCTGCAACTACAACCCTTCAGTATGCCTAATCCTACACTTGTGTAGAGAGGAGATGGAGTAATGAGATCTGAATAATTAAAGTTAGAACAGGAAAGAAAAACCCCTCCTAAGGCCCTAGGTCAAAACCAAGTAAAAAAGACTAATTATATTTATATATGAAAAAAACATATACCTATAATTAAAACACTTCAGTATCCCTATCCCCGCACCTATGCTCAGATGAGATGGAGTAATGAAAGTTGAGTAACTTAAGATAGAAAAGAAAAGAAAAACCCTTCCTAGATGTTGTTGAAAGGTTTCTATCATGTCCTTACCTACAGCTAGAAGACATGAGAAGAAACTAATCCTGAAAACTATTGTGGCGGGAAGAACCAGAGCTAGGAATACAAGAAAAACTTAAGAAAAAATACCGTAAAGGAAACCTAAGGTTGAAAAAATATCATGGGAATATATTGTAAATATACATACATGTACTCAAATTCTAGAGAATAATCAAGAAAAGAGGGGAAATCTTTTGGACCTTCAAGTTCTAGTATATGTAAAAAATTACCCAAGAATGATGCCTTATGGAAACTTGACCCAGACTCGAGCAAGACTTAAAAACACGCTCAACAACTTCTAGGCAAAATAGATAACAAGGAGAGGTAAAAACCATCACCAAGACTTTAAAGAAGTAATGATATTAGGGAAGCTTAACAATGAAAAGATAACTCATAAAGAACTGAGTAGAGTAAATATGTTCAGTCACTTGTAACAACTCAGCGATAAGTCACCACGAGAGAGATAAAGAAGTATAAGCAATGGGTTGTAGTGGATAGAGGAGGTTGCAACATGATCTATAAAAACGAGGTAGAATTTACTAGTCTAGAGTTTCCAACAAAATCGTAAGGAGAAACCCTTTACTGGGTTGAAGAACCTAATCTGCCGAAATTATGAAGTGCCAATGAAAAGAATGAGTAGAGTTGGTGGAGAGGTAGCAAACTTAACCACCCACCGGACAACTTACACTCTTATATAATAAGGGGCGTAAACGAGCCTTAAATTCTCTACTAATCACGTGGGTGTGATAGGCATGGCCTGAGAGGGCTAGCCACATTTCCAGTATTCCAAGGTTAAGATACAAGGGTTTTAACTTTAAAAAGTTTTCACATAATGCAACACAAGTTGAATGGTAAAGTGAATTCTATAATGAGAACACGGTCATGGGTTCATGTCACATTTGTTTAACATTAATCACTTAAAATATTTAACCATAGTGCTCCCAATCTTGGGAACCATTCCTTTCGTTCAAGGAGGATTGGAAGGGTAAGGAAAAAGGTGATGAGAAGTCCCCCTAACAGATAAAAACATATCAACTAATTATAAAGTGAAGCTTAGTAGCTTGAGAGAAGTGTTTTTTAGAAAGGTACTAATTATGGTTAGATGCTTCATGTGTAATCTCAAATTCAAAGAGAATTTTGTGAAATTCACCATTATGTTAATTTCAATAGTACATATATAAGTGTAAATATTTATTTATAAAAAGTAGTTTCATTTGTAGTTATTCAAGGTCTTTTGAAAAAAAATTAATTATTTTAGAGTTATATTACATATGGTATAAGAGTAGTAGGTTACATTAGTGTGGCATATGAGCTCAACCACATCTAAAATCAAATAGAGTAAATGTTTCTTACATGATGAGTATGGAAGATTTTTTTTATGTTACACAACAAAGGTAGGGATGAGTAAGAGTTATGTAGTATGAGTAGTTGATATAATTTTATTATGTGAATTAACTTTTTGTAAAAATCTAGCTAATTGTTTTTGGAATGCCCTTACTTATAGAAATAGGTATGTTGGGCATCCAATAGTGCAAGCAGTTTTCAAATACATCAATTGAGTAGTAGTACATGTTATATCTAGTGAAATATAAACCTTGAATGTTTGCATATTGCGTAGAAAAAGAAGTTAATAATATATGGGATCGAGAAAAAACATTTACATTCAATAAAAGCAAATATGTTTAGAGGTGTAAGGAAAAGTTACCTATATTACTCTGTTAAAGAGTCAATAAAAGTAAACAGATATGTTCAAGAAATAAGTCAGGATGTTACATTTGAAGTTTGTTTTTCCCAAGGAAAAATCGTAAATTTTCATTAATTTTGAAAAATTACATGTAGTAGACACCTTTGGCATATGCATAATTGTTGGCCAAAGCCATTCAAGTAGTGTTCAAAAATAAGTTATGGACGAGGCCATTCTAAAAAAAAACTGTACATAAATCACCACACAGGGTGTGCTTGATATGTCTAGTAATAGATAAAGCATAAATATATACATAATTCAGCACAGTGTAAATGTAAGACTGTTGATAATAAACAAAAAATTAGGGCATGTCCGCCCTAGGATATGCCCTATCAATGTAGGGCTGGTGATAGTATTGTTATTGTTCTTCACCAATCTGTTCCTGTATCATCCATAGGCCTTTGGGATGTGTCGTAGCCTCCTTGGATAATTTGTCAGCAGCCGAGTTACGTTCCCTGTAAATATGTTGACAAGTAACAGAGTTAAATTGTGCTTTGAAATCCTGTATTTCATCCAAAATGTTTCTGAGTGAATGTGCATGACAATTGTTTATGTTATTGAACCAATTTATGATGATTTTGGAATCACCAAAGATCTATAATTTATTGCATGAGTGAGCTAATGCAAAAGGTGCCTGAGGGTGATCAGTTCAACATAATTATTAGTTCCCTCTCCCAATCCCAGTTGAATTTTGTAGTGATGGTGTTCAGATAGATGGAGTATAATTCCACCTCCACACCCCTGTGCTTGAGCAACGTCGTCAAAATATGCCCAAGGAATGGTGGGATCAATTGATTCAGTGGATATAGATCAATTTGTAGGAGTGTGAGTCTCGTCCGGAATCTCATGGTAGGCAGCGATGATTTTTGCAGCAACATGTGGCCATCTGGCCTCTTTCCCCTTGAAAATAATCCCGTTTCTTATCAGCCAGATTGACCAGCAGATAAGGAGAGGAAGGAAATGAGTTTTAGAGTCATTGTTCGTAACTATCCAGTGATCCCAAGCCTCAGGTATTGTTTGACCCTGCCAACAAACAGATTTGGAAAGCATATTTAAGACTTGAATCCATAGCTGAGCACTCATCGGGCAGTGAAGGAACAGATGATCGTGAGTCTGCTCGGCCTGTTTACAAAGTACACAGCAATGTGGACCATATTGGGATCGATGCATGAGGTTTTCTCCAGTTGGGGTTTTATTCCTAAGCACGTTCCAGATGAATAATCTCATTCTCGGCGGTGCTTTGAGTTTCCATATCTTCCCCCACCAATCTAGGAGTGTAAGCCATGCTCATCTGAAGTCCAAATGAGCTCGTCAAGGCCTTCTTTGATGCGCACATGACCTTCTTTCAAGGCTTTAATATACCCTTCCCAAGTCTGCTACCAGTGTTCGGGGATGCCTAAGTGCAGAGCTGATAACCAAGCCTGTTCAAAGATGGATTTGTTCTCCAAATCAGCAACCTGTGCAATTACTTTGATATTATGCTGATTGAGAAACAGAATGAGGTGAGGAGGTAATTGGTACATATTCCCCCCTCCTGTCCAAGGGTCCATGCCGATACGAGTGATTAGAAAATGATCCAAGACTTCAACCGCAGTCAAGAACCAAGGTTAAAGACCAAAGGTAAAGAATAAAGGGTTAAAGGGTTAAAAAGATTCATATTAGCCTTAAGCGCAAAAGCTTTGTTAAAGCGTTAAACCTTGTTAAGCACTAAAATTCTTTTTTAACGCACAAAACCTTTGTTAAAGCGATAAATCTTTATAAAGTGCTTTTTCATTAAAATCGAAATAAAGCACGTGGGTAGTATTGGCTGAGCAGTAAATGGTATATCGCACGGGTGAAAGGCTGGAAGCAGTAATGAGCCCAAAGCACACGATTCCATTCAGTAGGCGACACGTAGCAGAGCAAAATTTCTTTTCTTGTGCGCCCTTGGTTAGATAACGTTCATGTAGGAAATCTGCACGATATGAGCGATGTCCGTTGGATCGAGCGGGGTCACATCTATGGTGGAGATTGTTCGGGAAAGTTGGCCATCGGACGATGTAACATCTGTTGGATGACGAGATAGATCAACAGTGCAGGATTAACCCGACCGCAAAAGCTCTATGGTTGTTTGTCCCTAACCGCTGGGGTTATATCGCACATATGTGCACCCAATAGTTGCAGTAAAGCTAAATGACTACCTCTGACGGTCAGCCTGGCGGAGTGGCTAAAGTTTAGAAAAATTCACTTTTAGTTGGATTTAGGTGCGGTCACTAATTTTGGTGAAGATATCAAATAAAAGCAGAGACAAAGTAGTTTTACAGGGGGAGCTGGAGAGTACAAAGGAGATAGAGTTTTCTAGAGAAATAGAGGCAAAGCTTGAGAGTTAGTTTTAACTCAGAGAGAGTGAAACAAACCTTCTACAGCTAATGGAATGATCCATAGAGGCTCAAGAAGACATCTTCATGGAGAATTCCATCCAATAAGATTGATTATGGAGTTAAGAGCCACTAGAGGTTGGAGGTAGTTGCAGGAGCCACCAGAGCTCATTCTTAGTGATATAATAGTCAATTATGACTATAAAGGACCTTCTAAATCCATTGAAGGGATTTTTAGAAGCATATGAAGACTTCTAAGGGCCAAGATGCTACAGTGAAGTTTCAGAACAAAAAATGATCAAATGATCAGTTTGTTTGTTGGTGTCTGATGTGTGCTGAAGACAAAAGAAGGAGTTCTAGAGATAGTTGCAGAATTATGAGGGAGTTAGTGCCATCCAGAAGCTCAAGTCAGCTTAGTGTACTAATTGAAGGAATCTAGTCCAGAGAAGCCTAGATCTATTTGCAGAGTAAGGACAGCCAGGGATAAGATGGTATTTTAAGCCCATTGGTTCAGTTGTAAACCTTTGGAGTTGAGTGTGGAACTTGTAAAAGAAGTTTTACCATAATCCCAAAGAGCCAAGTCAAGTTGACTAGAGCTCAAGGAGATGTAGCCCATGATATCAGGGTGAACTCCTATATTATATTGTTGTTATGTGTGATTGTCTATTTGCTGCATTTACTGTTATTTGTCTTTAATATCAGCATAAGCAAATAAGCACTTAAACAGTATAAACAAAGACATACACCTATTTCAAGTCCTTAATTCCGCAATTGTCAACCTAAGCTAGATCATATTTTTATTAAGCTTTGGAGTGGGAGGTTCTTGTAAGTATGACAAGATGTTAAACCCCCATTTCAGATTAGGTGGTATCAGAGCTAGCTGCTTGATTGACAGAAGCATAGTTGCTTGATAGACAGAGCAATAGATTGCTTGTTTGACTTGAAAGGTGTTAAACAATACAAGGGATTTGACTGTTTGATTGTTTGTAAACTAACTATTGTTTGAGTTTGCAAAGGTGAAGGGAAAGCTACTGATAGCTAAGTCCAGGAGAGGACAAGAAGGAAGAAGGGCTGAAGGCATTCTCCTTACCCCAAGGACCTCAAGGAAATCTTTGAAGCACAAGAGGTTTGATTGCTAAAGGTTGCTTGAATAAGCTCTTTGTGAATTTTGTTGAATTTCTTTTGTTCATTGTTATAATGACAACTTCTACAAGTGAGTTATCAAAATCTTCCTCCTCCACAATATTCTTTGATGAAGACATGAAGCAAGACATGTTCATCATGATGAATATGGTGAGGGAAATGTATGAGGATGGAAGAAAGAGCACCAAGCCCTGAGAGCAGTTGAGTTCCATGAAGGAAGAGAAGTAGTTGCTTTATGACAGATTGCAGGAAGTGGAAAGCCAACTTCATATTGCAAATATGAACTTGGAAAGGATGCATGAGTTGGAGACATAGCTTCCTATTGCCAAAGAAGCCTTAGTCAAGTATCTGCTTGCAGAAGAGGTAAACAATTCTAGTTTTTCTTCAATTTCCTCTAAAAATGATTATGTTGGTTCTTTTGAGAAACATACAAGAGGCATAGGGTTCAAGTTGATGTCACAGATGGGCTATGAAGGAAAAGGATTGGGCAAACATGCACAGGGCATTGTTGAGCCAATAATGGTTGAGGAAAGGCCTAAGAATTTGGGTCTTGGCTATGAACAAGCTTATGGAGAAAGTTCCAAAGCAACCTTGGAGACAATTGAAATAGTTCCTAGAAGGAGTTTCATGTCAAGTCTTCTACCTCAAGAGTGTAAAGATTGTATTCTTGGGAAATGAAATAGTTTGAAACACACTTTGTAGGAAGAAGGTGTTCATAAGCAGACACTTGAACCAGAGAGTTGTAAAAGATCTGAAAGCACGGAAGAGATTGATGGTGTTCCAAAGTGAGCCACTTCTTCATTCGATTCACCTCCTCATGAATGTAATAATTGTGAAAAAGAAAGGTATAAATCTAATTTTAATCATATTCCTTTTGATTATGTAAAGCATGTTAAATTTCCACATAAGAATGGAAAAAGAATTGCATGTTCCTTTTGTGGTTTAGATAAGCATATTGTTTCTAGATGTTGGAAGATAATGGCCACATATAGGAAACTATTGAAGAAAAGGAGGCAAGAAACCAAAGGTCCACTGGACAATGCTTCCACAAAATTTGAAGAAGGTGGAAAGAAAGAATGGCAAGAATGGAAAGGAAGTTTCCATAATTGATGTGATGCAGGATGATTCACAGGTTGATATCAATGAGCAGACAAAGGAAGCACCATTGAAATGGATTGGTAAGAAATGGTTAGAGTTATTATCCAATTAAGGTTGCATGCTTCTTTTGATTTGATGCATTTCTTTGCTAATGATATGCAAGTTGTAGGGTTTTACCAATAAGGTGAATGGTAAATTTGAGTATGTAGACTCACTTTATTGCAGCAAAAATAATTTCCATTTCATCTTTGAAAGTACAGTGTGCTTAAGAGAAAGTTGAAGGATGAAATGCATGCATGAGAATGATATGCATGAACACAGGGATGATGATGATTTCTAGGTATTTTGAACATGTATGTGTAATTAACTTGAAGGGTTGATTGCTTTGTTTTTAAACCTGCATGTAATGTAATATTGACTTGGGAAAAGTTGATTTGGTCTTCAAGATTGTAAAAGGGAGATAACAATGAAGTGTTTCATCTTTGAAAAAGAATCCTTAAATTATTTTTGTACATGCTTGACTTGAAGGGTCAATTGTTGTAAAGGCATGTTTTTGTTGACTTGTGATTGAGTCAATCATTTGTACAAAGGTGTAAAAACATGATGGTGATTCACAAGATGTCAAATCTGTTTCTTTTGATAAAGAAAGAGTCTAGGTCATCCAGTTGTTTTCTTGTATTTGTTGTTTTTGACAATATGTCAGAAAAACATACTGTAATTGGTACAAATGTACATTTATGTTAAGAAGATGTAATCTTACAGTTGTTTGAACCACCTTGGATCAATGATCAAGGAAGAGATGTTCAAACTACCTTCTGTAACCTTCTCAATATAAGTTCTGCATCAATTCTGAAGGAAACCCATTTTTAACTGGAGGACAGTTCTTAATAGGAGAACAAGTGCATCCAAAAAGGAAAGCTTCAAATTTTATTTTTTTTGGTTCAGAGGCACTAGCCATGCAGGGCAAGTGTATGGAGGCTAAAATAAGAGGGTGTCGTACTCTCATCTACTATTCAGATCAGTATATCAGTCTTTTGGGGTCCAAAATATTCTCAATGGGGAGGAGTGATCAAAAAATGATCTGGGACTTCAACCATAGTCAAGAACCAAGGTTAAAGACCAAAGGTAAAGAACAAAGGGTTAAAGGGTTAAAAAGGTTCATATTAGCCTTAAGCACAAAAGCTTTGTTAAAGTGCTAAAACCTTGTTAAGTGCTACAATTCTTTGTTAACGCGCAAAACATTTGTTAAAGCGCTAAACCTTTATAAAATGCTTTTTCATTAAAATCGGAATAAATCAAGTGGGCAATTTTGGCCGAGCAGTAAATGGTATATCATGCGGGTGAAAGGCTGGAAGCGGTATTGAGCCCAAAGCACACGATTCCATTCAGCAGGTGACATGTAGTAGAGCAAAACTACTTTTCTCGTGCGCCCTCGGTCAGATATCGTTCGTGCAAGAAATCCACGTGATATGAGTGATGTCTGTTGGATCGAGTGGAGTCACATCTACGGTGGAGATAGTCTGGGCAAGTTGGCCGTTGGATGACAGGACAGATCGACGGTCCATGATTAACCCAACCGTAAAGCTTTATGGCTATTTGTCCCTAACCACCAGGGTTATATTGCACATATGTGTGCCCAACAATTGCGGTAAAGCTAAACGACTACCTCTGATGGTAGCCTGACGGAGTGGCTAAAGTTTAGCAACATTTTCTAAGTTTAGTCAGAGTTAAGTGTAGTCACTAATTTTGGTGAAGATATCAAATAAAAGTAGAGACAAAATAGTTTTATAGGGGGAGCTGGAGAGTCCAGAGGAGACAAAGTTTTCTATAGAAACAAAGGAAGAGCCCGAGAGTTAGTTTTAACTCAGAGAGAGTGAAACAAACCTTCTGAAGCCAATGGAATGATCCATAGAATTTGAAGAAGACATCTTCATGGAGAATTCATCCAAGAAGAATGATTCTCGAGTTCAGAGCCACCAAAGGTTGGAGGTAGTTGCAGGAGCTAGCAGAGCTCATTCTCAGTGATCCAATAGTCAATTATCACTGTAAAGGACCTTTTGAATCCATTGAAGGGATTTTTAGAAGCATATGAAGACTTCTAAGGGCCAAGTTTCAGAACAGCAAATGATCAAATGATCAATTTGTTTGTTGGTGTCTAATGTGTGTTGTAGACAGAAGAAGGAGTTCATGAGACATTTGCAGAATTCTGAGGGAGTTAGTGCCATTCAGAAGCTCAAATCAGATCAGTGTACTAATTGAAGGAATCTAGTCCATAGAAGCCTAGATCTGTCTACAGAGTAAGGACAACCAAGGATAAGATGGTATTCTAAGCCCATTGGTTCAGTTGTAAACCTTTGGAGTTGAGTGTGGAACTTGTAAAATAAGTTTTACCATAATCCCAAAGAGCCAAGTCAAGTTGACTAGAGCTCAAGGAGATGTAGCCTACGATATCAGGGTGAAATCCTATATTATATTGTTGTTACGTGTGATTGTCTATTTTCTACATTTACTGTTATTTGTCTCTAAAATTAGCACAAGAAAATAAGCACTTAAACAGTATAAACAAAGACATACACCTATTTCAAGTTCTTATTTCCGCAATTGTCAACCTAAGCTAGATCATATTTTTATTAAGCTTTGGAGTGGGAGGTTCTTGTAAGGATGACAAGATGTCTTAACCCCATTTACGATCAATGAGCCAATGAGCTATCATTCATTTTCCAAGCTAGTCCCTCTCTAATAGAAGGCAAGGTGTTTAATATCTCTTTCCAAGAGGTGATGAGGCCATATATATTTATGATAGGAGACTTCAGTCCAGAGGTTTTGTGATGTGAGCAGGATCCATCCCATCTTGGCAGCAAGAGCATGTGCAAAAACTGATAAGTCCTTTAGTCCCCATCCACCCCATTTCTTTGGGAGTGCAATGTGCCTCCATCCCACCCAAGCAAAGGGTTTGCCCTCTTTATCCCTGATCCAAAGGAATCTGCAACAAATATTCTAAATTTAGGTGAGGATTCCTTTAGGGATCCAAGCCAGTGACATCCAGTAGACTGGAGTAGTCTCCAAGACAAATTTGATGAGGACTAACTGACCAACTCTGCATAGGAATCTGTGGTTCCATTTTTGTAATTGTTTTTCAATTTTAACCACAATCTAGATCCAATCAGATATTTTGTAGCAATGTGGCTTGATCCAGAATCCCAGGTACTTAAGGTTATTCTCCAGATGATGGTTCTAAAAAAGGAATTTTTGTTAAGCGTAGCTTGTTTCTAGAGGAAATGCATTGGAAAGTGTAATGGTAGACTTGGAGTGGATTGCTTCCATACTAGTAGCCAAGGCAAATAGGGTGAGGATTTCATGGAAAGTTGAGGAGTCCCTGATGCTTCCATTTAGGAAGATGAGTACATCATCTATGAAAAGTAGATGAGTGAGAAAGCAGTGGTCAGACATTTTAAGCCCGTGTATTTTCCCTTCCCTTTACTCACAATCAAAAAGAGGAGCGGGGAGAGTGGGCATCCTTGTCAAAGTCCTCTCTCAGCATGGAAGAAATGTGATGTTGAGCCATTTATGAGTACACTGAAGGTGGCTGAGGTGATACAACACATAATCTAGTCGATGAAGGGGGGTGGGAATCCTAGGTGGGTAAGGATCATCTTAATGTATAGCCAACTGACCCGGTCAAAAGCTTTGGCAAGGTCAATCTTGAGAATTGCCCCTTTTAGATTTTTTGTTTTTAGGGAGTGTAGGGCTTCCTGTGTTGTGCCAATAGCTTCATGGATTTGTCTATTATGGAGGAAAGAAAATTGCTCAGGGGAAATGTGACAGGATAGGATGGGCCTGAGCCGATTGGCAATAATCTTGGCAATGATTTTATAGAGACAATTACAAAGAGAAATAGGTCGAAATTCATTGAAAGATGAAGGAGAGTCGGATTTAGGGATCAGGGCAATGAAAGTGGTGTTGATGGCCTCATACATATGCCCAGAAGTCCTGCATTCCTCCACCACCTTGAGCAGGTCTTGACCAATGATCTCATAAAATGCAAGGTAGAATTAAATTGTCCAGTCATCTAGCCTTGGACTCTTATCTTTTTTGAACCATTTCAGTGTACGTTCTCGTTCCTCCTGAGTGACAGGGGAAGTGAGCTCCTCGGTCATTTCTAGGTCCACAAATATGGGAAAGTGTCCCGCAATTCTGATAATTTCAGCAAGAGAGGCACCAGGAGGGGCCTTGTAGAGTTTCTAGAAATGAGAATTCCCAAGGTGAGAGAGTTGGTTATAGGTTGTTACCATGCCCCCATCCTCCAAGGGCATATTCGAAATGGTATTGTTGACTTTCCTTTTCTTGGCAAAATTTTGGTGTTCCCATCTCCTGCTTTTAGCCAAACAGCTCGACTCCAGAGTTGCCAGGTTTCTTCCCTCTCCCTCACAATTTTTGATAGCTGATTTTCAAAATTTATGAGATGTGACTTTGCCTCAACCGAGGTGAATCCCCGACCCTAATCAGATAGAAGAGTGGTCAATGTCTGTTCAATATCTCCAAGGTTTTGGTCATCCCTCACTCTTTTATCCTTAGCCCAATTTATGGAAAGTCTCTTAATATTAGTAATATTGGTACAAAAACCTTTCGCCAAAGTTCTCCTCGAGGAAGGAGGATTTGATAGCCAGAAATCAGAGACCAGTTGAATATATGAGGGGTCCGATAGCCAGGTGGAGTTGAATTTATACGGGGCCCTTGGTTTCTGAGAGGGGCCAGAGATCTCCAAATAAATGGGGGAGTGGTCTGATAATCCTCCAGAACCAACCCATTGTCTGTATAAGGAAAGTCTTTGAACCAGTGTGTCCTTGATGAGGAAGTGATCCAATCGCCTGGCCAGGGTTGCCTCCCCAATTCTGCAATTTTTCCAGGTGGGGAGGGGCTTTATCATGGGGATATCCATCAAATGATGATGTTCAAGTAGCTTCTCCATAACCTCCAAGAGCGGATCCACCTGAGCACTTGTCCCCCATGATTCCCCATATCTAATGGAGAAGTTTAGGTCGCCACCCAAAATGAGGTTTTCAGAATTTGTGAGGGATAGATTAAGGAGACGGTTCTAGAAGGCCTCTCTGTTTTGACATGGGCCATATACATTAACTATCTAGAGATCCATGCCCAAATCTGATGAGAAGATATCCATTCCAATAAAACCAGCACCACCCCAGGAGGCCTTGAGGTAAATAGAGTGAGGGCTATATCCCAGGGCTAGTCCACTTGATCTACCCATGAAATCAAGGGATTGAAGGATCCACCTAGGCTTCAGGGAGAGGAGAACATGGGAGATAAGGTTAGCCTCACCCAATGTTTCTTGTAGGAAGATAATGTCTACAGTCTCAGATTCAAACAGTCATCTGAGGGCTAGATTTTTGGGTGAGCTAGCCAGACCCCTGCAATTAAAAGAGAGCCACTTCATGGGGGAGATTTAGGTAGGGTGTTCACAGCTCTAAGTACCCAATCAAGCGATGTTTGTCTACCCGATGCCACTTCTCCCCGGCTAATAAGATGGCCTTAGATAAATTGGATTTTTTACCTCTGAAAGATTTGGGAGCGCATGTAGGGGGGTTAGTCCCAAACCAGAGGATACGGGGTAGGCCACTAAGAGAGGGAGGCAGGGACAGAGATTGTAAGGGTGGGGGAGGGGGGGTCCAAGAGGGAAGATGATGATTCGATAGAAGAGGGTGGAACCTCAGGAGGGAAGGATGGTGGAGTGGTCGAGAGGACCAACTGATGAGAGACGAGGGGACAGGGGATGGAGGTGGAGGTGAAATCCTGAACTGATGCAGATGCAGTGTGCAAATGCAATGCAAAACAAGTAGGAGAAAAATAAAAAATAGAGTTAGGGAGAGGAGGAGTACCTGAGGAGCGAGTAGCCTCAACAACAGCCCTCGATTGGGTCATCGGCAGGGAGGGAGGACGAGGAGCGCTTGAAGTCAGAAATTGATTTAGTGTCCCATCCCTGATCATCATTGAGGCAGCCGTAGGAGTTTTCCCTAGAGCAGATGCAGGAGCCCTAACAGCCTCACCCTCTGGTACCTTAGAAGAGTCTGAGTCCTTACGCACCAAGGGACATTCCTTGTAGAGGTGCCCTACTTTGTGGCACTTGCGGCATCTAAATGGGACTCCTTCATAGTCCAAGATTTGGATCCTGGTGAAATTCTTCCATTGCAAGGTGATTTTCTCCTCTAATCCCTCTCTCGTATCAAGATGGACCAAGATGTGAGCCAGAGACCTATTCCTTGATTGATATAAGACCTATCGTAGTCCAAATAGGTGCCCAATGCATTCCGAATACGAACAAACACATCCTCAGACCAGTACTGCAGAGGGAGCCCTAGCAACCTAACCCATAATGGTCCAACACCGATCTGTTCTCTTTTAGGGTCAAATAATGGGCTCAGTGCTTCAACATGACCAAGGCCATTTCAATGTGCCAATATCTGGCAAGTGCCCAGTTGGTGTATTCCTCCTACAAGAAATGGAGCGCAAACCAACCACGAGGCAGTGTCTGCACCTCAGGAAGATCTTTAAAAATGTTGCCCCAAATCTCCTTGACCCAGAGGCTAAGCCGCTCCGCTGAATAGGCACGTCCCCGAACCCTACCCACCAGAACCTTACCAGCCATAGTGACAACTTCACCCATGTTCAAACCCTCCCCAAATTTGAGGGTGAGGTCCTTACCTGAGGCCTTCACACACTTTATCTTCCACTTGCCCGATCTAGGCATAGTTGGGTGGTCTTGCAGAGGGTCTAGAGAGCCCTGATTCTCTTGGTGTTGATTCTGCACAGAGTGTCGGACCTTAATGACCGGGGTCTTGAAGCAGCCGGATGAAATGGTGGAGGGTGTCGCTGCAGCAGAAGTGGAAGGCGCATAATGCTCAGGCAGGGTCTGTTCAGGCATAGTGGTGTGATCATATTTAGAAGGGGGAACGAAGGGTAGAGTGCGCAATAGATCCCTAGAAGGCAAGGTTCCAAATGGAGGCGATGGTGGTAAACAAACAACAAGCAGGTGGAAGGTCACCGGCGAGAGTGGAGGGAAATCAAGCTCTAGGGAATCAATGGAGAGGTCAGCGAAGGGGAGGCCAAATGTAGATGGTCTGGGGAGAGTAATGACGAGAGGAGAGATGAATAAGAGCAGTTTAGATAGTTCCTCGTGAGCAGCATATGAATAAACCAGTGTAGGGTTATGGCTACGAAAAGTAGAGACATTGGGGTTAGGGTCGGCAGAATAATCCATCTCCTCTAATTCCATGTCTGACATAATGCAACAGGCCCGGTGAAAACAGAAGGCAGCAGTGACAACAAGAAGCACGGAGGGCAGCTAGTAGAAGATGGAGAATGATAGTGCGCGACTACAGAGATCGAACAGCTACAGCAGAAACGGGGCAGCACTAACTGTAACCCTTGTTCAGAAAAACTGCCAGAGTTAGGTTTTCCAACGCTTTCTCATGTTACGTTTGAAGTTATCCCTGAAAGGTTTGAAATTACTTGTATGTTGGTTAACTGTAAGTATGAAAGAAGGTTGTATATGTTGATAGAGTTGTGGATGTTGTACATGAAGTTTATTTTACAAGGCTAACCCTTTGTTGTGCTATTGATATTTATGAGATTTTTTTTTTTAGTTTGCACAAAACTATATTTGGTAGATAAATTACAAAAGTAGTATGCATAAACGTATTATATTTGATATCTACTACAATTTGTCGAGAAGGGAGGTGAGAAAAAATTAAGAAGGTAATTTTGGAATTAAAATATGCAATACCTAACTATTACACTAGATACTCTTGGAGAGCATTTATAGAACTTTATGGGTATAAGACCACCTCTTCATGTAAAGCCTGCATAGAAAGGCTCCCAAGTATAGGATTTTTGACAGATGGTCTTGTGGGAAGAAAGAGCTAAGGAAATAATAGGGACAAGGGAATACTTACTAGTAAAATAAAAGTCACTGACTCTAATGGAAGAGTAATCTTGTATGCTGAAGACTAAGGATAAATAAGAAGTAAGCCATAGAGGGGCAGGGCTTACAACAAGAGTAAGAAACACAAGAAGTTTCTAAAAGTAAAAAATAGATAATATAATAGTTAGTAGAACTAAGTATATATATCTTAGATTAAATATGTTGAGAACAAATATGGAACTAGAATTATTTTCCAGATCCAAGTCCAAGTTTTATGATTGAATTGAAGGAAAAATTAGAGTATATACACAAAATGAAGTGTACACAAGACACCGTTAAGGTGCACATATACCAACAAAAACCGTGATTAAAATAGGGGTTGAGAACACTGTATTACACAAACTAAAATATATGATGCACTCCGATGTAGGAGCATCGTAAATATTTTTACTCTATGTAATTTTATTTTATGTAATTTCTAGAAGTTTAAGTTAGTTTGAGTGAAAGGTGAGGTGTTTCTTTTAATAAATGGCTTATTAGCCAAGTGTAGCTCCAATCATCCGGAGATTGAGAGCTAACTATTAGTTAGGATTTATTTTCTATTTCTATTATAGTCAGATCCTATTTTTATGGATCTAAACAATAATCTGTTGTAATTCTAACTATGGCCACATTAATATAATAAGAGACTGCATATGAGGGGAGTGCGTGGTTGTTGAAATATAATTCCTGGTTTTGTTAATGCGTTTTTTTTTAATCACAATTATCATCATGAAAGGGTAGGTTGAGATTCGACTGCATAATGGTGATTGGTGGGATTGTGTATTCTTGTTCATAATGAGTGCTTGATTAAACACTCAACACATATTTAGTTAAAATCTAACTTTTCCATCCGTGTTTACTGTAAATGAGAGATGGATCTGTGATTTGCAAGAGTGTCTTATGTGAAACCTCTGCAATTTCTCACAATCTCTCCCATTGCAGCCGCAGAGATGTCAATTAGTGCCATCGGTTGAATGTGCTACAGGAAGGCATCCATAGGCATCGTTGTAAGCATTACAACGTGGACCTTTTTCTCTACAAATCGTGTGACCACGCGTGGGATGTGTATTGGAAGTTGAAGGTGGATAGCGTAGCACAACTAGTTGCTCTTTCATATGAGAACGATATCGTCCAATGGTTTAAAAAAACACGGAATCCAACTTTTGGTAGTGTTTTTAATTGCAGTGGTGTTGGCTTATTTTTAAGTTAAATCAAGATCAAGGCCGAAGGCCCAATTTTTGTTTAAATATTATTGATTTTATATAAAATCCTTGCTTATTCATAATTGAATTATGTTGGAGATAATTTTGGCATCACAGTTAAAGAAAATGTCTAGGCATTCTAAATGATAACATTTTTTAAAACCTATTTAGATATGCATAACACTTATATATCTAAAAAAATAAAAAATAGTGAGTCAATTGGGGTTATCCTGGGTGGTTGGAAAGAAGGAATGGAATCCTCCCTACCCAAGTTCAATTTTAGCAAGATACATGAAGGATGCTAACAATATTAACAATATATGTAATATGGAATATGCAACGATATTTCTCTAAAAAAAATAAAAAATAAAAAATAAAATCTTATATTAATAACATAACTCATGTTTGAGTATGTCAAATGCAGTGACATATGGTTGTAAATAAGCCTCCATGGCTATAATGAGCAGGCCCTAGGTTTCATGAATGGTAATACTTGTGAAGGAATTAACTAAATAAGAAAGATTCTTTACTGGAAGGTCTACTCTTTAGGGAAGCCACATAAAATTCTATGAGAATTGTAGAATAGCTAAGAAGCCTGTTATGAAGCATCAAAATGGAGATTATAGTAAGAACTAATTCCATCTCAAAGAATTTGAAAATTGTAACATTTATTTTGTGTAGTAATATTCTTCCATCATTTCACAACCTTTAGGAATTTTAAGAGAAATATTTCTGACCTCCTTGATTAAGGAATCGCAAAGGTCAATCTCTGATAGCTTAAATTTTGTGAATCTTAGAGTATGTGATTGTGTGATGGGGAATTCTTGGTAAAGTTACATCTTAATGAACTAAGAATCAGGGCTCAAAGCATGGTCAATGAGATTTCCAAAGAAAAAGAAACACGAGAAGATAGGTAATCATAAGTTATAGAGAAATTGTTGGTTAAAATTCTTCATTAGAGAAATTTTGGGGTCTAAAATGGGCCTCAAAACAAAAATGCACTAACAAAATGAACTTTATAAGAATCAATAGGATTCAAGATGATGAGGTCAATCATGGGGGACGATTCACCATTTCTGGAGAAAAAAAAGTAAAAAGATAAAAAAAAAAAAAAAACTATTTTTTCAACTCGTATTTTCAACTTATCTCCCTATGGTTTTACTGAAATTTTGAGTGGGATCACTTGTTGGATGAAAAATTTAGTTCTTCTTCCAAGGATTACCTATGTTGTATACTTTTGATGGACCCTACTACACAAAAAATGAGAAATACATGAAAAGCATGATTGCAATCACGTTTTTTGATGTATTTCTCATTTTTCGTGTAGTAGGGTCCATTGAACTATGCAACATGGGTACTCCTTAGATGAGGAATTAGATTTTTCATCCAATGAGTGCTCCCGGTTTAAATTTGAGTAAGACCGTAGGGATGCAAGTTGAAAATACGAGTTGGAAAAGTAGTTTTGTCTTTTTTCCCTCTAAAATTTGATGATGTAATCTATTCTTATTTTATTATTTCTACCATTTTTTCATAATATTCCTTAGGAGGACCATTTTAGACCTAAATTTTTTCTAATGTATTCAAAGCCATCATAATATTGGCAAGTTAAGATAGAATATCATAATATTTCATGATTGAAGGAAAATTAGTCTAAAAAATAACAAAGCGATCAAAGCCTTTGAGACTTTCAAATTAAAAATGATAGGATGATGATATCTCAATTACTCCAAGATACTAGATAAGCATGAAATCACTTAGGAATAGTGCTGCAAATACTTTAAAAAATATATTCTTTATGCCAAATTTATTTAGGGTGAATTAATCAAGACCAAAGTTAATTAAGAACATGTAAATTTCCTAAGAAGTGCAATGGACCCTAAACAAATCTTGATCGACATATAACTAAAAGATGCGGTGGGAATTAGATCGTATGAGGTTACAGACTCATATGGAGATCCATGGAAGGTTTCACTAATTGGCCTATTTTATAACACCTTCACAACATAAAAGAGTTAAGTTTGTCTAGTACCAAAGGTGACAAGAACGTTTTTATTTGTTGAAATAATTTTTAATTGTAACTCCTATACTTAAAGATTGATCTGAGTGATGCAACAAGATAAACAAGAACTAAATTTGTGGGAAATTAATGGATGAGGTGTGTGTGTGTGGGCGGGGGGGGGGGGGGGGGGGGGGGGGTTGTGGTGGCGCACGCAGGGGGCAATGTTTTGCATGATTTTATTAGTGCAATTTTCTTGTTGTCTTTTATTGACTTTGAGCATGGCCATGTTGCTTCTTTTTTTTTTATTTGTATTGTTATGGTGGTTTCTTTTGTTTTTTGATTTTTTGGTTTGGTAAGGAGCTTTAAAAGCAGAATTGAATAAGAAACCCAACCCGAGATGCAAAACCCTAATCAAACATTGTGTATATAATAAATGGGGGAAAGAGAACAAAATTAAATGAAAAAATCAATAAAATGGACATTACTGAGTCCACTTGAACAAAAATATAGTGATATAGCAACCATGAAAGTAGCATAAAAAGGAATTTCTCCAAAACTTTAATAATGCATGGCTAATGAATATTTGATGTTGTGAAATTGTGATAAAAGATAAATGATGTTATCTGATGTGACATATCGTTAATTGCCAATCATCATAAATAGCAAGGTGAGTAAGTCATCTAATGGATTCCATGTCACTTGAAATATCTCCTGATTAGTGTACAAGTAACCTACTATTGTTAGTTACTCATGATGATGTGTTTATATTTATATTTCTTACCCTTGTTGGGTGTATGAATGAAAATTGACAATGTCTTCTTAGCATGTGTAAAGACATGTTAGACAATGAATATGAAATTGAAACATGAGTGAGATTTATTATGGAATTGAACCATCACCAGGTTAACGTGTTATGGAAGCCTTTCATCCCTAAGGAGGCTACTTGGGAAATGGAAGAAAAATGCAAGAAGCATTTCCTTTACCTTTTAGAAGTGATAAAGTTAGAAGAAAAATTAAGGACAATGTTTAATTCAAGGGGGGAAGATGTGATACCCCTAGTGCAATTGTTTTTGCAAACATTATTATTTATATTTATTTGTAAATATTGTGGAAATGTTGGTTATGGAGCCAAGAATAAAGTTGAATGACATATGTAAATATTAATATATTTTAATGGATGAAATACTACCTAACAACTTATTGTTTGTTTGGAAGTATAAGAGAAGTCACCACGTGAATAATCAGGCTCCCAACTATCAGGAGGAAGTTATGAACTAGTTGTAGTCCAAGAAAGGATAGTTTTGAAGTGATAGTTGGCCTAGTCAAGGAAATAAATTCTCCATCTTTAAAAATATTCCTAAAACCATAATTATCATGACAGGAGAGAAAGTTCAAGTGGTGGAAAGAGAAAGGGATTGCTGGAGAAAAATACAATCTAAGAAAAGGTTCCAGTGGGAGAGAAAGATTGTACTAGAAAGAAAGATGAAGATTTAGACCATGAAATAATGGGACACTACTAGGTTTTAAGGAGGGAGACAAAAAAAGGGGATACTGATTTGATTTCTTGATAGAAAGGATGCTTGAGGCTTGGTGGGAATTGTGAAAATAATTTATATTTTCTACTACTCAAATAAGTAGATCAACTGATGTTCAGGGTCTTTTAGATAATTTATATTTCTAAGTTATTCTTTTATTAATATTCTTGGGAATAATGGTGAGTGTAGATATAATGTTTAACAAATATTCCCTGGACAATTTTTTATTTCATTCATAAAGTTTATCTAAGATCCTAGTTGTTGGATAGGATATCCAAGTAGATTTTGGGTAAAAATTTTAATATACAGAAAAGATATATGTATACATAAATAATGTTAATAGGTTACATGATAGCATTGAAGGAGGACTCCTACGCAATTCCTTAAGCCCCTATAGTCCTTATTTGGAAAACTCCCCTTAGAAAAGTTGATAAAGAAACCCAAGTCTAGGAGTCAAATACCAATTTTCTATATATCAAGGAGCCTTTATGTCTACATACATAAATAAGGAAAACTAATATATGTGTGTGTAGATGTCAATATAGTAATGCACTCGTGAAAGGAAAATAGTAGAATTTAAGTACCCATGTTTAATGACGCTTTTCTTAACATAAAATGAAAAGAAATAGGATATATATATATATATATATATATATATATATATATATATATATATATATATATATATATAGATAAACCATGCAAAATAATGACGACATGGAACTATAATATTAGAGTAGAGATGCAACTATAACTACTTCACACTACAATGACACCAAAATATAAAGTACATGTGTTTAATATAGGCAAAATAAATACAATTATCTAATCCTGAAAACTTACCTATAGAGTTATGGAAAGAATATAAAATCAATAGAGCTTATATTAACAATAGATAAAGAAGAAATTATTCTAATCCATGTTTGGAAGAATGAGGGACAAGATTGAACAAAATATTCATGCATGTAATTGTAAAAGAATTGGTACTTAGAGAATAAGTATGCTATGAAAGAAAGCCATATATTAGACTTAAAAAGGGATTTTACATGCATATAGACCCATATATCTCATGGAGGGAAAATAAGGATTACGCAATAATTTAATGAAATAAACTTGAAATGTTTTAATAATATAGGCCGCTAAGCTATTATATTGGAACAATAGTTCTAGGGTCAAATAACATTATAGAGAAATTAACAATCTAAGGTCGGATACATTTATGAGCATATATAATTAAATCCTTTGTACATTGAGGGGTGGAAACCTCATACGAGAAAAGATGGTTAAGTTTTGTACTAAAACATTCTAGTTATAAACTATGAAAAGAAAAGGGGGTGAAAAGGGGGAAGTTTGGCCACAATAAGCCATAAGGAACCATTATGAATCAAAGTTTATTCATGCAGATAAAGGAAGGGTGATGAAGATTAGTTAACCCTATGTACCTGGAATCCGCTCTAGTTGAGAAACAAGGCCTTAGAGTCTGAAGAAAAACATATACAAATTTGTGGTTATTAGAGAATTTTTAAAGTCTAAAATGGGCCTCCGAACAAAAATATACAACCAAAAATAAATTTATAAGAACCAATAGGATTCAAGATGAGGATGTCAACCATGGGGGATGATTAACCATTTTTGAAGTAAAAAAGTAAAAAGATTAAAAAACTATTTTTTTTAACTCGTATTTTCAACTTATCTCCCTATGGTTTTACTCAAATTTCGAGGGGAGCACTCACTAGAGGCATAATTTAATTCCTCATCTAAGGATTACCCATGTTGCATACTTTCAATGGACTTTTCTACATGAAAAATGAGAAATACATGAACAACATGATTGCAATTTTATTTTTTCATGTATTTCTGATTTTTCATGTAGCAGGGTCCATCAAAAGTATGAAACATGGATACTCGTTCGATGAGTAATTAAATTATGCATCGAATGAGTGCTCCTTCTAGAAATTTGAGTAAAACTGTAGGGAGAGAAGTTGAAAAAATAGTTTTTTCTTTTTTTCCCTCTAAAATTTGATGATGCAATCGAATCTTACTTTATTATTTCCACTATTATTTTATAATATTATTTAGGAGTCCCTTTTTAAACCTCAAAATTTCTCTAATGGAAACATAAGGAAAAAGTCGTGTTAAGGATTTCATACAAAATACCCTGTGTCAAAACTAGGTAAGAGAAACTAATTATATTTATATATGAAAAAACATATACCTACAATTAAAACCCTTCAGTATGCCAAACCCCTCACCTATCCACAAAGGATATGGAGTAATGAGAGCCAAATAACTGAAGTTAGAAAAGTAAAACAAAACGCCTCCTAAGACCTTGTGTTAAGATCAAGTAAGAAAGACTAATTATACTTGTATATGAAAAAAGATACCTGCAAGTAAAACCATTTATTATGCCTAACCCCACACTTGTTTATAGAGGATATGGAGTAATAAGAGCCGAATAACTAAAGTTAGAAAAGGAAAGTAGAACCCCTCCTAAATTTTGTTGAAAGGTTTCACTCGCATCCTTACTTGTAGTTGGAAGACATGAGATGAGATGACTTTGGAAAGCTGCTACGGCGGGAAGAAGTGAGTTAGGAATATAAGAAAAGCTTAAAAAAAAAAATACAAGAAGTGGAACCAAGGGTTTATAGAATAGATTATTCTAATATATTGTAAAGATACATACATGTACTCAAATTCTAGAGAGTAAGCTAGAAAATAACAGAAATCATTTAGACCTTCAAGTTTTCGTAGATGTAAAAATAATACCTGAGGATTTTAGGTTTTAACCCCGTAGACAAATTACCTACAAACGAATTCTTAAAAGCAGAAAATAAACAATGGTGAGAGCATAAACATAAAACATATATACACAAATATTTTCCCCTGGATCCCAAAACTTGGACTACCAGATTGATTTTTCATTATAGTCCTTTCAATCCTACAATACATATATATACTTGCCAAAGCATCCATAAACCCCAATACATTAACCCTAGATTAGAATATAATCGTAGTTCCTTTGACTGGATCTACAAAATACCATGGACATAAAACCATGATGCCCAAAACCATGTGCGAAATCCATGCACAAAACCATAGGTAGGTTTGCCCACGTAATATAGGGTCCAATTTCCTAGGGCATTGCCCTAGAGCCCATGTAGGGGGGCTACCACCCCCCTGCTCACCCCTCGATAGGGGGATAGTTGACCCTACTACTGCTCCCTGCACAACTTACAGGGGGGGCTACATCCCCCTCGCACGTGGGGTAGTCGTGGAAAGCATATAACACACACCGAAAAAGGATGATTTCTTGTGGAAACCTAACCCTTGATTGGAGCAAGACTTGAAAAATGCTGAAACACCTATAGGAAGAGCCGAGAAGGAGGAGAGATAAAAACCCTAACCCAAACTTTAAATAAGTAATGAGATTAGAGAAACTTTACACTGAACAAATAACTCATAAAGAACTGGGTAGAACAAATATGACCAATTACCTATAACAAACAAGCGATATGTCTCTACTAAGAGGGATAACGATAGGTAGAAGCAATGGGTTGTAGTGGATAGAGGAGGTTGTAGCTTCCTCTAGTAAAATGAGGTATAATTTAGTAGTCTGGAGGTGCCAATGAAATCGTAAGGAGAAATCCTTGTCTTGGTTTGTAGAATCTAATCCACTAAAATGATGGAGTGTGAATGATAGGAATGAGAGGAGTTGGGTGCGTTACCAACCAAAACCACACATTGCAAAATTTCCATCGTCAAGTCATAGGGGACACAAACAATTTGTGGATCCATTTTTGATCATGTGGGTATGATATATGTGGCCTTGGAGGGCTAGCCATGTGCCCAAGATTGCAAGGTTCATATACAAGGATTTTGGCTTTAAAAAGTTTTCAAACAATGCAACATAAGATAAATAGTAAAGTGAAATCCATAATGAAAACATGGTCATGGGTTCATGTCACATTTGTTTAACCTTAATCAATTAAAAAATTTAACCATAGTGTGCCCAATCTTGAGAACCATTCCTTTTGTTCAAACATAATTGAAAAAGGGGGTGGGGAAAGGTGATAGAGAAGTCCCCCTAATAGAGAACTAATCATAAAGTAAAGTTTCATAGCTTGAGAGAAGTGTTGTTTAGAAAGTGACTAATTATAGTTACATGCCTCATGTGTAATATCAAACACATAGATAAGCTTGTAAAATTCATCGTTATGTTAATGACAATAATACATATATAAGTTATACATTTATTTAATCAAGAAAAAACATATACAAATAATTTTTATATATCGAATATCCCAATTCCATATTAATTTTTAGGACATAATTCAAATTGCATAAATCACTAGTTAAAAAAATATAACTTAAATAAATAATCCACTTAACAAAAGAAATGGGTATAAATATATATCTACTTAACAAATGCAATGAGTATTTATGTGGGGAAAACAACAAAAGTGCCATTAATTTAATGTAATAACTAAGGACAAGGACACTATTAACTCATTGCAATGAGGATAATAAGGGTGTTAATTCAATATAATTAATGATAATAACTAGCATTTGCACCAGAAGGGCGCAAAGACATGCTGATATGACTACAAAATGGAAGATCCTACTGTTAATGATACATCAGACTGAATCTTCCTAGATAAAACATTGGAAAACATTGCCAACACATATTTGTTTTATTCGGCAGTGTTGATCGAGGAAAATGTCTTAATCAACATTTGGGGAAATCCATGAAGTCAAGATTTGTAACTTAGATCTATATCTATTTAAGTGGTGGTTCCGACTAGTATAATGGGACTAGTTATATTGCACAACTTTGTAAGGGGCTACCTTGTGTCCTTTACTACATTGCCAGTGTGTTGTGGCAAAAACACAACCCCCCCATTATTCACTTAATTTTCACTATGGGGACCCTTTAATTGAATGGTCAGTCATATTACTATTTGATTTTGAGAATCTGGATTGCTTCAATGAGTTTAATTTGTTTCTATTTTCCTATCATAATTTTTTGTGGTCTCATTTGGACGTTTGGTTTATGGTGCCTAATTGAATATTGGACATTTTTCATTGCCTTGGCCTGTTAAAATGTATAAATTGTACATTACTTTTGTTTCATAAATTTATTTATTTGTAAAAAAATAAATTTCAATTGTAAATAATTTATTTTTATTTTATACATAGCCCCCGAGACCAAGAATCATTCATAGACTTTAAGCCTTAATTAAAAAAACAAGTGGTGCACATATCAATATATTGGAGATTTGGTATCAAAGGAATTCATTTGAAATCCCTGATGCCAAAAAGTCATAAACCTCATACTAAGTGGCTATAGTTCATTTATATATTATAAAGTGGCTGAATTATTATGGAGAACCCACTTTTTGTTATATTATTCCCGCCTCCCTTTACATTACATGTGACTGCTTCCACTCAGCCTGGAAAACAATCATACGCCCCTCTCATCGGAAGTTTCTAATTAGACATTTAACATGGGATTTGAGACATTTCACACTTCTGATATGACCTGTAGCTCTTGGTGCTTGGCCCCAGCTTTGCACCTTTTGTTCTTTGAGTCTTAACAACCGATTTATGCCCCAAACCATATAAATCATGACTTTTTAAATTTATACAACAATGGCCCATAGGAGGTGACAAGTGGTAGATGTTAACAGGTATCAGAGAAATGGATATCACAACTTTTAACAATGGAAATAATATAAAACTTGCAATGTAAAGAAGTCTCGATGAGGAGCAGACACGATATCAACATTAAACTGTTGTTTATATGCTCATCAAATCTAGAGGAATATTAGAAATCAGAGGTTTTATGACTGTTACCATATAAAAATTTCTGATGTAAGGGGTGGATGTGATGTTTCAATTAGACCATCGTTAATGCGTATATCGGGTCTGGATATCAGAGCCTAGCAGATATCGGAAGTCGGAAGGGGAGGCTCATTGGAATATCGACGATGGAGAGATAATCGGAGATAAGAGAGAGAGGTTATATTGCTATCAAATAGTGGAGGGATATGTTGTATTGACATATTAAAAAGATTGGAATATCGCTATCAAATATCGTAGAGAGTTTTGTCAGAGTTTTTTAAATGTGTCTCGAAAGGAAATCTCTAATATGCACTATCTCCAATACGCGACAGTGGAAACAATGACATGGAATGTGGGTTCTCTGACAACTGTTTTATTATATAGTTCCAAAAGTTATATGGCCACTTACTATATTAATTTGAAATTTGAAAAGAGCCACTTTATGGATTGGACTTTGAATATTATGGATTTCAAATGAATTCCTACGATATCAAAGCTCTGATATTAAATATGATATATGCATTTTTTCATTAGGTCTTTCTCTACTTTTATCAATAAGACATTTCATAATATAAATCCAATTTGTAATATAAGACTTGGTCTTGGTCTCGGGAGCTATGTAATGAATTAAATAAATATTAAAAAAAAAAAGAAAAAAATTATTATAGAAACTATTATTTTCCACATTCCTCAGTCCTCCTTCCGGCGTTCCTTTGAACCTGTTGATCGAGAAAAATGTCCTAATCAACATTGGGGGAAATCCACCCAGTCAAGACCTGTAACTTAGATCTATATATGTTAAAGTGGTGGTTCTGACTAGTATTATGGGACTATTTACCCTTCCACACAACAACTGTACAATACAGGGATAAATATTAGAAAAAGTATAACTTTGAGCTATATTATTAACTAAATGTACCCGGGCTTTATTGAGTTGACATGATTTTATAATTTTCCATTGTTACTTAGTAATATAGATCAATACGTAAAAATGGAAGTAACCCCCCTAAATGATAAAAGCAATCTTGACTAAATAGTTAATCAAAATTAGCTTTTAATGACCACACACATGTAAAACTCAATGAATCAAGAAAATTTGAATATCGCTTTCATTAGTATCTTCAATAGGGACAAATACCAAATTTGATTCAATACACAGGAATGGATAAAATAAACAATTTCTTTTGAAAAATAGAGACAGAAGAAATCCAGAATAATAGTACCCAAGAGGATTTCTGCTATGCCTTCTCTCCAAAAATGCTTGATGGTTCTACACTAAGATAAAAGATCGCTTAATGATAGTAGTGCACATATAAGTGTCTTTTTTGAATTCAAATCAGAACCTTGATCTCATAATCAAGATGGGTATTTATACATTTGAAAGAATAAAAGTTTTTCCTAGTTTTTCAACGAAAAATTACATAAAAAGGAAAGCTAAACAATACATTAATATACAATGGATAATCCTGGCCTAATCTTAGAAAATCTCAGAAATCAAATTCGAATCTGATTCAAACAGACTTTGAATAGGCCGAAGGGTTGTTACCAACAAATTCCCTGAATAGCCATTTTAACAACCTCTATCTTTCTTTAGCGTTGTAGTGGTTCAATTATCTGATTAAAATCGAAAGTCCATCCAGAATCGAGCCTGAGATTATCCTACAATACAAATAAAATAGAGAAATTAGCATTTTATTTAAAATAACTAAAACCTTAACCAATCATAACGAAAAAAACATAAAAAAATATCCCGAGAACAGTGATTGGTGATCGTGAATGAATATCGGAGGATTTGAGTATCAGTGTAGGAATTTACAGGGTAAGTTCCTTAGATAGAACACTAAAGGACACCGCTCACAAGCAGATCACATATCAATACACCAATATTATTTACGTGGTGAAAACCCTCAAAGAGGGAAATAGTCCACGGCGAGCCAACATGACCGCTTCAGGAAATTTATTAATGTAAAAGAAAGAAAATTTACATAATCTTCTCTCATGAACGGTCACCAGACAAATGACCCTCCATGCTCTTTAAATAGAGATCATGGACCAATCGGGTGTTAAGCCACAGATCAAGTGTTGGTAATACCGAGGAGAGAATCAACTGTCACATCACTTCATCCCTAGAACATATCATGACCGTCGGATTGTAAGTTACAAAAATTACATACTAAAGAGACACAATTTACCTAACTATACACTTAACCAAGTTATACTTAATTATTTCCTATGTGTATGAATATCCTAACATCCCCCCTTAAGAACAACTTGGGATAGGATTGAAGGATGTACACTGATGAAACAATAGGAGAATGAAGGAGGCACTAGAGCATATCCAGTGAAGACTTCCTAAACTCCAACCATAAATCAAAGTTTATTAAACTTCACCTTTGTGAGAGAGTTTGTAAATATGTATGCAACTTAATCATCGGTTGAACAATATTGTAGTTCAAGAACATGGTCATGAATGACCTTTTTGATGACGTGGATGTGTAGTTTAATGTGTTTTTTTCACTGATGTTGGACTGGATCTTTGCATAGTTGAATGGCACATTCATTATCATACCAAAGTGTAGTCGAATGTCGTTGCTGAAAACCAAACTCTAACATGATCTGACGAAGCCACAGGGTTTCCTTACTAGCTTCAACTGTGCCATGATTCTCTACTTCTGCTGAAGAAAGAGAAATGGAACCTTTTTTCTTGCAATCCCATGTAATAGGTCTAGAACCAACAGTGAAGACATGTCCTGCAGTAGACTTCCAATCATTAGGGTCACCAACCTAATCAGAATCAGTGAAACCAACCAATAGAGGAGATGCTTCTGCACTGTAATGAATCCCAAACTAAACTGTACCTTAAACATAATGAAGTATTCTTTTAGCTAGTTTCCAATGAATTTGATGTTGGTTTTGCATAAACCGAGAAACAAGGACAACAACGAAGGAAAGGTCAAGACGAGTATGGGCCAGATACAAAAGTTTTCCAACAAGGTGACGGTATGAGGTAGCATAAACTTCAGGGGAAGTACAAGTGACTGAAAGTTTGGCTCCAATCTAAAAGGGAGAAGGGGTTGGCCTACATTCTTCCATGTGAAAGTGGTGTTGAAGACCACTGGCATACTTGGACTAGGAAAGGGAATTACCTTCTTTGGATTGCAAGACTTGAAGACTAAGAAAATAATGCAAGTGTCCTAAGTCTGTCATTTCAAACTGCTTTTTAAGGCTGGACTTCACATGGTTTATAAGGTTGGGATCACTACCAGTAAGGATAAGATCATCAACATAGAGAACAAGAATGATAAGAGACTTAACCACTTTCTTGGTGTAGACAGTATTTTTAGAATGACACCTAGAAAAGCTAGTATCTAAAAGAACGTTATCCATTTTGGCATACCAAGCCCGAGGGGCTTGCTTGAGATCATAAAGGGATTTCTTAAGTTGACATACAAGGCTGGAGCCTGTTTGTATAAAGTCAAGAGGTTGTTCCATATATATTTCTTCATGCAATTCCCTATGCAAGAAGGTAGATTTAACATCCATCTGATGGACTTCCCATTTGAAACAGGCAACAAGGGAAAGAACAAGGCAGATAGAGTTCATTTTGAAAACAAGAGAGAAGGTTTCAATATAGTCAGTGCCTTCAACTTGTGAAAAACCCTTAGTAACAAGATGAGCTTTATGTTTATCAACTTTTCCATCTGGTCCAAACTTGGTTTTGTAAACCGATTTGCATCTAACAAGTTTTTGTCCCTTTCGAAGAGGAACAACGTCCCATGGGTCATTTTCAAATAATGAACGATATCCTTCATTCATAGTTGTGTCCCAATGTGGATGGCCTGAAGCTTCTATAAAGGTGTCAGGATCCTAATTCCTTGAAGCTTGATCTAATAAAGAAGAGGCTCTATCGAACTTAGAACGTGTACGATGTTGATTTATAGGATCACCTGCAAGAGCACCTGTTGGATCTCAAATAGCATGGACCCATTTTGGAAGATGAGGAGCTGAAGGAGGATCCCGAGAAGGTGGGGGAGAATTGGCATCCTCGCTATCATCATCTGAAGAAGGAATATTTTCAGAAGTAGAAGGGATAGAGGGAGGTGGCACATCTGTGGAACTAGGCTCGTAGGCCAATATATTTTCAGCAAAATTTACATCTCTTCTAATTATAACACTTTTGAAATTAGGTTGAAGAAGTCTATATCCTTTGACATCTTCAAAATATCCAACAAAAATACATTTTTCACTCTTAGGTTCTAAGGCTTTATGTTTCTCATCTGGAATATGGGTTCATGCTTCACTTCCAAAAACACGAAAGTGACTTACCTCTGGTTTAATTGAGCTACTTGCTTCTGCTGGAGTGATATTCTTTAAAAGCTTAGTAGGAGTGTGATTTACTATGTAATTTTCAGAGTTAATTGCTTCTGCCCAAAAATTAAGACTAATCCCTTTAGATTGAAGCATACAATTTTCCATTCCCTTTAAGGTGTGATTCTTCCTTTCAGCTACACCATTTTGCTGTAGGACAAGAACATGTTAAATACTTCACTCTTTAGTTTTAAGAAGTATACCCAAGTCATCTAGAGAAATCATCAATGAAAGTTAAGGAATACTTGTAGCCAGAGAATGAAACAATTGGAAGTGGACTACATAAATCACTATGCACAAGTTGTAAAGGGGACGAGGCATGCCAAGAGGCATGTTTTTCAAAACTGTCCCGACGATGTTTTCCAAGTACACATCCGGAACAAACACCATCTCTGCAAGATACCATAGGAAGACCTGTCGCTATATTTTCTTTACACAGATTTTGAAGGGAGTGATAGTTTAAGTGACCAAATCGTTCATGCCAAAGTTTGCTTACTTCATCATTATGAGCAACAAATATCAAGTGAAGAGTTGATGACCCAAAGTTGTTAAACTTATACAACCTTGTAGAATCATCAGTAATGCCAGCAACTAAAATATATCTAGGATCTCTTAGGTCCTTAATTACAACATCATGAGGTGAAAATTCAATAGTTTTACCTTCACCTGAATGATTTATCTGATATACAGATAGAAGGTTGCAAGATAAGGTAGGAACACATAATACATCATTAAATTGACCATTGTCTAGATGAATAGTTCCAGTCCCTACAACACTAAGAGATCTATAATCACCAACATATATATTTTTGGTGTTACAATCATTTAAAGAAGAAAACATGGCTTTGATTTTGGCCATGTGATTAGAAGCTCAAGAATTAATGAGCCACTAATGAGAATGAGAAGAAGAAGATACATTTAGTGGATTACTAGATCGAGATGCTTGATAACCATATGCAGAAAGTGTTATTTCTAAAGATGAAGTTGGTTGAAGAGCGTTCCAAATGGATGTTATGTTTCTTCATTGTTGCTTCTAAGGCTTCCATCTTCTTAAAGCATTTTGATTCTAATTGGCCATAATGATTACAAAAGTTGCAATGTTTATCAGTCTTCTTCCCATTTTTTTTTATTTTTCTTATCATTTTGTTGAGTTGATTTTTCATTGTGAAACTGAAATTGCTTAGGACCCTTGTTTGTTTGAGGACCTTTCTTTTTAGGATGCTGCTTCTTAGGATTCTTCGAACTTGGTTGTTACTGGGCTGCTAAGGCTTTCTTAGAAGAGTTTCCAATATTAAGAAGACCTAGATGTAAGAGTCTTTCTTGATCTCTTATTAAGGAATTACAAAATGCATTAAAATATGGGGACTTGTAGTCTTGGCCTTGAGAAATAAAGGCTTCTCTAGTAGAATGGAAGGTGAAATCAAACACATAGTAGGTTGGTCCTAAATTAGTAAGAATGGAATAGATAAGGCTACCATATTCTTTCTTAACCTTAACACCTTCCAAGAGAAGTCTAAGGGTCTTGAACTTGGACAAAAAATATTCAATGGAAGAAAAATTATTGGGGTCCAAAGTAAGAAACTCATTTTCGAGTTGATTGGATCTAATTTCATTTTTAATTCCAAAAAAATTATTGAGTTGTTTCATTTCTTCATTGGGGGTATCAATTTCCGCGATATGGAATATAAGGTCTGAAGAAATAGACATCCCTATCAACCCACATGCTTGATCTTGCTTATTTTCCCATTTGGCTTGCTTATTTTCATCTTTGGGTTTATACTCTTGGCTTGAGGCTATTCTATAAAGACCTTTACTTTTGAGTAAATCCACGATGTAGGATAGCCATTGAAAGTAGTTGGTGTTGTCAAGAATAACTAGGCATGGAATTTCCATTTTAAAAGAAACTGAAGTTTTATATGGTGAAACTAAGTGTTCCAATGGAAAGATCTCAAAAAATTAGGCCAATTCAAGAAAAATGGCTTTGAAAATGGCTTTCAGATGAAGAAGTTATGGCCTTCTGAAGAAAAGTTGTCGAAGATGGCAATGAACCACGAGATTTTAGGAAGTGGATGATAATGTTATATTTAAAAAGAATTTCCCCCATTTCCAAACTTAATCTAATTAGCTCACTTTAAAAAAAATATTACTTTATGTGACCCAATTTTATAAATAAATGAAAGTCACTTTTACAATTGTACTTTATGAACTATCCACTAAATTGTAACTTAAATAAAAGATAAAGTGACTTTAGAATTATAAGTGACTCACTTTTATAATGGATGAAAATACTTTTACATATAGTAAATTTAAGGAATAGGTTACATGTGCTTTTTGAAAAAGCAACTCAACAAAAAGAAAGAGTTGAACCCAAAACCTCTATTCTCATATAGTAACTTTAAACAAAGTGAGCAAGTTTAAAATGTTAGTAATTTTTGTAAAGGAGGAAGGTTTTTTTTTTTTTGGCTCATTGAAGCTTTAGGGTGCGTGCTTCCTTGAAAACCCGATTTTTCTCTACAAAAAAAAACAACCACACAAACCAAACAAACAAGCAAAAGTATCCAAACCTTATGGCTTTAAATTAGATTTGACCAAAAACTATATATTTTCTTCAATCTTTCTAATTTTCTGAGATCACACTAAGGCGCACTGGAAAAAGGCATACGCATGAGAAAAATCGTTTCTTTTTGTTTCTGGTTTGCCCAGATCGCACATAGTCATGGGGAAAAGAACATACGTAGAAATGAAAGGTATAGATCCAATAATAATAAAAAAATGATGACTATAAACCGAAATAAACAGAAAGATAAATAACTATAACTACAAATAAAGATTGTATACCTTTAGATCGTAAAAATGACATAGCTAGGGCCACCAGAAACCTTTTCATGTGAAACGAAAGGGGTTCCTCACTGGAACATATGCTTCTAACACAATAGAGCATCCCTCTTGGCCTGAAAGTGGTTAGAAACATTAGATCTAGGAAACATCAGTCAGATGCAGTTGTACCGGCTTCAGATTTGGATCACCAATGGATGCAACCCTCGAATAGCTCTGATACCATTTAGGAATTTGCGGGGTAAGTTCCTTATATAGAACACCAAAGTACACCGTTCACAAAAAGATCACAGATCAGTACACTAGTATTCTTGACGTGGTTAAAACGCTCATAGAGGGAAATAGTCCACGACTTGAGCCAATGCGGCCACTTAAGGAAATTTATTAATGTAAAAGAAAGAAAATTTACATAATCTTCTCTCATGAATGTCACCAAACAAATGATTCTCCATGCTCTTTAAACATAAATCATGGGCCAATCGGGTCTTATGCCACAGATCAAATGTTGGTAATACCAAAGAGAGAATGAACCGTGGGATCACTTCATGTCTAGAACATATCGTGACCATCGAATTGTAAGTTACAAAATATACATACTAAAGAAACACATTTTACCTAACCATACACTAGACCAAGTTATACTTAATTATTTCCTATGTGTCAAAATATCCTAACAATCATAGGTTTTGAAACAATCTTAACATAGCCAAAATTACGATATTGTGGAAATATGATATAGAGTGGATACGGTTTTGCATTAAATCATCGTAATAAAACCAATCGGGTCTGGAAGTATATCAGATATTTTAGATGTGCGTCATTTCAAAAGTTTTGATCTACGAGCGGATGCGATATCACAATTAAATCAAATATTTAATTATATCAAGTTTGACATATCAAAGGTTGGTACATATTGAAGTTGGAGGGAGATTGTTATGTCACTGATCGGAGATCGGAGCTTATATGATATTAGAACATAAGATATCTACCATATCGAAAATTAAGAGGTAACACAACAAAAACTTAGAAATTTGGTTGATCGCAAGTTTCATAATGTGACTCATAACAAAAACTCCGATAAAATAAAGTTACGCTATTTATTTATTAAAGAGTCATTGCCACATTTCCATAACCTGAGCTTTTTTTTATGGGCTATTTCTTAATTAATCATAATAATTTAAGATTTAAGAGTCTTTAGCTCTATAGCGGTTCAACTGTCTGATTAAAATCGGAAGTCCATCCAGAATCAACCCTAGGATTATCTTGCAATCAAAATAAAATAGAGAAATCAACATTTTATTTGAAAGAACTCAAATCTTAACCAATCATAATGAAAAAAACATAAGAAATAGCCCGAGAATAGTGATTGGTGAATGCAAATGAATATCAGAGGATTTGGGTATGGAAGGTTTTGAAATAGTTGCAAGATAGGCAAAATTACTATATTGTGGAAATATGATATAGAGTGGATACAATTTTGCATTATATCATTGTAATAAAAACAGTAGGGTCTGAGACTATATCGAAGATTTTGGACGTGATATCACAATTAAACCAAATCTTTAATTATATCGGGTCCAACATATCGAAGATTGGTATATATCGAATGTCGAAGGGAAAGTGTTTTATATCTAATCAGAAATCTAAGCTTATATGATATCGGAAAATTGGATTCAGATATATGAACGGATGCTATATCACAATTAAACCAATTATTTAATTTTATCGGGTTCAACATATCGGAAGTTGGAGGGAGAGTGTTTTATCGCTAATCGAAGATCAAAGTTTATATGATATCAAAACATTAGATATCTATCATATCACAAATTTTAAGAGGTGACAAAACAAAAACTCTAATATGGGTATTCTCCAATATAAGGGAACAGAGGAAATGAGGTGGCAGGTGGGTCCAATTCAAAAAACATTTGAACCAATGGACAGAAGACTTGGGATGAATTGTCTAAGTATCAAGACAAGAGAGATAAAAGTCAAACTTGGCTTTTCTGAACTCCCAGGATTAAGAAAACCCATTGTTCTTTTTGTGGACTTCATTAAAAATAGAAGATCTGAAACAAAATGAGAGTTCTCCATAGAAATTTCCCAAAGATTGAAGCTTTCACATCACAAATACTTTCTCCATGAGGCTGGAAGAAGACGACCGAAATCACCCCTCCTGTTGCTGCTTAAGCTCTATGGAACAACGTTGGGTTTACGACATCCAAATGTAGAGGGCATGTTTTCTGCACACAAGAATTGGGAGGCTTAGGCATTGTGGCGGAGGTGATTCAAGTAATAAAGAACGGAGGACTTGAAGCGTAGCATTGCGAATCACACTTTTCTATCCCGAGTACCATAACAAAATACTGAATGGATTAGATGTGATATCACATTTAAACCAAATCCTTAATTATATCAAGTCCGACATGTTTGAGATTAGTGCATATCAGAAGTCGGAGGGAGAGTGTTGTATCGCTAATCAGAGATCGAAGCTTATATGATATCGGAACACAAATATCTATCTTATCACAAATTTTAAGAGGCGACACAACAAAAACTTCGATATGGGTATTCTCTAATATAAGGGAACGGAGGAAATGATGTGGCAGGTAGGTCCAATGTAGAAAACATTTGAACCAATGGATAGAAGACTTGGCATATGTGGTGATACTTTTGTTGTAATCAACAAAGTAGAGCCCAAATCTCGAAGTGTACCCCACTGCCCACTCCCAGTTGTCCAACAGAGACCATGCAAAATACCCACGAACATCACACCATCAAATTGGTATATTATTTCCAAGTCGACGAATCTGTTATAGTGTTGTGAGGAAGAATCTCATAATGAAAAGCCTATCGAGTTAAATATTCAAAATGTTTGTATACATACATATTATATTGTACACTTAATTGATAGATTAGTTTAATTGGTTGCGGCAAGTATTGTTGAGAATTTCACCACTCTAAACAATTATAAGGTTCAATTTTCCTATACCATTTTTAACTAAGAATATACTCTTTGAATCATATTTCAATAAAAAATAATTAATAAAAATAAAATCAAACACATCCATACTTATTTTTTATTATATATATATATATATATATATATATATATATATATATATAGAGAGAGAGAGAGAGAGAGAGAGAGAGAGAGAGAGAGTTTTATTTTCCTAGGAATTAAGTTAAATTTTGGTAGGGCCAACCCATTTATTAGATGGAAGAATAATTTTTTGAATTATGAGTTGCTCTCACTAAGATTGTGTAAGACATTTTTGGATTTGAATTAATTATCTATAAAAAATAAGTAGAAATATTTTTCATTTCTATGTTTGTTAGTGGAACTTGTAAGTGTTCAAGATACCATCATCATCAAAATAGTAAACAAATTATTAATGCAGATATATATGTATATAAGTGGATGGTAAAAATTTAACCTCCACATAATATTTCAGAATATTCTTAGTAGTAATCACATATCAAAGATTGAGAAAAGTAATTATGATGTTTCCCTGTTTTTAATTAAATTAATTAATTATAAAAATGTCATATGAATGTGAATTATAATTTTTTGTGCCTATGACATTAGTATAGCTCAATCGTTTGAATGATTGTTGCTAAAGCACCTCCCTAATGGGACGTCATGGTGTCAATTCTCTTAGAAACCTTTAAAGTGATAAATTCAAAATTTAACTATTAGATTTTGATACTTTAATGTGATAGTGATACTTTGTTTTTCTATACATTATAAACAATTTAATTTTTTTTATTGTGGATTTCTTTAAAGATTGCTAAATATTTATCCGGTTTCTGAAAATTTCAAATTTATAAACATGGTATGAATAACTTTAAACCCCATCACCCATATAGGTTTTCACATGGTTGTAATCCAAAATATTCCCTTCTAAATGTGAAAGATATAAATATCTATTTTTTAGCTGACTTTGGAATCTTACAGTTTGTAGAAGTGTTCGTGTCTCATTACACATTTATAAACATGGTAAATATGACAATTTCAAATTTATAAACATGGTATGAATAAATTTAAGCCACATCACCCATATAGGTTTTCACCTGGTTGTAATCCAAAATATTCCCTTTTGAATGTGAAAGAAATATAAATATCTAGTTTTTAGTTAACTTTGGCATTTTATTGCACATTTATAAACATGGTAAATATGACAATTTCCAATTTATAAACATGGTATGAATAACTTTAAGCCACATCACCCAGACATGAGAGTGCAAGTTTCCTAGAAGTGTTAGGGTTTGCAGGAGTTCGCGAGAGTTTCCATGGAAGCACGCAGGGGAGGGAGCTCCACTCCCTCCTATAGGCAAGCAGTGGCTAGTCGTGGAAAGAAACCATTAGAGAGTGTCAGAGGCCCTTCAGGTGAGGGGTTAAGGATTATAGAAGAGGATCAAGATTCAAACAAGACAAAGGAGAATAACAACAATAAGGAAAATGAGCAAGAAGACAAGGAACAGGGAGTGAATAACAAAGCACAAAAAGGGCCATGCAAACCCAAAGCTGAGGTCACTCCCAGAGTAGTTTTAAATGATCCTGCTCTGCAGGCACACAGAGACCACATGAGGACATATGCTATCATTTGTAAATTCATGGGAGTATGGCCCACCGAAAAAGCTTTAAAATCATGGATTAAATATAACTGGAAACCGAAAGGAAGCATTGACCTACATCTTGGGTCTAAGGGTTTCTTTACGGTAGTCTTCACAAATATTGAGGACAAAGACAAAGTGTTTGAAGGAGGGCCCTACTTCTATGCAGTAGCAGGCCTTTATATGTGACCGTGGATGATGAATTTTGTCCCTGAGAGAGAAACGTTCACTTCTGTCCCGGTCTAGGTAAGACTCTACTCGTTACCCCTAGATTACTGACAAACAGAATCGTTATTTGCTATAGGAAACAAGTTATGGCATTTTGTCAAAACTTCTGAAGCCACCAAAAGGGGTAGTACACCTCCTTCGCAAGAATATGTGTGGAGATGGATCTCTTTGGAGCTCTTCTGGATGAGGTCATTTTAGAAGTTCTGGATGAAGAATGGGTGAAAACACTAGACTATGAACATATTCCATTCAAATGCCGGAAATGCCATGAGCATGGGCACCTATGTAGAGACTGCCCCCTCAGTAAAATAGAGAACAAAAGTAAGGCGAACACAATGAAGATATTGAAGGCTTTCAAAAAGTGGTTTGTAGAAGAAAAGGGAGCAAGAGGGGACCAAAGCAGGAGTAAACAAAAGGACCATAGACCAATCTGAACAGGTTCCAAGTTCTCGAAGAGGAAGAAGAGATAACAAAGGTAGATCAGGTAATGGAAGGAAGCCCTAGGGAAAAGGAGACAGAGAAAGATACAGCTCAAATACAGGATTGTATCAAACAGAAAGAGACTATGATGAGCAATGCAGAAACGAAGATGGACCAAGAAATGACCCAGAGTGAGATGGAAATGGAAGCTCATGAACTACAGGAGATTTTAGACAGGGAACATCTAGATATGGAAGGATTCTTGAAACAGGGGACCATGAGTGGGGTAGATTCTTTACCACCAGAGGAATTTAATAGGCTACAACAGCTGTTCCTATGGAAAACTCAGGCTATAGGGATGGAAAAACAAGGAAAAAGTGAAAGATAGGGCAACGAAGGTGTGAAAACCATGAAAAACACACACGGACTAGCTCCCAAAATTCCAGGAAAGAAAAGAGGCAGGAAAAAGCAGAATGAGTCACTGATGGAATGTGGTAGGCTAATGATAGATTCAGGTAAGATGAAAGATCTAACCAGCTACTCCTTTACAAATATTTAGTTTTGAAGTTTACATCTTGGAATATTAGAGGTCTAGGTAGCAAGAGAAAACAAAGAATTCTTAGCAATAGAATGAAACAAGAAGCTCCGGATATGATCTTTATCCAGGAAACTAAATGTTCCATACAAAAAGTAAGAGAAATTCACAACAAATGGCTCAATCGATTTGAGTTTCTAGAAGTTAAAGTAGATAACATAGCAGGGGGCATACTCACTCTTTGGAACCCCCAAAAGATTGGGATTATAGATGCTGAGGCATCTAGAAATTATTTATCAGTGGTCATTCAGCCGGTGGGAGATAGGGAGACCTATATGGTTACAAATGTATATGGCCCTCAAAGAATAGATGACAAAATCAGGTTTCTCGATTCTCTTATGGAGCTTAGAGACAGACATGTAGATGTACCTTGGATCTTGTGTGGGGACTTCAACATGATCAAATCACTTTCAGAGAAAAAAGGAGGAACTAGAACTTTAAGCAGAGACTCCACAGCTTTTCAAACCTTTATAGATAGTATGAAACTAGTTGACACTGACATGAGTAATGGTCACTTTACTTGGAACAACAAAAGAGGAGGTGAGTCTCAAGTAGCCTCAAAGTTAGATAGATTCATAATCTCAGAAGATCTCATGCTCACCAACAAGGAAATGATAGTGAGAATTCTACCCTTTGGAGGCTCAGATCATTGGCCTGTTCAACTAGACGTTTAGAGCATTGGCACCCCCAAAAACAGACCTTTTAGATTTGAGAATATCTGGCTCTCCCACCCGGACTTCATTAGCAACATTTCAAAATGGTGGATAGAAGAAATGCATATTCAGGGTACAAGTATGTTCCTGCTTCACAAAAGACTTAAGCACATCAAGCTCAGACTTAAAGATTGGAACGAGAATGTATTTGGGGATATTTTTACAGCAAAAAAGCCATGGAGGAAAAAATGCAGGAAGTTAATCAAAAACTTATCACAGATGGCTTTGATATTGAGAGAAATGACCAAGTCACCAAACTCCATCAAGAATGGGAGAATTTATGTCAACAGGAGGAGATATTTTGGAGGCAAAAATCCAGAGTTCAATGGCTGAAAGAAGGGGAACGTAACACCATATTTTTGCACAGATCTACCATAGCGAACAGATCCCATAACAGAATCTCCTTGATCAAGGACAAAGGTGGTAATCTGCATAATTCCCATGAAGAAATAGAAGAAGTTCTAGTCCAACACTTTCATGGAATAGCCCAGGAAACTATTTCAGATAGAGAGCATTTCATCAAGGATTTAATAGGGAAGATTCCTATACTAGTTACGAGAGAGGATAATTTTAATCTCAATAGGCCAGTAATAGAAGAGGAGGTTAGTGAGGTCATCAAAGAGATGCAGAATGGTAAAGCGCTAGGCCCTGATGGTTTCAATGTGGATTTCTTCAAAGCATGTTGGGATATAGTTAAACAAGATATTTTGAAAGTTGTGGAAGACTCTAGGATGAATAGAACTATTTTGAAGGCACTCAACACTTCCTTCATTGCACTGATCCCTAAACAGGAGAATGCTCAGACTCCTGACAGGTATAGACCCATAGCCTTGTGCAATGTGGTTTACAAGATAATATCCAAGGTTGTGGCCAACAGACTCAAACCACTTCTTCCTTCTCTAGTTTCAGTGGAGCAATATGGATATGTGGAAGGCAGGCAAATTCTCAATAACATCATTCAGGCACATGAGGTGGTGCACTCTTTGACTAGTAATAGGAAGGCTAGTATGATTATGCAATTGGATCTTGCCAAAGCTTATGATAAGCTGAATTGGACCTATATTAGGAAGGTCCTTATTGCTTTTGGGTTTGATCATAACTGGGTTAGATGGGTCATGGCCCTGGTTACATCTTCCAGCTTCTCAATTCTGGTCAATGGTTCTCCTTCCAAAACCTTCTCTCCTTCCAGAGGCCTCAGGCAGGGTGATCCTCTCTCACCCTTTCTCTTCATCCTCATGATGGAAGGACTGGGTCGGTTTATCAAGCATGCCAAAGAGGTGGGTAATATCAAAGGCCTCCAACTTTCAGAGAATGGTCAGGCTTTGACCCATCAACAATTTGTTGATGATACTATGTTGCAAGGAATCCCCATGGTTAAAGAAGCTTTAGCGTACAAGCATATCCTGTCTGTCTTTGCCTTGGCTACAGGTATGGAAGTTAATCTTTCCAAATCTAAGATTTTTTTCTTTAATACCAATATTTCCATTCAAAAAAATATCTCCAGGATTCTAGGCTTTCAAAGGGATGTCCTCCCATCCAAATATTTGGGAGTTCCTCTTATAGATAGGCCTCTAAACAAGGGCATCTGGGAACCGGTGATCAATAAGATGCAGGATAAAATTAGAAAATGGACCTATAGATCTTTAAACATGGCTGGTCGGTTAGTGCTTACAAAAGTTGTTCTCTAAGCAATTCTTGTCATTATGTTGTCTGCCCTTCCAGCACCAAAAGGAGTGTTGCATCATTTTAGAAACATTCAAAGAGATTATCTTTGTGGCAAGGGGGAGTAAAGAAATAAGTGGGCCTTAGTAGCCTAGGAGAAGATCTGCATACCTAAAAAATATGGGGGTCTTGGACTAGATGATCCGGAAGCAATGAGTAAAGTTTTAGGGGGAAAATTATGGTGGCACTGGGTAAAAGAACCAATGGCACAATGGGCTAGAATATGGAAAGAAAAATATGCCAGCAATTGGAAAGATATTGATCTTATAAGAATGTTTGGCATCATTAAGGGCTCACACATCTGGAACAAAGCCTGGGGAAATAGAGAGTTAGTACAAAAAAACAACTTCTAGGAAATCAGAGATGGTGAGCTTGCTTTGTTCTGGGAGGAAAAATGGCAACAAGAACCTATACTGTTGAGAGAGAACCTAATGGACCTCAAGGAAGATACAAACACCAAAAGATTATTTAAGGTAAAAGATTTCTGGGATCAAACCAACAGTGAAGGTAAATGGAGAACCTGGAAAAAGCTAGAATATAGGGAAGATAGCCCACTGAAAGCCAAAGTGGAGGCACTTCTAACAATGTTGGAACAAAGGAAAATTTTAGTGACAGGGGGGCAAGACCTTCTCAGATGGGGAAATAATGCTGCAGGCACCTTCAATCTCAAGGAGGCAAAACACATACTCCTTGAGCTGGATTCCAATGAACAGGATAGGGTTTGGCAGAACATATGGAGTCATCAAGGATGGATGAAGATTAAGCTCTTCATGTGGTTGGTGCATCATAGGAAAATTCTGACTTGGGACAACATTTGGAAGAGGGGTGTTATGGGCCCCTCCAGATGCCAGCTTTGTGAAGACCAAGAGGAAACAATGGAGCACCTTCTTAATAATTGTATTTTCACCTCTTGGCTGTGGGATGCTTTTGCCACTATCTTCCAGCAGACAGACAGGGACAAAGGAAGCATTATTAAGACCCTAATCAATTGGAGACACAACTTCTTTGATTTGGAACTTCTAGGCTCTGCCTAGGCGTTAACACCAGGTTTCATAATATGGACAGTCTGGAAAGAAAGGAACAATAGAATCTTTAAGAATGTAAAAAGTTCCTCTCAACGCCTGCTCGAACAAATCTTAAGACAACTTAAGGAAACAGTAAGCACCATAGTGCATACAATGCCTAAGAATCCTCCTTTTATAGTGGAAATGCAGATTCTTCTTAAGTTAGGTATGCAGGGGTTTACTCCACAAGGCTTGGATAGAAAGGTTTTGGGGATGGATTCTAAACTGGATTATTAGTATCCTCCCCCTTAGGGTTTTCTAAAATTCAACATTGATGGGGCTTCCAAAGATAACCTGGGTATTGCTGGCTGTGGTGGGGTACTTAGGGATAACAATGGTAGTCTCCTTTACATTTTCCATTTCCATTTGGGAAGAGCCACTAATGATATAGCAGAGCTCATGGCTCTTGAGCAATGTTTAGAACTTCTAAAGCAGGATAATCTTCAGAACATTATAGTCAAGGCGGACTCTGAGTTAATCATAAACTTGGTCAAAAGAATAAGCTATGGCACGGAGCCAGAAAAAGTCTCTAAACATTGGAGACTGCTCCAGGTCTTTCAGAGAATCCAGCTTCATCTCCAGGGAGTCCGCACAGTGAGTTTCAACCATGTGAGAAGAACAGCTAACAAATTGGTAGACATTTTGGCTAATCAAGGAGTACTCAGTACTAAAAGTAGGGTGGTACTGAAGTGGCCTGAGATGCCTCTGTCTAGATTGAAGACGCAATGTCACGACCAGGCGGACGAGGATATAATGGTGTTTCGATACAAAGACATGGGGGCGGTGTCTTGATGATTCGGTATATTTATGCAATTTTTTCTCTGGAATAGGATCATTAAGGGGATGAAGGTTACTGTCGGCCTCCCCAGCCTTCGACAGTACAGTCTCAGAAGTGTCATATGGAAACTGATGTGCAGATACAGTTCCACAGATGGTGGGCTGAATAATTGGGTTCTCATTAGTCACCAGTTTTTTCGCCCGCGGAGGAGGGTTGATGAAAGGGACCAGATATCCAACTTTCCCGGTAGCCTGTATACCCCCATTTTCCTTCTGGCAGTTTCTATTCAGCCCGGGAGATGGTTTGGCGTCCATCGCATGCCCTTAGTGCAGGAAGCGTTTTTGTGGAGTTGGGAGCGATTCCACTCACCGTGCTACACATGGCATGGTACGGGGTGGGAATACCGCCCTCATCGCACGTTATTCTTCAGTGGGTTAGGCTCGTGCGATATGGTCCTGGGCCGTCGGATCTTGCAGGACAAATCTACGGTCAGGAACAAGCGGCTTGTTTGTGGGTCCTGGGTGGCCACCGTGTGAATATATTGCGGGCTACTTAGCAGTGCAATATTATTCACTGGCAGTGCGATATTATTCGCTAAGAGTTACCGCCCACTTCCGGACCTGAAATTCGTTTAGGGGTTTCCCTATTTCTTCTCCGAGTTAAGTTTTTTACTTTTGTGGACTTAGCAGTTATGTGGACATTGTAGGCTAAGCCTTTACCTCGAGGCCTTCAGCTTGTAGAGGTTGTTTGTTCTTTGAACCACAGTTCCTTTTGGAAAGGTGTATACTATGTAAGATATTTTAAGTTTTAATGGAATAGAAGGATCAACTCTTGCTTCAGCAAAAAAAAAAAAATTAAGCCACATCACCCATATGGGTTTTCACCTAGTTGTAATCTACAATATTCCCTTCTGAATGTGAAAGAAATATAAATATCTAGTTTTTAGTTGACTTTGGAATTTTATAGTTTGTAGAAGTGTTCATGTTTGATTACAAATTTATAAACATGATATGAATAACTTTAAGCCACATCACCCATATAGGTTTTCACCTAGTTGTAATCCACAATATTCCCTTCTGAATGTGAAAGAAATATAAATATCTAGTTTTTAGTTTACTTTGGAATTTTACAGTTTGTAGAAGTGTTCATGTCTCGTTCCATGCTTAAGTATGCTCAGTTTAATTATTTATTACCATTTTTAAACCTCTCCACACATGCTATCCTTAAAATAATAACTTGCTTAGAAGAGAAGAGGATATTAGTTTATTATAAATCTATTTTAATCATGATTTTATTATATATAAGAAAATAACTCTTTTTTATTTTTTGTTTTATTATGATGAGAAATGTTTTCAAATAAGTTATTTAAAGTTTTAATTCATTGCAAGAAATGCTTATTATTCACTAAATATATTACATTTTTCTTAATGGGAACAATGACTGGTTCTCTCTCATGCACATGCCATGTGATAAATCCATGTTAAATATTAAAAGTGTTACTCATCATTATTAAAATGTTTTAACTATTCCCCGATCAGGGTGTAAGTCAAACAGAAACCACATCAAGTCCGAATTAATGCAAAGTATGTCGGGGTACACACCCACCACCCCCTGCATGCTCGAGGTGATGGGTGCGGTGGCTCCCTGCATGCATAAGGATAATACTGTTGTGGAAGGTGGTAGAGTTATATGTTAAGTTTAGAGTTTGGTGGCAAGTTTTCCGCGAGGTTTGTAGGTTGTTTCAATGCCCAAGAGTTTGTAGTGTGGACGAGGGACTCCGCGGACATAGAATCACAATGTCTTCAGAAGAGACGGTGGACTCTTCAACTACAGACGAGGGTAACTTGGTATGTAAACTGTTTCTTCTCCCCCTCCTGCATGCATCCGAGTGTCTGGATTTGGGATTGGGTTTTGTATGGGGTTGAATTGTCTACGGGTGGGAGTAAATTGGGATGGTGGAAGCCTCTGGTACCGGTAGTCTGGCAACAGTATGTTATCCTAATGGTCATAGTCTCTGTGTCGGTTTGCTATGGAATTATCCTCTCCCAAATGAGGTTATTTGGGATATGGGATAGTGGTGTTAGCTATGGGGAATGTTGTTTTCTAGCTTGGTTCAAAGACCCTGGGGAATGTTGTTGTTTAGCTTGGTTCGGAGACCCTGGGGAATGTTGTTGTTTAGCTTGGTTCGAAGACCCTAGGGTCTGGGGTTAGGTCGCCTTCAACTCTACATATAGGGTCTTCTTTACTGTTTTTTATGGGGTTGAAAGGAAGCCTACATCCCTGCATAACTGGTGGTACTGGCATATTAATGACTTGGTTGACTGGCTTGCTTAGCTTCGCACCCGTGGCCTGTGTAAAAGCTTCCATGCAGTCACAATAGAGGTGCTATATTGCCCTAGGTTTGGGAATTATTATAATGTTGTTGGAGCTGGCTATGGTGGGCTCTTAATTTCTATTTCTGGTTGTTATGAAAATGGGCCTGGGGGTAAAGAAAATGAATTCTTGGGTGGGTTGGAGGACTTTGATTGGATGTAGGGACTGCGAGTGGTGGAGAGCCAAAGTTTAATATTAAGGCAATTACAGTTTCTTTCTCCCATGGCAGGTGTGCGGGGAGGTAGGCTCACCTAGGAGCGAAGGGCTTCTGGGCTCGAACCCCCACCTGCATAGGGATCTGGCAACACCCATTTTCTCACCAAGTACCGGGACCGAGTTGTGATGGCAAGGGCAGTGAAGGCAAGGGGTTGTGGTAGGAGGCCTCAGGCAACCGAGCAGGAGGAAAAACCCAGTTCCTCGGGCGAAAGAAGAGGTCGTAAGCCGGTCACCAACCTCATTAATGACTCGACTAATGCATACCGCGAAGAAACCAGTGAAGAAATTAGGAGACTGATCGAGAAATGGAAGTAGACCTAAATCGCCACGCGAGTGCAACATATATAGAGATGGAGGACTAGCAAGCGATGGTGCCACACCCTAGGCATATTCGTAGGCGGGTGACCCAGTTCAAATAGACTGTGTACCTGTATTGGATCATGAAACGCCTCCTGGGTAAGGCCCTGGAGCAGATTTCAATGAGCATGGAGACATTAGTGTAGGACTTCCAGAAACTGCAATTCCAAATGAAAAAACAGGATGGACGCCTCGGCCGCATCGAGAATCACTTCCCATGTCTTCTCTCACAGACAATGTTGCCTAGTTCCAATGTTAAGGACCCGACTCCGGTCGAATCTGCTTCTGTTGAGCAAGATGAATATGATGATAGTTGGTTTTTAATTTTTGACTAGTACATATGCAGATAGCTTTTAATTTTCAGTTTGAAGTTGTATATGTTTATAGGAAAATAGAGTATGGACAAGGACATGATATACAAACTTATATAGCCTCGGTATAAAGACTTATCACTTTTTGCTATTGGATGGCTTATCATGCGGTTACGTGGCCAACAAACTTGGTTTCCTGTTGGGTAAGTTGAGGCCACCTAACCAGTTTTATGTGGTTGTAACTTGCTTATATACTAATGAAAATGGAAGGATATACCAAGCTTACACAAAATGTTTTAACTATCAATTTATTTTAAACCTCTCATGCACAAAAAAAGATCAAATTCATAGAGGTATAAACTTATTTCCAAATTTTGATTCTACATTAAACATGGATCTATGTTGGTTATTAATATGTCACTTATCAATTCAATGTTTATTACAAAATAAATTACACATATGCCTCATACTAAGCAACACTTCACTTAAATATATTAACTACCATGCATTGTGAGAGACTTAGTCCTTACATGTAGAAACAGTTGCTCAATTTTTGATCCTTTCTTTAACATGTATCTAAATTGATTCTTAAAATGTCACTTGTAAACTTCATATTAACTACAAAAATAATTATACATCTCTCTTATATTAAGCAACACACTATTCAAATAAACTTAAGTAATACAATTAATAATCATTTTAGTACTATCACTTTAATAACTAAAAACCAAATTATAATAACTATTAAAAAAATTGTAAATTTATTAAAAAGTTGAAATGTGAAATATAAAATTAGGCATATTACCAAAGTTTACCGAACAAATCTCTAAATTATTAGCCACTTTAATTTCTAAGTCACCACATGCCAACAACAGAGTGACAAATATCTTATATAATGTGATTATGTTTATTTTATGAAAAAACAAGTTTAATGAATAAAGACATCTTAAATCCATCTTAACTTTAAATTTATTAAATGCTCAAAGAAATTAAATCCATGGAAATTTCACATTATTAACTCTAAATTTATTAAACTCCCAAAAAAACGAAATCACTCAAAATTTCATATTATTAACCAAGGATAATTTTAGGGGCGAATGTTCGCCCTTTGGCGAAATTAAGGGGTTTTAAATTTTTAGTGGGCAAATATTTTGTATCATAGTACATTTTTACAAATCACCTCAAATAGCTCACCTTATTTTAAGGGAGAGGGTAAAAAAGGTAAATTTAGCCCTTGAAATTAGGACTTACAAACTTCCATTCGCCCATTTTCAAGAATAGGTTTTAATTAAGTGAATCCATTGGCCCATTTTCAAGAATAGGTTTTATTTAAGTGAATCCTATGGGCCAAATACCGTATTTATAAAAGAGGTATGGTAAATTAATAAAAATATAAATAAATGAGAGGTATGGTAAATAAATAAAACATTTTTTATATTTACTCCATAAGTCACCTTATATACATGTAAGGGTGTAAACAAATAAAAATATAAGTAAATTGGAGGTATGGTAAATAAATAAAACGTCTTTTTATACTTACTCAAAAGGTATGGTAAATAAATAAAAATATAAATAAACTAGACGTATCGTAAATAAATAAAATCTCTATTTATATTTAGTTACCTCTATTTATATTTAGTTTAGTCCATAACCGCTTGTTCTATTTATGAAGGCTCAATAAAGAGGTTTTATTTAAGTGAATCCTATGGGCCAAATACCATATTTGTAAAAGAGGTATGGTAAATTAATAAAAATATAAATAAACGAGAGGTATGGTAAACAAATAAAAAAAAAATTATATTTACTCCATAAGTCATCTTATATTTACGAACACTCAAAAAATGGGTTATATTTAGGTGAAACCTATGGCCAAAATACTATGGGACAAATACCATGGACTAGATTGTTATTAATACCATGCAAAAAACCATTATTAACCCTAATATTAGAATTAATAAAAATAAAAATGGCACATGGTATTGACCCATGGTATTCACCAAAAGGCACATGGTATTGACCCATGGTATTCACCTGGAATGTAGCCTATTTAAATGGGGGAATTAAACCAGCATGTAGCCTATGCTAAGATTCACTATGACTTTACAAAGTTTTATTATTTAGTGAAAGACTCGCCAAGATCTTACAATGTTTTATAATTGAGAAAAACATTCGCCATGCCTGGTGAGAGATTCGCCAAAAAATTATATACATATTATATTATTGATAAAATCGCCTTCCATTTTTCCTATATACCATGGAGATTCGCCCATTTATTATATTTATAAATTTAGGGGGTTCTCAAAATTTTCCCTGTTATTAACATTTATCTATTATTTTTATTTTAATCAAGCTATCAATTACTTTTTGCATAAAATACAATACTAAATAACAACCCTGTATCTTAATATTTAATCTTGATAACATAAAATACATTATTATTATGTAAAAGATTATTATTATTTTTAAAAATCAATTAATATATATATGGCTTTGCTGGTTATATAATATTAACAACTTAGTATTAATCCAGGTAAAAACACGACAATATCAATAGCTTCATCTTTTTACTCATAACTTTTGTAATATTATTATTATTATGTTGTTGTAGTATTCAATGTTGTTAAAGGAAGATTTTCCCATAATGGAAGCATGACTAAGTCTAAGTCGAGGGGTTGGTTGTTTTGAATTCTCGTTGGGAGTACGACTTAAATTGTAGCTACACTTGCCAGGGGGTGCCTCGTATATCAGATTTAAATCTTTTAGCAGATAAAAGGTAAAATGACTTCGTCTCTACAAATTCAGGAACTCTGTACATCAATCTTGGCAAGGTCAGTGTCAAAGAGTGGATTGCTTATTTATATTTCTAACACTAGTCTCTGCAATTGGCAGAGGATTAGCCTTAACGATTCGACCTTCTTGTCTATGCTTCCAGTATCACCTATCTAACCACCTAAAGCTAAAGTGTAGTTGCAGTGGTAGTAAGCATGGGTTTGCAGAAAGAGGAGGGGATTCTCTCCTGGAAATTTTGGTCTCCATACATGAACATAGAGCCTTCACATTCTATCACTGTCATTTGTTCTGCCACCAAGGGAAAGGCATTTAGACGTTTAAGGTGTTTGATGTCTCTGATATCCAGTTCAGAAATTACAATAAGTCTCCACTAAAACCTCAAATTTGACTCCCATAGTACACATTAACAATCAAACCGATGAGATTTTAAAGAAGAAGCAGTACATTGCACTTTATGTGGGTCTTCTAATGAGACTTAACTGCAGATTTTTTGCCATAAGATTGAGAAGTTAGGGTAGGGTGCACAAATCTCCTGTGAGGTTTTGGGAGAATAAGAATGAGAGAGAAATCATGGTTAAAATATAAAATGTAGAAATAATTTATAAAATAATATGGAATTTGATATAAAAAATGGGATAATAAGATTGGTAGAAAACATAAAAAGTCGCTATTTGACTTCAGTCCTCCTCATCACCTCCTTGGGGCAGTGTGGTCAGGCAGGATAATATGGACACTTCGAAATTTGAAATTATATATAGGGTTTTGGATGCTATGTGCAGAGCAGACTTACACATATTACAAATCAGGAATTTGATATAGTTAACAGGTATATGCTAGTTTGGACAGAGAAGTTGCTTTTGTCCATAATAAGACAGTTACTGCAAAAGATCCCTTGGACTATGTAGTTTCAGTGGTTTTTCATTCTAAAATTGAATTTATTTGTTTCAGTTGATTTTCATTTGAAAGTTGCATTTATTGATAGAGTCAAAAACTTATCAGTGGAAGTTTCATTTGCTTTTAGTTAAAAAATTGCATTATGGATCGACGAAAAACTCATGCCACTGGAACTCTCTCGGCTCAGAGCAATAGCCAGCTAACTCATCCAGAATTCAATTTAGTATCCATGGCTTCTCAACGTCGCATATAAAATTTGATTATGGGTAAAACAAATTAGAATTAGTTGCTGAAAGAACAGTGAAAATTCCTCATTGTATTGGTTGAATTTACAAATTTGTTATCCATACAATAAGTTCACCATGAACAATTTAGTCCATAATTCAGATGAGTTTGGCCATCTTTACTCCACAATTCAATTCAGATGAGTTTGGCCATCTTTATTTTGAGGAAAATTTTGAAACTCGAGAAATAAAAGGAATTTGATAAGACTTTTTTGAAATCTTATAAATAAGAGTGACTTACAAGGATTGAATTCTCGACTATGTCGAGTTTTTTTTTGGCTCAAAATGTATTGGAATTATGGTGGCATATATTTTGAGCAAATGCACTGGTTACATTACATAAACCAGCAATTTTTTTTGTGTAAAAAAAAATGTTTGTTTTTTATTTTATTCTAAAATATTCCTAAAATATTTTCAAATCTACCACTAATAGAATTTGAATTTTTATTAAATTAAAATTTGAAATAAAATTGTCTTATAAGATATGAAAACAAAATTTGGTTTATTTGAGCAAGGTGTGTTAAACGTAATTTGATATTCTATTGGTCAATGGTAGTTGTTTTTTTAAATGTTATTTAACATTTTAAAAATTTTAAAAGATAGATTATATTAGATAAGTCAATCTAGTGTGAATACAGCCCTATTTGATAATCGATGGACTACATTTACACAAGCCATGATAAGTGGCATTGAGACAAGCCTTGCTGAAGGCCTTGTACAGTATGATGTTTTTCCAGATTTTTCTGTTGCATTAGATTACCCAAATGTCCTGCAATGCCTAACATTAGGTATTCAGACTGTAGGATATGAAAACTTCGAAACAAAATCAAAAAATTTGGCCATCTTTTATATTACTTGTGTCCGATTTTATAATACCACAATTCCTGCTGTATTGCACACCCCTGACAAAGATGAAGGCTGAGTCACTCTCATCCAGTATGACTCATCCTGTAATCCTGTAGCATCAGTCTATGTTTCCCGCAACGATTTGTGTCCTCCTGACGACTGGGTAACCAATTGGGGAAAACCCATAAAAAAACCTGTTGGTGCAGCACAGTCAATCATCACAGAGATTGATGGTAAAGTGACCACACGATTTCCCAGAATTAACACAGTCCAGCATGGTGGACCCTCTGTTTCTGTCTCTGCAGTTCCAACCACAAGTAGCCAATTACATCCTGCTCAAACCCCTGCGCCTCCGCAATTTGTAATTGACCAAGCAGTGTATGATTCCATCAGAAGATTATTTTCACACCCAGGTCTTGGGGTGAAGACAGTTTATTGTCTTTTCTATTTTGGTTTGGATTCACTGTTGTGTTATGACATTTTGCTTATAACTAGATTATTTACATTAATTCTTTAGAATAAAGAATAAATGTTGCTAGTAATAAATTGGTACAATAAACTAAATAATAATAATAATAATAATAAAGTTATTGAGAGGTTTAATTCGGATATTCCATTAATTTACGTTTCGAGCCTAGACCAAGACTAATGAAAAGATGAACACTGTGGAATATCCGAATTCAACTTCTCAGAAACCACTCCAAAAAATCTACAAACCAATAAAGTTATTAATAAGCCTAACTAATACCAGATTAGTATAATGAACCATATAACAAAAAAAACCAAAAAAAAACAAACTATATTACATTAGAGTTGTACTATACATTCAATAACATATATAATCATTATTCCATTATTGACTGTCAAAAATACTTATTAATCCTTACAAAAATATAAACATAAATATATCAATATATTTTATATAATATATAAAAATTATTTCTTAAAATAATTTCAAAATATATAAATTATGTAATATTTATACAAATACCATAAAACAAAACTGGTCAAATATGTATTCCATAAAATTTGAAACCAGATAAAAATATAACATCCCATTATACTAATTACACAAAAATCAGCTGCATGCAACACTTTCCATATTAATATTCTGCTATTTTGGAATTCAAAAGCAAACTTTAACATTAAAAAAAATAGATCCACAAATTAGAAAAGAAAACTATTTTAATAGAGCATTTACGATTTGATCGCGCCCATATCTGTCTGATTGCTTAATATATTTGACAGCCCCATGTCCATCTAATTAATCAGCCATCAAAAAATTTAGCGCACAGATGGTGGAGGCGGAGGATGAGGACGAATCCAAATGTGGCCAGGAGCTCGTACTGGCACAGGAGGGCTCAGCGGTGGTCTCCTCTTACTTCTTTTCACGGATCTATCCTTGAACACATAATTCTTTGTCATATGCCCTAAATCTCTCATATTTCTGCCCTGCAAACGCTGCGGATCCGTCTGGTCCATACTAATTTGGAGATCGTTTCCTGCCACCACAAAGTTCACATGAGAATAGAAAATTAATAAAAAGCTAAATAGCAGTCATTTCTTGGTAATATAATTGAGATTGAGATACATCTTACTGTCGTTGGAGAGCCCATGGGCGGCAATGGTTGGAGAAAGCAGCAGAAAGAGCAATGCGTATGCCAAGGGAACCATTGTTAATAATGGTTTCATTATCACTCTGCGCTTCATCTTCTGCGCACAGGTAACATGCTGCTGCTATTGGTGTGTTTATATAGATAGGGAATGAAGGCACAGCGTGAGACGCGGTTGCAGTCAATTCAATGCCAGAGCACGGCAATGCCCGTTGCCAAGTCAAACCATATTTCTTCACCAAAAATCAATGGAACGAAATATGCATATTCAAATTCGCGGCTGTGGGATTGAATTATACCGAGGAAAAATCTGGGCAATGGAAGTCATAGAAGGCACTAAAACAGGGTTGGATATTCCCATCAAATGTACTCACTTATGAAGACAACAGTTGCACATTAACAAGCTAGATAATTATTGCCCCATGGAAAACACTTGAAGCATGTAAACACAGAACTAACATTTCCAAGATATTTCGAAATTGATTAAGCCCATGTGATCAGTGTCAATATGACTACCTATACCTACCCTGTTCGGTAGAATTGAATGTGGCAGTTGAAGAAGTGCAGTTACCGAATACACATGACTCTTTCAAACTATACGTTCAGCCCAAAAAGGATGGTTTAGCGTTTCCTAGTCTGAAGTGTTATAATGGGTAAAATAGATTAATGTCAATGCACAAGGGGAGAATATTTTTGTTTTGCAATTAATATTAATGAGTAGTTGGTATCAAAACTGATTAATGTCCACGCGTGAGAACAGTAACAGAAAAAGTGAGTGATATAAAGAAAACTAAAATTAGTACTAATATTGAATAAATATATAAATATATAAATATATATATATATATATATTAAATATTAATATTAATATTAATATATATATATATATATATATATATATATATTAAATACAAACATTACAATTCCAAAATCCGGATATATATGGTATTACAAAATGTGTGAGAGATGGGCGGAGCGTAGATCTGAACCAATGACTTTCCTTTTCCAAACTCCATGTATTACTAATAAATTATGGAAGCTTTTTTAAAACCATGGTCACGAAAATGTATTTAAGCTTACATCAGATTCGACGGCGAGGCGAGGAGGGAGCCAGCCTTGCGGGCCAACCCCCTCCCCATGCGTGAGAACCGAGGGCTAGGGCCAACGCTAAGCGTGCCCCTAATCCCGCTTAATAGTTAATTATTCTTGGTTAAATTTAATTAAAACGTTGTTTAAGTTAGCAGTGTTTATGACAGAGCCACCAAATCCAAAACTACCACCAAATTTGGTGGATTTAACTAGAGTCTCTTCAAATTTAACAGGGTTTCCCAAGGAAAAATTAAATTAAACATATCTTGCTCATTTTTTGACCAATTTTGGAAAATGAATTGGATGATTTCGACCTTCTGAAGACATTGGTAATATAAGACTTTTACAAGTGATTTTTCCACAGGGAAGTTCAAGGAAGCCTAGAACCACCAGGAAAGGGGGTCATGTCATACCCAGAGCAACTAAAGTCAGTTTTTAGAGATCTAGTAGTCATTTTTGACAAATTTGGACATTTTCAACTCATTGGTGCAAGTATAAGGAGTCATAGAGCTATGTAAACAACATTGTTTCCACATTGAGCTAATACAGAGGCCCAAGCCATGGAAGCTGGACCAAGGAGATGTAGGCTAGGAGGGGTGAACTCCTTCATCAAAACATTGTGTTAATGAGTATCTTTGATGGTTTGTTGTATTGCACATGTTTGTTATTCAGTATTTGTTTCTGAAGCTATTTTGCTCATGAATGCCTTTTAAAACTTAAGGAAATTTACCTATTTCTAAGCACCAACAACTATAGAAACCTCAGCACAAAAAGTAAGAAGCAAGCACATGTTTTTAAATATGTAATTGTTATTAGCACAACAAAACTAATCATACAAAAATAGATCAAAAGCAAAGAAACTGAATTTGAGAAGACACACTATGTGAAATAGAAATAGGATATGGGGTTTAATTCGATGTAGTTTGGTTTACTAACGGATATATTTCCGAATAACCAATGAAAGGTACCGCTGGGTCTCTTGCAGGAAGAATGCCTTGAAACCCAAGTCCGAGTGCATCCAAGGATTAGTCGCTTGTTGGTTGACGTGTGAAGGGTGAATTGATCGAGAGGGCATGTGGATTGGCCCATAGAGGGTTGTCTAGGTTTGTTATGAAGTTGGAGTGAAGAATATTTTTCGATTTGTAAGCTTCCAGCTAATGTAGCGGGGGAATATTATAGTGATCCCAAATTTCATACTCCTGAATTCATGCAAGGGTTGTTTATTTCCCATTCACAGTTGTTTCAGCAGAAGAGAAGCAAACGGAGCTAAGCCAACGAAGCAATGGTGTCGGTGGAGTGGCAATGACGGTACAAAGGCGTTTGGTTGTGGCATGACATTTTTTTGTCAAACAACAAGTACACTAAGCTAAACCTCCACTCAATGCAATGAACAATGTCATGTGTTAGATTTTGATTGGACTGAATGACCAAAATGAACGTTTCAGATTGGTTAGGATGAACAGTTTTTGCTCGCCCCAAGCTCGCAAATAAAATGCCTATCAACATAATTATTTAAGTGCTATTTTTACGAAGGTTTTCTTTTTTGAACTAATTTGTCTAGTAGAAATTCATTGAAATCAAAAGTTTGATAGGTGAACTCTTCAAAATCAAAGTGTCTTACTGGTTTTATAATCCATATATGTAGTCAAGAAACCAGTTTAAACAAAAAAAACGAAGATTTGGCCATAACCAGTTTAAAAAACACAAATGAAGATTTGGTCATTATTGTTTTCACTCAATTTCAGTGAAAAATCTACTGAAAACTCGATTTAAAGACTACTCCTGAAAGAAAAAAAAGAAGAAAGAAAGAAAGAAAGAAGAAAGAAGAAAAGAAAAAAAGAAAGTAATATAATGATAAAAAAGAATAAAATTAAAAAAATTAATAAATATTAAATTACAACATAAAATAATATAAAAATATTAATATAAATATGAAATTAAAAAAATATATTAATATAAATTCATAAGAATATAATATTTTGTTATGCCAATAATATTAATGATGTGATTGGTATTTAAAGTGATTAATGTAAATGCTCAACCATAGAATAGAATGGCATATGAAGAAGAAAAAACAAAAATGGAAAAGAGAGTTATGAAAAAGGCCATTTTGAAAATATAGTAATATAAAAACAAGAAAAAAAATGTGATATAGTTAATCTTTAAGGTAATTAATATCAAAATAAAAGAAAAATAAATAAGTATTAGGTTTAATATAAACATTCAATAACAAATAACATAGAAATTATGTGAGAAAACGAATAGTGCTCTCAATGACTTGAATTACCAATCCCAGACTAAAAAAACATTATAACTTATAAATATCAAAGATTGAGGTTAATTTACCTAAAGGGAGCTTTGATTTATATAAAGCTAATTACCTACTCACATTTACAATGTTGGGTTCCCTTTGGAGAAGGGGGACATCAAAACTTGTATACTATGGATTACATAAGAAATTTATGACGATTTAAGTATAAGGAATCATAATAGAGATAAAAAAGAACGTGAGTAATTTTAAACAAGATTTGAATGTTTCAATTAAGAAAGATTAGTTATAAAATTTTAATTAAAATTGGAAAAAGTTAAATTAGTAATACAAATATATCAGAATTGATAAGAAATCAAATATGTATTGAAATGATACTATAATATATGTATAAATGTAAGAATGATAATTTTTATTATTGCTTTAGTTTTAACATGATGATAATAAAAGACAACCTAATGGTCTTGTTTTCGGTAACTTTAGCCTTGTAGATATTTGGATTCGCATTTGGATGACAACATGGATAAAAAGTGAAAAAGTGATCATATAGAAGTAAGTATGGTTCATTGTTCAGATAATTGATATAATTTATGGTTTCCTTTCACTTACGTTTGTGGTACTCACAATTGTGGTTAAATCTTTCTAATTTTGATCTAGGTTGGGAGGCTAGCTCATGCTCTTAATTGTATTTTGAAATGGGGTTGGGACATTAATAGACATATCATATCATAGTGTGTAGTGCCAAGAAACTTGAAGTCAACGGAATTGCTTTCTTTGAGAGGCTTTGAGGTACAAAGATATCAACATTTCCCTTTGTAGTGGTCGCTAGCCTAGAATTTGTATAATTTGCATTAAAAATGCTTTTAAATGGAATTCAAAAAAAATTCCACTAGATTTTTAGCTCACAAATAAGACTTAAAATTTAGTTGCCAATTAAATGAAAGATAAATGGTTTTAGATATCATGAAAAAATAGGAAAATATATGTCTAATGTTCTTTTTTGTAAATTAAAAGCCTCTATTAACTAGAAGGAGTTACATATTGTCTAGCTCCCAGTGTTCCTTCGGTATGCCATTGAGGAAACTAAACTAGAGGATGAATAAGAGGGCTTTCAGCCAAAATGGATATAGATAACATGAATACCTAAATTTTTAAAAAATATTATAGAACTAGGGCTTATCAGCCACAAAAAAAATCCTGATAATCGTACAAATATAAATTGTTATAATAGGCTTAGATAGACTAAAACAATACACATATGAAAGAAACACTAACATTTATATAATTAGGAAGAGGTGGAAATATCCACCTCTATAGGCCGCCTAGGTCATCTAGACATTTTGTATGAGTTGATCCCTTCTCACAGATGATGGCCACCTCAAACCTCACTAGACACTTATCTATAGCTTTAAATTACAACTAGAGCTCATCCATAATTACAAGGATTTCATCCTTGGTATCATTTTAGTCAAGAAGAACTCCTCCTAGGAGTGGCTTTAGCTGCTGGTAGAGATCCACAACATACATGTACTAATTTAGACGCCCCCTTGTATGGTTTGTATTAGGCATCCAATTAGCCACCATCAAAATAACTTTTGAGTTGGGGTGAAAATCATGCTCCAAGATTATTTCCTCCTCTGCTTCACATAGTTCCTATTGAATTTTGACTAGCGTTTGTGTGTGAATTGGTTGAGTTGCAGACTAGGTCACTTGGACTATCTAGAGGAGAAAATCCCTTCCCATAGATTATGACCACCTCAAACCTCATCAGATGCTTATCCATAGCTTTAAAATGAAACTAAAGCTCATTCGTCATCAAGAGTATTAAAGAAAAACTTTCCCTAGCAATGTGTTTAACGACTAGTAAAGATCCACATTATACATGTATGAATTTAGAGAAACCCTCGTATATCCTGTATAAGGAACTCAATCAGACACTATCACAATAACTTCTAAATCAGAGTGACAATCATGCTCCATGATGATCTCCTCATGTACTTAACATAGTTCATATTGAACTGCAAATAGAATTTATGTGAATGAGATGGGATGAGGAATGCAATCAGAGACTTGCATCTAAAGCCTTAAGAAAACAATGCTCACTAACTCCTCAATGAGATCTATCTCACTTACGAGTCAATATTGTGATCTAGATACATGATGTCAAGCACAATATTGATCCAAATATGAATATTATAGGTACCCCAAACCATAAGAGTCCAGAGATCTCTGCTGATTATAGCCAACCACTATTGTAGATAGAATTGGTCCCCTTAGACATAAAACACCTACCACGACACCCTTTAACTCAGTTCACCAAATCAGAGGAAAATACTTCAAGGTCCAAGGATGAAACTAATGGACAACAAAATAAATATAATTGGGATGAAACTACAAACAAAAGAAGAAAAATAGATCAGAAGACCCTAAAAACCTCCATTATCTATAGCTTGCCACTAATCAAAAGTGCACTAAGGCACTAGGTGTAATAATATTTTACCTACACGTTCTTACTTAGACCTCGAACTTAGAGGAAGAAGCTTTAAGACCCAAAAATGAAAACAAAGGTGGAAAAAAGGACATAGGCTAGGAGGGCCTAGTCCTTCACCCAACACACCTCCTTGAAAAGTATGACACCACTAAAATTTCCACTCGTATTAGCTGAAAATGCATACTTCCAAAATGGTTGCACAAAATTTCTGAGATTGCAAGTTGACGAGTGCCCAATTTGGCCTTTTTTAGCACCTTCCTAAGAGTCCCTTTTTGAACATATTTTTCTCATTTTCATCTCATCCCAACAACCTTTTATACCATGAAGATTTATTTTGGTTAAGGTACAATTATCCTCACAATATGCTATTTTAATGCTCATTCTTATGTGTTCAAGGAGATAATTACCATTCAATTCTAACTAGTGGTATTCAGGAGGAAACATTTTATAGAAATCTCCAGATAAGAGTAGGACACATGTAATGCAACTCGCCATGGATAGCTTACTAAAACTCACTACTCAGATATAGGTGCCACATTTCTCTATTTCTATCTGCTACAAATCCTTATTGCTAGTTGTTCCAACCTGTTGTTCTAGCATAGTGCTACAACTTTGAAGTGCTTCCACTCATGCTACAACTACAAAGTGTTTCCACTTGTGCTATAACTATGAAGTGTTGCTACTCATGTTGTGATTCCTTTTTGTTGCAATTTAGACAACATTTTTGCTACAACTCACCTTAGCACCATTGTTGCAACTCACTCAGGAAACCACTACTGCAACTCTCAATTAGTAGACCAATAAAGGTGTTACAATTTTGGAAAATTAGTACAATGCATCATCTTAACCGCATAATTGTCACCAATAGATCACCTAGATCAGTCAATCAATTGATCTCCTAATAATGAAAGTGACAAAGAAAATTTGTTTCTTAATGAGGAAAGCATGACCCAACTCGCACTTGTCACATAGCTGAATGAGTCAATATTTTGTTGATTTTTCTATCTTTTGATGAATTCATTGTAACTAGATGGAAGAGTAACCAGATTTTCATGATTGTCTATTGAATCCTTGATTTATTTTATACATTTCATATCATGTATAAAAGACCATGCCAATAAAACAACAACATATGAAGATATCTAGAGAGAAGGAGAAACTTAGCTAGTTGATGATTGTAATTTTAATTTTTTCAATACAAGTTTCTATTTTGTTCCAATTTGAGTTGATGGTGTGTTGATTGATTAATGAATTATTGTTCCTTTAACCAATGCCTTACTTAAGGAGGTAGGGCCTCCCCCTTAGCTAGGTAGTGTTTGTGATTTTATAGTGTAGTTGTAATTTCATTTACATTCTTTTATTTCCATGAATTCCTATGTTTGTTATCTTGCCACAATATTGATATTTAATTCAGTTATTTACATAGTGTTGCAAATCTAAAATTTAATTATGTTTGTCATAGTGATACAATTCTTTATTGAATACAGAGCTACAACTCATATTGTTCTAACTCATGAGTTGAGTATTTCTACAATTCATGTGCAATCATAGTTGTAGATCATAGTTTAGGTTATTGCTACAACTTTGCAATTAACACTACATTGCTTTAATAGAGTTCAGGCTTCTGTGATCCATATCAAGTTAGAGAGAAATTATTCGGCGAAAATCACATGGAATACCATTTGTCGACGCGTTTCGAACCAACCAGTGTGGTTCATCGTCAGGACAAGTTGAAGAAATAGATCCAACTTAGCATGTTATATAGACCGAGCAGAGCCTCCAACGGCTAGTTTGACCAACCGTTAATATTGACTAATGGACCGGGATCAAAATAATAGTTTATTAATAAATATTTAAAAATTAAAGGTCAATTATTTTTAAAAGGAAATTAGTTGCAACAGACCGCTTCTATGAATAAATTAAGAGTTAAATGTGAATAAAAATAACTAAATGAATAAAATAATAATAACAAATTAAATACAAAAAACACAAAATAAAAATAATAAAAATAAAATAAACAAATAAATAAAAATAAAAATAAAAATAAATAAATAAATAAAAATAAAAATGAAATAAAATAATAATAACTAAAATAATAAATAAATAAAAATAAATAACTAAATGAGAATAAGAGTTAAATGTGAATAAAAATAACTAAATGAATAAAAATAAAAATAATAATAAAAATAACAATAAAATAAATAAATAAATGAATAAAATAAAAATAATAAAAATAAAATAAAAATAAGAATAAAAATAAAAATAAATAAATAAATAAAAATAAAAATAAAATAATAATAAATAAATAAATAAAAATAATAAATAATAATAATAATAATAATAATAATAATAATAATAATAATAATAATAATAATAATAAAAAATAAATAAATAAAATAAAAAATAATAACTAAATAAAAATAAAAATAAAAGGAAAAATTAGGTGTATAGAGTAATGTATAAAGTTAATTTTACTTTAAAAATATTATAAAAATTTGTGTGTTAAATAATAAAGGTAATAAAGAAAAACAAAGGATGATAGATTAGAAATATAAGCAGAAAGGAAATTAGTTACACGGAGGCCCTTAAATAAAATAATCAATAAAAATAATAGGAAAGGCGATTAGAAAAATATAAAAAACAAATAAATAAAATAATAAAATAAATAAATAAGTGAAAATAATGAAAAAAGACACCAAAAAACCAAAGAGGACGAAAAAACGCCTAGGAAGAGAGGGCTGGGACCCAACACCTACTGACTTTCCAACCATCCTCTCTATTGAGATTGCTTGGTCTCTTTTCGATCTCAAGCGCTTCCCTGAATTTTCGATGATGGAAGTGCGGAACCTTAGCAATAACACTGGCTTCTTCGATACAAACATGATGATTGGTTTTCTCAGCATGTTCAGCCAAAGCGGAAGATTTAAATCTCCTATGCTTCAGATCCGCTGCGTGCTCACTAATCCTCTGATTAATGGAACGACCAGTCTCCCCAATATAGGGGGTCCCACAAGAACAAGGGATCATATAAACACCCTTCATATCTTTAGGGTCAATGGGATCCTTCACCGATCTGAGAGACGAACGAATGGTGTTCAGGGGCCTGAAGGACACCGGGATACTATGCCTCCTGAGAATCCTACCAATTCTATCAGTGGTCCCTTGAACATAAGGAAGATGGACACCAGGAACATGATCTTTTGGCTCTCTTTTCACCAGAGAATTCTTGGAAGCTTTAAGGAAAGCCCTATGACCCATGTATCTACTATAACCATTCTCCACAAAGACATCCAACAGATGGGATTTTTCCTTCTCAAAGCTCTTCTTGTCCGAGATCCTTAGGGCCCGAGTAGCAAGGGTACTAAGAACCCCCATCTTTTGCGCTGGGAAATGGTGGGAACTGGCATGAAGATACTGCTTCGTATGAGTTTTCTTTCGAAAAACTCGATGGGTGAGGGAACCATCCTCATTCTTAGAAATAAGAATGTCAAGGAATGGAAGGCATCCATCAACTTCTTGCTCCTTAGTGAACTTAATGGCTGAGGATTGCCTGTTGAGATGATCAAAGAAGAGATCAAGTTCAACCTGGCCATGAGACCAGATGGCATTGGTGTCATCCACATACCTCCTCCATAGCTTGGGCAGGAGCCGGGCAGAATTCAGAGCCCTGGACTCAAAATCTTCCATAAACAGATTAGCAACAACAGGGGAAAGGGGGGATCCCATTGCAACCCCACAAGTTTGCTCGAAGAACTCTCCTTCAAAACTGAAGAAGGTGGAAGTGAGACAGATCTCAACCAACCTGGCCGTGTCAGGATCCGTAAGGCGGTTGATCACATCCATGGCCTCATTAATAGGGATGCAAGTGAACAGGGAGACAACATCAAAACTGACAAGAATGTCTCGAGGATCAAGCTTAATGTCCTTGAGCTCTTCAATAAAGGAAGCAGAGTCTTTTACGAAGGACTCCGTATGACCAACAAGGGGCTTAAGCTTCAACGCAAGGAACTTCGCAAGAAGGTAGGTAGGACCACCAATGGTGTTGACGATGGGCCTTAATGGGGATCCTTCCTTGTGAATCTTGGGGAGGCCATAGATTCGGGGAGTAATAGGGTTGCTTTCAATGAGCTTAGGTGCAAGGAACTTAAAGAGCTAATGGATTTAATGGCCAAAGCCACTACATTGCTTTGTTTTGCAGATTTAGCTAATTACAATGTTTTCATATTTACATTTTCTTTAAGAAATTGCAATTATTTTTGTGGTGTGAATCGTTGTAGTAAAATGTGGTTTGAATCTCTTACAATTTGTGGTTTATTACATACTTGTTGCCCATTGCACTTCATATACATTCTTGTTACAAAATTCAACCTCATCTACATACTTGAACAAGTCACCCTTTAATGACAATGTGTTAACTTTACTACAATAGTGTTTACTTTCTTGCATGTGTTTTTCATTTCTTGCAGGTGTATTCTTTACTTTCCTACAAGAGTGGTTTTGTTTGCAAGGGTGGAGTGGTTTTCTCTTGATGACGTTTGAAATCATCTTAATATATTTCCCTGTGAAATTCATTTAGAATACTACAAATACAATAACACATAACAAATTGTACTAGCATATATGATGCACAACAATTCACAAGTTCCATGTGAACCTCATATTGATAATTAAATGTATAGCTCCTTAGTTTTCTATTAAGCAATGACGAAGTAATTGAAAGGCCCATCATTTTTGGTGTCATTACCAAGGAACCGTTAATAGTACAATCATTATTTTGTTGCCCGATTTTTGTTATTTGATTTCTCTTGTTGCTTACTTTAGTTAATTGAATTTCTTTTTCGGTAGTTAATGTAATCGTTTTTTTTTTTACAACAACTTACTTTAGGTAGAATGTATTTCTAATTTTTAATGCCTAAAGTCAAAGTTCAGTAGGGTAGATTTTTTAGTTCCACCAAAAATCCTCATAAAACTAATAGTGCAAGTTAGTCTAAAGAGGAAAAGGGGCATAGTCAACCAAACTACTTGAATCCCATAAATTCCCTTGCTAAGAAGAAACTTGAAATCCCTGGCCAAGAATCCAAAATTGCATAAGTTTCATCCTGTGCACCACCAAAATATTTACTTCCTAAATATTTGATAAGTGAATAGTTCCACTCTGAAGAGCTGATTTTTCCTAACGTTCCTAAAGGGCCTTTGGGAGAGGAGAATAAGCCTCAAAAAGATATTCTCCATGAATCTAGGGTAGATGCAACCACCTTCAGATTCCTTATCTAAGAATCATATGAGGAAACCAAAATGAGGAATATTCCTCTCTCAACTTTGTTGAAATTTCATGGTCTATCCAAGGAAGACATTGACACATTCCTCTTTGAATTTGACATACTCTATAGGAGTTATGGTGATGTGACAGATGCTTAGAAGCTTAAATTATTCCTTACCACACTCAAGAATATTTCATTACATTGGTTCATGAGTCTTTGCAATGGAAACATCTACACTTGGAGTCAGATGAAATAGAAATTCCTAGAGAAGTACCAAGATTAGTGGAAAAACAAATAAATAGGGGAGGAGGTCCTCAAGATTAAACCAAATGAAGACAAAATTCCTAAGGATTATGTCAAAATATTAAACCATTATCTCCACATAGAAAGGTAGGAAATTTTGGCTCTCGAAATACTACGTGTCTTGTTATTGAGAGGGATATGAGATGATAGCATTGAACTCCTCAAACTAATGGGTGGAGGAGATGTCTCCTAGCAATCCAATGATTCCACCATTGAGCTATGTTAGAGATATTATAGATACACCTCAAAATCAAATAGAGGATCCAGAGATGTATTTACAAGTTGTGGCAAGTTTGCTTGAAATGGGGTTACGAGAGAAGAAATTGGGAATATGTCGGAAGCTTTTAAAACTGATATACAAAGTTCATTAAGCTCCCAATTAGATAAGTTTCATATGAATAAAAAGAAAGGAGAAGTAGAGTTGGATTTGGCAATTTTTTATCTAAAGTGTAGAAGGAAGCACCCATTGAAGGAGTGTTTGTTGAACCAAATTGAGGCATGCATGATATATGCAATTAGGACCATGCTAGTAGAAGGTGCCTATCCCTAAGCTATTGAACCAAAGTATTATGTTTCATCTCTTAGAAACAATTGTGGTAGCTAAAGCCTTAAGGTATTACCCAAGACCTGTTACAATATTTTAATTCACATTGGACTAATCCTTCTATGCAGTATTCTTCTCCTACATGGTATTTTATTTCCTAGCCATGGATGACTCCTCCACCCCCAAATCAGCTTTGGAAACAATCTTGTGGAGGAAGCCCACTTTTGGAGGTACTCAATAGGCCATAATGCAACCACCAATGCAACTTTTTCCCTCTCCAAAAATTCATCCATCTATATCCGCCCCTAATCAACCACAACTACCTACACAACCCATTCCTAACCCTACTAATAGTAAGGTATCCCAACCAACCCATGCTATTGCGATCACAACTTAGCCAACTGCATATATTCCCTAGATTGCTATGATATTCACTTAAGATTAGGGAAAACCTTAACCAAAGGACATTCACCTGTACATATTGAAGATCTCAAGGAGTAGGTTTTCGATTAAGAACTATAACTAGTTCAATCTCTAGATACCTCATGAATAACTCGAATCTACTAGGACCCATAGGTTCCACCTTACCTAGAAATATTGAACCTAGAAAAGCCAACTAACTAATCTAAATTTGATCTTATAGGTGAGATTAAAAAGATGTGCGTTCACACACCACCATTCCAATCAATCAAAGATGTCAATATTTACTCGAATGTAGTAAGGGAGTTATATATAAGGAAACTAGATAAAAAATGAAAGGGTCATCAAACTTTTCTTGTCATGGGTAAGATATTAGACTATATGATGGGGGGATTTCTCACAAGCAAATACAGACCCTGGGAACCCAATAGCAAATTTTTAAACTAAACATACCATTATCCAAAACACATCAATTGACCTTAAGGCCATCAATAATGTTATGACTCACGAAACCATGGAATCCATAGGAAAATTTATCCCTAAGAAATTTTGGTCTTAGGAAGACCCCCATAGTTCTAGAACTTGTTGATAAATCAACTATCAAACAAAAAGGAATCTTGGAAGATGCAATCCCAGTAGATTCATGGGAATATCCTTCTAAATTTATGGTCTTATAACCTAAGTCTTCTATGGGATGCCATTCTTTAATCTTAAGAAGGTTATGGTTGACTACTACAGATTCTTACATCAGTTGCAAGTTTGGTAACATGACCATTTCCCATGGGACCTTGACAAAAAATCTTACCCTGTATCCTCTCTCCATGCCCAGTATAGATCTTAAAACACCATTTTGGGCTGACATAAAAGAAAGTGATGGGGAAGAAGTTTCCCATATGTAGACCAATATGTAGCCATATGAGATAAAACTAAGGACGAAGAAATTAGTGACTTCATATATTCCTCCTTGTTGAAGAATATAAATATGGTTGGTCTTCATAATCCTTGATGTATTTCTAATACTATGTAAAAACACGAAAATAAATTAAATTTTACATTAGAAGAAAGGAAATTAAAAAGAAAGAAGTTCCTACCCACCATAATTAAGCAGGTATTTGTGTAAAAGATGGGATAAGGAACAATATGTAAATAGATATACTTACGGAGAGTTACTTCCCACCATCATTTATGTGTTCAACACCTTAACAGATATGAGTAGGAATGTAAATATGCAGACTTACTAGAATTTAATTTACAAAGAAACATGATCTAATTTACAAAGAGACATGTTTCTTGGGTATATTTAGTATAAAATACACTTGAAACTTTTCACTTTATATGTTCGCTTATCACTCACATATCTTTCTCTCTCTTACACATGTGAGCTCACATATCCTAAGTTTTCAACATTGTGATCTCTACCTTCCTTTCATGGTTATTGGTTGAATTTCTGAAATGTGATTGTTTGATGAATATAAAAGAACTATAATATATATTAAAAAGTAATTGCCATAGTTCAAAAATTGTGCTTGTATCCACTGTACTCTATTTTCCAACATGGTATCATAGCTTTGGTGAAGCAAGGAAGCTTAAGATCACATCTAAGCCTATGCAAGGAAATGAGCTAATCTCTATATGGCAGCAAAGCTAAAGATTGAGGCACCTTAGACTAGGGTTCACATCCAACATAAACAAGTTGTTTTTTTTCCAAAAGTTATGGCTTCAAAATCTAGAATGGCGATAATAAGGTGCCAACTTACAATTACTTGTGGTCTGTGATATGTCTAAGACACAAGTTCACCAGAAGGAATAACATTTATCAATTCACTAAAGAAGTCTCTATGCTCGAGATATATGACTAAGTAGCTGTATAGAAAGCATGAATATGAATTTTTGGCTTTAGGATCAAAGAGATAGATTAAGGTCAATCCCCTAAAGAAATATTTGCTAGGGTCTGAGAAAGCTTAGGAATGAGACTGAACATTTATGCATCTGTGATGATGGATCCTCTAAAGTTGCAAGGATTCCTAGATTCAAATTGAGTTTGGGCCTAGTTATAATGAATGAGAACATTACCCTGTATGGCATAGGCCGAGTATATTGCAGTTGGATTCACAAATTGAGAAGTAGTATGGCTCCACAGGCTACTTGTAGGATTTCATGATGATAGATGAATGGTGCAGTGAAGCTCAAGTATATCTTCATTGATGAGTAGATAACTGATATTCTGTCAAAACCTATTTCTAAAGGGAAGGTCGTTCTCCTTCAAGACAAGCTTGGGCTTGTGGAAATTTCCTCCCTGGTTGAGAGGAAGCAAGGTTGGTGATTGCATCATGGATATGGTTTCTCCCCATGTCATTTTCTTTAACCGAAATTAGGGATGTTATCCTTGTGCCAAGTACATTGACCAAAATTAGGGAGAATGGTTTGATGGATTACATAGCATCAAGGGCAAACATTCTTCCTGTGTCATGTACTCTGATTAGAATTAGGGGTATTATCCATGTATCAAGTACGTTGACTAGAATTAGGAAGAATGATCAATTGGAAATACATTCTCCCTGTGTTAAGTACTGTGACTGGAATTAGGGAAGGTATCCTTATGTCAAGTATTATGACCATAATAAGGGAGAATGGTATGGTGGATGCTAGTTGGCACATCCCAACATCCTACTCAGATATTTGAGAGAGTTTCTTGGATCTTTGAGATATTTTCTTGGATCTTTGAGAGAGTTTCTTGGATCTTTGAGAGAGTTGATCAGATCTTTTAGAGAGCTTCTTAGATTTCTATTTAGAGACAACTACTTGGATCTCTAGGAAAGCTACGTAGATCTCTGAGAGAACTACTCAGATATATATTTACAAAGGACATGTTTTGGCATCCAGCTTGGGTTGAGGCCATTTAGAGTTTCACCTAGACTATGTGCACTAGTTGTGTGATGGTGAACAAGGACTAAACTAGATACCATGAGGTTGACGCGCTCACCAGATCATGGTGACTAGTTGATATTGGTGTTTTACCATAGGTACTGATTGGATTCCATGATTGTTATAGGTTAAGAGGGTTGACCTAGATGATTTTGATGCTTGTGTTTATGATATTGATGATGATGCTTATCTTAATCTTGAATCGAGTCCCTTAATCTCATAAGGATCTGAAATGATGTCATTATGAAAATGATAGCAAAGTCATCCTTTTGGGAAGTTCTGGAAGACATTAAGAAAATGTCTTAGTTCAGATGATATATCAGCCTGAAGTATCTCTATGAACCTCATGACCCATACATGTCTAAAGGAAGAATTGATGTTACACAGTGTTAAATTTGTCATGAGAATTCAAACCTACAAGAAGAATCATAAAGTTAATTCTTTAGAGTAATGACACCTCTATTATGCAAGTTATGGATCTTATCACAGCCAAATAAGGAAATTTTGTGACCTTTTCTCAGATTGATGTATAGCACATATGATTTCTTTGAAAAATGTTACTATGTCATAAACCCTACATTGCAAATGATTGTTGAAAGTATATTTGAAGTAGAGCTTTGAAGAAAGCCTACTTACAATGAAAAATATGTTGAACTTTCTCATAAGAATCATGATGACATATTTGGAAACAAAGGGAGAAGTTATCATAAGATTACCTATGCCCAAAATATCAAGTTGTTTAATTAAAGAATCTTGGAACTTAGCTTGGCAGAATCTAAAGATGATTCTTTCAAGGTCACTTAGTTCGTTCAAATATCTTGAGTTTAGAAAAGAAGGTTGGGCCCCTCTTCAAGCTTAAAATTTCTAAGGCCTTCTTGATAAATTCATTTGTAAGCCATGCACAATGCAAGTCAAGGACACAAATGACTACAAGCATTGAAGGTTTTATTGCAGAGAAAATATTGATGTTAGGAAAGATATCTTCTATTTATTGTTTAAGAATGATGAAGTTATTCTTTTTACAACGAAATGAAGGAAAATCTCTTATGAAAAAAATAATATTGCTTCAATGATCTAGAGAAAGAAGATCATAATTGGACTCTCTTGATTGATTGTTGACAATGTTGGATATGTGAAAGGGCATGTCGATTCTAGGATTCTGACATTTGATTATGAAATTGAAAATCTAGGGTTTGTAAAACCTAGCAAGAAAAAACGTATTAAATTGGTCATTTCCTCTGAAGATAGAAATATTAGTTCATTCAAGGAAGATATGACATCATGATGACATTGTGGATGAAGTTGATGCAAGAAGGCCAAGATCAAGAGGGAGCTAAAATTCTTCTCAAAATTTTCTCTTCCAGGCCTCCTAGTGAGGATTGCATGTGTGCATTGAAGGTCTCCAATGGATCTGGAAAAAAGGGAGAAGGAGTGGAAGAACAAAGAAAATATTGTGACAAAAGGATCTGTCTCAAAATCAAGACTTGAAGATCTGATCTTAAGAGGGAGAAAGAAAATAAGAAAATTTGAAATATTCTTTTCTGTGACTAGAGATGAGAGAATAATAGATTCTCCGAGCAAGAGGGAGATCATTTTTTTCTCTCTAGTTATCAAGACTTTGAAGAAGTATCACAATTTAAGAAGGCCCTTAAGGACTCATGTGGAGCAACTACGATATGTTGTACCGAAGAAGGGGTAAATAAAAAAACTTATGTTAGCTTCAGAGGGAGCTCAAAATGATCACAGTAGGATATGTCTAAGATTAAGAGGGATTTTTCGTCTGAATTTGACATGAAGGATCTTGGCTTGATGCATTACTATTTGGGGCTGGAAGTATGGCAGAACCCTGGTGAAATCCTTCTTAGACAAGGAAAATATATCATCAAGATCCTTCAGAAGTTTGGCATGATGAAGTGCTAGTCTATTGAAACTCCTATAGTGACAAACCTGAGAAAGATGAGCGATTCTACGTATGACCAGGTGGATCCGTCCATGTACTTGAAGTTGATTGGATCATTGATGTATTTGGTAAATATTAGGCTAGATATTTGCTTTGTGGTAAACACCTCATTAGAGAAATTAAGAGGTCAAAAGTGAGTCTCAAAACAAAAATGTACAACAAAAATAAATTTTATAAGAACCAATAGAATTAAATATGATTATGTCAACCATGGGGGATGATTCACCATTTTTGGAATAAAAAGGTAAAAATAAAAAAAATAAAACAATAACAAAACTATTTATTCAACTCATATTTTCAACTTATATTCCTACGATTTTACTTCGAGCCGAAGCACTCACTGGATGCAAAATTTAATTTTTCATCCAAGGAGTACCCATGTCGCATTCTTTCGATGGACCGTACTACAAAAAAAATGTGAATTACATAAAAAACATGATTTTTTATTTTTATTTTTTTAATGTATTTCACATTTTTCCTATAGTAGGGTCTATCAAAAGTATGCAACATGGGTACTCCTAGGATGAAAAATTAAATTATGCATCGAGTGAGTGCTCTCACTTGAAATTTGAGTAAAATCGTAGGGAGATAAGTTGAAAATACAAGTTGAAAAAGTAGTTTTTTTTCCTCCAAAACTTGATGAGGTAATCTAATCTTATTTTATTATTTCCACTATTATTCTATAATATTCCTTAGGAGGCCAATTTTAGACCTCAAAATTTCTCTAATGTGAGCTAGTTCTAGATGGAACCAAGACATGAGCACTGGATTGCAACAAAACATATATTGAGATATTTTCATGTCACTATTGACTATTGTTTGAGATATGCTTCAAATGGTGAGATACAATTACAGGGATATACAAACTATAACTAGGAAGGGAGTGGGGATGATATGAAGAGTACATCTAGTGTATGTTTCAGTTTGGTTTCTGCCATGATATCTTAGATGAGCAGGAAGCATACCTCTATTGCACTCAATATTGCAGAAGCAGAGTATATTGAAGCTTTCTTGACATGCTATGAGGGAGTATGGCTTCAAAATCTACTCTTTAGATTGTTTGACTAGATGCTAGAATCATCTATGATATTTTGTGATAGTCAAAGCTACATGGTAGGTCAACGAAATTTGGCATCAAGTTCCACTACATTCATGACATGGTGTAGAAGGGAGTAGGAAAGCTTCAATACATCTCCATTGATGAGCATATGGTTGACATTCTCACAAAGGCTCTATCTTAGACAAAGTTTGTATACCTTAGAGAAAAGATTGGACTAGTGGAGAACTCCTCTATCAGTGGAAGGGACCATTGATGTGAAATCAACAAGGGCATAATTGTTGGCAACAATGGTAGCTTGATCCAAATTGTTAATGGGTGGACAATAGGGGTATGGATAAGACTGTTGGTAACAACAGAAGCTTGGCACAAACTTTTGATGAGTGGAAAATATGGGTATGGCTTAGACTGTTGGTAATAACAAGAGCTTGGCCCAAACTACTGATGGGTGGGCAACAGGGGCATGGCTTGGATTGTTGGTAACAACAGGAGTGTGACCCAGACTATTGGTGAGATAGCATGAGGGACATACATTCATGAAATCAAAGGTCTATGAGGCCTTAACACTCATAGAGTGGGTGCCTCTTCAACATCATGGACTAGAGAGAGGAATTTGGATTTGGAACGTTGTTTCCCTAGGGTTTGAGCATGGGGATGCAACCCTGAACTAGTCAGAGTACCATGAGGTGATGAACTCATCGGATCATGGTGACTAGTTGAGTAAATACCATTGGTTGGGAGAGCTAACCTAGGTTGTGGTACATATTGATGATGATGCTGATGTAGGTCAAGTGTATTGACCTAGATAAATATGCAATAGATGAGATTTACCTTTCTTTTTAGAAAGATGATTTGTACAAAAAACATATGGATAGTCATTATGAATACCTACCTAGCTAAGAGAGAGTGTTGAAAAATGTAGCTATGGTTAGTCTTCATAATCCTTGATGTATTTATAATATTGTGTAAAAACATGAAAGAAATTAAATTTTCAATTAGAAGAAAAAAAATTAAAAGAAAGAAAGTCAACAAAACCACCTAAAATTAAGATTTTTGAAAATAACTCATAATCAAGTAAATAACATATTTACCATAAGTTACTACCCACTATAATTTAATAAAATATTTGCGTAAAAGACGAGATAAGGAACAATATGTAAATAAATATACTTACCAGGAGTTATTGCCCACCACTATTTACATGTTCTTCAACACTTTAACAATATGAGTAAAAATGTAAATGTGAAGACTTACTAGAATTTAATTTACAAAGGGACATGATCTAATTTATAAAGAGACATGTCTCTTGGATATCTTGAGTATAAAATACACTTGAGAATTTTCATTTTATACATTCGTTTATCACTCACATATTCTCTCTCTTACACACATGATCTCACATATCCTAAGTTTTCAACATTGTGATCTCTACTTTCCTTTCATGGTTATTGGTTGAATTTATGAAGTGTGATTGCTTGATGAAGATAAAAGAACTATAATATATATTCACAAGTAATTACCATAGTTCATAAATAGTGTTCGTATCCATTGCACTCTAATTTTCAACACTCCTCCTCTTCATCTCATGCAAAAGATCCCATTCACGTCATGGACCCCAAAGTCCAAGTTTCTGATGTCACATCAAATTAATTACTAGTATAACACAAACCCTATTCTTTTGAAGAGACATAGCCAACTCTCGAAGTTATATAAATGAGCCTTCGAAAGTTATTGAAAACCAATCAAGGGTTAACTGAACAATAAAATGAACGATTGATCCATGTGCTACGAAAGAATAATGATGTTTTTTCTTAGGAATGCACTAACATGAAGGAAATACATCTTGATATATGCACTCACCATATCTATATGAAAGAAGGATCTAGATATATTCTTCAACCCAAATGATAGATGAATGCGACAAAGAGGGATATAGTTAAAGAGGAGATGCATAAATTATTATCAACCAACTTAATCTATCCCATCTTGTCATTTTACCAAAGAAGAATGGAAAATGGAGAATCAGTGTCAATTACAAGGAAATTAATAACTTTACACAAAATGACCACTTCCCATTGCCATCTATTAATCAATTCCTATACACATTGGTAGGGAAGATCTATTTTTCCTTCGCCAAAGGGTTTACTGGATAAAACCAAATCTAATTCATTCTAGAAGGCCAAGACAATACTACATTCACCTATCCTTGGTGAAAGCTTTCTTATCATGTTCTACCATTTGGGTATTGTAATTCTCCAACAACTTTCCAGTGAGTCGTGATTGGAATCTTCTATGATCTAATTCATGACTATGTCAAAATATATATGGATGATCTCACAACATATGGTGATATATTTGAATTTCCCTAGTTAATGTAGAAAAGGTTCTAAAAAGATGTAAGGGAAGCCATGTCTCCATCATCAATGAAATTTTTTACATAATGTTAATTGAAGGTATAGTACTAGGCAATCACATTTCATCAAAAGGCATTCAAGTGGATCTCAACAAAATAATGGTATTATTAAACTTTCCTATTCCATGAACACAGAAAGAGTTACAAATGTTTCTAGGGAACGTTGATTATTATCATTGTTTCATTGAAGAATTTTCACAAATATCTCACCCCCTTTTTTTTGGCTTAATAATAATGTTGAAGTCATTTGTGATACTATATCTTTATTAACTTACAAATGAAAAAGATAAAAACTAAAATAAAATGGAAAATGGGATTCTCTTTTGTCACGCTAATATAATAAATAATGATAAAAAAACTTATATATTTAATTACGTAATATGTAAATAAGATGCAAATTCCCATTTCTATCTCTAAGTAAAAAAAAAAAAAAATGCAAACAACAATTCAACAATTGTAAATAACATTTGATGACATTGTTTTCCAAGAACCTCTTTTGAGTACTTAACTCAACATGCTTTGGTTTCACAACTTCTTCATCTAATGTAACCAATTGTTTCATAATTAATTCCTTCACCTACCCCAAATACACTCACTTTCAAGAATGTTAGGCTTAATACAATATTGTAATACCCAAACACAATGCAAGCATGTTGGATGGATTGTGACTTCTGGGATTTACCAAACTTTAACTTAACATAAAAACTTCACATGTATACATATTCTATATACAACTAATTTACAAGGGTTCTACATGAAGCAAAAAAAAAACTAAAAAGTATACATAACTTATCTATTAATTTTAGTGATGTCTAGTTAACCAATATAAATTAGCCTTCAAGTCCATCATAGCCACAGGGGAATCAAACCCTTATCTATTAATTCTAGTGATCTCTAGTCAACAAATATAAATTATCCATCAAGTCCATCATAGCCACATGGGAGTCAAACCATAAGAACATATTTTCTACCTAATAATGTAGTCACCATGAAAGTGATGCTTCTAAGGCCATAACTCAATGGAGATAATGAATGACTCACTCAACAAGGCTCAACTCTATAAGAATTTCCACAAACGAATTATGGAAGTAACTGTATAGTGTCCAATTAATTAATCTGAAAGGTGTTTCTTTTGCGGGTTTGGGGTGAGTAGACACTATTCACCCCAGCTAACATATTGCTCCATTTTCATCCTCTTTTATCTAATCCTAATTAAAATTGACACGTGAAACCCTATTGTTACAACATTGCAAGCTTGGGGTGAGCAGACACTGTTCACCCTAGATCACTCCATTTTCATCCTCTTTCATCTACTTCTAATTAAAAATTGACACGTGAAACCTATTGTTACAACATTGCGAGAGGTGGCCGAGGACGATGATGCAATAATGGTTAAAAATGTGGTCGTCCCCTTCTTGGTTGAAAATGCAACCATTTCCTTCCTAGTCCCTATTACAACAAATTCTTTGTCATTAACAGACTCACTCCCATTCTAAATGATGCCACTGTCGATGTATTGTCCATATTGTCCATTTTTGCAGCTTGGAAAGGACTAGATGTGATGACTACGAAATGTTGAGAACACAAATTTATGCAAGCCCAAATAAACTCCACAATGAAAGAACACAATTTAAGAGAGTTGTATTAATGACAAAATTACTTATTTATACATGTGAAATCTAGGTACGAGACAATTGTGTCTCGTTAACTTATTAACCGTAAAAACATAATGTAAAACTAATTACATATTATACAATAAAAATCCTGACAAATTAGTTAACATTCCCCCCTTAATCCGAAGGGACATCTGACATGCTGAGTAACATTATGAACTTTTCAAACTTTTCACATCCCAGTGGCTTTGTAAATGTGTTTGTGATCTGTTTGAAGTAGGAAAATGTGTCAGATGAATAACTTTGGCCTCTACATAATGTCAAATCAAGTGATATTTGGTGTTATTATGCTTGCTTCGATCATGAAACTTGGGATTCTTGGCCAATTGAGTTGTAGAAGAGTTGTCGACGAGTAGTGGATTTGAAGCCTTTTGTTTCTCCTACAAGTCTTCAAGTATTTTGTAAGCCAAATGCTTTACTTTATAGCTTGAGTTGCTACAACATAATCGGCTTTAGTGGTAGAATCAGCAGGAACAAATTGTTTGCGTGATCTCGAATTGATGGCTGCTGATCCAAGACTCATCAAATAATCAAAAGTAGATACTCCATTCTCTTTATCTCCATCAAAATCATAATCTGAATAGTCAGTGAGATGGAAATCTGCAACTTTGGAATATTTGATGCCATATGTTTGAGTACCTTTCAAATATTTGAGCATTCGCTTTGTGGCATTCCAATGACCTTCACATGGCTTATGCATGAACCTGGAAAATATCCCTAAAACAAAATCTATGTCAGGTTGAGTAGTAGTTAGAAAATTCAAACTTCCAACAAGTTGCCTGTATTTTGTTGGATCTTCAAGCATACTTCCTTCATTGGAAGTAAGCTTCAAATTATGCTCCATAGGAGTAGCGACAGGATTACAGTCCCGCATCCCAAATCTGTCCAATAGATGTCCAATATACTTTTTCTGAGAAATGAAAATATATTTGGGTTTCTGATCAACTTCAACCCCTAAATAATAATGTAATAAACCCAAATTTGTCATGTCAAAAAATTTCAATAATTCTCTTTTAACGAACGCTATATAGTCATCATTGTTTCTTGTGATCATCAAATCATCTACATACACAACCAAATATACAACTGACTTTCCAATTTTCTTAACAAAAAGAGTTGCATCATCCAGATGAAATAACTTATAATTCGACTTGAGAATGTGTTCAGTTAAATTTTCATACCATGCACGAGATGTTTGTTTCAGCCCATACAAAGCCTTAACCAATTTGCATACTTTTCCTCTTTTCCTTTAACAACAAAACCTTTAGGTTGAAACATATAAACATCCTCCTTCAAATCACCATTCAAAAAAGATGTTTTAACATCCATATGGTGTATCTTCCAGCTATTATGAGCTACAAGAGAAAATATAGTTCTAATTGTGCCCCATTTTGCTGTAGGAGTAAATGTGTCTGTGTAGTCAACACCTTCCTTCTGAGTGTAGCCTTTTGCTACAAGTCTTGCCTTGTATTTATCAAGCGAACCATATGGTTTGTATTTGATCTTATACACCCATTTTCGACCAATGGGTTTGAAACCTACAGGATGATCCACTAACCTCCAAGTTCCATTCTTAATAAGTGCATCATATTCCTTTTGCATTGGATCCTTCCATTCATCACAATTAACAGCTTCTTCAAAACAATTAGGTTTGCTAATTGTACAATGATTGAATTCACAATCATGGGAAACATTAGCTGAATCACCTTTATAAGACATTCTCATTTCAAAATCATCATAATTTCTTGGAACTTTTCAAGCATGTGTAGATCTTCATAAAGGTTGTCGAAGTGGTTGTGATGGTTGCTCATATTGAAAAACAAGCTCAAGAGCAGGCTCTTCAAGAGAAATTTCTTGTCCTGGAGAAACATTACTATCATCCAAATTTTCTTCAGTAATAACATTCTGATGAGTCAAAGATGGAGGAACCACAGACTAATCCAGAATGGGAACCCCACCTTTAGTGTGTGGAACATCATTATCAGATTCAAAACAGAACTCCTTAGATGCAAATTTCTCGAAATGAACTAGTTGCCTATTAACAGTGGAATTAATTTTATCTGATTCAAAGAAAATAACATCTCTGGAAAGAATGAACTTCTTGTTCTCTTCATCATACAACCTATAAGATTTGGAAATAGTAGAATATCCCAAGAAAATACATTTGCAACTTCTAGCACCCAACTTGCTGTGTTGAATTTTAGGAATTAATGCATAGCATAGAGAATCAAATACTTTAAAAAGTTGAACAATAGGAAGACGATTATACCACATTTCATACAGATATTTATTATTGTTGACAGAAAAAGGACAACGGTTGTGAATGTAAGCTGCACAAAGAACTGCTTCTCCCCAAAACATCAACTTAACATTCTTAAAGAACATCATAGATCTAACCATATTAAGCAAAGTTCTATTCATACATTCTACAATGCCATTCTGTTGTGGATTATAAGGTATGGTAGTCTGATGTTTGATTCCATTGTCCTTCAAATATTGTTCAAAAACATGAGAAGTATACTCGCCACCATTATCAGTTCTGAGAATGCCTATATTCTGTTGAGTTTCATTTTTAATCATCAAATGAAAAATTTTAAAAACTTCAAACACTTGTGACTTATTCTTCAACAAATACACCCAACACATTCTCGAGTAATCATCAATAAATGTCAACACATATTTATTTCCATTGGCAGTTGCAACAGGCATAGGTCCACATAAATCTGAATGTATAAGACCTAATTTTTGTGAAGCTCTAAAAGAAGAATTATGAAAAGGTTGTTTACAATGTTTTCCCAAAATACAAGCATCACAAGGTGTAATCTTTCTTGGAACTATCAGAAGACCTTTAATACCTTGATTTTTCATAATTCGGATGCTTCCATAATTGATGTGACCAAATCGAGCATGCCACAATAAGCTAGGAGAAAGGATGTCACTTTGCTGCACCAAAAAAGTAGAACTTTCACAAGAATTAGTAGTACCATTTAACTTTAAACTGTACCTTCTTCTACACTAGTCATAATAACTACATGATCAGATGCTCTTCTTATCTCGATGATGCCATCAAATATATGAATAGAATGCCCCTATTGTCGAATATGGATAAGAGACATCAAATTTCGCCAAAACTGTGGAATATAAAGTACATCCTGCAAAACATAATCTGCAAGATTCAATATCTTCAAATGAATAGACCCAATGCCAGATGGTTTAGTTTGAGACTTGTTAGCAAAGTAAATAACACCATCAATATCATCACTAAATGTTTCAAAAAAATCTCACCTAAATGTCATATGACAAGTGGCTCCTAAATCTAAAATCCAATTATCTCTCCATGAAGAAAATGTAATGTTGAAAACATCATTAATATTAAAATTACAGTGAGCAACAACGCAATGTGCAGACTCTGATGATTTTCCCTTATTTGGTAGTGGCTGATCTTTATTTTCATTCAACTGTTCTCTCCTTTCACTGACTTTCGCCCAAGGGATTTTATATTTAGTAGAAGTATGACCAATTTTACCACATCTAGAACATTTGATAGTTGGTCTATCATTAAAATTCCTTTGTCGTTTGTCTCCCTGATTATTCCCCCCCCCTGCCTCTATAATTTCTCCTACCACGGCCTCTACTACTTTTATCACCTCTAGAAGTTTCAACATGAGACTTATGATGCTTTTGTGCTAGGCACAAAGTTTCTGCATTAGAGTTAGGTGGAGCCTCTTTCTTCCCAAAGGCTTTTTCTCTCTCAACTATTTTTCTTACTAGATTATCAAATGTAATGTCTTTTAACTGCCCACTAGCTTGGAGAGATTCCAAATAATGTGAATAGACACGGTGAAGGACTTTTATAAAAGTTGTAAGTATTAAATCTACTTTAATTCTAGTTTCTTCTATATCATGAAAAATGGATTTTATTTCAGAGGCGCTCTTCAAAGGATCATTATCCTTCATATCCAAATTAAATAACTTTAACAATAACTAAATAATTTCAAGTTCTGAGTGCGAATCATACAATTATTTAAGCTTCTTTAAAGCTTCGAATGAAGTACCACAAGAAACGATATATCGGCTTACCTCCTTTGTCACCAATGTAGTTATTAATGCATATGCCGTTTCATCTTTTGTCTCGCAAATTTCACATTGCTTCTCATTATCAGGTGGCTCTGGTGCAATTTCTTTTCCATCACTATCCTTCTTGCCTTGAAAACTTTCGCACAAATCATTAAAAACAAGGGAACCTTTAAACTTTCTAAAACACTCTTGATAATTTTCCTTTCCATTAAGAACAACTCCAACTATGGAAACTATTGGTGTCATAATTTTTATGCAACCAAGTATTCTTCAAATCCTTTCAAATTTAAAATATATTCAATACTTCTGAAAAGATATAAATTTGTTTCTCCTCTTGTTTCAAACAAAGTTGGTTTTGTAGTTTAATGGTAAGTTTCAAAAATAGGCTAGTAAAGAGCTAGTTTCAAATGTTATTAGCCTCCAAATATTTTATTTTACCAATGGCCTCTTAAAAAAATATGTATTTCATATCACTAGAAAATTGGCCACTCTTCAATTAAAATTTTAATTTCAACCACCAAAAAATATATATCCTTCATTTTAAGTACTCAAACCACCAAAATATATATATCCTTCATTTTAAGTATCCTTCAGAAATCCTTGAGTAAAAAATACTTCAGAAATCCTTTAGTAAAAACTTCAGTTTGTTGCAATAAATGTAAATATTATGCTTCACAAATTTTATTGTGATTAAACTTTGGTTTGGTCCTTCAAAAGTTTTACTATGATTAAACTCTTCTTTACTGTCGTAAATGCAAATACTATCCTTTAGAAATTTTACTGTGGTTAAACTCTCGTTTACTGTAGTAAATGCAAATACTATCCTTCAGAAATTTCACTATAAGTAAACTCTTGTTTGATGCAACAAATGCAAATAAAGCCTCCTAAAATTAAAACAACAAGCGGCCTTTGGATGCATGTAACTTATACTATAGCAAACAATCTGACTCAGTCTTGGCAAATTTTATTGAGAACAATAAGCACTCAAAACTCCAACATGTATTCTAACTTCCAAGGATATGTTAAAAAAACTCTCTATACCACTGAATTTCTCCAATCATATTTTATTATGACCGAAAGTTATAAAACTTACAAAGAGTCAATAGTTTTTGCATCCCACTGCATTTCTCTACTGGATTAACCTTCTGTTGCACTCTATATTCATAGTCTTCACGCTCTGCGTCTTCTTTACGCCATAGAATTCAAATACATGGAGTTTAGAAATGACTCAACCGTGCATTTGATACCACTGTACAAGACGAAATAAACTCCACGATGAAAGAACACAATGAAAGAGTGTTTTATTAATGATAAAATTACTTATTTATACATGTGCAATGTAGGTACGAGACAATATCTAGGTATGAGACAATTGTGTCTCAGTAACTTATTAGTAAAAAAAAAATTTAAAACTAATTACATATTATACAATAAGAATACCGAAGGATTAGTTAACGGAATTGTTCGCAATCCTTTAGCCGAATCGAAGTCATTAAATGCATAGAATCTGCTTTGATCTAATCCAAAATACATATGTTATTCTACTTGACAACGAACTTTGGCACCACAATGAGCGAGTCATAAACAACAAAGATTGACAACCATTCTAGTTCCTCCAAGGCATTGTCCTGCGAGTTTAGACATAATCAACACACACTAAGTAACATGAGAGCTCTAATATCTAGAGTAATGACATTGAGAAGACTTAGAGACTTCCTGCAGCAAGAATATTTATAGACTTACTAGCACATCGAGCTCGCTTGAAACTATGCATGGATTGTCACTGTCATTCGCTTTGACCACGTTAAACACCAGGCATGAGACCTTATTGTAAGTGGTAGCCATTTCAGTTGTCATGATAGATGAGTCACCAGAATTCTGTTTGGAGAACATTGACTCCAGCCGACCTTTCTCCCTTGACTTCCACCAATGCCACCTATCATTGCACCAATATATTTTCTAGAAACATCAACCACAACAGGCAATGTTGTGCGATCTCAGCTTCTTTGTTCAATCTTCCAACCCATTATGTTATGGAACCAGCTCACAAAATAGAAGAAAAGAGAGATCAATGCCTTCAAAATAAGCCTCTTCGAGGGGGAAACCTCCTTTACATTACACAAATGAATAATTCTTGGATGATACAAATGACAAACCTCCTTTCTATATATAGGAGTCTAAGGGGTCACAATATAACCAAAGCCGACATAACAATAATAATATAAGGGCAAAAAAATAACAATAGTGGGCTTCTATGGGGTTCAATAATAACAATATGGGGACAATAGGGGCACAACAATAACAATAAGGGATATAATGACAATAGTAATTGGGGAATGAATAGTATTATAGGGACCTAACATGCCCCTCTCCTTCAAAAAAGTGTTGTCCTCAACGCTTGAGTAGTTATGGATGCTTCTATATAAAATTCTCATCCTGCCATGTGGAATCTTCAATGGGTAATTTCTTCCACTTGATGAGATACTCTGAAATTGATCGATTTCGTAGTTGTCGTGTTCTTGTTTCTTTGACTACTTTAGGTTCCAATATGATTTTTCCTTCCTCATCAAGTTCTGGCAATATTTTTTGAACTGGGAGCTTGCCTCTTATAACCTTCTTTAAGCATGAAACATGGAAAACTGGGTGCACTCGGGAAGCTGTAGGAAGCTCCAATTTGTATGCCATAGTATTTACCTTTTGCACCACCTTGTACAGACCATAATACTTTCGTGATAATTTATTATCCTTCTTAGCTTGCTTGAGGGACATTTGTTTATGTGGTTGTAGCCATAGGAATACCCAATCACCTACATCAAAACTTCTTTCATTGTGATGTTGATCTGCCTGTTGTTTCATTCTATTATGTGCCAAGGTGAGGTTATCCTATAAGAGTTGGAGAAATTGTTGTTGATGCTCGATGTGATCTTCCACTACTTGAAACTTATAATTTTCTCTTAAATATGATGTGATGGATGGTGGATGATATCCATAAAGTTCCATAAATGGGGTCATTTTCGTTGCAGTATGGAAGGAAGTGTTATACCACCATTCAGATAGAGGAAACCATTTGACCCATTGTGTCTGTTTATCAGATACAAAGCAACGAAGATATTGTTCCAAACATTTGTTTACTATCTTAGTTTGGCCATGAGATTGAGGATGATAAGATGAGCTATGAGCTAAGTGAGTACCAAGACAAGAAAATAATTTTGTCCAAAAATTTCTAGTGAAAATGGGATCTTTGTCGCTTACAATAATCTTTGGGTTTCCATGTAGCTTTTGAATTGTTTCCATAAATGCAGTAGAAACTATACTCACTTTAAATGGATGACATAATGCACAATAGTGTGCATACTTGGTAAGTCTGTCAACTACCACCATGATAACACTCTTTCTTTCGGACTTGGGTAAACCTGTGATAAAATCCATTGAAACCTCCTCCCAACATTGGCTTGGAATGGATAAAGGTTGTAATAGACATGGGGTCTTAATTGTTTCAACTTTATTTTGTTGGCAAACCAAACATTCCTCCAAAAAATTTTGAATATCCGATTTAAGGCCATCCCAAAAATAATCCTTCTTAACCCTGTGGTAAGTTTTTATAAATCCTCAGTGCCGTCCTAAGGGAGAGGTGTGAAATTCCCTAAGAATATTTCGTTTGAGTTGGGAATTATTACATAGGTATAACTGATCTTTGTACCATAATGAATCATTTTTCTAGCTAAATGTATCAGATGTATTGGGATCTTGTTGTATCTTTTGAATGAGTGCCCACACTTCTTCGTCATTATTCCATTCATCCCTTGCTTCATTTATCCAATATGGTTGGATAATAGACATGGCACAAAGAAATGCTTCCACATCCTCATCCTTTCTTGAGAGTGCTTTTTGCCACAACATTTTGCTTCCCTTTTTGTAGATGATTTCAAAGTCATAACCCAACATCTTTGTGACCCAATTTTGTTGCTCTTCTGAAGATAATCTTTGTTCTAAAAAGTATTTAAGACTATCATGATCTTTTTTTACCTTTAAGTGTCTTCCCATTAGGCAGGGTCGCCATTTCTTAAGTGCATGTAGTATTGCCAACATTTCCTTCTGATTAATAGCTTTGTGTAAATACTTTCCTTTGATTGGACGACTTTCAAAAGTAATGGGTCTTTCCTCTTGCATTAAAACAACACCAATTCCATTTCCTAAGGCATCACATTCCACAATAAAGTTTTTTGTGAAGTCTGGTAGCTAAGACCAGTGCTTGGCACATTGCTTCTTTAAGATGTTCAAAGTCCTTCATTGTTTCTGGAGTCCATGAAAATGCATCTTTCTTTAGTAATGTTGTTTGAGGTGCTGCTATTCTCCCATGATTCTTAACAAACTTGTGATAATACCCTGTGAACCCGAGAAATCCTCATAGATGATTTATGGATGTGGGGATTTTCCATTCCTTAATGGTTTTAATTTTGCTAGTGTCTACCTTAACACCTTCATGAGATACAATATGACCCAGATATTCCACCTCTTGTACTCCAAAGAAACATTTGGAGCTTTTTTCATATAATTGTTTCTCCTCCAATAGTTTGAGGACCCTGTCAACATGTTGAACATGATCCTTCCAAGACTTGTTGTAGATTAGTATATCATCAAAAAATACTAACACAAATTTTCTAAGGAAGGATTTGAAAATGGAATTCATTAAACCTTGAAATGTAGAAGATGCATCGGTAAGGCCAAAAGGCATGACCAAATATTCATAATGACCCTCATGAGTTCTAAATGTTGTTTTTGGAATGTCGTCATTCTTCATTCTGATTTGATGATATCTTGAATGAAGATCCAAATTGGTGAAGTAAATTGATCCATGCAATTCATCCAATAATTCATCAATGATAGGAATGGGAAATTTATCTTTAATAGTGAGCTTTTTGAGCTCCCTATAATCTGGACACATGCACCATGATCCATCCTTCTTGTGAACCAATACTACTAGAGCAGAGAAAGAACTTTGACTAGGTTTAATTATACCAGCCTCTAGCATTTCTGCAACCATACGTTCAATTTCACTCTTTTGGGCATATGGATATCTGTAAGGCCTGATGTTTGGAGGAACACTTACTGGAATCAAATGAATAGCATGATCATGATCATGAATAGGTGGGAGGCTTTTCGGAGTCTCAAATACCTTGGAATGATTGTCCAAGACTTTTGGAGATTTGGAGAAATAGATGATTTCGATGTGGGAACCTATAGTGAACATAATTGTGCAATTATGCCTCATTTTTCTTTCTTTAAAAGCTTTGTCATTCCATTAGAGCTAATTATCTTTCTTGGTTTCCCTGCAATACCCATTAATTCAACTTTCTTTCCTTCTGAAGAAAATTTCATGAAAAGCTCTTGAAAATTAAAATCTATTGTACCCAAGGATTGTAGCCATCCTAGTACAACATCAGCACCACCCATTGGAATGGAAAGCATTGGGCTATTCAATACATATTCTCCCATGGATAGCTTTATATTATGGCACTTTCCTGAGAAATTTATGATTCCTCCACTTGCAACCATCACTTGACACTCTAGTGCTAGATATAGGAAGAAATTCATTTCCTTGGCTATATTACAATGAATAAAATTATGGGTACTGCCCGAATCAATCAACACTATCACCTTTTTTTCTTGATATGCCCTTCTATCTTGATAGTTTGAGGAGTGGTAATTCTAGCGAATGCATTACAAGATATGGTCAGATTCATTTATTCTTTCTCTAGGGTTTGTTCTTGGTGTATATTCTCTTCTGTTGATGTTTCTTGTTCCTTTTCTTCCTCCTCTTCACAATCTATGTAAAATGATTTCTTCTCAGCACACTTATGACCTTTAGTGTATTTGCTATCACAACTGTAACAAAGCCCTTTTGCTCTTTTTTCTTACAATTGTTGTGGCGTCAACCTTGTAGGTTGTGGATGGCTAGGGGCAACAACACTTCCATCTCTATGATTGTGAGTGGTAGGCTTCCTTGTTGCCATAATTTTGCTTTCCATTTTTCTTGCCAACTTGAATGCCTTCTCCAACGAATCAGGTTCCCAAAGGCAAACCTCATGTTGGATGTTATCCTTTAAAGTCCCTATGAACACATTAATCCTATGCTCCTCTGGAATATATTTTACCCTTATATTCAATTTCTAGAAGTCCTCAATGTGCTCCATCATTGAACCCTCTTGTTTGAGATTTATCAATTGGCTAAAAAAAGTGTTGCTTTTTGTATCCTCATAATGTGTTGTCATTTCATCTGTAAAAATAGCCCAAGTGACAATTTTTTTACGAGAGCAAAGCCATCGATACCATACAAACTGATTTGGTTCCAAATATAAAGTTGTAATGCGTACCTTTTGTGTGTTTTGCACAATATGGAGATCTAAAAATTGTTCCATCTGTAGTATCCATGTTACGGGTTCCTTGCCATCAAACTTCCTCATATCGATATTTGGAACATGGTGGTTCTTCTATCCAATGTTAGAGTTTATGAAATCATGATTAACGTTTATTTTTTTCTCATCATGAGTTTTATTTACTACCCTTTCACCATTAGTAAGAATTTTTTGTAGAAACTTTGTCAAATGTGTCTTCAAATATTCCATCTTAGCTTCCACGCCTTTCTTTAAATCATCCATCTTAGCTTCCACGCCATCCATCTTAGCTTCTATGCCTTTATTTAAACCATCCATCTTAGCTTCCACGCCATACATCTTAGCTTCTACATCTTTCTTTAAACCATCCATCTTAGCTTATGTTACTTTTTGTGCGAGTGAATTTTGTTGCACTTGGTCTCGTAATTTTGATATATCATGTTGCATTTCTTCCTCTTCTTCATGAGTCATGCTAGAGCTTTCAGGTTTTTTACTAGGTGTTTCCATTTTCTTTCTTTGAGGCATCAATTACTGATAATAATGCTTCACTATGCCCTTTGAATTCCTTCAAACTAATTTTTCAAATCAAACTTATGCAAAAATTTAAAAAAACTACACACCTTTTTTCACTTTGTAGGAGCTCAATATTGAATCTACTATATCTCTGTAATTTTGGATCTCCAAGGTATGAAAGTGCTTCTGCGATAACCCTCTGAGTACTCTTTCTAACCCCGCAAGTCTGATCAAGATTGGATTCTCCAATGAAGAGTTATGCCAAATCCCTCACGATGAACTGATAATAGACTAGTTCAATAGAGTGATTTTGTACGAAGTTCCACGTGTCACTTTTTTTACCTTAGGATCTGAAACTGATAAACATAAAACTATAAGCCATCCTCTTTCTGTAACTTCTGACGAAATTTCAATCTGATGCTCAGAAACAAATTTAAGACGATTTTCCCCAGGTCACCTGTTTGAGATGTAATTCGGGATCCTACAAAAACCCTAACTTCTTTGGATCATATCTTCGAAAATATAGCAAGAGAATATCTGAAATTTGGTCGTGAGGTTCAGAGAGATTTAGACTCAAATGGGTTTTTGTTTTATCTTCTGAAACATCGCAGAAAAATTTATGGTGAAAATGCAATGATGATCTGTTTAGAGCAGCGAAACCCTAGAATCCAAGCTCTGATACCAAATGTTATGGAACCAACTCACAAAACAGAAGAAAAGAGAGATCAATGCCTTCAAAATAAGTGGCTTCGAGGGGGAAACCTCTTGTACATTACACAAATGAAAAATTCTTGGATGATACAAATGACAAAACCTCCTTTCTATATATAGGAGTCTAAGGGGTCACAATATAACCAAAGTCAATATAACAATAATAATATAATAGAACAAAAATAACAATAGTGGGATTCTATGGGGCACAATAATAACAATATGGGGAAAATAGGGACACAACAATAACAATAAGGGATACAATGACAATAATAATGGGGGAATCACTAGTATTATAGGGACCTAACACATTCATTCACATTGGTAGGTATTCAAGAATGGTGATGGCTCCAGAGGTCAATGCCAATGCCAACCTTGATGAAACAATGGCTCAAGTTCCTTAGAAGAATGAGAAGGAGGATGCTAATAAGGATGAAAGATGTTGGAGCAAGTCCTACAACTTGATTTCGCCCAATAGTGTTTAAACCTTTGAAAACCTTCAATGGTTTATTTTTATCATGATCTATGTGGTACATGTCAAATAAGTCCTGTCTCAAATAAAACCTTTTGGAATTTCAACTTAGACTTATCTGGCCATAATTATTTAGATGATTTCTCTCCCTTCAATGAATCATCCATAGGTACTGACAAATATTGATCACCACCAGGAGGGCTTGGTGCTGATATCCTTCCTTCTTTTATTGCTTTTCGTATCACTGCAGCCTTCTAGACTACATATTTCTATTCCTACTCAATTTCAGGTTGTAGTACACCAAACTAGTGGAGAATCTTGAAAAAAAATCTTTCTTCTTAAAACGTCTTTGCAATATTCAATTATGCAAGTTCTGCTCTATCTTGTTTATCAACTTTTGCAAAAACATTTGAAGCAAAGCCCTGCACATAAATACCATCATCAAGACCCAATGTTGAAGACTTTTTGTCCTTCTCAAGCTGATTCCATTATATCCTCATGAGGAATTCACAAATTCAACTCCGACCAAGAATAGGAATAGGGATTATTATATTGTTGTTGTTGATGATGATGATTAGTGGAATTTAGCATCCTATTGTGAATCACTAGCTCCACCAAGCCAAATCTCAGAGCAGTGATCCTGTTGTGATCCCTTGCTGAAATGATAGAGCAATTATAAACTGGATGATAGAATAGCTTGGCCAACGAGAGTTTGATGGAAGGTGGGAGATGATTTGACCTGAAAACCCTAGATGCCAAAACCTAGTTTGAGATTCTCATGGAAGCCATTTTGGTGCCCTCCATATAGGCTAACATGCCTCTGAGCCTCTAATTTGCACTGTAAAAAAGGGAAATGACTGAGAGCAATTATGATAAATGGGAAACCATTTTACTGAGAATGATTATGATAAATATGAACCCATTTTATAGGGATTATAATTCTCTTATTCGGTTGCACATCCAACAACACTAGTGGTCAATGGAAAATGTTGATTTTTCTCTTCATCATATCTACTTTCATGGATGCAATCAACTTGTGGGAACTCACAATGTAGTGACACGTAGAGAAGGATAGTTTTCACATGTCATTCGTGTCTTGCATGTCTAAGGTAGGTAATATACGAAAAAATAATTCAATGTGTCACTTTTCAGTACAATGTGGAAAATACATAGCATGCTAAGATTGAGTTCTGATTCATTTTGGAATGAGTAAACCAAGATTATGATACATAAAAATGTATGGGCAGGTTCCACATTTTAATTTCTATAGTGTTTCTTGCCTTTCCTGCCCTTCTAAAAGATCTACCCTTATGGACCCTTTACCCTAATATATTGAATTATTCCCATTTAGGTGAAACCTTATCGCTTATTGGGAAGGGAAGTAATATGATGGAAGATCTCCTCAGTTGGAATGGAATGGATAGTTGTACACCATTTTTGTTATTTATCTGTTTATTTAAAGGAAGAATATGGTAGGAAGAATGTGGAAAGATCATACAAAGTCTTATCACCTATGACCCATCCGCCACTTTTCCAATTTCTTGGATGGTGATTTACTAGTTTTTCCTTCCTCTTAGACCCTTCTACTATTAAGTGAGTTGTTGCTTCTTAATTGGATGTGAACCATTATTTTATTTGGTTCCCTTTATGTAACTTTCTTAAATACTATTAGTAAAATCCTTGTCCAATAATTAAGGATAATTATTTGTTCCAACTCAAACTCAAATTTAGATTATATTTCATTGTCCATATATTTCACTTGATTGTTTCCTTCCACATTTCCCACTCCTCCTATTGACATTCCTTTGCACCACTTGGTGCAATTGTTAGTTATATAATACTATGTGGCAGAATGGGCTTTGGCACATGCACCACCTCCCCCATAGACTTCAATGCAATGGAAATATACCAACTTTATTTGGATTAATACACCTATAATACTAAAACTCTTTCAAAAAAAGCTAGGATAATAGGTTCGCTATATTTCATAGACTTTGGTACACCTAAACTTAATCTCACTGATCAGACATAGATGTGAGAAATCTTCAACTTCTACAATCACTTCATAGAAAGGTGATTGATTGATGTAGACTTCAAATCTTCTCTATATTTTCTTCTTGATCTTTCTCTTGATGCGACTAAAATTATTCGATGCCACATGTAAACTTCGATGTTAGATGATCAGATCCTTTAAATTGTGCGGTACCCTTATAAAATGTTATTTCCCATCTCTTTGTGATTGGGTCCACAAGCAGTTGATCTAGTCCAGTTTGGTCTGGATCTCTTGCCTTATGTGTGCTGGAGTCCACTCCATCTCTTGGTTCGGGGTTAGGCTCACCTTCAACACTTTCAAAATGTCAAGACCTTAAATTCCTCCTACGTCTTGTATTCTGCAAATTTGATAGATTAAGTGGGAAACTACACTATCTAGGATTTTGTCAACAGACTTAACTCATGAAACATGAAGATTGATGAGAATTAATCCGTAACCGGTCTCCCTTTGATCTACTTGGTCCGAACTCCTCCCCACTTTTTGCGTTGCTCTGGCCCCTCATGCAAGAATCAAAGTTGTTGACTTCATACACACACACTGGATGGGTCATCCACTATGTATATTTTCTACTCTAATCATGTTTGCAAGTTCATATATTCTAGGAGTTTTATCTGTAACTCATAGAAATACATACCCACAAAGATACAATTATATTTCCTTAAACAAAAGGTATTTATATATATCTTCTATGGGTCTTCTACCCGAACTCTCTCTACTACACGAGCACTTCTCTATAATTCATGTGCTCCTTCTTTTCTCTCTGAGATCCCCTATCCTCTTGAGACCCAAAACAAATCTAACTTTACATAGATACATATCTTTTCCTTTATTGGCTAAAGAAAACATGATAGAAAGACAAGGACATGTATGGAATATGTCTTGGGACTTGTTTAAATTTTAAAAATACCCACTTGGCCTTATTACTAACTCAATAAAAAAATCCTAACAATGTAAAAACCTAGATTCTTCTAGAATTTGGACACTTGTCTTAACACTAAAATCCACTATTTTAAAAGAATATAAAAGACAATTTGAGGGAAAATTATTTCCCTTTGGAAATTTCAAGATCCCCTTAGTTATAATAAAAATTTGGACAACATAGGGGTTTATGCTCATGCATCAGACCTCCCAAGTTGAAATGTTCGGTGACTTCCTCATCATGGGCTTCAAACTATTGTAATACTCCTGGATCCAAAACCTTATGTTGATGTTTCCCACTTAGTCATCTAAACTTTCAGTTTGCTAATGCCGTTCCAAGATCCCACATCTTGTTTTGCAGCTGCCTATCTTTAATCCATTGGTGTTGCTATTGCTTCCTTCTCTTGTTGTTAATGAAATATCTCATAGTCATCCATATGTTGTAGTTGGTTGCCTCATCTTCTCCATTTTACCATGACTCAGGTACCTTCTTAATCAAAACCCTCCATTTCTCCAATTCGATGACCAACTCATTCTCTTGCTAGATCAAACCTTTGGTACCATTCGTCCTCAACGGTGTCTTCAAAAATTTCAGGAATTCATCATATAATTCCCATTCTTCATCACAAAAATTTGACATCCCTTCCCATGGATTCTCTATGCAAAGTAGATTTCGATCTTCTCTACACTTGATGGATTTATAACGTCAATTTATTTGTCCTTTAATTGTTGGTTCATATCCATATACATTGCTTCCCTTAAAAAAGTACACAATTTCAAACTACTGGCTCTTCTCCAAGACAATTTTCTGCTCCATACTCCTTGGCTAGAAATGAAATAATTTTCCATGAGACAAACTTGTCTTCTAAAATCATTTGTTGTCCTTCTTCTACACACACATCTATACTCTCAACAACCCTTTCATCAAAAAATTTATCAAAAAATTTAGATGTTTTTAGCACCCCAGTCTCTTCCTGTTCCTTGGTTACATTTTTCATGTAGTCTTCTTCAACCTTGGGACTATCCAACATGTCCTCTAGAAATTGCAATTCCCTTTCATATTGTGACAGCATGATAGTGGTATGTTGTCCTTTGTCCTTGTTGTAGGTGTCTTCACAAATCAGTTTTTTGTCGGCTATCTTCATAAGCCAACTTCATTCTATTTGCAGGCACAATTTCTTTTGTTTTATGGCAGGAATCCTTTTGATTGTTTTTAGGAGACAAATTTATTTCTTCCTACTTTTGTTTCTATGAAGCTATTTTTGTACTTTCTTCCTTCTTTGGGACCATGTTTCTATGCTGCTTACTTGTGAACTTACCTTTACAATCATCAATAAAATTGCATTTTCTAAAGGTAATATATTACCTTGGCATTTGCAACTTTTTTCGTCATAGTTCATTGAGTGAACCCTCCTTGTCTCTATCTATTAGACAAAATTCCACCTTATCTTCTTCCTTTGTAAAAATATTTAATGGCTTCCCTTCTTCACTACCTTCAAGATTTGCATCACACATGGTCTTTCAATTTCAAAAATACAAGGATCTCCTACCTTATTTTATGCCTCTCTAACCAATTCCTTCTATTTGTCTTCTATGAGAGTTTCCCTCAGTGTCCCATCAAAATTTGTATCATCTTCTCCTTCTCCAAGGATTGATCTCTTCTTTGGTTCATAGTAGTGAATTGCTTCATCATTAGGCTTAGTTTCTTTGATCTCTTCTTCCTCCAACTATGTTCTTATCAAATGCCTCATTCTCTTCTCTAGCTCTCTATATTTAGGGGGTTTATTCTTAAAACTCATTTGTCTCATAGGAAATTTGACCTTCTTCCTTAGGTCCCATCTCTATCTCTGGTCTTCATTATCTAGTAGCATCTTGATTATGTTGAGCCTCTTCTTCAAATCAGCTATCTCCTTGTCAATCTTCTCTTGATTCATGCCATTTTCCATGGCATTCTCCTCCATTCTGCTATGGATTCTCTTGGAACCTTAACTATGTCCATCAATAGCCTTCTTCCTCCCTCCTCTCTTGTGAGCTAATTCTTGCTCATTATGAGCTGCATTTGAGCCTCCATAACAAGTCTTCTCCATCACTTGATACCCAATACCTCGCCCAATTCTCCTTAGCTTAGGTTTTTGGTATTACTCTGTTTCCCTCCTTTAGAACCCTCTTGAGAACTCCCTTCTCTTCTAGCCTTTGCACCCTTCTCACCTCTTAATCCATTGGTGTTGCTATTGCTTCCTTCTCTTGTTTTTAATGAAATCCCTCACAGTCGTCCATATGTTGTAGTTGGTTGCCTCATCTTCTCCATTGTAACATGACTCAGATACCTTCTTGATCAACAACCTCCATTTTTCCAATTTGGTGACCAACTCATTCTCTTGCTAGATCAAACCTTTGGTACCATTCATCCTCAACAGTGTCTTAAAAAATTTCAGGAATTCATCATATAATTCCCATTCTTCATCACAAACATTTGACATCCCTTCCCATGGATTCTCTATGGAAAGTAGATTTCTATATTCTCCACAAGTCTTGATGGATCTATAAAATCAATTTATTTATCCTTTATTTGTTGGTTCATATCCATTGCTTCCCTTAAAAAAGTACACAATTTCAAATTGTTGGCTCTTCTCCAAGACAATTTTCTGCTCCATATTCCTTGGCTAGAAATGAAATAATTTTCCATGAGACAAACTTGTCTCATGCCCCTTTTCCTCTTCTTCTTCTAAAATAATTTGTTGTCCTTCTTCTAAACACACATCTATACTCTCAACAACCCTTTCATCATGAAATTTATCAAAAAATTTAGATGCTTTTAACACCTCGGTCTCTTCCAATTCCTTGGTTACATTTTTCATGTAGTCTTCTTCAACCTTGGGACTATCCAACCAGTCCTCTAGAAATTGCAATTCACTTTCATATTGTGACAACATGATAGTGGTATGTTTTCCTTTGTCCTTGTTGTAGGTGTCTTCACAAATCAGTTTTTTGTCAGCTATATTAATAAGGCAACTGCATTCTATTTGCATGCACGGTTTTTTTATTTTATTTTTTATTTTTTTAATGGCAAGACTCCTTTTGATCCTTTTGATTGTTTTTAGGAGACAAATTATTTCTTCCTGCTCTAGTTTTTGTGAAGCTATTTTTTTACTTTCTTCCTTCTTTGGGACCATCTTTCCATGTTGCTTACTTGCGAACTTACCTTTACAATCATTCAATAAAATTGCATTTTCTAAAGGTAAATATATTACCTTAGAATTTGCATCTTCTTTCTTCACAGTTCATTGAGTGAACCCTCTTTGTCTCTATCTCTTAGAGAAAATTCCACCTTACCTTCTTCCTTAGTAAAAACCTTTAATGGCTTCCCTTCTTCACTACCTTCAATATCTGCATCCACACATGATCTTTCAATTTCAAAAATACAAGGCTCTCCTACCTTATTAGATGCCTCCCTATCCAATTCCTTCTATTGGTCTTCTATGAGAGTTTCCCTCAGTGTCCTATCGACATCTGTATCATCTTCTCCTTCTCCAAGGATTGATCTCTTCTTTGGTTCATAGTAGTGAATTGCTTCATCCTTAGGCTTAGTTGCTCTAAGCTCTTCTTCCTCCAACTAGGTTCTTATCAAATGCCTTATTCTCTTCTCTAGCTCTCTATATTTAGGGGCTTTATTCTTAAAACTCATTTGTCTCATAGGAAATTTGACCTTCTTCCTCAGGTCCCCTCTCCATCTCTGGTCTTCATTATCTAGTAGCATCTTGATTATGCTAAGCCTCTTCTTCAACTCAGCTATCTCCCTATCATTCTTCTCTTGATTCATGCCATTTTCCTTGGCATTTACCTCCATTCTTCTATGGCTTCTCTTACAACCTTGACTATGTCCATCAATAGCCATCTTCATTCCTCGTCTCTTTTGAACTTCTTCTTTCTCATTATGAGATGCATTTGAGCCTCTATAACAAGTCTTCTCCATCACTTGCTACCCAATACCTCACCCAATTCTCCTTAGCTTAGGTTTTTGGTATTCCTTTGTTTCCCTCCTCTGGAACCCTCTTGAGCACTCCCTGCTCTTCTAGCCTTTTCACCCTGCTCACCTCTTAATAAATCTAAGCATTTTCTTCTCTTGGTGGAATTGTAACCTCTGCTAGAACACTTCTTTTCTTTTTCAGCTTAACTGTTGCAAGGGTTATTTTACATGCACTTAGAGAACTTCACTAGTTCTCTGCCACAACTCTCAAAATTGTATTCACCATCATATTCTGTTGCTAATACTACAAGGGTTAACTCCTTGCAAAATTTAACCAAAAATACTAACCCATCACTTTCCAGTTTCTTTAACTTTGAGGTTTCAATATCTTAGTTCTTCCTAGATATGCATTTGGATGGTACTTTAATCTGCACCAATCCTCTGTTATGTTCTAAGTCTCGGTTCCTCCTTGCACTTTTTGTCAAGTTCCTCTTGGCCACATTTTTTTTCTCATGGTCCTATGTTATTCTTTTGTCTTCAAAAAACAACCTCTTGTCTGTGTCTTACTCTTTGTTACTTCACTTGTGCAACTTATTTTTCACTCGCTAGGTTTCTTGTGCCTACTCCACTACCTCTTGTTGCATATTTCTCTAGCTTTATGCAAATCTCTTTCAAAGTTTCTCCTACACTCTGATATCACCTGCTTGAAATTTCTCAGATAATCTATCCCAACTATGTCATTTCTGCCATGAAGAATCATTCAAATATCACCTTCTTATTGGCTATAGAAATCTCCTTGGTCACTTATCAATCCCCAAGAGCATCACTATAACTCTTATACCACTTGATGTAGATGTCAGCTCTGCCTTCAATTTTCTTCTTGATCTTTATCTTGATATGTCCAACATTATTTAAAATATCACTCATCCCCAAATCATTCAACATTCACAGTGTTGATGGCCGATATCCATGAATCCTATTTTCTAGAGAACTGGCTTGTCCTTTATGGAAACGACTTGGCACAATTCCTTCTTCCAAAACTACACTTTGTCCATGGAAACTGTTAAATGGCCAGTTATTGGCTCTCCTCATTTATCCTTTCATATCTCATGTTTCCACAGTTGATACCATTGGCATAACCTTGGTATGACGATCGAATGAACCTTTTTTTCTTTCCACTTGGATTTCTCCCTTCGTAGGAATTATATTTGGGGTCGCTTTCTCCAGATGCCACATGCAAACTTCAATGTCAGATGATCAGATGTTACAAATTATGTGATACCCTTATAAAATGTTATTTCCTTATGCTTCATGATTGGTGTCCATGAGGAGTTGAACCATTCAGATGAACATTTGGGTCCACTGTTGATATTCTTGGGTGGTCTTGTTGATATCCTGGTCTAGGGTTGGGCTGACCTTCAATACTTTCAAAATGTTGAGACCCCAAATTCCTCCTACATCCTAAATTCTAAAAATTCAATGGATTAAGTGGGCGACTACACTGTATTGGATTTTGTTAATGGTCAAAACTCTTAAAATATGAAGAGCAACCAAATCAATCCATAGAAAGTATCCCTTTGATCTACTTGGTTCATTATCCTTCTCATTTGTTGAGCTGCTCTGACCCTAATATGTCGAATTCATACCCACACTAGAAGGGTCAAACACTATGAATAGTTCTACTTTGATCATGTCCGCATTTTCATATCATAGTTACCAAGTTCAAATTCAAATACGATATGATTTAGATACGATTCAAATATGATATGGTGAAAATAATTCAATTTAAAAATAAAAATAAAAATTGGAAAAAAATCACAAGTATATTTCACAAAAATTCACCTATATGCTTTAAAATTTACTAAATTTACTTGTGATTTGAGTAAGAATTTATGTTTCTTTAGTTGTCATGATGACTACTACTTTTCTTTGGGCTATGAGGAATACCAACATAGATCCATTTTAAAATATGGATCTAACATGAGCCTATAGGGATCCAATTTATTCACATGTAAATAAATGTTTTGTATAGTTATTTAATTTTTTTTTGGATTTTTTAAAATTTAAATTTTTATTTTGCCGACATGAGCAAAACTTAACTTTGTTTACGGATGGACAATGTTACACATCATATTGGGTCATAGAATGAGCCTCTCAGCTCAATAAGTTGCAATCCATTAATGCTTTTGTAAAATTTAGACAGATATTAAGTCAATTTCTTCTACTTTGACATCTACCACCCATGTAATTCTTTGTAACAAATTCATATTTTATGAATAATTCAGCTCAATTGAATGAATTGGCAAATATTCAATTTTTTTTACCAATTCAGCCGAATTTAGTAACTATGATTCATATATTAACGAATTTTGTCCATGATATGATACAAACCAATGTTGATTGTGCTTTCTCTAATGTTTCTATCAACATTCATGCAAACCCACTTCTCGTCATGGTTTCCTCAGGATATACCATTCATGGGTACAACTCATTGCCACTGTAACACCCTTGCCCTAAGGTAACTGACTTTATTCTTTTTCCTCAGTGCCATGATTAACACACACATGGGATTTTAGAAAACTCTTCAATTCAATATTATCGTGTGCTCAAAGTCTTAACTCTGAGGATTACAACGAATTTTCCACCTCTCCCAAATCAGTAGTTCTCTACATCATTCTCTCATAGAAATGAAATACATCTACAACTCTCAAAAATACATCCCCGCAAAGATACATTTATTTTTCTACAAACATAAGGTATTTAAAGAGAGCTTGTATGGGTCTTTGGCCTGAGCTCTCTAGACTACACAAGATCTGTGTAACAACCCAAAATAAACATGTAATTAATTATATTAATCAAGTAATTATAATCAACATGCAATTATCAACTAATTAACATCAAAGTTCAAAACTATGAGTAGAAACACTTACCTGTGATTTCAGTTGAAGTCTGCTAACTACAACAAGGTTTTGGGGACGACTCTCCACCCAACCGTAGGCTCAATTGCACAAAATCTTGCTACAACTGGCCACCCCCAAGCCCTCAATCAACGTACTACTACCAGGGAATCCTTTGTCTTAGAACACTATTCTCCCAAGAGAATGAATGATAGAATCTTGGAATGATGGAATGCCTCCCATCTTCCTCACCATCTAATAAATAGAGCAAACATTGGAAGGGGAACCACATGCACACACTCCATGTGTCCACATGCAACTTTATTGCTTTCTTGTTTTATTCTTTTTTATAGCTTTACTGATTTTTTACTGCTTTCTTGTTTTATTTCTATTTATATTTATTTAGAGCTTTAGTATGGTTATTTATTACTATTTTTTATTTTTTTATTCATTGTTTATTATTAATTTTCTTGTATTTTTTATTATTATTATTATTATTATTTATTTATTATTTTTGTTATTTATTATTTATTATTTATATTATTTATTACTTCATGTTCGCCCGACACCCTCTACTGAACTAGTATAACCAGCAAGCATCGAAAGTTTTCACAACACCTGGGAAATCTCAAGGAATCTCTGTCCTTTTTCCCACTTTCGGAACCCGACATAAGCCTCCCCGGTCTGTATCCTAGTCCAAAGCTGGCCCCAAGGCTCACGCCCGACTAAGATGTTATCTGCCCCAAGGCAGGCATCCGGTATGATACTCAATGACTCTGGGCATATGAGTCCGGGCTTGGTTAATCTAATTAATTATGTGTTGTTATTTTGGGGCTGTTACAATCTGCTCCTCTGAGATCTACTCTCTAATTCCCATGCTCCTTCTTCTCTCTCCAATATCCCTTGTCCTCTTGAACCTTAAAGAACTCTAACTATACATACATACATACATGTCCATTCCCTATTGGCTAAGGAAAATATCATAACAAAACAAGGATATGTATGATATTTGTCCTCACACTTATTTAAATTTACAAAGTCCCACTTGGCCCTATTACTAGCACATAAAAAAAAATCCTAAGGCCCAGATTCCCCTAGAATCTGGACATTTGTCTTAAAATCCCACTATTTTAAAAGCATACAAATTACAATTTGAGGGAAAATTCTTTCCCTTTGGAAATTTCCAAATCCCCTTCGGTCTAGTCAAAATTTAGACAACCTAGGAATTGATGCTTTTGCATCACTTACACCCCTCCCAAAAATAAAACCAAAATATATAATAATAATAATAATAATAATAATAATAATAATAAAATGCTTAAAAAAGAAAATATCCTAAGAGTGTTTTCCTTTCACTCTAATAATTAAAAATAATAACTTAGTTTCCTTTCACGCTAGTAACTAGAAACAACAATCTACTTCTCTTTCGTACTACTCACTAAAAAAAATTAGATTCCTTTCATCAATATGTAAACACTATTTTCTTTTCTTAGTTCCCTAGACTAAACCAGGTAATTCCTACAATAGTGATCATCTGTCACAAAAATTAATTATAAGAAATAAAAAGGGTTTGAAAAAAAATAAATTAGGGTAATTTTCATAATCCATATGATAGGAAATCAAAAGTTTCATCCTATCCCCTTGGGACTTACACCCTATTCAAATAATAGGAGAAAATATTTCCTAAATAAATCATTATTTACCTCTATTTCTTCCTAACGGATGACAGGTTATCCTCATCATGTTAGATTCTTTCCTTAGAATATGACTCCATCATACTATTAATATTCATTATTGTATCTCCCAACATATTACTTAGGTACGCATTGATCTAGAGAACAACATTCTTGTAACTCGATGCCTCCTAAAAGCACAATATTACTTCCAGAGAATCCATGTGCATGACAAACAAAGAAATACAGTGTACATTTCTATTTATGACCATAATCTACCTATGCTCCACTCCTCACATCATGAACTATGGCTCACTTAAACTATGCACACTATTCTATAACTTAATGTAGACTTAATGGGTGCAACTCGAGGTTGGGCCTGTCTATGAGTTAAAGGTGCCATATTGGTTTTCCACAATATTCTCCTACATAACATAGTTATTAATGACAACCTAATAATATCAACAAAGGGATTAATGGAATATGTGAAATCCCTGGCTAAATGGGTCAATGGTGGATGCAAAATTATTTTCATATTTTTCTTAAGGTGCATGACCATAAGTGTTAAACAACATTGGGATTTTCTTGCCATGATTTGGTTGGGTGTGATGGAAGAATGAATTTTCTTTTATGGCTATGGATTTAATCATTCAAGACACTTGAATCCAATGGAAGGAAATGCCTATATCCTTAAGTGAAGCATATTAGCTATGGTTTTGTTAATCCCATGGTTACTAACAAAAAATGTGCAAGTAAAAAGCTTACCAAGGTTTTGGGCAAGTAATCAAGGCTTCTAAAGTTGGAAAAAATGGATAATTGTAATAACAATTTCCCTTTTGAAGATTGACCTTCATATGCAACTCCATTATGGGTACAAAGAGGGTTAGTCTTGAACTTGTGTAATTGGTAAATGAAGGTTTTGATAAAAAAAGAAATGGATACAAGTTTTTATTACTTTAACCCTTTTTAGTGTTTTGGGTAGGTCTTAGGTTTGTGTTTTCACTCCATAAAACTTTTATTTTTAACTTGTTTCTATTACCCATAGGTTATAATGTTTTGTATAAGTTTTAGATAAAAAAATAACTCTTTTTATTCCTTACAATATAAATCTTCTATTAAAAAAAGAAATAAAAATTCTTTTAAATAGCTCATACTTGTATGTATTTAACTTGAGTTTTTATTAGATTCCTATTTGGTCCATTATTGAACATGTTTTATTGATAATTGTCATCTCATAAATTTGTTAGTAATCACTCTTATATGCATTATATGCTTTTTAAAATTCACTCTTCTTTGAGTAGCTTTATTATTAGGGATATTATTCCACTTTTTATTGTATTCGAAACCATTTAACAATCTTAGTTTAATTTCATGATTGCTTAGCTAATTAAGTTTTATCCCTATACATAATAATTAGTTTATCTTGTTGAATCTTTAAGTATACATTAAGAATTATATAATTCTATCTTATTTAACTATGTTAGTAAAGTCTTATATGTAGAAATATATTTATTTCCTTTTTTTCCAAGTAAAGCCCTCCAAGTACTTCCCATGGTTTACTACTAGTAGAGGTATGATGTTGATTGTGATTATAATACCTGATCTTGAGGGGATAAAATGAGTCAAATCGATGAAGTACTTCCAATTATGTGATGACCAATGTTTAACTATAGAGTAAAAATAGTTTTATACATACGTATTTTTTCATATTTGATATCTTCCACTAGTTTATATTTCAAGCTTTATTCTAAGTGTTTATTGAAAATACAATCCTATAGTATTACTTTAACTTGAAATTGAATATGAAATGAACCTACATTACAATTGTTACTATTAATTTTTTTTTACACAGGTAGGAAAACCTATCATAACTGAGTTGTCAAACCCACAGTGCGGACAACCATCTCTAGTTTTTATCTGCAAATGTAGGCTAATGCATCACCATTATTCAAGGAAAACCACACCACCTGGAATAGCCTATTGATATTCTGTAAGGGTGCAGGCTTTCACTCCAGCCAGATGCCTCTGGGTCTTGGGCCTTTAACCTGTTTCCTTACATCCGAGGAAAACGATCTCTTAGCCAAGTATTATCATTATTAGTTTTTTTATTAACTAACTTGTTATCTTAATTGAGAAATAATTCTCAAAACTCAATACAGGAAGCATATCTATCTTAAATATGGAGTATTCATGAAGGTAATATTAACTATTATGGAATCTACACTTCTACCTTGTTATTCACTAACTAATAACAAAAATGGTAGCTAAAAGAAAATGGAAAATATGATTTTATTTTGTTACATTAATATCATAATTAATGTCACAAAGAAAATTTAGGCTTAATTACTTATCATAAAAAACATATGCAAATTTCCACTCCTATCTTAAAAAAAAAATGATATGTAAAACAAAAACAATAATAATAATAATAATAATAATAATAATAATAACAATAACAACAACAATAATAACAATAACAATAATAACAACAAGAAAATAAATGTAAACAATAAATAATAATTCAACAATTGGTAAACAAAAATTAATGAATATTGTTTTCCAAGAACCTCTCTTGAGTACTAAACTTTATGCTCAAATTTCACATGTTTTCAGCTGTTGTGGCCAACAATTTCAAAATTAACCCTAAAGGTACCATGTTATGAGAATATAAGGTTCTCATACCACCTTGTAATAGCCCAACCTAATGTGATTAGGCTAGGTGGATCGTCACTTCTAGGATTTCCACCCTTAAATCAAAATAAGACCTTCACATACATATTTTATTTACAACTATTTTTATAAAGGTTCTACATTTTTTTTTGTAAGCTTGGTAGTACTTTCTATATTAATATTATCCAACCACTAACATGCTTTTAACAGTAGTAACAGGTGGCCTCAACATGCCCGTAGGAAACCAAGTTGGCCACCGGTCAACGTTAAAAGATGTCCAAAATTTAAATGTCTTTTTCCACCATCCACGGAACATTTTCTATTCTATCTTTAATAAACGTCAACTTAGGAAAGTAAATGCTAATCGACATATAACAAAATTCTGTCTAGAAACCTGTTTTACTCATTCGAGGACTCCACCGGGGCTAGGGCTTTGGCACTGGACCATGGCATCTCACTTCTCCTCATGTCCTGTAGACTTTGTTCAGAGCTAAGTTGTTTCGGTAGACTTGGATCTGGACCACTGCTATCTCCCTGTGGAGATCCTTCCTGCTGGGCTTCTTTGTTTTGGCTTCCTCTCGTACCTCCTGTTTCGTGTTTAATTCATGTTTCTTGTTTAGTAACATAGCTTGGGCTACTATGTTCTTCGTAACCCAGTATTATTGGATTGTTTACCAGAATAGAGTATGTGGCCTATGGGTGTTCCCTAGGTCTTGCACCATGGATTCCTACTCTTCTGTCTTAATGTCCTGGTTGGTGATGCTGTCATTGAGTTCCCTCTCCCACCTGGCTATTTGTTCTCTTACCTCTGGTGGGTTTCTAGCCGTGTAAGCATTGATGAGGGTCTGCATATGCTCCTTTCCAGACTTCCTGCCTCCTTTTATTTGGCCTCTGCTGGAGGTTGCATCCCCCCCGGTGGTCCTTTTCCTTACCTTTCCAGTTCCTCTGCTGCCTTGTTTAGCCACCTCTTTTCCTTCTCTAGCCATGCTTTCTTTGTCCTGACTACGTTTTTCTTCGCTTGAATCATTCTCCACTATAGGTTTTATCTCTACAACGTAATGCATGATCCGGACCTCCAAATTGTGTTGCACCCTGGTTATTATAATACCTAAAACAGTAACACAAGAAATGTCATCAGTCTGAATGCATACACACCAAACTGTCATATTTTTAGTTGCTCCAGACTTGGCCTCTTGCCCTAGTCCTGGAAACTTGGGTTTGCCCTCCTTCTCCCTCAGATTCCCCCTGACTGCGCTTGACATAACAGGCTTCGACCTCTCAATTCTTCTCCTCTTTGTTTCATCCCTCCCCGACAACCTGTAACATGCGGGTCAACCTTTAAGGTCCTACATGAGTCCCTAATTTGGGTTCCCTTATCCCTGTTCTGGAGTTCAATTGGGTTTCCCTTCCCGGCCTCTCTCCTCTCAGGAATCGCTGCTCGAATTTTTCCTTGGTTATCCCCTGGGTCTCTTTTTGGAAATTCCAGTTTGGTTTTGTCTCAAGCCAGGCTAGCCATAGCCTTACTTCGATGGTCCCTATAATACCCTCCACTCTGTCTCTGCTACCTGATTTTTCCCTTCCATGCCTCAGGTACCACCTGGACGAGGATTTAATCTTCTTGCGTTCTCCCTTAATGGAATCCCCATTGTCTCCCCGTCCTCCCTCATTCCCTCTTTTCTTGTCTTCCTAAGGACACCCTTTAACTTTACCATAACTCTTCGCTTCATTAACATTCTAGATCAAGTTAGAGTCCCAGGAACCCCTAGTTGTGACTCATCCTGAGTCATGGCTTTCCCAAGCCCCCTCCCCCAATTCCTCTGAATTAACCATTACTTCAATTCTATCAATTAAGGCATTCAAGGTGACATACCATTGATTTTTATCGATGAGCCTACATCCACCACCTTTCTTTTCTCGTTCCTTCTCCTTCTTTCTTTGCATGTAGCTATCTCCTCTCTCAACTACCTTTGCCTCTTTTTGTTTTATCCTTCTGTCCCAACTTTCTTACGTCCAGCCTCCCACATGCCCTCTTCTTCCTCTCGTTGCCCATTCTTTCATTCCTTTTCCTCGGAATGATGAACCTTTGACGCTTCCATCTCTGTCTCTCATTAATTCCCTCGTGCCTCTGGCTGCTCCTACTATGGGTACCTCTCTCCTCTCATGCCACTTGCTGACTCTGTTCTACCTGCTCTCCCGCTTGCTCCCAAGCCTTGCTCACTCCATTCTATTCTCAACCACACCTGTCCTCGCTATGTGCCTTCCTCTTCCCTGCCCTGTCCTTCTTGTTGCCCTTCCTGCTGTCTCATCCTCCCACATCCTGAAGTCCCCTCTATCCTTGGGCCCAAGTGGATGGTTTTTGGCACCTCCACCTCCCATCCCCTTTGGACCACATCGACTTCTCTATCACACCTCGATCAGGGATTTTCTTCTTTCTCCTTGTCTTTTTCTAGGATCTCCTCTAGTTTCCTCATTCCCTCCATTTTTTTTAACTCTTCTCCTCTTAAATCTAGGTTTCTACATTCCTGTCTGCATCCCCAATTAGCAAGATTGTTCGCTGCCACGTTGCCCATCATGCAGACATGTATTGGGATAATTTACCCAATCTATCGAATTAACTTACTAATCTCTTGGACAAGCCCTGCCGTCCTCCAGCTTTGGTTGATTTTTTCCCAAGGAGTCCCTTGCTGGAGTTTTTTCATCATGTCTATTGCCATTTTCGAGTCTCCTTCCACCTCCAGTCTCTGGAACCTCTCCCTTACTGTAATTTCCAGTCCCTGCTTCAATGCATGGAGCTCTGCTTCATTGTTTCTCGCAGTGCCACAATCCATGGCAAATATTCAGATCGTACTACCTTTGTCGTCTCTGAACACTCCTCCCATCCCCTCTGCCACAGGGTTCCCTTTCATAGCTCCATTGAAGTTAAGTTTGATAAATTATTTCTGAGGCCGTGTGAAGTAGTTCACAGTCTCACCATTGGGGGGATGGTGTTTCCACGAGGAGGAGTTTAGCATACTGGGCTTCAAGTTTAGACCCATCATTATTCTTTCTTCCTGAGGATTTGTTTTCCAATCCTCTGCATACCATTTCTCAGCTAGTATCGTTTCTCGTATGTTCTGGAGTATCCTTTTCCATCTTTCTTCTTCTATTCTTTTTTCATCTTTGAAGATCTGATTATTTCTTTCCTTCCATATTTCCCATAGAAAGAAACCTAAAGATAGTCTCCAGGCTCGATTCAGGATGGGGTTTTGGTAAGGCTTTTTCCGCCAATTATCCATTGTTGCTTTCATACTAGTTTGATTCCTGTCATTTACTCCGAAGAGTTGATCATGGTTTCTCCACAAGTTTTCACTGTATCTACAGGCATTGGTCATATGTTCCATTTTTTCTACTTGTTCATTACATATGCTACAGATCGAGGGTCCCTGCAGGCCTTTTTTCTGCAGTTGGTCCCAAGTAAGTGCTCGCCCATGTCGGAAGATCCACATGAAAAAGGTGATTTTCGGCCATGATTTTCTTGCCATATTTTGTCCCATATCTGAGTCCCTTGTTGTAGGTGGCATGTTGCTTGTAGTTGATAACCCTCTTTAATTGTGAACATCCCTTTAATCCTATACCCCCATCTTAGAATGTCCAACCCCTTCGTTTTTGCAATTTTCCGGGTTGCCATCTCTTTCTCATATACCTTCCATTGGGGTGTTTCTGGGGCGTCTGGCTAATCCTGTTTCTGTTTCAACTTTCCATTTTCTCCAGTACTCTCCGGGTTCCATGCTCTAGAAGTTTTTTAATGTCTGTTCTTCAAGGTTACTAGTATATTGACATACTATTTCTAGCTCAGGTTTGCTGTTTAGTTTTTCTCTCTGTTTCCATGCTTCTTCCCAAAATTTTGCTTTGTCTCCTCCCCTTATTTCCCAGAAATTATGGGTTCTAATCAGATTTCTATTGTCTGAGGCTAAGTTCCAGATGGCTGATCCCTTATTATTGTCCCAGACTCTCATCTTTCCTTCAATTGAGGTCGGCATGCCATACTTCCTCTCCCATATTTCCTTCCATAGGTCTACTCCTCCCTGGATCCATCTCCACCAGAGCTTTTCCCCCATGACCTGATTGAGAATGTATGGGTCTCTAAGTCCCAAGCCCCCATATTTAAGAGGTTTGCTAAGCCCCTTATTTCCCAGAAATTATGGGTTCTGATCAGATTTCTATTGTCTGAGGCTAAGTTCCAGATGGCTGATCCCTTATTATTGTCCTGGACTCTCATCTTTCCTTCAATTGAGGTCGGCATGCCATACTTCCTCTCCCATATTTCCTTCCATAGGTCTACTCCTCCCTGGATCCATCTCCACCAGAGCTTTTCCCCCATGACCTGATTGAGAATGTATGGGTCTCTAAGTCCCAAGCCCCCATATTTAAGAGGTTTGCTAAGCCAATTTGATGATAGTAGAGTCCATTTCTTTTCTATTTTGGGCCCTTGCCACAAGAACTTTTTGAATATGTCTATCATCTTTTCGCAAACTGTTTTTGGCATCGCTTGACTGGTTAATTGGTAAATCGAGATCGATTGTAGCACCGATATCAATAGTATTACTTGACTTGGCATATTCAGTGATTTGAATGTCCAATTCTGCATTCTCCCTTGGATTTTTTCCAATAGGGGTTTCCAGTTTTCCACTCGAGTTTGTTGATCACTTAGCTGAATTCCTAGGTATTTCGAGGGGAGATTACCAATTCAGAATCCCATTATTCTTGGTAAGAAAGCTTGTGATGGGGCTGTTGTATTGAAGAAAAAGATATCATACTTTTCCTTATTTATCTCCATCCTTGAAGCACTTAAGAAATCAGTTAGAATCTCCATTAACCCTTTGGCTTCCTTGAGAGATGCTTTCCCATACATCATTATGTCATCTACGAATTGTTGGTGAGTTAACGGTAAATCATTCCCCCAAAATCTAAGACTTGTGAACTATTCTCTTTGAAATTTCTCTTTTATATACCTTTCGAGTCCTTCCGCGGCCAGTATGAATAGAAACGGGGATATCAGATTTCCTTGCCTGAGCCCTCGGGTTGCATTGAACACCTCTGTGGGCGATTCATTAAGTAAAATTGATAGGACTGGAGTTGATATCATCAACATTATCCAGCTTATCCATCTTTCATCAAAGTCGAATGCCTTCAAAATTCCCTGTAGGTACTTCCAGTTCAAACGATCATAGGCTTTTGATAAGTCTAGTTTTACCAGCATGCCTTTGGTTTTTTTTGTCTTTAGTGAATGTATTGCCTCTTGTGCCATCACTATGCCATTGACTATTTGTCTTCCTTTAATGAACCTTGTCTGTTCTTGAGAGATTAGACCAGGTAAGATAGGTTTTAGGCGGTTTACCATAATTGTAGCCATGATTTTGTAAATTACATTACAAAGCGATATTGGTCTAAAACCTTGCGATTCTTTTGAATGATCTGTTTTCGGAATAAGGGCCAAAATAGTGGAGTTTAGGGCCAAATGCATTTTTTTGGTGCGTCTGGACTCGACAATTTTCACAATATCTTCCCCCATAAATGGCCATGTTGCCTAATAGAATTTTGTTGTGTACTCATCTGGGCCTGGTGCTTTGTTCTTCGCCATGCTTTTGATGACTTCTTCTACCTCTACTCTAGATATTTCCCTTAGTAGGGCCATGTTCTAATCCCTGCTCACCAGATTGGGAATGTGTTGAGTGATTTTTTTTATATTCTCCTCCCTGTTTAGATTGGGTTCCATCAGTAGCCTTTGAAAGTGTTGAACTAACAGGTTCTCCATGTCTTCGTTTTGAGTAAGTCGGTTGCCTTGCTAATAGACAGGGAGAATATCTTATTCTATTGCCTATGTTGGATCATAGCTTTATGAAAAAACCTTGTATTTATTTCCCCTTCCTTTAACCATTGGATTCTTGATTTCTGTTTCCACAATATTTCTTCTTGTTGTCTCCTTTCCTCCAATTTATTTATCAGTTTCCCTTCCTCCTCCAATAGTAGCTCATTTATGCCCTCATTGATGATTTTTTGTTGTACTTTCCTCATCTTAGCTTGGACCAATTCTTATTCCTATTGTATGTTGCCAAGCTCATCCTTGTTCCATTTTTTTATTTTTCCTTTTAGTTCTTTGACTTTGAGTTGGAAGGTATGCATTAGATTTCTCCCTTCTTTCTGACTCCTGTTCGACCACTCCATTTTTTCAATGAAGGTTGGTTTTCTTAGCCAAAAGGCTTCAAACCTGAAGGGTCTATTTAGATTTCCTTGTTTCATTTCCACTTCTAATTTAATAGGCCAATGATCTGACCCTAGGCACGATAGAATTGTAGCCTCGTAGTAAACATCTTTACTAATGAGATTTTTTGTGGCCAAGAATATGTCCAGACGAGAAGCTATTTGCATGTTCCCTCCCCTTCTATTATTCCACGTATATTTTCCATTAATTGTTGGGATATCCACTAGGTGAAGTTCTTCTTGTATATCCCTGAATTTCTCCATTTCTGGCTCTTCCCTTCGGAGTCCCCCTTTTTTCTCCTCCAACGTTGTTATCAAGTTGAAATCGCCTACTAGTAACCAAAGCTTTTCCTCATGTAGTTGGCTTAACATCTTTATCCTCTGGAGGAAGTTTTCCTTTTCGACTGGGATGTGAGGGCCGTAGACTGTAGAGATTAAGAACCATTCTTTATTTCCTATCAGGCGGAACCACCCAGTGAGGATTCGCTTCATGCCTATCCAGTAATCAACGATCATCTCTACTAGGTTCCATAGGATTGCGAGCCCACCTGCACTTCCTCGTGCATCTATAGACATACCTTCATACCTCGGTTTCATCTTTCTTAGGATTTCATCTAGTTTCCCTCCTATAATCTTAGTTTCTTGTAGCAACATTAATTGGGGTTTCTCTTTTCTTAGTCTCTCTGCTAAGTATCTTTGTTTTCCTCAGCTGTTTAGGCCTCTTATGTTCCAGGATGTTATTATCATTGGGACACTTTATTTATTTGTTGGTATACCACTGTTAGCGGTACCACCCTACCTGTGTGTTTTGGAGAATTTGGTATCTACAGATAAATACTAATTGCCTAGATAAGTAGCCATATCTAGAAAAACAGTTTAAAGCACTTTAGCCTTTTCCTATAAGAAATAGATAAGTCAAAGAAGATGAGAAGACCTACTTGTAGTTCTACTTTCCTCTTATCTCCTTTGTATCGATCCCTTCGCTCCTTCCCGTACTTAACATGCTTGAGAAGTACCTGTAAACATCAACAGAAGACAAAGAACTGATCAAAGCAAAAGATCTATTGAATACAAGTAAATGGAATCAGATACATTCACACATATAAGCATCATATAACAAGATAAGCATATGGGAAAGAGGTTCAAATACTTTATTAAATAGAAGAAGGAATTACAACCATCAATGTCTGATTCAAATTCACTCCTCCAACTTGGATCCCATCCACATCACCTCAAAAACATGACAAACTTGTAGCATAAGAATACTTGTCTCAAAGCCAATTCTCATAGAAACATTATCTCCTTACAATTCAACATAGTCCAGCTCCTGATCACTTAGATGAGTGTTCAATTTATAGGAGGATGAAGGAGGTTATGTCATAAATGGGGGTATTGAATGGCCTTCCATACTTAGAATTAGTTCAATGGAGGAAGGGACGAGAGGATAGGATGCATCTTAACTCATTCCTCATCCATTTCCGAGCTCATAGGAGTTCATAAGTGAGGGAAACTTCTAGATGACTCCAAGAGATAAGAATATACCACAAACCCTATGTGGATTTCGCTCAATCTCACCCAACGCATGTGAAAGAGGTCCTAAGTGCTCTGCAGAGCACCCTGGCATGGACTCAACTACTCTGCAGTGCACCCTTACATGGGCCTACCTGCGCTGGTCCCTTTAGAGGTCATTTCAGGATGTATTCAAGTCATGAAACTGTCTGGGAAGGAGGCATTCAAAAGGGTGACTTGTTTAGGCCATGTAGCAACTGAAATTAGGGTTTAATGAGCCCTAAAACACTGATCTGGATGATGGGAGTGATGTGCCCAAGTGGATTTGTAACAGCGTCCCCCTAAAGCATGAAGTCGAAAAATGGAAATGTCAAATGAAATTCTTTACGATGTGATGAGAAGGTTTCGAAGTGGAAGGTGACCTGCATCAATTACAATACATATATCATGATATTTTGATTTTTACATGAATTGCTGAGGGAAGGCATACCCATGATCAACATATAAACTTTCATTACATGTACATAGATAGTTGTCTACAGATATAGACCCATGATCAGAATGACCATCAATGTAAAGCCATTGTACATATGATTTAGTACTCCTGAAATCGCAGCCCGGATGGATGAAACTAGATCCGGGGTCTTCTATCTCGTTTAATCGTTCGCTCAAGTATGAGTCTAACCATGTGAATATGTGATCTAAAGTTGAACATGGGAAGACACCATTTGATTACTAGCCAATGATGTAAGTTATTAACAGACGCGAGAGAAATCATCGATAATGATAATGATCCTCAAGGTACTGCAGTACATTCTACATGGTGTGAATGAATGATTTGATGTTGAACACCATACAAAGTCCTTTGGTTGAAGGCCATTGATATCAACCTATCGCCGGAAGCGAGAAACCTGCCATTGATGTATGCAAGCCTCAAGGTACTGGAAGGGTGTTTCTCAGTCAAATTGTTGCGTAATGTGCTGATGTCGACAAGAAGCGAATCATCGTAGGAGGGCCTTGATGTATCCCACATCAATGACATGAAATGAGTGTAATGATTTTGGAGACAAAATTTGACTGACGACACAAGGTTTAGGAATGGTGGTCATGAAAATGAAGGTTTATGGTATTGCAAAGGATGAATTTTGACAGGATGAATTCTCTTGAACATGTCGACGACACTAAAATGAATTGGTAGCATTGACTCAAAACAAAGTGATGGATGGTATGATAGACCAACGGTATGATGACCATCAAGTTGATAACCCAACCCAAGTAGTCACAGTGACGAAGTGAAAGTGTGATTTTCAAGAGTGACCTACTACCATAAAGTGGTTTTCCCCTTTTTCCCATTTTCCCCAGTCATTGCTCACCAATACATATTTATTTTTTATCAAGCTTGAGGAGGATAACATATGCTTGTTGTATAATTCCACCCTTTGGGTGAATCCATCGCTATGTGATGTTTTAGTGAGTCTAGCGAAGGTGAAACTCGGTCTTGTCTAGATGGACAAGTTTGTCGTTATTTGATGTTTTAACGAGTTTAACGACAAAGATAACTCTGTCCTTTTCATGTTTAGAGAGTTTGAAAAGGGACATAAAGAAAACTCCACAACTTATTTTTCGTAGATTTGTCTCTCAAGCCCAAAAAAGCATAAACAGTACGAGAGAGAACCTATTGACCATGCTCGGTCAACGTATTCCTTTTTCGTAGTTAATCTATCTCAGCCCGAAAAAGGGTTAAACTTATACTGAGTAGATGTCATTTCCAATCTATTAATGAGCTAAAAAGGACAAGCGCTCAACAATCTTTTCATGTTTAGAGAGTCTGAAAAGAGCTTAAAGAGGACTCCAAGGGGGTTCCTTTTTTGTTATTTAACAGAGCTCAAAAAAGAGATAAAAGTATGCTCTATGGTCAAAGGTACAATTTACAATCAAGCACGTCAAATTCTGTAAGTTAGCTATAAAACTTGATCAAAACACCACCAAATGGATTAAAAATACATGTTTCATACATAAAAATAGGCAAATACTAATGCTTACTCGATTAATGAACATGAAATAAACATAAAACAAGTTTTTACCATGACATTTTTACCATTTGAGACTTACCATTCAATTTTGTGCTCTGGGCTAGTTTTTTACCTCAAACTTCATCAGCTGATTGCGAGAGATTCTGTGGACCATTTCTTGTGCTGTCTAGACCAGGTAGGATATCTACCCCTCCTCTTTTTTTTCAAGTCATTCTTTCAATGTTTCATGCAAGTTTTAGGGTTTTCTGGGGCCTCTGGGGTTTGATTTTTTCGCCCTGGGATCATCGCAGGCTTTCACATCGAAAAATGCATTGAAGAGCACCCTAATAGAAGGCTGCCTACTATACAATGCATTCTATCTGTGCCTGGGTTGCGCTGGGTGAGTTTCCCAAATTTGTTTTAGTTGTTTGCTCCAAGATTTGTCATGTTTTTTGCATGGAAAGGATCCTAACTAAGCTTGTGATTGGATTTCAGGCTTTCATCGGATCAGAATGTCGATTACATGGAAATAAAGAGAGCATGAAGAACAAGACATGGTTGCCCTAAATAGTTCGGGTACAGTTAAGGCCCTAAAAAATTGTGGGTTACTCAAATACTTCAAGTTGCCCAGAATGAGGCAACAAATAGAACTTGAAGTTCCATGTTCATGCATGGGATCCGAAATATTAGACTTTTCACATAAGGGACAGGATGGTCCCTATTACCATTGATGACATTTACCTTCTAACCAGACTATTGAGTCGAGGTGCCCCCATCTCACTTTCTGGATTTGAACATGGAGGTGAATCGGTGAGGGATTACGTTTGACAATTTTGTCGGCCAAGTACACAACCTAGCAAGGACGGGAAAATAAACATCAGGGATGTAGGTGATTTGTCTTTGAGAATGATCCTCTTCACAATCGCAAAGTTGGCTGGAAGTGTGACACTTCATCTGGCGAACAAATCATGTATGAAGTATGCACTTGAGTGTCTAGAGCCAAAACTATTCAACTGGTGTGAGGCCGTACTTTCTTCATTGAAAGAACAACTAACCAAGGTAAAAAGTGGTAAGATGAAGAATTTCTACTATGGTTTGATCTTAATCACTTTTACCTTAGAGAGAATCCCATTGATGCAACCACAACATGTATCACTGGGTGTAGCTGGTCATAGAGATCCACATATGCAGAGGTGGGTCGAACTGATGGCTCGACATGCAGGTCAGTCAACAATCATTTTTTCCACTGCATTCTTTAGTTGGCTCGATCGAAAACACCTTGTCATCGAGGAGCATCCATACTCAGGGATGGATTTCTGTGGAGATTCAAACTTGATTCTACCAGTTGGATCATAATGGGGTGCTATAGGTAAATTGTTTGACCAAAGTGTTTTTGATTTTTCAAGTTTCTACATGTTTTTGTGTTTTTAATATTTCCAAGACTAAACTAAAATAATTCTCATTCATGCAGATGTGGGTACTGTTCATGTTAGGCCCCTATACTACTAGTGTAACCCCTTATTGTTATTATTACAACCCACTTATTATATTTATGTACCCATGTAGTGCCCATCTTGCTACTATTGTGCCACATAGAAGCCCACTAATGTTATTGTTGTGCCCTTACATTATTATTGTTATGTCGGCTCTGATTATGTTATGACCCCTTAGACTCCTATATATAGAAAGGAGGTATTTTCATTTGTATCATCCAAGAATTGCTCATTTATGTAATGTAAAGGAGGTTTCCCCCTCAAAGAGGCTGAATTCTAAGGTGTTGATCTATCTTTTCTATTTTTTTCTTGAGTTGGTTTCATAACATTTGGTATCAGAGCTTTGGATTCTATGGTTTCGCTGCTCCAAACAGGTCATCGTGGAATTTTCGCTATAACTTTTTTTCTGCGATGTTTCAGAAGCTAAAAAAAAACCCATTTGAGAAGAAATCGCGGTGAACCTCGGGTCCGAATTTCAGAGCTTTTCGCGCTATATTTGCGGAGATATGATCTGACGAATTTGGTCTTTTTGCAGAATCCTGAATTACATTCCAAACAAGTGACCAGGGGAAAATCGTCATAACTTTCTTTCTGAGCATTGGATTGCAATTTCATAAGAAGGTATAGAAAGAGGACAGACTGTAGTTTCTTGCATATATTTTTCAGAGCCAAAGGTCGAAATGACATGTGGCACTTCATACAAGTTTTCTCTTCTGGAAAGGTCTATAATCAGGTCATCTTGGGAGATTGTGCATAACTCTTTCTTGGAGAATCCAAATTGGATCAAACTGATGGCATTGGAAAGAGGACATAGAGGTCTACTACAGGTTGCAATTTCAGAACTTAAAGATCCGAAAGTACAAAGTTATAGTCGTTTCAAGATCGAGCTCTTAAAATCAAGAAAAATCATGATGAGGAAGTTTGATGGCAAGGATCCGGTAAATTGGATACTTCAGATAGAGAAATATTTTGATCTACATGGTGTACCACTATTACAAAAGGTATGTATTGCATCTTCATATTTAGAACCAGATCAATTTTTATGGTATGAAAGGCTTTGTTCTTGTAAACAACTTTTACGTGGTAAATTTTCACGGAGGAAATGATAGCACATTATGAGGATACAAAGAGAAACACCTTCTTTAGAGTAACACCACAACAATTGGAAAGAGTAAAAGGGCTTTGTGACATAGTGGAAAGAAAAATTATGGAAACTAGGAAGCATACCCCTCACAACTATAAAGATGGAAGTGTTGTTTCTCCTAGCCTTCCACAACCTACAAGGTTACACCACAACAATTGGAAGAAAAAAGAGAAAAAGGGCTTTGTTACAATTGTGATAGCAAATGCACTAATGGTCATAAGTGTGCTGAGAACAAATTATTTTATATAGAATATGAAGAGGAGGAAGAAAAGGATCAAGAAACATCAAATGAAGAGGATATACGCCAGGACCCCACCCTAGAGAAAGAAGAAATGAATCATACCATATCTTGTAAAGCATTGACAAGAATTACCACTCCTCAAACTCTCAAGATAGAAGGACATATCAAGAAGAAAAAGGTGCAAGAAGTGAAAGATCACATCGTGAAAGAAGAAATGAATCCAACCATATCTTGTAATTCATTGGTCGAAATTACCACTCCTCAAACTATCAAGATAGAAGGACATATTAAGAAGAAAAATGTTCAAGAAGTGAAAGATCACATCGAGCATCAAGAAATGAATCCGACTATATCTTGTAAAGGATTGGAAGAAATTACCACTTCTCAAACTCTAGAGATAGAAGGACATATCAAGAAGAAAAAGGTTCAAGCAGAGAAAGATCACATCGAGCATCAACAACAAGTTCCCCAACTTTTAAAGGATAATGCCACTTCGGTGCAAAATCAAATGAAACAACAGGTAGATCAACAATGTAGCGAAAAAAGTTTTGATGTAGGTGATTGGGTATTTTTACTGCTACATCTCAAGCAAGCTATTTATGAGAAGGAAATGTTGGCAATACTACATGTACTTAAAAAATGGCGACCTTACCGAATGAGAAGACTCTTCAAGGATGAGGATGTGGAAGCATTGTTTTTTGCTATTTCTATTATCCAACCAGATTGGATAAAAGAAGCAAGGGATGAATGGAAGAAGGACGAAGAAGTATGGCCACTTATTCAAAAGTTGCAAAAGATCCCAATTCAAACAAGATTGCCAGAAATTGAAGAGGAAGGAAAAATCATATTGGAACCTGGAGCAGTCACAGAAACAAGAACCTGACAGCTACGAAATTGATCAATTTCAGAGTATCTCATCAAGTGGAAGAACTTACCCGCTGAAGATCCCACATGGGAGGACAAGAATTTTATACAGAAGCATCAAGAACTACTCAAGCGTTAAGGACAATGCTTTTTGAAGGAGAGGGGCATGTTAGGCCCCTATACTACTAGTGTAACCCCTTATTGTTATTATTACAACCCACTTATTATATGTATGTACCCATGTAGTGCCCATATTGTTACTATTGTGCCACATAGAAGCCCACTATTGTTATTATTGTGCCCTCACATTATTATTGTTATGTCGGCTCTGATTATGTTATGACCCCTTAGACTCCTATATATAGAAAGGAGGTCTTTTCATTTGTATCATCCAAGAATTGCTCATTTATGTAATGTAAAGGAGGTTTCCCCCTTGAAGAGGCTGAATTCTAAGGCGTTGATCTATCTTTTCTATCTTTTTCTTGAGCTGGTTTCATAACAGTTCAACCTATGGGACACCAACAGGGTGCAGGTGGGCCAGCGTGGAGAAACATTGGGAGGGTAGTTCTCCAAGACTTTGATTTGGCCGAGACCTTGGTAGAGTCGCATGATCACATAAAGGGATTAACCCTTGGTATTCTAGATGTCTAGATCGATGAGTTACCTATGAGGCTGCAGTGCCACACCATTGGTGTTCCTAGCCACTGGATGAGGCTTTTGCACATGATAGCACATGTTGTGACCTGTTATCATGAGCATCACTAGGTCTACTAGGATATTTTGCATGCATTTTGAGTTTTTGGGTCAAATTACCAAACTTGTCTTGGACACAAATTTTGTAAAAACTTTTAAAACACCTATCTATTTTACTTTCAAAGTTTTCTATGGTTATGTGCAATCCTATTCAACTAATGATGTGAATTGAAAATGTTACTTTTATAGGTGTCACAAATGTCTATTTAACACATAATTCGCTAAAGAATCAGTTAATGTGTTAAAGTTTCTGGAAATATGTTGATATTTAATGTATTCAAAATGCCTTTCCAAAATACAAACTTTAAGGAACATACGAAGAATTGTTGGGTTTCGGATGGTATACACACTTGTAAGTTGTAGTATAACGAGTTGTGAGTCTAGCCTAACGATGATTCGGTGAATTCCAAGTGAAATGACATCAGAGAGAAGTTCGATCAACGTGTTATACTCAGTGATATTGTTTGTCGATCGACCGATACAAATCCCTGGAAAACTCACTAACTCGCCACTTGGAGCGAAAATAGCCCATGCTATAGAACATAGGTTCTGCGTACTATGACTAGAACCATCGGCGTAACCAACAAATGGTTCCGAAGATTCCAACATCTATAGCAAATGAAAAGCGGATTACTAACCAGGTAAAAACTCTAAAAGACACACACTGACAAACGCACATGCAATGAAAGCATATATACAGTGTGTTTTACTACACTCAATTAAGCATAGTAATGTTTCAGGTACAATCGGTTTCAGGGCTGCGACAATGGAATCCCATCATAATCTACTAACTCATAGGCACCTTTTGCCAAAACACGCTTGACAATATAAGGACCCATCCACATTGGTTCAAATTCCCCTGCTCCAAGTTTATCATCTTCCTAATCATAACGCAAGACCAGGTCTCCTTCTGAGAAGATACGAGGCTTGACATTTCTATCATATTGAGCCTTGATTCATTTCTTATGCGCTTCGTTAGCCAATGCGGCATCATGAAGGGTTTAATCCAGATCGATAATTTCCAAGAAATGTGCTTCTTCTTCAAAAGTGTTAGGTATCAGGTCAATCGCGAGTTTGAGAGATGAAATTTCACTTTGTATCAGTAAGACTGCTTCCAAACCATACACCAACTGAAAGGGTGTGAATCCAGTTTCATTTCTCACTGAGGTTTGATATGCCCACAAGGCAGGGTATAGGATTAAATGCCAGTTTCGTTTATGAACCCCTATCATTCTTTGCAACATTCACTTCAGGACTTTGTTGATGGCCTCAACTTTTCCATTCTCTTGTAGGTAATAAGGAGTAGAACTATCATGTGACAGTCCTAACTTAGCAGTCAACTCAGCCATCATGTGATTGCGAAAATGTGACCCATGATCTGTAACTATGGATTGTGGTACACCAAACCGGGAAACCACATGGTTAAAAAAGAAAATAGAATCCATTTCGCCTCTGTTGTTTAATGTTGGCATTGCCTCAACCCATTTGGTAAAATAGTCAACAGCGACTATAATATACCCATGCCCCGCAGCCAAGGTGGGGTTACATGTCATGAAGTCAACGCCCCATTTGGAAAATGGTCCAACAGCAATGACTGGATGCAATGGTGTAGGTGGTAATCTAACTTTATGGTCATAGATCTGGCATGCATGACATCTTTTGATGGTAATTATGCAATCTTTGAATATATTAGGCTGAAATTAACCAGCATAGAAAATTCTATGTGCAGTTGCATATCCAGATAAGTTTCCACAACAGGCACGTGAATGGAAATCATCCAAGTATTTCTCGGCTTCCTCATGTGTGAGGCACCTCCATAAAATCGTATCGATGCCACGACGGTAAAGGGTGTCGCCAATGATCAGATAATCTTTGGCATGGTATCAGATACGTCGTTGTTGTGAGCGAGAGGTATTAAGCCATAAATTTTGGGTCTAGAGATAGATCAATATTTCTCCATACCACGGGTCATATGACGATATAAAAAACAGAGACTCATCCAAAATCGATGGTTCTGATCTTGAATCAATGGAGGTCGAGGGAAGGTCGCAAAGTAACTCGGAAAAAACTAGAGATTTCTTTGATTTGGACTTGATGAATTCCAGATCAAGCTCCTACAAATGTCTATCCATTTTGAATATTTGCCCCCTAGCAATTGACGTGAAAAAATGTATGTCATAGGGTTGCAATCCGAAATGATGGTGGTCTTTCGGAGCAGGATGTAGTGGCGAAATCTTTGAATAGCTTGCATAGCTGCCAAAGCTAATTTCTCAACATAAGAGTACTTACTTTCTATATCATTGAGATTGCGGCTCAAATAATATATCAGATGTTCAATCCCATTTTCCCCTTGGAATAAAACCATGCCAATGGTTGTCTCTACAGCAGCAAGATACAGGTAAAAGTCATTTTGATAATTCAGATAATACATTGATGACGCTCTAATCAAGGTATATTTAAGAGCATCAAAGGAAGCTTGCGCAACCTGATCCCAACGGAAGGGTATCCCCTTTTTCAAAAGATGTGTAAAACCTTTAGCCATTTCAACGTAATTGGGAATGAACCTCCTCAGAAAGTTAGCCTTCCCTTTGAGTCTCTGTAACTGTAAAAGTTTAAAGGTGGAGGCAAATCAAGAATTGCTTGAACCTTTAATGGTTCGAGTCGAATTCCATCTATAGACACTACGAATCCAAGCAATCGACCAGAACCAAAACAAAACACACATTTGTGTAGATTGAGTCATATCATGTAGTGTCGGCATCGTAAAAATATTTCTCTCAATTGTTGTGGGTGATCAATACGCTTTCGTGAATGAGCAGGTAAGTCGTCATGGTAAGGTTGAACAATGTGCTTGATGTCATGGAAGGCATAGTTCATTGCCCTCTGAAATGTGGCTCCTGCATTCTTCAAACCGAAAGGGAGTTTCCTATACGCGAATGTGCCCCATGGACAAATAAAAGTTGTTTTAGATTGGTCCTGTGGGTAGATATTGATTTGATTGTAACCCAAAAGACCGTCCATAAATGAGAATATTTCGCATCTGCCACATTCATCAATAATCTAGTTAATAAAAGGAGTAGGATAATTGTCCTTTGGACAAGCCTAATTTACATCCCTATAATCAACGCACACTCGAATTGTCCCTTGTTTCTTCATGATAGGAATAATGTTGGAAACCTAGTCAGTAAGAGGTACAAGGTAAATGAAACCAGCACGCAAAAGATTTTCAACCTTTGCTTTAATGGCAGTGGTTTTCTTTGGATGAACAGGTCGAAGCTGCTATCATACTGGTTTGACATCAGGATACATTTTGATTTCATGTTCAACAATACTAGAGTCTCTACCTAGCATCTCCTCGTATGACCATGCAAATATATCTTGAAATTCATGAAAGAGAGTACGGTAATTATCAAGTTTTGATGGAGAACAAGATTTTCCGACATGAATTTTTTATACAACATTAGGTTTGGTTGAAATATTAATAGAAATATTTCTTCAATATTTGACAAGTTTTGCTCGGAATCTACTGTGTCTATGAAAACAGATTTCGAAAGGAAATCAACAACTGAAGGGTGGTTAAGTTCATTTGAATAATCTTTGATGTCATCTAGAAGATGGGAACGATGATGATAATATTCCCAAGGTTCTTCTCCTATCATCATTGATTGGATGATTCCTTCATCCGTAGAAAATATACGTGAAAAAGGATTCGAAGAAGTACCATATTCTCATGATCGGTCTACCCATACAATTGGTGAAAGTGGATTTGGGTTTGCCGCACAAGCCAGAAAAATTGATTGCTATGCAATCTCAATGGGGCTTAATACCATAACTTCAGTATTACTATCAACTTCAGAATTGCTAGTAATCCTCCTTAAATCAGATGGGGTGGAGGAAATCATATTGCAAGTCTCTACTCTTGCCACTTCCAACAAATCAGATGGTGACGGTAGCATAAAAGTACCCATTAGGGAAGGATCTTTAAAGAGACCTACACCAACACTTTGAAGTGACAGCGGGGGTTCGTGTACCAATGGAATGCTTCCAGTAGCCTGAGAACTAGATGCAAAGAAGTTAAGTTGATCGATAACCGTGATTCCACCTTTATGAGGGAATGCAATCATACGAAAGTACGTGGAAACTACAACAGCCATAGAATATACCCATGGCCTTCCCAGTAAAATGTTGTAGTCGAGGGGTCCGTCAACTACCTCAACTTCAACAGTAACTATTTTCTCCCCTAGTTCAATTTGCAGGTTACTCAAAATTCCACAAGGCGTATATGTTCATCCATCGAAAGATTTTAACATTGTTGGTGATCATGACAATGACGGTGAACCAAGTGTTTTCCAGGAGTTCATTGACATAATGCAAGTATATTACCCCTCGTCAATAATAGTTATGTGAACATTCTTATTGAGAGCCTTTACTTGAATTAGGAAAGCTAATTGTGCCGGTAATTGTGGTGTATATCATGCATGGTTAAAAACCACAAGATTGGAATCAGTAGGGTCTATTCCACCAATTGCTCACAGTAACGCCTGCTTTTGGGAGGGACAATTTTGTAACACCTAAAGCATCGACATAGCAGAAGGTGATTGTGTAAGGTCTTCTACTATGTTATAGTTCTAAGCTGCTCGAGCTCGAGGGTTAAATGTTGATTTATGCGCAACTCCCTTTGGTGGCTTTATTTTCAATTCTAGCACAATAGGTGGTGGAATATTTTCAGATGAAGTCAAATTTGAAGAATTAGGTTGATTAGTGGCTTGATTATTCAACGAAAATGGTGGATTTCCATAATCTTTATTTCTTGTTGACACCAAAACTCCATTTTCAAGCTTTGTAATGGATAACATAAGTACTTGGGATGTGGAAGCATGGTTTGTCATGACCAAATGTGTCTTCAGTTTTGGAAACAGATCAGTCAACATTGCAGATGTGTTAGAATTCTTTAAAAGCTTAGAGAATTTCGAGCAGTGTGGAAAATCTTTTGTAAAATGCTCATCATTACAGATTAGACATGGATAACGAGGTTTCCTTGCCGAAGTACAGGAATCAGATGATTTCTCTTGAGGGGAATTATCTTGTTTTTTCTTGTTTTTCCCCTTCTTCTTGCCTCCTGGTTGCTTTTGATTCTTTCCTTTTTCAGATGACATGGCATTGACTTCAAAAGCAAGAGTGTTTTTTGATGCATTGGTAGTTTGATTGGAAATGGCAAGAGTTTGACCAGATGATCTACCTACCGTTTGCTTGCTCGAAGAAACAATCACACCGTCGCCAGCATGAGAGTCCTTACTCGATTGTGGAGGAGGAGGAACAATGAAAGCTGGTTGGGGTGCATTCAGAATCTTGTCGTAGAGCATGCTGGATTATGTGTAAATCAAATCCAAATATTGGGAACGAGTAATTACTTGCTCTTCTGTGACAACTCCACCTTTCGCCACATCCTCGGTGAATGGTGGCAACAAGGATTTTATGAACCACTTAGCCAAAAGATGATTAGGAACATAAGTCTTAACCATTCGACGACGACACTGCCACTCATGAATATGATCTGATATATGAGTAGCAGTAGTTTGTTTAAAGTTGGTTAGGAGTTCTGTTCCAGTCTTGTATCTGATAGGTAACTAGAAGTGGCTCAAAAATGTGGTGGCTAAAGTCGTAAAGTTGTCAAAACAGCTCGTTGTAACTCAATGTACCACTTCGCAGTGGACCTGTAAACGTTCTTTGGAAAAGATGGAGTCTAACTGAGTCTTCATTTAAGGAGTTTGATGAACACCACAAATGAAAATTCATGACATGATTTGATGGGTCTTCTCCGAGATTTCCATTGAATTTCGAAATGTCAGAATGTAACTTATGCGGAATCACCGGTGACCAAGGTGCATATAAGATTGGATCATTAGTGAGCCGGTTTAAATCTGGTAATTCAAGAGTCGCTACAAACGGCAACTGTCGACTCAAGTCCGGTTGAGCATACCCAGGATATGATGTAATTACTTGAGAAATAGGTCTTTTCGTACTAGCATAGGGCATCTGTATCTGGTAACCTTGATAAGGTGGTTGTTGAACAAATCCGACATAGGGTGGTTGTTGATAACCAGGTTGAATTTGTAGTTTTCCATAACCAGCAAAGCCTTGTTGACCAGGACCTTGGTAAGCTTGATACTATCCAAACCCAGGTTGAGCTTGTTGGGAAGGTCCAAATTGGGGTTGGAATTGCTGGAATTGAGGCTGTTGATATTGGGGTTGCCATAGTTGTTGAATTAATTGTTGTTGTTGTTGGTACAACTGTTGTTGATTTAATGGTTGTTGTTGCCCAACAATGTAAGGCTGACCAGGTTGTGAATAAACTATACCAGTGTAAGCTTGAGTCACTTTGGATAAAGGTATACTAACCTCAGGTTGTTGGACCCCAGACACAAGCGGTTGTTGTATAACAACTTGAGAAACTTGGACCTTTTGACCCGAAACTTGTGGTTGCGAGGTAGAAGAACCAGTTTTTACAGGTTGAGATACAACTGTTTGAACTTGTGAATGCGATACAGTGGTAACGATAGGTGTAGTAGGAATAGCTGACACAGTTTTCATTGGTTGGGTTGGATACACAAGCCTTGGTTTAACTAGCATTGTTGGTTTCCATTGATAGACTTGCATTCTAGGCTGACCTGAATACTGCAGGATACTACCATATGATGGTCCTCCAGGATATGGAGGATAAGGTGAATAAGCATATTTCTCTCCATATGGCGGCAATCCAGTATGTAATGGATACATAGGTCGTTGTTGACTAGATTTCCCAGTTTGATATTGATATGCAGGATCAAACTGTTGAGTTCCCATTAAATAAGAACCAGGTAAAATTCCGGTTGAGGACATAGGTGATGACCATGGTGTAGAAGCAACCCCTGAGTGGGTTCTAGATAAATATTGGTAACCAACCGAGATGGACGAATAACCATATAGGTGTGACTCAGTAGTAGTAGAAAACATCGAAGAGGTTGTGACAGAAGATTCTGCTGTAGCTGCATCAGATGATATAGTCTGGGATGTTGACGGTTGTTCAGCCATAGTTAGCTGACCCAATAGATGTCCTAAATAATAAACGGGTACTTGAAAAGAATCAAGATCAAAAGGAGTAGTAAAATGAGGAGTATAAGGATAAAGATAAATCCTGGTTCGAAAATGGAATGGGGTTACAGGTGTAGTATCTTCTTCAAGTTCTTCCTCAAAAACTATTAAGCCAGGTGGAAGAACTTCACCGTCAGGTCCGTAATAGACTTCTCGTGCTGGAAAAGTATAATTTTCAGTAGTTACTAAAGTCTGAAGGTTAACCGGTTGATCGTCTTCCGGTAAAGTAACAACTTCTGAATGTTCAAATTCGAAGTCTAGATGTTCTAGTAAAAGAACAACAGTTTCAGGGAGAGGTTCCTGAACAACTTCAAGCTCAGAAGTAACCTCTGTTTGAACTGTGATAGGTTCTGGATTAACTTTTGGTTGAACTGATTCAAGTTCAGAAGTAATTTCTTGTTGAGAAACTTCAAGTTGAGGATCAACTTGTTGTTGAACAACTTCGGTTATTGTTTCACTAGTATCAGTTATAGTGTCCTCAGGTAATTGTGAAACTTCTTCTTTAGTAACGGATGTACCAGAAATAGTTGGAGTAATTGGAGTCTCAGTACTTACCGAAATGGATGATTCAGGTAATTCAGATGAAGAACCAAGAGTTATTGATGTACTTGACTCAGTTAAGTGAGACCGCTTTAATCAAATAGGTGTAGCTTCGGGAGGAAAAGGCGGTTTACTCGGTGTTCTCCGTGAATGACAGGGTAAGTTTTGATGTTCCTCCATGATTGCTGATTAATTTTATTATAAAAAAGAAATAAACAAAAAGGGGTAAGCTAGGCAAAAGGTTTACCAAGAAACTTTGAACTTCAAAATACCTCTTGGCGAACCAAGAAGTACAAGCAGACAATCTCCCTGAATGTTGTGTTCGGTGTATCATAGTGTACAAGGTGGCCGACTCGGTGACCTAAGGATGGATAGAAACCTAGTATTGTCCTCCCATATATACCCAAAAGTACATGGAGGCCCAATTTCTATAAGCGTTGTCTAATGCAAAAATGCATAGTGAGAGCATTCCCATATACTTTATGTACTATAACACCGCCCTATATACTCGAAGGTACGTGGACAAGCTACGATATACTCACATACACGGAATGAGGTATCACACTTGAGATGTATTGTAGACAAGTTAGTGACAATTGCTTTTTTTTACGACGCCAAAACATGTCTTTAGCCTAGAACCACTAAATTTTTTTCATTAATGACAATGCTCCATTAGGTAAATTGAAGTTAATTTTAAGTTGATCTTGCTTAGGAATTTTCCTTTCAAGTTCACCACGTGATGTATTCTGAAATTCCTAGGAATGCAACTATTATGATAAGCACTCTTTGCATTCAATTTAACAATGAAAATCTTAGCTAATAGGGATAAAGCAGTCAGATTTCTTTCAATCGAATAACAAAGAGAACAATCTAATGCAATTTCCCTAAACTATTCCTATGAGCACACACAAACTTTTCTGTGCAACATGCATGTATTTCTTTTCGATTTCCTTAATGTGAATATGAACAAGAAGGAAACTAATGCATATACAATCAATCAATATTTAACAAGAATGAAGACTTTACGACAGTTCTGTTTTGAAGGAGAAGAAGAATTTTACGACACTTTCTTTCAAACAAAGATTAATAGACTATAATCTAACTTTGACTATGGATCGATAATGACAAAGAAAACATTTAAGAAACATTAATCAATCAAGTCAAAGTAGGGCTAGAAAAGGAGATAGAAACTTGTTTTCTGAGACATGACATTCATTGATCAATCAGCAAGCAGTCAAACAGAGGAAAGTTGCCAAAAACTCAATCCAAAGGTGGGAAACTAACCCTAGGAAGATCAACACAGCCCTGAATGGGATACAATGCGCTTTAGAGCACTGTCCCTAAGCCAAGGGTGCTCTGCAGGGCAATGTGTCCCTCACAAGCCTGTGTTGGTGACAGTGAGCCATTTCAAGATGCAATTTGACACAGTTTTGATGAAAATTCAATGCAAAAGAGCTGAAATACAATCAATGAACACAAGTAGGGTCTACAAGAGTGTCCTAGGATGTGGATAAGCTACTACGAAGGATGATCTTCCCCAGCAGAGTCACCAATTTGTTTTGGAGAATTTGGTATCTACGGATAAATACTGATTCCCTAGATAAGTAGCCATATCTAGAACAACAGTTTAAAGCAATTTAGCCTTTTCCTATAAGAAATAACTAAGACAAAGAAGATGAGAAGACCTACTTGTAGTTCCACTTTCCTCTTATCTCCTTTGTATCGATCCTGTCACTCCTTCCTGTACTTAACACGCTTGAGAAGTACCTGTAAACATCAACAGAAGACAAAGAACCGATCAAAGCAAAAGATCTATTGAATACAAGTAAATGGAATCAGATACATTCACACATATAAGCATCATATAACATGATAAGCATATGGGAAAAAGGTTCAAATACTTGATTAAATAGAAGAAGGAATTAAAAACATCATGTCTGATTCGAAGTCACTCCTCCATCTTCGATCCCATCCACATCACATCAAAAAATGACATACTTGTAGCATAACAATACTTGTCTCAAAGCCAATTCTCATAGAAACATTATCTCCTTACAATTCAAAATAGTCCAGCCCCTGATCACTTACATGAGTGTTCAATTTATAGGAGGATGAAGGAGGTTATGTCATAAATGGGGGAATTGAATGGCCTTCCATACTTAATATTAGTTCTATGGAGGAAGGGATGAGAGGATAGGATGCATCTTAACTCATTCCTCATCCATTTTCGAGCTCATAGGAGTTCATAAGTGAGGGAAACTTCTAGATGACTCCAAGAGATAAGAATATTCCCCAAACCCTATGTGAATTTTGCTCAATGTTGCCCAGCGCAGGTGAAAGAGGGCCTAGGTGCTCTGCAGAGCACCTTGGCATGGACTCAACTACTCTGCAACGCACCCTTACATGGGCCTACCAGCACTAGTCGCTTTAGAGGTCATTTCAGGATGTCTTCAAGTCATGAAACTGCCTGAGAAGGAGGCATTCAAAAGGGTGAATTGTTTATGGCATGTAGCAACTGAAATTAGGGTTTGATGAGCCCTAAAACACTGATATGGATGATGGGAGTGATGTGCCCAAATGGATCTGTAACACTGTGTTCACCAACATTTCTCCCATGATCTGTATAGATTCCTGTAAGTTTCTCCAACCCATTTTCTTCCCTCCTTTTATTTTGTGTGAATACTCATGGGGATTTTCCTGATGCATCCCCAGTTGCTCTGCAATCTCAACTTGTCCCTAACCCTGCTTGGCTTGATACTGTTGGAAAGTCTCTTTACAATATTTTTTGGTCTTCTGGAATAAATCTTTCATCTAAATGTCTCCATTCATTCAACAGTTTCTTCAAAACTTCTTCTTCCATGCTAAGTTCCTCTCCCTTGCTTGGGTCGATTTCCATTGTAGTGGTTTCCATCCCCTCCCTTTCTTCCTTATCCTCTTTATCTACCAAATCTCTTTGAGCTTTCCTCTTGGGTGTTGGTTTGCCTTGACTCAAACTGCTCTCCTTTCCTTTATCCTGATAATCCATGAGTTGGATCTCTCTTTCTTCATCTTCTTCTACATGTAATGCTTCAAAGCTATTCGTACCGCTCGGTTGAGTTTGGTATTCTTTTTTCCCTGTGTTGTGGGTTTCCTTTGGTTGCCTCCTCTTGTTTTTCACTTCTTGGAACCCTTCCTTGTCTTCTTGAGGTTTCCTCTGTTGCTTGAGCGTATTCTCCCCCTCCTCCATGTTCAGTGGACAGTCCTTAAATAGGTGGCCATATTCATGGCACCTTCGGCATCTGAACGAGATGTGTTCATAGTCTAAGGTTTGTTGCCAAACCTCTTCATGGTATTCTAACTCCACTGAGTCAGGTATGGGTTCAACTATGTTCATGTACACACAGATTCTCGCATAAGATGTGTATCTACCTCTTTTTTTCGTTTCTACTATTTTGACAAATTTACCTATCGTATTTCCAATACCCTCTAGTATTTTTGGGTCCCAGAAGTCCATTGGGAGGCCGAATAATCTTATGCATACCGGGGCTGCCAGAAATTTTTCCTTGTCTGGGTCATAACATTCTTCCCAATATCTCATAAACAAGCCACCATTATAATGGAAGTAAGGGCCATTTTCAAATATTCTTTCTTTATCTTGTTGGTTTGAGAATATTACTGTGAAGAAGCCTCTAGCTCCCAACTTGAGCTCGATATGGCCTTTGGGTTGCCATTTTTGTTGTATCCACTTGGTAAGGTCTTTCTCCATCGGCCATACTCCTATAATCTTGCAGATAAACGCGTGGTCGTTCATGTAACCTCTCGATCTCTCCAATTTGTTCATCTGAATGATGAATCTCAGTTTCTCTGCTGCACATGGCAGACATTTTCCTCTGTTGCCTACCTGCCATCACGCCCCGAGGAAAGGTCCAGTTGTTTTGTTTGTCTCTTGCGCTTGCTTCTAATTACCGGTGTTCTGGTGGGAATCCCCTACCGCCGCGTCCCAGTAGGAGGGGGTCTCTCCCCCCCATCTTCCTCTATCATCCCAACCTGATAAGCAGCCTTCTGGTATGCAGATTTGCAGAAACTGTTAGAGGGTTAGGTCACGGTTGTGCTTAGTTCATGCCTATCGCGGTTCCATTAGGATTCAGGGAAACTAAAAAATAAAGGTTCTACATTAAAGAACAACAACAAAAAAACTAAAAATTTTAAATAATTATCTATATCTAATTCATCCTAGTGATGTCTAGTTAAGTTATGCAAAGTAGTCTTCAAGTCCACCATAACCATGGAGGAATCACAACCTGTGGATGTCTTTCTTACCAAAGAATGTAGTCAAAATGAAAGTGATGCACCCTATGCAAAGCCACAACTCGATGGAGATAATTAGTGGCCCATTCAGCAATTTAGAAATCCATACAGACCATTGCATGGATCAAGACGATAAATATATAGTGCCCGAATAGCTATAAAATATTGTGTGGTGGAAAAACCCTTGGCACATGCAACACCTTCCCATAAAGCTCTAATGCATTAGAACTCGACCAACTCTATGGTGCTACACATATAGTAGTGTAACTCTTCCAAACTAAGCTAGGATATTGGGATCATTACCTTTAACATAATTTGGTACACCTAAACTCCATATTGCGCAATAAAATGTAGCTATAAGTAGTCTTCAAGTTCTCCGATCATTTCATAGAAAGGTGGCTAACCCAGCGAAATAAATATAAAATAGAATCCTAATTAAGGTACTTTCATTTTACTCTAATAACAGAAAACAAGAATGTACTTTCCTTTCACACTGATAATTAGAGTTAGCACTTTCCTTTCTTAGTTCCCTAGTGTAAACCAACTAATTTTCAATAATAGTGATAATATCTCATAAAACGTAATTGTAAACCAACTAATTTTCAATAAGAGTGATAATCTCTCATAAAAAGTAATTGTAGACCATAAATAGGTTTGGAAAAAAATCATTAGGGTAAATTTTACATAGGTTATATGATAAGAAGTCACAATTTTCACCCCAAAACCCTTTGGGCCTCAACCAAATTAAATATTAATATCAAATATTTCTCAAATAAATCATTATTTAGCTTTCACAAAGTCATAAGAAAATAATGTATCCCCATTGAGTTGGAGTTATTCATTAAAATATGATTCCCCAATTTAAGAAAGATTCTTCGGCGAAAATCACATGGAATATCATTTGTCAACGCGTTTCGAACCAGCCAGTGTGGTTCATCGTCCTGACGATGAACCACACTGGCTGGTTCGAAACGCGTTGACAAATGATATTCCATGTGATTTTCGCCGAAGAATCTTTCTTAACTTGATATGGATCACAGAAGCCTGAACTCTATTAATGATTCCCCAATGTTATTAGTATTCATTTCTCTATTCCTAATGTTTGAATTAAATAATAGTGGATCCTAAAAATAACATTGTTGTAACTTAGTGCCTTATCGAATGACAATGTTTAGTTCCATATAATCCACATGCATCATAAACAAAGAAACAAACACTTTACATTTCCATTGATTGCTTCGATGGGCGTTTTTATTGTGAGGTTCTTCTCACCGACATTGTATAGATTCGTCGTCCGACATTGTACAGATTTGGATGACGTGTTCCTCCTAGGCCAAGGAGCGTTAGGAAAGAATAATTGCTAGGGTTATGTATTTCCTTCATCATTGTTGTGTACATGCACCAGTAGGGTTAGGTATTTCCTTCCTCATTTCTTTTTACACGCACCCACACCTGAAATTATCGTGCTTTTTTTTTCTAAAATCTAGCATTACGGGTACTTCCGAGTTTTCCTTTACTGAGCTTCGTTGGAGTCCTCTTCATTTCCAATAAACTCTCGCCTTCTTCAGTACATTGGGTCACGCCAAGGGGGCCATAAGAACGAGCTACATGCACAAAATTACTCGGTACAAGTTGGAGTTGCGTGCATTATTTCGGTGCTCTAGGTGGAAAGAGATATGTTCTGTAATAAATAAGATTATTGCCTCCTCCTTTGCATCAACCACCACGTGGCTATGGAACGGAAGCCTTCAATACTGCTAGGCAGGTTGTTTTTTCTCTCAGGGGTGGCCATTAATGGATTTGTTGTCAATGTGGCTATGCTCATCATCGGTCACATATTTCTCAGCATCAACATTAGTTTCAACAATCAAGAATATTTCTCAACATTGGCATTGGTTTCGATAATCAGGTTATTGAATTAAGGCTCTGAACTTTCTCTATTAATGCTCCCATATGAATCTAAGTCTAGACCATTTTTGCAGTCTGTTCCAGCTTTTTTGTTGGAAATGGCACCTCCAAGGTTGGAAGGAGACTGAAAAATGTGCTTCCAGGTGTTCATTAACAATGGAATCTTAGTGGCGAGCCTCATAAACTACAACAACTAGAGACTCCACAATTGGGGATGACACCTCTCGCTAGCTCTGGAAGCTGTCCTGATAGCCGTAATGCCGATAGGATCATTCTGGTTACCCGACACGCCCAACAACTTGATCAAGAGAGGGCACCGAGGAAAGGCAAGAGCCAGGTTGGAGAATATTAGTGGGACACCCAAGATTCAAGAGGAGTTCGATAACCTGGTAAGGACTTTTCTGACACATTAATGTGCCATGTAATGTTTTTTTCGTTCTCACAGGCTATAATTGAGCCCAAATATGGTAGCGATGCAAGCTCTTTAAACACAACAACAACCAAGGTCTGTTGTCATTACACTATCATTCAAGTTCCTGTCATATGGATTTTCCCCTCAAATGATGTCTTGATTCTTTATTAATTATTGTTTCAAATAACAAAATTAGTGGCACAACTCATCCCATCCATTTTAGAAAATAAGGAAAATAAATTCTGATATCTCATCCATTAGTGATTCCATTTGTTGGGTAATAATCATAACATGTGGAAGGTGGTTGGAAGTTGGATGGTCAAAAAAGTTGGATAGGAAACAATACCTTTGCAGACATACTAGATGTTTTTTTCCAGGAATACAACCATAAATCAAATCATTGGGTAAGAGAAATAGCATCAAATATAAGTTGAATCAACTATAATAGGTATTATATCTTACTTATTTCATTTGTACTTGGGTATTATATCTTACTTATTTCATTTGTACTTTATATATCCATTTCTTTGGATAGTATTGTTTGATGAATAATCTTGACTACAAATTCAGCCTATGAAAACGAATGAAAAAAATGAAAGCATGCACATGAACTGCGTGAAGAAGTACCAAGATTCCTTTTAAAGAAGAGGATTCATATACAATTTTATTTTTTATGTCATATGCAATGAATTTTTTCCTGTATATCTAATTTCCATGGATTTTCCACAGGTTCATTGTGAGCAAAGGTACTTTTGGACTGAGAGTAACCAAAATAGAAAATAAAATTGCGTTGAGGTGTGTTCATTCTTTCGGTGCTCTAGGTGGAAAGAGATATGCGCTGTAAAAAAACAAGATTCTTGCCTCCTCCTTTGCATCAGCCACCACGAGGCTATCAGATAGAAGCCTTAATATTGCTAGGTAGGTTGTTTTTTTCTCTCAGGCCAACCATTAATGGCTCTGCTGTCAATGTGGCCATGCTCATCGTCGGTCGCATATTTCTCAGCATTGGCATTGGTTTCGACAATCAAGAATATTCCTCAACATTGGCATTGGTTTCAACAATCAAGTTAGTGAATTAAGGCAACTTTCTTTGTTAATGCTCCCATCTAAATCTAAGTCTAGACAATTTTTGCAGTATGTTCTGGTCTATTTTTTGGAAAAGGCACCTCTAAGGTTGCAATGAGCATTGAAAAATTTTCTTCCAGGTGTTCATAAACACTGGAATCTTAGCGGTGAGCCTCATAAACTACAATGCCCAAAGACTCCACAATTGGGGATGGAACCTCTCGCTATCTCTGGGAGCTGTACTGACAGCCGTAATGGTGACAATATCATTCTGGTTGACTGACACGCCTAAAAACTCAATCGAGAGAGGGCACCAAGAAAATGTGAGAGCCATGTTGGAGAAGATTTGGAGAAGATTAGCTAGATGCCCGAGGTTCAAGAGGAGTTCGACGACCTAGTAAGGACTTTTCTGAATCATCAATATGCCATGTAATGTTTTTTTCATTATCACAGGCTATGATTGAACCCAACTATGTCAGTGATGCAAGCTATTTGAACAGAACAACAACCAACGTCTTTTGCCATTACACTATCATTCAAGTTTCCTGTCATAGGATTTTCCCCTCGAATGTTGTCTTGATTCTTCATTAATTATCGTTTCAAAGGACAAAATTAGTGGCACAACTCATTCCATCCATTTTATAAAATAAGGAAAATAAATTCTAATATCTCATCCATTGGTGATGCCATTTGCTGGGTAATAATCATAACAGGTGGAAGGTGGTTGGAAGTTGGATGGCCAAAAATGTTGGATAGGAAACAATACCTTTGCAGACATACTAGATGTTTTTTCTAGGAATACAACCACAAATCAAATCATTGGGTAAGAGAAATAGTAGCAAAGATAAGTTGAATTGGCTATAATAGGTATTAGATCTTACTTATTTCATTTGTACCTTATGTATTTGTTTCTTTGAATAGTATTTCTTGATGAATAATCTTTACGAAAACAAATGACAAAAATGAAAGCATGCGAGATGAAATACATAAATAAGTACCAAGATTCCTTTTAAAGAAGAGGCTTCATATACAAAAATCATTTTTTGTCATATGTATTGAATTTTTTCCTGTATATCTCATTTCCATGGATTTTCCACAAGTTCATTGTGAGCAAAGGTACTCCTGCACTGAGGGTAACCAAAATAGAAAATAAAATTGCGTTGAGGTGTGTTCAAAATGGGGACATTCATTTGAAAGGAGCTTTTGTTGCTGACAAGGATGGATTTCCAGGCATCAATTCCTTTCAAGACACAAGCAAGGTATGTTTCTAATAGTTGGTTGGTAATATTTGGATCTTTGAAAATCATTAGGAAATATGCATAAAGGAAGGTGACATGTACCAATGCATTTTCTTTTGGTGGGTCCATTTGATATAATCACCCTATTGCACTTTTATAGATTTTATCTTCTCTTAGGTTAAACATCTATAATGTATGCTAATATTGTCCTTCAAATGACAGTTAAATAGTTGTCTGCAATTAGCAATAGTTTCATTTGTGTGCCTAGTTTAAAAACCACAGTGAGTTTATGCCTTTATCGTATTTCAGGTGCTTGTTGTATCACGTGTAATAGTTTCTTGGTAGCCCATTAGTATTACAATGGGTGTCTATGATGTGTCACAGGTGCAATATTGTTTTTTCTTGGACATTGACCTTGATTGCATTCCCTTAGTTCATTTTTGTGCAATTTAGTTGGGAATAAAGATATAAATTTGTTTTTCACTGTACAGGTATTTACAAGAAAGAAATCAGTTTGGAGTGTCAATAAATTCTTTCCAAATCAGCCAATAAAAACTTATTCGTATGTTGGGTAACATTCAAGCGATGAACTTAATGGGATGGCGACTGTGCAAGTTGTATGATGATGGGAAGATGACTCTAGGACATGCCAACTTAGCCAAGGCATGTGACTTAACTACAACAATAATTCTATCCAGGATTTGGCTATAATCATTTGTTTAAGGAGAGCACTTTTTGAGAGTTTGCATATATATGTTATGTTCTAAGGTTTTTATAGGACTAGAATACCTTGAAAGCAAGGGAGGTAGTGTCTTTGGGATGAGAATTACTTGGTGGCAATGGAATCTTTACCAAGTTTTTAGTGGCTAAGGTATGTACTGCCCCCCAGGATATGTACTGATGCCCGAAACCTTTAACACTAAAATGTAAGATATATTAACTAGTTTACAAGTATGGTTTTAACTTTTCCTTATAAAGTGTATATAGAGAAAGAGGATCAAAGGCTTGTATAATGTAGCATCTCACTACTTTTGGTGAAAAAGCATGTTATATTTAGTAGGACTAAAATGGTGGGAAGTTTTTCTAATTTCCTTTTCCCTTTTGGCATAGAACCCCAAAATACTGGATTAGCATTTTAAATTTCTATTGAAAGAAGACCCCCTTTATAATTTTTGATTTTCTCTTGGTTCTATACATGGTGATTCTTTTCCTATAGAGTGTGCATTTAATTAAATAGATTTGGAAATCAATCTGCAATGTGAAAATTTGCATGAACATTGCTTTTATGTACTTAAATGCATGTTTGGTATTTTTGCAGGAATTTTGTGATCTGGAACCTATATACTCATATGAACGAATATATGAAATAAATTTTGTGTTCACTAAGTGAGACGTTACTGGAACTTTGAAGCACTACTTGCACATAAACAATTAACTACAAAATTGTAGGTACAGTTCAACTACCATGGAAAACTTCATTATCAATATTTTTGGTTATCTAGATGTGTTACTGATAAGGCATAAATTTAGGGTTATAAATGTCAGAGTTGAAAAGGGAGTGTAGCCCTAGAAACTATAGTAGCAAATAATCACATACCAGCATTTGTACGATGTTTATGATTGAATGATGCCTAAATGAGAGACCTCCAAAATGGATAAAAATGGACTTGAGATAGACATAGAGAGCAAGAGTTCAAATACAAGCCCATATAAATTGGTTCAAAAAGAATTATCATGTGTGTTATTGATTGCTTTTAAAATATAAAGTTTGTGTTTTTACCTTAATACGTTTCATCTCCTCTCATGTACAGTAAATTTTTTTTCCTGCATGGCTTGAAGTAATATCCTAATTTGTGTAATATAGCAATATTTCAATATCTTATTTTAACTTGATAAGATATTTGTTCACGAAAATAAAGATCTTTCATGCGATCTCAAATTTCCTCTCCAATCAAATCTACAATTAATATGGGAGCCTTTTTGTGAACGAATTCACTCTCCCGTCTAGTTTTGCCAGTAGTAACTTTTATCTAGAATCGTTGAAGGTGTTCTCTATGTTTTTTGTTATGTATAAAATAATCATTATTAAAATATGTCAAAAGAGGTTTTAGACATTTATGAAATACATTTTTTTCCTACCAAACATTTACATACATAACATTTACATCAAAAAACATCTTTACCAAGTTGAAAGACAATGAGCATCTCTTTTCATTTACTAGATATATATCTTCTCTGTTTTTTTATTGTGTCAAGCATTTCTTATGGAAATCTGCATAAAGGAAGGTGACTTGTACCAATGCATTTTCTTTTGGTGGTTCCATTTGATATAATCACCCTACTTCACTTTTATATATTTTATCCCCTCTTAGGTTAAACATTTGTAATGTATGCTAATATTTTCCTTCAAATAACATTTAAATAGTTGTATGAAATTAACAATAGTTTCATTTTTGTGCTTGATTTAGGAACCACATCAAGTTTATGCCTTTATCGTATTTTAGGTGCTTGTTGTATCATGTGCTGGCAACCCATCGATATTGCAATGGGTGCCTATGATATGTGTCACAGGTGTAATATTGTTTTTCTTGGACATTGACCTTGATTTCATTCACTTAGTTCATTTTTGTGCATTTTATTTGGGAATGAAGCTCTACATTTGTTTTTCATTGTACAAGTATTTACAAGAAAGAAATCAGTTTGGAGTGTTAGTAAATTCTTTCCAAACCAACCTATAAAAATGTATTCATATGTTGGGTAACATTCAAGCGATGAACTTAATGGGATGGAAACTTTTCAACTTGTATGATGATGGGAAGATGACTCTAGGGCATGCCATGTTAGCCAAGGCATGTGACTTATCTGCAACAATAATTCTATCCAAGATTTGGCTATAATCATTTGTTTGAGAGAAATTTTTGAGAGTATGCATATATATGTTATGTTCTGAGATTTGTATAGGCCTAGAATACCTTGAAACAAAGGGAGGTAGTGTCTTTGGGACGAGAATTACTTGGTGGCAATGGAATCTTGACCGACTTTCTAGTGGCTAAGGTATGTACTGCCCCCCGGAATATGTACTTATGCCTGAAACCTTTAACACTGAAATGTAAGATATATTAAGTAGTTTACAAGTATAGTTTTAAATTTTCCTCAGAAAGTGTATATAGAGAAAGAGGATCAAAGGTTGGTATAATGTAGCATCTTGCTACTTTTGGTGAAAAATCATGTTATCTTTAGTAGGACTAAAATGGTGGGATTTTTTTCTAATTTCCTTTTCCCTTTTGGCATAGAACCTCAAAACACTGAATTAACGTTTTAAATTTCTATTGAAAGAAGAGCACCTTTAGAATTTCTGATTTTCTCCTGATTCTTTACGTGGTGATTCTTTTCCTCTAGAGTGTGCATTTAATTAGATAGATTTGGAAATCAATTTGCAATGTGAAAATTTGCATGAACATTTTTTTTATGTACTTAAATGCATGTTTGGCATTTTTGTAGGAATTTTGTGATTTGGAACCTATATACTCATACAAAGGAACATATGAAATAAATTCATTGGTCACTGGGTGAGAAGTTACTGGAACTACAAGTTTTAAAGCACTGTTTTCTTGTAAACAATTAACTACAAAGTTGTAGGTACAATTCATCTACCATGGAAAACTTCATTATCAGTATTGTTGGTTATCTAGACGCGTTACTGACAAGGCATAAATTTAGGGTTATAAATGTCAAAGTTGAAAAGGGAAATGCAGCCCTAGAAACTCTAGCAGCAAATAATTATGGACCAGCCTTTGTACGATGTTTATGATAGAACGATGCCTAAATAAGAGACCTCCAAAATGGATAAAAATGGAATTGAAATGGACATACAAAGCAAGAGTCCAAATGCAGGCCCATCTACCTTGGCTCAAAAAGCATTATCATGTGTGTTATTGATTGCTTTTCAAATATCAAGTTTATGTTTTTTCCTTAATCCTTTTCATCTCCTCTCATGTACAGTCATTTTACAAGTAATTTTTCTTGCATGGCTTGAAATAATATCATAATTTGTGCAATATAACAATATTTCAATATGTTATTTTAACTTGATCAAATATATGTTCACAGAAATAATGATATTTCATGTGATCTCAAATTTTCCCCTCCAATCAAATCTATAATTAATATGGGAGCCTTTTAATAATCAAGGAATCAGGAAAAAAATATGTGCTTAATCATGCTAATGGAGTCTACCATGTATATGTTGTTGGAAATTTGGATGTGGCTAAAACACATTGTTGTGGATGTAATGACAAACTATTCTGCTGCTTGCAATTCCATGCCATGGATACACCTCTTGTAGATTAAGAGTTGGTGAAGAGTAGGGACTTTATGAGTTCATGGATTGAGAAAAGAATAGTTATAGAAAATCTATGTGATAGGGTGCATGTCAACATTTCCATATATGTCTTCTTCCACTTTCATCTCGTTATTTCAACAAATTTAATTTCTTATTCTTTACTTGTTTGGTTCATTGTCTTCCTTGTTAGTTTTTGTCCATCTCTATCTCCTTGTTGCTTTTATGAGGATATCTGATTTCCCTAACAACTCACCAGATTTTGATAACAAAACCATGTTCCACACACATCCCTCTACTTTACCAATTCCTTTCCATTCCCCTCTTGATTCCTCACACCTTCCACATCCACATCTTTATTTATTGTAGTGCTACCTTTACATCACTCTACACTCATCTACACTTATATCAGTGTGTCTTTGCACCCTTTTGGTGCAAATGTTAGTGAATATAATGATTTCAAGATGAACCTATCGTGGTAACAAATATATTCATGATACATCTCTTAACACGTCTTATTATTATAATCTATAAAGTGAATATGAAACATAGTTCTTAAATGTTACATAACATCAAAATAATATTATTTTATATTTTTTTAACAATAAATGAATTGAAGTATTTTAAAGCTAGGTGATAAAAAAAGGCAAAGTACAAAATAAGTGTTATAATTTTCATTTTATATATGCAAATTTGTAGCCAAAATTTAATCGGTAAATTATTATGGATATTCAACTAGTACAATTCATCACAACAAATTTGGTAAAAATATCTGAAATTTATTCTACATAGGATAGTTAATTTTCTACTTAAATGAATCAAATAGCTGAAATGCGAGAAATGGATAATAGAAAGAAACAAACATGCACCATCCACAATAGGCACAAGTTTTACTTTGGGAAACCCTTACGAGAGAAAACTAAGCTAGAAAGTGAGGGTGCTCTACTCTCTTTTCTCTGGTATGAAAGTACAAAGGAAGAGGTACTTTATATGGGGTTATTTGAGGCTTGTGGCTTGTAATGCTACAACAAAATATTAACCCCCTTTGTTCTATTCTCTAATTTTCCACTTATAGTTACCCTACTCAACTATGGAACAAAATATAATAGCATAGAATGGAACCCCTGCCCCTGCCAATGGCTTAGTATTTAACAGAGGTCAATATCCAACTAGGGATAAGGTTTGATTCCCTCAACCCTGAACTAGAGTTACAATTTTAGACCTTGTAGGATTCTCCTAAAATTACAAATGTGGCTATCCCCATTTTCATGAGTAATGGGGGATTACATGGCATCCTCTCATACCACAGTGGTTAACATGGTATGTCAAATTGCAGTAGGTATAACTTTTGCATGTAAACCTCAGTTGTCATGAATCTTGCAACACTGGAAAGGTCTTTGAATCTATATCAATATATTAGCACCTTATGCTAAATTGACAAAATTTTGAGCCAAAATAAATGTCATTTGATGCTTCAAAATGGATCTAGAAGGTTTTAAACCCAAAATTTCTAAACCAATACTTGTTTTAAAATGACGTTAAAATCTTATTCCTCCAATTTTTTCCACTCTAAATTATTGAGATAGATGAAAATAATATAATGATTCAATATGGATAACCTTTATTCATTAATATGTTTATTATCATTTTAAAGCTACCCATCACAAACCTAGTCTCTATCAGCCTTTCCATTTCCCTTCTCACCCTTGGTAATCCATCTCTATATATTTTGTTAGAGAGATTTCTTCCCATATTTTAATAGCATGGCAAATTTTTTGTCATTATTTTCTACTTTCCCAAGTCAATCCAAAGTATCCCTTTTCATAAAATTATCAATGCTCCCCAAATTGATACATTAAAATTTCAATATGTTCACACATCTTTTGGACTTCTAATCTCTATAATCATGCCTCTTTTTAAGCCACATTTGGAAAACTCTTTGGGAACTACTATGTTTCCATTTTCACTATTCTACATTTGTCCACCCCTAAATAAACAACCAAAATTATATTGTTAATTTCACATCGTGTCATGTTCCTCACTCTTAGGTTAACAACAATAAACATTGGCACACTTATATTCATATCATCCAACATAAGTATGACTAAAGAATACATTCACCTATCAACCATTTCCCCTTTGAAATTTTTTGTGTCTCCCAAAATCTTGCTCCATATGGATTATTGGTCACCTTAACTCCAATATTTCCTTCCCATATGTTTTTGGGAAATAATAAGCTTCCACGTTTATATTTGTTTAGTTTAGATATACACCATCGAGTTCACATCACCTGATAATAGTTCTAGGACAAATACAAGGCTTTCCATTATTTCCATTTGTTGCCTTCTTTGTTTAAGGATGGCGATAAGGATCGACTTTATGTGAGAAGAAAAAACTTTAGATAATAGTTGCATCATAACGTCCATCCTATTTGATATAGAAATTACAACTTTTTTCAAAAAGTGAATAACAATTCATTTAAGCTCAATTTAGAAGTGTAGTTGGGCATTCATAATGTCATCAATGTTTCACATCTCAAGCTCTATGAACCCTCTAATTTTGAGGAAGACATCTCTGTCTCACATCTTGAATAACACATTCTATATTTCCAACAATAATGAACATAAGATACATTCGTTGAACAATGGATTAAACATACTTGTTATTGGCAATACACTCAAAAGCTAGTGGGTAGAACAAGCTAGTTACCATTATTTGTTTTATGGATCTCTAAAGAATCTTTACACAACAATTTCCCTTGGCTTGTGGAGAAAGTGTGGATATATAATTAAGATTGTAAACTTTGGAAAGATAGTTGTTCATAGGAATACTCTTTTCTTTAAAATCCTACAAATTGTTGTAACAAGAATCCGTCATTTAGGGACTCAAATGTTTCATTAACATTAACATATGCATTATATTTTACATGGAAAATAGCATAATAGTGTTTGGAAAACTCAAAATTAACGTAGTTAGACACAATTTGTATAAATAAAAACTGTGCATTGGGAAAGATAATTTATTTTCCTAAAGTTCATCTTTTTACACCATTTTCAAATTAATTATATAAGTACCTCTAACCATTCCTCCAAGCTAATAGATCATTGTTTTTCTAGGGTTTCATTGCCATTAACATGTCATGACAGATCATTATTAGCTTTCACCCATCCATATATATTAATAAATAAAACAAATTTATATATGAAAGAAATAAATAATCCCATCGTTTATTTTTGTATTTATTGGAGGACATTTTAGATTTCAAAAATGCCATCGTCAAAATAAAAAGGCCACATTGTTAAAGATCCAACCCTACTTTGACTTTGTATTAGTTTCTTAATGTGACATGCCAATTTTTTTCTACTCATGAAGGCATTGTAGATATTTCATGTGTTTTATTTACAAAAAAAAATTGGGCTCAGTTAAGTGACATGAATTCCTAGGGACCAAGGATGGTTACTTGCTTGGGATGTTTAAGGTTCCTTATGAAAAGAAATCTAAACAATTCTAAGACAACCATTAAAGGTTGGTTGGTATGTTTTTAATGGACTAGTATGTCTAAATTAAAGGAGAGTGGGAGAAGGACGCAGACCCAGACTTGCTTGGAATAATCTATAAGTCATATAAGGACTAAAATTTATGAGAAAGGGGATGGCTTTGACAACCAGGTAGTGAAAAGTCAACCACTGTGAAGTAGAAAAAACCATGATCATTCGAATAGATAGAAAGAACACACAACAAGGAGGAAAAAGGTGACAAAAAAGGAGAGAACAAATAATATTGGAAGGGGGATTAGCTGAACAACACCATTGTGAGCAAGGGAAGTGTAGGGGACAACAGAGGAAAATCTATGCATATTCACTGGTTTGAAGACTATAGAAGAAATAAAAAACATGGAGAGGATTCTAGACATTTAAAGCTCTTAGAGAAGACATATGTGTATCTTGGTTGAGCAAGAGGAGTATATGAGGAACTCTCTTCAGGTGAGGATAAATATCATGATGCCCTAGGGGCTGGAGGGTGGTGATCTAGATTTATGAAGGAATAAAATGAAATACATATTTAAACAAAACATAGAGATACAATGAAAGAAAAAAACTTCAATTAATTAATAACAAGTACTAAAAATTGTTTACATGCCGAATGGAACAAACTAGCTTGGGTGATGGTAGCTTATCTTTGAGAAGAGACATGAAAGGTACATGCCTTCTAAAATATGATACAATAAGGCTTGAAGGCCTTTTTATCATAAAGAAGAAGTGTGAAACCCTAACCTTGGGAGATGAAGCACCAATAATTTTGAGGTAAGTTGGACCACCAACTTCTTGGGGTTGTAACTTTGGTATATGATATTTGTTTGGCTATCATAATAACTTGTTTCAATGATATCCTTGAGGAGCTAAAAAAAGGAATTGTGAAACAAATTTCAAAAAATTTCAGTTTCTTTGTTTTCCTAGAAAATGTCTTTTAAGACCTAAAAATGGTTCTGGAAGTTCAATACCTGAAACACTGCCAAAAATAGAAAGTTGTGCTAGAATTGTGGAAACTGAAAGGAGACAATGTGGGGGGTCCAAGTGGAATAGGCGAGTGGCCCCCAATATCTACTTGGATCGGGAGGATATGGTCTTCTTTAGATTCACTTGACAACCCGGGGTAGATATTTAGTCCTTGGATTCTTGACAAGGGGAGTTTTGTAGTCTCCTTTGCTATTCACATGGTTTTTGGAAGTGGATTTTGGATTCCTTATTTTGGGTGGAATCACTATGATATATGTCTTCATGGTGGAGGTGAAGCATCTAGAGTCCTTGAAATTTATTGGCTATTGAACAACTGAAGGGTGGAGGCAACATGCCTTTGGATTCCCTATGTATCTTGTTGACTACTAATTATTGCATGGCGGTGGTGGGAGAACCTCTAGAGTCCCTATCTAAAGAAATAGTTGGTGTTCAATCCCTTGAGAAATACCACCTCAGTCTCTTGAATATAGCTCGTGGGTGACAACTATAAGTGAGAGCTAGCTACAACTGTCTATGGTTTGGTGGAGAGTTGTTGTTCCTAACTCAGTTTCCCAATCAACTTCAAGATATGTGATTTAAATGTATTCCTTTCCATTAATTGCATGTTGGAATGTTAAATTAATGATGTTTGCATGAACGATGGTTGATTTTCCTAAGCTTGAAATTATTGAAGCTTTGATGAATGGTTCTTGTTGTTGTGGGTTGCACTGTTTTCCTCATACATGAGTTGTATATATATACATATATGTATGTGTTGTATGCAGAAATTTAATAAAATTTTGTTGTGGTATGGTTAGATATTGTGAACAAGGATAATAATTCATGCTAATTTGATTAATTTCTGATCCCTTCTAATGAGTTGAACCATTGATAGCTCAAAGACACAATAGGTCTAGATAGTAACCTGTGCTATTCCTACAACACCAGTATATTCACTGGTATAGTTGGCTTAATGAAGTGTGTAGACCTCACACAATGAAACAATGAATGGAAGTTTTGATCCATTTGTTGTAATGCAAATGAAGGATACATGTAATTATAGACAAAAACAAAATACACACACTTGTGTGTGAACATCATTGAATTAAATGATGAAGTTTTGCAGTCATTTTTTATGATAATAGCATAAGGGAAAAGTATTTTAATATACAACATTCTTGTAAAGATGAATTTATTCATAAGACTATGCCAATATATCCTCTGCTTAAACACAGATGTCATAATGCATTAATGAGAATTTGTTTTATTTCTTAAAACACACACACACACACACATATATAATGTCATATATGTTAGGATGTCGAGATTTAACGTTGGAACTCATTGTACTGAATAGTTAGGCTTTAGCCCCATTTGTCAGGTCATTGGTCTATATGACCATATACATAACCGAGGGTGGAAATGGGGGTCTTAAGCACTAAGGGATATGTTGTAAAGCCCCTATCACCATATCGTATAATCCTAGCAGATCTCATCATGACGCATGGAGGCTTAGATCCAATGGTTAGGCCTTAGTCCATATAATTAGGTGTATTAACCATGGCGGAGGCCTCCCTCCCCGTGACATCAACAACAAAGGGGGGTGGGGGAGGTCCCACCATGAATGTGGTTGTTAGATGTGCTTAACACAATAAATGAAGGAGAATCGAAGCCTTGCCTATATTCGGATGGACGGATGATCGGTGGGACGTCAGATTATATCCTGGAACTCTAAGTGGAACCATGATTGCAGACCTCCCCCTTGTGATGTCAATGGGGGGGGAGGGTCTACTATTGAGTGAAAGTAGTCATATTTGTCATGCAAATGAGGACCATTAGATTTTAGCCCTCGAACCATGAGGTAAAACTAGCATAGTGGATCCCCCCTGTGATGTCAACAAGGGGAGCACGGTCTGCTATTGATTTACCATTATTGATCTGAACGATGTATCATGGCTGTCAGATTGATGGTTGGAGCAATAATTAGAACCTTCTTGCAGGGTTTCATGTATAATATTTGCCATGGACTGGATGGGTAATGTGGACTGTCGATAGAGAAATTGGTTGTAGGCCATGGATGGCAAATGGTGGAGGCCATATGTAAGTTTATATGTTAGATATGTATGTTAATATATATATGTGTGTCTGTGCGCGCATAGAGGAGTAATGCTTGGTGTGTGTGGCACCGATGTATACCGAGACTAGGTGACATGGTTGGGTAGAGAGGTCATATGCCACATGGGCACCACGTGGAGACCGCGTGGGCGCCATGTGGAAAAAGAGAGATGATGACACATTAAAATTTACAAAACTATAAAGGAACATAACTTGTGATCTAGAAGTACAAATTGGAAAAAATTTATATCCCTATAAATCTCCCATCGAGATAAATAAGATGAAAACTTCTAACTTGAGATTTGGAAGCTCAAAGAAAAGTCATTTATTATTATTATTATTAATTACCCCATTTCTCTAACTGTACAAGGGAAGTTGGGTTTTCAGAGTGAGCATATCCCCGAGGTTAAGAAAGCGTGTTTACAGTGTGGTATCGGATCATCTAGGTTCAACACTTGGAATGGATGGGCTTTATCATCTGAAAGTAACAACAAGGTTCCTATAAAGGGTTTCATATTCATTTTTAGGAAATTAATATAACAAATGTTAAGTGTTCAAGGTTGGTCTGAATTGATTGATTTAATGGATAATGGATATTCTTACCTTATGATTCAATTATGCGGTATGGTACTAACGGTTGCTATGATTTTATTTTTGTTGATGTTCTAACATGGATTGTTTGTTACAACTAGCTTATCTTGGCAACCCCATCAAAGCAAGTTCACGATGATGATTTTGTTATCTATTTATGTCATGATGTATCTAACATTTGTGTGTGGATGATAACACATCACAATTAGCAAAGGACAATGAGAAACAAGAGGATTAATGAGGACATGAATGGTGCAATATAGCTATGATCAATCACAACGTGGATATGAAGAAGCAAGGGAAAATGAAGAAGAAATATCAGCTGACCAAGAGGGAGGGGTAGACTCTCTTGACTTAATGGATACCTTAAGGAGCTTAAGGCTGAAGAGTAGAATTTGTATGGAATATAATGAAATCTTGGTGAGGGCTTAGGAAAGGAAAGATGAGGTGAATATAGTCATACTGCAAAGCCTTTCTGACTTGCATAAACAATGACAACATGAGCTAGGTGTTAGTCATAAAAACAGGTAGAGCCATTTGTGATCAGAAGAGAGAACAAATGTGGCAGATGCTAGAAGGTCCAAGAAGAGGCACATGTAATAAAGTGAAGAGACTGTGACGGAAAATGCACCATTGAGTACCCTAGAGGGAAGAACTAGCACTTGGGGGAATCAATTTGGTAGACCTTCTAGTTTTAATTCCAGGAGGCATTATCATCATTATTATTATCATCATCATCATCAAGGAAAGAGAGAAAGGGATTATATTCCAGAGGAAATTAACAAGGCCAAACCACCCCCATTTGATGGAGAGATGAAGAAATATGGAGATGCAAAAGTTTGGTTGCTTGGGATGAAGAAGTTCTTCAAAATCCATAACTATTCTGAGAACATGAAGGAAAAGGTATAGACCTACATTTTGAAGGGAAAAACAAACATATGGTGGGAAATCTGAAGAATGTTAATGGAATACTTGAGGAGGGATTGGCTTGGAGAGAATTCGAAGGCCTCTTTATGGATAAATATCTCTCAAAAAACTATTATGACAATAGGCCAAGGGAATTTTATCAACTCAACCTGGGACAAATGAAAAATGAAGAATTCACCACCAAGTTTATAGAATTGTTGAGATACATGCCATATCTGAAGCATGTGAGAAGGAAAACGTTAAAAGGTTTATAAGTGGGCTGACCTCGTCATCTAGTGATTGAATTGAGTTGCATGAACCCCAAACATTAAATGATGCCATTAAAAAGTTGAAGCACTGCTATGAGAAGTCTAAACCAAGGCCAAAATTCAAAGGTGAGTGGAAAATGAAAAATAGCAGTAAAGATAAAATAAATGGCCTAAAAAAAATATCAAACAAGAAAGAATGTGTGGGCATAGTCAATGCAGGTTGACCAGAACAAAAATTTTGTTCAGTTGTTAAAGGTCGTCTGTTAGGTCCCTATACTACTAGTGTAACCCCTTATTGTTATTAGTGCAACCCCTTTATTATATTGTTGTGCCCATGTAGTCCCCATATTGTTATTATTGTGCCCCATAGAAGCCCACTATTTTTATTATTGTGCCCTTACATTATTATTGTTATGTCAACTCTGATTATATTATGACCCCTTAGACTCCTATATATAGAATGGAGGTCTTGTCATTTATATCATCCAAGAATTTTTCATTTGTGTAATGTAAAGGAGGTTTCCCCCTTGAAGAGGTTTGTTTCTAAGGCATTGATCTATCTTTTCTATCTTTTTGTGAGCTGGTTTCATAACATTTGGTATTAGAGCTTTGGATTCTAGGGTTTTGCTGCTCCAAATAGGTCATCATGGAATTTTCGCTATAAACTTTGTTCTGTGATGTTTCAGATGCTAAAAACAAAACCCATTTGAGATGAAATCTTGCTGAACCTCGGGTCCGAATTTCAGATATTCTCTCGCTAAATTTTCCGAGATATGATCTGAGGAAGTTAGGGTTTTTGAAAACTCCAGAATTCCATCTCAAACAGGTCATCGTGGAATGTTCGCTATAATTGTTTTTCTGCAAAGGTTCAAACTCTGAAATTAAAACCCATTTGAGTCACAATTTTGGTGAAGCTCAGTCCCCACTTTCAGATCCTGTTTCTCTATATTTTCAGAGATATAGTCCAAGACATTTAGGGTTTCTACAGCCTCGTGAATTACATCCTAAACAAGTGACCTTGGGAAAAGTGTCATAACTCTCTCTGAGCATCAGATTGAAATTTCGTAAGAATGTGTAGAAAGAGGACAGACTGTAGCTTTCGGTGTATCGGTGTCAGGTCCTAAGGTTGAAACAGTGACATGTGGCACGTCGTACAAGTGCACTCTATTGAACCAGACTATAATCAGGTCATCGTGGGAGATTTGACATAACTCTTCCTTGTAGAATCCAATCATGAGTAAATTGGATACTACAGATGGAGCAATATTTTGATCTACATGAGGTGCAACTGTTACAAAAGGTATGTATTTCATCTTCATATTTAGAACTAGATCAATTTTTATGGTATAAATGGATTTGTTCTCGTAAACCACTTGTTACGTGGTCAATTTTCATGGAGGAAATGATAGCACATTATGAGAATACAAAGAGAAACACCTTCTTTAGCCAATTGATAAATCTCAAACAAAAGTATTCAATGGCAGAGAACATTGAGGAATTTCAAAAATTGGATATAAGGGAAAATGATATTCAAGCAGAGGATTGATGTCTCCATAGGGACTTTAAAGGATAACATTCAACTTGAGGTTCATATTTGGGAACCTGATTCATTGAAGAAGGCATTTAGGTTGGCAAGAAAAGTGGAAAGCAAAATTATGGAAACAAGGAAGTCTACCCCTCACAACTATAAAGATGGAAGTGTTGTTTCTCCTAGCCTTCCACAACCTACAAGGTTGACACCACAACAATTGGAAGAAAAAAAAGCTAAAGGGCTTTGTTACAATTGTGATAACAAATACATTAAATGTCATAAGTGTGCTGAGAAGAAATTATTTTACATAGATTGTGAAGAGGAGGAAGAAAAGGATCAAGAAACATCAAAAGAAGAGGATATACAATAGGAAACACCCCAGAGAAAGAAGAAAGGAATCTGACCATATCTTGTAAATCATTGGAAATAATTACCGCTCCTCAAACTCTCAATATAGAAGGACATATAAAAAAAATGGTTCAAGAAGTGAAAGATCATATCAAGAAAGAAGAAATGAATCTGACCATATCTTGTAATGCATTGGCTGAAATTACCACTCCTCAAACTATCAAGATAGAAAGACATATCAAGAAGAAAAAGGTAATAGTATTGATTGATTCGGGTAGTACCCAAAATTTTATTCATTGTAAGATAGCCAAGGAATTAAATTTCTTCCTATATCTAGCACCAGAGTGTCAAGTGATGGTTGCAAGTGGAGGAACCATAAATTGCTCTAGAAAGTGCCATAATATCAAGATATCCATGGGAGAATATGTAATACCCCAATTTTTTCCATTCCAATGCATGGTGTTGATGTTGCACTAGGTGTCCAATGGCTACAATCCTTGGGTACAATAGCTTTTAATTTTCAAGAACTTCTCATGAAATTTTCTTCGGAAGGAAAGAAAGTTGAATTAAGGGGTATCACAGGGAAACCGAGAAAGATAATCAGATCTAACGGACTGGAAAATCTTCTAAAGAAAGAAAAACGAGGCGTAATTGCACAATTATGTTCGCTAGAGGTTCCCACATTGAAATCATCTATTTCTCCAGATCTCCAAAAAGTCTTGGACAAGCATTCCAAGGTATTGGATACTCCCAAAGGCCTCCCACCTATTCATGATCATGATCATTCTATTCATTTGATTCTAGGAAGTGTTCCTCCAAACATTAGGCCTTACAGATATCCCTATGCCCAAAAGAGTGAAATTGAATGTATGGTTGCAGAAATGCTAGAGGCTGGTATAATTCAACCTAGTCAAATTTCTTTCTCTGCTTCAGTAGTTGGTGGGCTCCAGTATTGTAGCAATAATGCTACAACTCCTGGGGCTTCCTATCTCTACTTTTATCAACCCGGTAGTTCGTACAAACTTGGAAGCGACCGTGCTGTATGCACAAGTACTAGCTCTTGTCGCAACTTTCACTTGGTCAGCTGGCACAAGTCCACTAGGGCTCAAGCCAACTTCTATATGCTCTCAGAAGAAGCTTGCTAAATGATGGACGAAGGCTATCTCAAAGGAAATTAATCTACTTTGCAAAAATGAACTGAAAGCCAACCAAAACATGGAAACCCTAGTTAACCCTAATCTGACTAGCTTAACCTCTATGATGCAATGGTGGGAGTGCAAGTGTCTGGAAATGATGCCATTACTTCTAATGATGTGAAATGCATGAACTTAAACTACTTTTATTGAAAATAACATGTTTTTGTATTTTTTCTTAAATGGTTGGAGTGATGATGATTTTGTTTCTTATTAGGGTTTGGTTGTGCAGAGGTGGTGCGAAAGGAAGGAAAGCTTGGGAAAGGACAAGGGGGCTAGGAGAGGTCCCAAGGGATCCTTAGCATCAGTCCACAGAAGTCTACAACGTTCGGATGCTCGGCAACCAAGTTTGCAGGCTTCTACAGGATGTCTGCAGGGGATCCTACAGGAAACTAAGGAATTCTACAGGAAATCTGCTAACTTCTACAGGATGTGCTGTAAGTGGAAGTTTTGGGTGATGGTGAAGTGATGGAATAGTATGGGTGGATAGGTAAGGTGGAGATGGAGCTTGTGATGACTCGGGGGCAGAGAAATAGGACGGAGAAAGAATGCACGAAGTGGTTGGTGGATAGAAGGATGGGATCAATGAGAGGTCAAAAAGATGAAGCTACGTGGGCAATGGAAGAGTTGGAAGGTGAACGAGCTGAACAGAGGTCGAGTAGATGGCTTTAGGCATGGTTAGGAAGAAGAAGAAGAAAGTAGAAGGATATGGAGCAGTGTAAATAAAACAAATTACTTATGTCTTGCACCAAAAACGAGAATTCATTAACCAGTGCTACCTGTGCTATTAAACCAATGAACAACGCTGTAAATCATGAAGAAAAGTAGTGCATGGAACTGTAGTGATGAAGTATGGCTCAAGAGCAAAATGCATGAAAGGATCCACGATTAAACCGACTGTGTTGCAGCTTGCATAAAAGTAGAAAAGACTGCGTTTTTTTTGGTGGTTGGTAAGACTGCACCCCAATCCCTAAATAGAGATGGTAGTGTAGGCACTATCAACCTTTTTCTTGGAGCTCCAGTGAATTACAAACCTCCTATCCTAGTCTAAGCAACTGAAAGTAATTTGACCATAAGCTAATCCTACTCAATCTTGTTAAAGAAATCAAATCAGCAAACTGTATTCTTTGAAATGCATATCAAAACAAGGAAACACAATGCTGGAAAGAAAGGTAAATAACACTACAAGAAGAGGAGATCTATTGCTCTCAGGTTGGGCCCTAACCTGAGAGCTATAGCTCCCTTAAAAGCTCAGAATTAGATCCAAATCTGCTTGCCTTTATTCATAATCAAAAGTCTAATGTCATGCCAAAACTGGCTTACAAAACAAACAAACACCGAGCTGTAACTCGTGCTCAGAGATTACAATAGTAATTCAGAAGGTCAAAAAGCTTCTAACAAAGGCTACGACCTTCATATTTATACACAATGAAGATCAAGCTGGCTTCCTCCATTTGTGGAGCTTGGCTGTCCAACTGGAAGTCAAAACTGCTGTAAACTACTGATCCTGTAGAACGTGTTGGCTGCCTTTAAGCTCGGTGGGGAGAGCTGTTGGAGCTCGGAGTTAAGGTGAAAATCACGAGGAAGGTCATCAAGACTGTGGACAACCTCCCTATGAATCCGCAATGTCACCTTTGCTGTCTCCTTGTCTCCATTTACGTGGTCTTTTGCTCTCTTTAATGCCACAAACCTGAAATCATCATGTATTAGTCACATAGATATAATGCCTGCCCTTCTTCCTACAAACAACACGAATATACTAAGAAATGAATGCATAAGTGGTAAAAGATGAATGGTTGAGCAAGGTAAGTAGGCCAATATGAGCCCAAATTGTACCAAAAATTGGGGCTCATCATCACCCCCCAGCTAAAATATTTGCTCATCCTTGAGCAACCTTGCTCCAGCTCCTTGTCCTTGGCCGAGAACTAGGGCCCGGAGCATGCTTTTCCTTTCCTGTTCTTGGTGGCCCTGCCTCTTCTGCCCCTGGCGGTGACGAGGGTGGCGCTGCCTCCCCCTTTCCTGTTTCCTTGAGCCGGGCTTCGGAAGCCGATTGGCCTATCCTTCGTGTCCAGGAAGTTATTTTTGGGCTTCCCCTCTCGGGGGTGGCCGATGTTTTAGAGGGGGATCTTTCACTGGGTGAAGTAGGGACACCCCCTAAAATGGTTTGGCTGCTGGGTGGAGGCTGCGGCTTGCCCGTGTTTATTCTTTTACTTCTCCTGGCTTCAAAAGGTAGAGGGATCTTCCTCTCTCTCTTCTCTTTCGGCTTTGGAGGTGTACTGAGGGCGGCTAGCGCAGCTGCTGCCTCCTTTTCGAGAATGCCAGCCTTCTCTTTCTTGCGTTTTGCTTTCTCAGGGCTCCCTGTAGAGGGCCCCTTCTTTTCTGATTTCGGGCTTCCTGTAGAAGACCCTGCTTTACCCACTTCCGGGCCTCCTGTAGAAGACCCTTCCTTTACCAATTTTGGGCTTCCTGTAGAAGACCCTGTTTTAGCCACTCTCGGGCTTCCTGTAGAAGCCCCTGTTTTAATGATCTTCGGGCTTCCTGTAGAAGCCCCTTTTGCCAATTTCGGGCTTCCTGTAGAAGCCCCTGTCTCTGTTTTCGAGCTTCCTGTAGAAGCCTGTTTCTGCTTTCCTGTAGACACGGGTGTCACCTCCTTTGCTTGCTTTGCTGCATGGGTTTTGCTTTTTGGTTTGGTTGCAGGTGCTGATGAGGTACTTGGGCTGACGTGGACCACCTCAGCTTTGTCCGTTCTGCTCTTCAACCTCTTTTCTCTTGCTGACAAGATGGGTGTGTCCTCTTCTTTGTCGTCCTTTTTCTCATGCTTCTTCTTTTGTTCTTTCCTCTGCATTGTGGTCGGGGTCTTCTGGCCTGTTTCTCTCTTTCCCTCGGCCACTGATCCTTTTTCCTCACTGCTGGAGGAACCCGTTTCTTCAATCAACATTTTTATGTCTCCATCTCTTGTCAAATTCCTGAATGATTCCCATGAGAGGGGAACCTTATATGAATGAAGCGCATCCTCCACAAGCAGTTTGATCAACCCATGGTGGGCTACCTGATCTGGTATGCCTTCTTTTAACTTTGTGGCACACTCAATTAGGGATTGTAGCAGGAAATAAGGAATGATCAGTTTCTGTTCTACAGGAAGGTCAATCCGGTGCCTCAATTCAGTGAGCAACCGAAAGTGATACCCGTACACGATGCTATAACGACCTTCACAGGTTATATACTTCATGATTTGCAGGCTAACTTCGTTCCATGGTGGCAACAAACTTGTTCTTCGCACCCCATTTTTGTCCTCCGAGAATTCCTCCTCAGGTGGAAAGAATTCTTTCTTGGCCTGCTGGCTCAACTTCCTTTCTTCCTTATCCCATGGCAAACCCATCGGAAGTTCAGTAATTTGACTGATATATTGCGGGGTGAGCTTGAGGCTTAGACCCCTGAAGTTCACTGTGGCCAGTGTCTTGGATTTCGGCTTCAGAGCCTGCAAAAATTCTTCGGCCACTTCATCGTCGTAACCCTGCAGCTTATCACAGAAAGATATCCATTGAACCCGTGTGAAGAGCTCCACCACTTCCTGGTTTTCCCTTAACTTGGTTGAATCAGTGGGTTCTCGTCTAATAAACCCACCCGGCATGATAAAACGGTTTTCTTGACCAGAGGTGGTGATTGTGGAAGAAATTTGGTTTACTGAGACAGAGTGTAGAATGTCATGCACATAATCCACAAACTTATCCCTGAGGAACTTAACACAGTTTAATTACCCTGACATCCTGTAGAATGACAGTATAGGCACAGCAGACAACAATTTCACCATTTTTCTATGACCAGACTGTGGACGACAATTCTGCCACCTTTAATAACCAGTTGCATGAAGAGTTCAGGGTTACCTTTTTAATTGGCCACCTTTTTACGTGAGGCACCCGCTTTCCTGTAGAAAACTGCGTTCCTGTAGGATGACAGTGTTCCTGTAGAATGCAGCGCGCGATTTTTGGGAGAGACTGCAGTCGGTCTGCGCCTTGGGTGTGCTTCTCAATCGTTCTGATGGCCAAAGGCTCGGCGTATCACACTGCAGAAGGATCAGGATAGCCGCTCGAGTTAAAAATGGTGGTTGATAAATGCATGAGTGCAATCTAGCCGATTAGATTTTGAATTCGGCGGAATTCGTGGCGCGGGGGGTGAGCTGTCCCCGTCGGACTGTTGGGTGACGTCAGCCCATCATTCAACTGCGCATTCACTTGCTGCCGCACCAATTCTCGCAGATCTACCGCCGCCTCTTCGGTTAAACTCGTTCTCTTCGACTGGATCGCTCTCACGTGCATGCTGCCCATTCTTTTTGTCATGGCCACCACCCACACATCCAACTAGACCATTAACTGGCCGACGTGGCCGGCCAAATGGCCATACGGCCGCTCAACCCATTCACCTTTACACTTAGCAATCAATCAAAGTAACATTCATGCAGTCTGATGGAAGGAAGGGTCGAGACACTTACCTGCGCGGCTGCACACGATGTTTCGGCTCTTTGGACGCTGATGAGTCGATTTACCTGCTGCTGGCGAACTTACACAGGCCCGGAGGTCCATGTTCACGAGCTGCCATCGATGGATGGGATGTTTTAGTTGCATGCGCTCACGTTTCACTGCATATGGCCAGCGCTGTGAAGAGTATACACTCTAGCGGGCTCAACTGTTACAGGACTCCCGCGGGATGTCTGGTAACAGTTCTTCCTCCTTGGGTGCATGCTGCACGACGATGGATGGCCTCCCGATCACGCTCTCGGGGCTTCTGGATGACTGAGATGGATATGGTATGAGATCTCCAGCGTTTTTTTGTTTACGATTTGCTTTTTCTTGAGAACTCATCGATCTGCTTTGCTGGTGCAGGTAACTTTGTTGCATGTCGACAAGGATGGTGGAACAAGATAACAACAATGTGCAAGGGTGATAACAGTGGCTTGCATGCGTCCAAACCGATCCTTAGCCGTTAGATCTCTTCATGAAATGAATTCTGGGCCGTTTTGGGCTTCTACAGGAAGTTTCCTGTAGAAATACAGAGCTTCCTGTAGAAAGGCTGCGTTTCCTGTAGAGAGTCTGCACCTTCCTGTAGAAAATCTGCATCTTCCTGTAGAAAATCTGCGTCTTCCTGTAGAAGACTCAAGCTGTAATAAAATTGCACATACCTTGGAAAAAATGAGTATTCCTGGAGGGGGTGCTGGTGAGGTGTCCTGACTGCATGATGAGGACCCTTGGCTTTGAGTTGAGAGGCTTCCTCTCCTCCATAGAACACCTGCATGCAATTTTACAATATGAACTTGCTAACCTTGTTTTTTTTCTTCTTTTCTTTTTTCTTTTTTTTCTTTTGAAAGATAACAGGGGCGCCTCATTGAGGTTTTCACCCTTGCCATCTTCCTTAAGCGCCTCAAAGAGGTTTTCACTCAAGGATCTTTTTCCCATCTCCCTTTTTTTTGAAAACAATAGGGGCGCCTCAATGAGGTTTTCACCCCTACCACCTGCCTTGGGCGCCTCAGAAAGGTTTAGACCCAAGGATCTTTATTATTTATTTATTTATTTTATTTTTTTTATTTTTTTTTTTTTTAGATTTTTTTTTTAGATTTTTCAGGGTATGCCCAAAGCAGGGGCAGAACCCTTCTCTATGACCAACACTGCCTTCTCCATAGTCTTGATGAACTCTTGTCTTGAGAGGGGCTTCCTGTAGATCTTCAATCGATGCCCATTGACAAGCATGGGGATGGCTTCCTCATCAATGGTCCGAATAAGAACAGATCCATTGTCATGACATTTTTCCACTGAATATGGCCCTAGCCATCTGGTTCTCAGCTTCCCCTTGAAATCTTTGTATCTGGAGTCATACAACAAAGCCCAATCTCCCGGCTGAAATTGCTTGTCATGGAGATGTTGGTCATGCCACACCTTTCTCTGAAGTTGAACCACTTCTGAGTGAAGGAGGGCCTGCATTCGGTGCTCATCCAGTCCATTCAGCTGCAATAACCTTTCTTGTTGTGCATGGCTGAGATCTAGGTCCAGCTGAGTGGCCATCCTCAAAGTGTTGTATTCAAACTCGATGGACAACAAAGCTTTCTTCCCATAGACCAGCTCATAAGGTGTGAAGCTGGTGGTGGTCTTCCAAGTGGTGTTGTAAGCACATGTGGCTTCAACCAGGCGATCTGCCCAGTCCTTTCTGCTGCTGCTCACCACCTTAGTCAAGATCCCTTCTAATGCTCAATTGGTGACTTCCACCTGCCCATTTGCTTGAGGGTGATAGGGGGTGGAAGTCCTATGCTTGATCTTGTGATGAGCTAGTAGATCTTCAACCAGGTTGGATGTGAACTGGCTCCCTTGATCGGTGACCAGCTCTCTTGGATAGCCAAACTTATAGAAGATGTTTTCTCTTAGGAACTCGGCCACCTTTTCTTCTGTTGCTGCTTTGATTGCTTTAGTCTCTGCCCACTTTGTCAAGTAGTCAGTACACACAATGATGTTTAAGACCTTTGCCTCGAAGGAGGGTTGATTGGGCCCACAAAGTCCATACCCCACTTCTCAAATGGCTCAAGAGTCACTTGAGGTTGGAGAGGCATCTCATCCCTTTGGGTCGGTTTCCCCATTCTTTGGCATTGGTCACACTGGCTGACATATCTTCTGACATCTTGATGAAGTGTGGGCCAATAGTAGCCTGCCTGCAGGATTTTGAAAGCAGTTCTCTTTGCTGCAAAATGTCCTCCACAAGGCCCATCATGACAAGTGAGGAGGATATCAAAGACTTCCTCCTCCCTTACACAACGCCTTAAGATCTGATCGGGGCCAAGCTTGAACAGATTGCCCCCAATCCAAGTAAATGAGGCACTTTTTCTGATGATTCTGCTCTTCTCTCTTGAAGATAGGTGCGGAGGGAACTGCGCTGAAACAAGGTAGTTTGCTATATCAGCAAACCATGGAGAGAGTACTGAAATAGCAAACAGATGTTCATCGGGCATCTGGTCATCCACTGTTCTATCCTCATCTGCTGACAAATCCAATCTAGATAAAAAGTCAGCAACAACATTTTTCTCTACCTGGTTTGTCAACAATGGTCAAATCAAACTGCTGCAATAAAAGTAACCATCTAATAATACGAGCATTCACATCTGGTTTATTCATTAAATATCTAATTGCAGCATGGTCAGTATGTACAAATGTTTGATAGCCAGTGATATAATGTCGGAACTTGTTCAGTGCATGGACCACAGCCAAGAATTCTTTCTCGGTTACAGTGTAATTCAGCTTAGCTTTGGACAAGTTTTTGCTAACAAAGTAAATGGCATATGGAAGTTTTTGCTCAACTTGTCCTAAAGCTGCACCTATGGCTTTGTTCGAGGCATCAGTGTGGATGTGGAAAGGTAGGGCCCAGTTTGGACCTCTCAGTATTGGGGCTGACACCAACTTGTCCTTCAATTCATTTAAAGCCCTCTGACAATCGTCAGTCCATTTAAACTCCACATCTTTTGCCAACAGGCCAAACAATGGCGAGGCTAGCTTGCTGAAGTCTTTAATGAATCTCCGATAATATCCTGCTAATCCCAAGAAACTCCAGACATTCCTTACCTTTTGAGGAGGTGGAACCTTCTTGATGAGAGCAATTTTGTTAGGATCCACCTGTAACCCTTGGCAAGAAATGGTATGGCCTAGCACGGTCCCTTCAGTCATTAGGAATTCACATTTTTCAGGACTAAGGGACAAGTTCATCTCAATGCATTTGGTTAGGACTTTTCCCAGATTGGACAATGCTTCCTGAAAGTTGGCCCCATAAGGAGTGAAGTCATCCATATAGATTTCCACTGCATCATGGACCAGCTCCGAGAAGATGCTCAAAACAGCTCTCTGGAAGGTAGCAGGAGCATTGCATAGCCCAAAGGGAAGAACTCGGTAGGCAAAGGTACCCCAAGGACAAGTGAAGGTGGTCTTATCTTGGTCTTCCGGGCTGATTTGGATTTGGTTGTACCCGCTAAACCCATCCAGGAAAGAGAAGAACTTCTTTCTTGCCAGTCCATCCTGTAGGAATTTACAGGGTAAGTTCCTCAGAAAGAATACCAAAAGGACACCGCTCACAACCAGATCACAGATCAATACACCAGTATTTTTGACGTGGTTAAAACCCTCAAAGAGGGAAACAGTCCACGGCCTGTCCCAACGTGGGTACTACAGGCATTTATTAATCAAAGAATGAAAATTTACATAAGCTTCTCTCATGCACGGATTACCCGAACAATGACCCTCCATGCGCTTTAAATAGAACTCATGGACCATTCGGGTGTCAAGCCACGGATCAAGTGTCGGTAATACCGAGGTGAGAGTGAACCGTCGGATCACTACATATCGTGACCGTCGGATTGTATGTTACAAAATGTACAACGGTAAAGAAAGACACTTTACCTAACTCTATACTAGACCAAGTTGAACTTAACTATATCCTATGTGTCGGAATATCCTAACATCCCCCTTAAGAACAACTTGGGATAGGATTGAAGGATTTACAAATATGACACAATAGGAGAAGGAAGGAGGCACTAGAGCCTATCCCCCCTTAGTGACAACTTCCTGAACTCCAAGCATATATCGAAGTTTAGTGAACTTCGCCTCTGTGAGAGCCTTTGTGAAGATGTCTGCAACCTGATCATCTGTTGAACAATATTGCACTTCAAGAACATGGTCATGAATGAGCTTTCTGATGAAGTGCATGTGTAGTTCAATGTGTTTGCTGCGCTGATGCTGGACTGGATCTTTGCATAGCTGAATGGCACTTTTATTATCACACCAAAGTGTGGTTGGATGCTGCTGCTCAAAGCCAAACTCTGATAGGATCTGACGAAGCCACAAGGCTTCCTTACTAGCTTCCACGGCACCACGATACTCTGCTTCTACTGACGAAAGAGAAATGGCAGCCTGTTTCTTACAAGCCCATGTAATAGGTCCTGAACCAAGAGTGAAAACATAACCGGCAGTAGACTTCCGATCATCAGGGTCACCAGCCCAATCAGAATCAGTGAAACCAACTAATAGAGGAGCTGCATTGGCACTGTAATGAATCCCAAACTGTACTGTACCTCGAACATAACGAAGTATTCTTTTAGCTGCTTTCCAATGACTTTCACGGGGGTTTTGCATAAAATGAGCAACAAGGCCAACAGCAAAGGAAAGATCAGGACGAGTATGGGTTAAATACAAGAGTTTTCCTACAAGTTGACGGTATAAGGTAGCATCAACTTCAGGAGAAGTACAAGAGACTGAAAGTTTGACTCCAGACTGAAAGGGAGAAGGGGTTGGCTTACAGTCTTCCATGTGAAAATGACGAAGAATATCACAAGCATACTTGGACTGGGAAAGGAAAATACCCTCCTTGGATTGCAAGACTTGAAGACCGAGAAAATAGTGTAAGTGTCATAAGTCTGTCATTTCAAATTTCTTTTTAAGGCTGGACTTCACATGATTTATAAGGTTGGGATCACTACCAGTAAGAATAAGATCATTAACATAAAGAACAAGGATGATAAGAGAGTTGCCCACTTTCTTGGTGTAGACAGTATTGTCAGAATGACACCTAGAAAAGCCAGATTCTAAAAGAAAGCTATCCATTTTGGCATACCAAGCCCGAGGAGCTTGCTTGAGGCCATAAAGGGATTTCTTAAGTCGACAAACAAGGCTGGAGTCTGTTTGTATGAAGCCAATGGGTTGTTCCATATAGATTTCTTCCTACAAGTCCCCATGCAAGAAGGCAGATTTAACATCCATCTGATGGACTTCCCATTTTAAAGAGGCAGCAAGGGAAAGAACAAGGCGGATAGAGTTCATTTTGGCAACAGGGGAGAAGGTTTCAGTGTAGTCAATGCCTTCAACCTGTGAAAAGCCCTTAGCAACGAGATGAGCTTTATGTTTATCAACTTTCCCATCTGGTCCATACTTGGTTCTGTAAACCCATTTACATCTAACAAGTTTGCGTCCCTTTGGTAGAGGAACAAGATCCCATGTATCATTTGTCATCAATGAATGATATTCTTCATTCATAGCTGCTTCCCAATGTGGATGGCCTGAAGCTTCTGCAAAAGTGTCAGGATCATGATTTACTGGAGCTTGGCCAGTAAAGAAGAGGCTCTTTCAAACTGAGAACGTGTACGTCGCTGATCTGTAGGATCACCGGCAAGATCACCTGCTGCATCCCGAGTAGCACAGACCCATCTTGGAAGTTGAGGATCCTGAGAAGGTGGGGGAGGATTATCATCCTCGCTTTCATCATCTGAAGAAGAAATGTTTTCAAAAGTAGAAGAGATAGGAAGAGGTGGCACATCCGCCGGACTAGGCTCGCAGGCCGATTTATTTTCATCAAATTTTACATCTCTTCTAATGATAACATTTTTGGACTTAAATGGAATAAGTCTATAACCTTTTACATCTTCAGAATATCCAACAAAAGTACATTTCTCACTCTTAGGTTCTAAAGCTTTATGCTTTTCATCTGGAATATGGGCCCATGCTTCACTTCCAAACACACGAAAGTGACTTACATCTGGTTTAATGGAACTCCAAGCTTCTTCTGGAGTGATATTCTCTAGAACCTTAGTAGGAGTGCGATTGATTATATAATTTGCACAATTAATTGCTTCGGCCCAAAAACTAAGACTGAGTCCTTTAGATTGCAGCATACAATTAGCCATTTCCTTTAAGGTGCGAATTTTCCTTTCAGCTACACCATTTTGTTGTGGAGTGTATGGAACAGTATGTTGCATTTGAATTCCATTTTCGGTGCAAAAGTTGATGAATGTGTTTTTAACATATTCTCCACCATTATCAGTTCTTAGCTTAAGAATTTGATGTCCAGATTGTTTTTCAACAAAGGCTTTGAAGGCCAAAAATGTGTTAAATACTTCGCTCTTGAGTTTTAAGAAGTATACCCAAGTGCGTTTGGAGAAATCATCAATGAAAGTTAAGAAGTACTTGCAGCCAGAGAATGAAGCAACAGGAAGAGGACCACATAAATCACTGTGCACAAGCTGTAAAGGGGCTGAGGCGTGCCAAGAGGCACGTTTGTCAAAACTGTCCCGATGATGTTTTCCGAGTACACATCCGGAACAAACACCATCTCTGCAAGATACCATAGGAAGACCTGTCACCATATTTTCTTTACATAGATGCTGAAGGGAGCGATAGTTTAAGTGACCAAATCGCTCATGCCAAAGTTTGCTCACTTCATCATTATGAGCAACAAATACTGAGGGAAGATTGGATGACCCAAAGTTGTGAAACTTATACAACCTTGTGGAATCATCAGCAAGACCAGTAGCTAGAATCTGTTTAGGATCTTTTAGATCCTTGATTACAACATCATGAGGTGAAAATTCAACAATTTTACCTTCACCTGAATGAGTTATCTGATAGACAGATAGAAGGTTGCAGGATAAGGTTGGAACACATAATACATCATTAAACTGACCATTGTCTAAATGAACAGTTCCAGTCCCTACAACATTAAGAGATCTATCATCACCAACATATATATTTTTGGTGTTACAATCATTTAAAGAAGAAAACATGGCTTGGTTTTTGGCCATGTGATAAGAGGCTCCAGAATCAATGAGCCACTCATGAGAATGAGAAGAAGAAGAAGATACATTTAATGCATAACCAGACTGAGATGATTGACAACGACATGCAGAAAGTGCCATTCTGGAAGTTGAAGTTGAAGTAGGCTCCACATGGATGTTATGTTTCTTCATTGCGGCTTCCAAGGCTTCCATCTTCTTAAAGCATTTAGATTCTAAGTGGCCATCTCGATTACAAAAGTTACAATGTCTATCAGTCTTCTTCCATTTGTTTTTATGGGTCTTATCATTTTGCTGAAATGATCTTTCATTTTGAGGCTGAGTTGGTTTAGGACCATTCTTTTGAGGATATGACTTCTTAGGATTCTTTGAATTTGGTTGCTGCTGGGCGGCTAACGCTTTCGTGGAAGAGTTTCCAAGATTAAGAAGACCAAGGTGTAAGAGTTTTTCTTGTTCTCTTATTAAGGAATCACAAAAGGAGTCAAAGGAGGGGCCTTGTAGTCTTTTCCTTGACAAATGAAAGCTTCCCTTGTAGAATGGAAAGTGAAAACAAATACAGAGTAGGCTGGTCCCAACTTAGTAAGGATGGAATAAATAAGGTTACCATCTTCTTTCTTAACTTTAACACCTTCCAAGAGATATCTAAGGGTCTTGAATTTGGACAAGAAATCTTCAATGCAAGAAAAATTATTAGGATCCAAAGTAAGCAACTCATTTTCAAGTTGATGGGCTCTAATTTCATTTTTAATCCCAAAAACTTTAGCGAGTTTTTCTAATGCTTCATGAGGAGTCTCAAGTTCTGCAATGTGGAATCTAAGATCAGGAGAAATAGACATCCCTATCAAACCACGTGCTTGATCTTGTCTATTTTCCCATTTTGCAGCCTTGTCTTCATCTTTTGGTTTCTTCTCTTGGTCTGTGGCTATTCTGAAGAGACCTTTACTTCTAAGTAAATCTTCCATGTAGGCTACCCATTGGAAGTAGTTAGTGCTGTCAAGAATGACTTGGCATGGACTTTCCATTTTTTTTTTAAAAAAAACTGAAGCTGAAGATGCTGAAAGTAAGTGTTCCAATGGATAGATCTCGAAAAAATAGGCGGTTTTAAAAAAAACGGCTCTGAAAAAGGCTTCCGGATGAAGAAGTTATGGCTTTTTGAAAAAAAATTGTTGACGTTGCCGGCAAAGTGCGCGAATGTGCGGGAATGAAAAAAATCCGCCCCCACAAAATGGAGACTTGAACCCAAGACCTCTACTCTCTTAAAATAGCTTTGAACCAATTGATCTATACAAAAAATTTGAGAGAGAGAGAGAGAGAGGGGGGGGGGGGGGGGGGCTTGGTTTGCGTGCTTGCCTTGAGAAAGCTCTTTTTCCCTACAAAACACAAAACACAAAACCCAACACGAATATGCAAAGAAAAACGAACCTTGCGGCTCGAAGTTAGCTTTAGCCAAAAAACTAGAAATTTAAAAAAAAAATCTCAAAGTTAGCTTTAGCCGAAAAACTAAATATTTTTCTCAATGTTTCTGATTTTCCGAGATCACACTAAGGTGCAGGGAAAAGAGCATACGCATGAGAAAAATCCTTCCTTTCTGTTTCTGATTTGCCCAGATTGCACAGAGTCGCAGGGCAAAGAGCATACACAGAAATGAAAGGTATAGATCCAGTTAAAAAAAAGGCTAAATAAACCGAAACTGAAATAAGCAGAGAGAAAATAACAGTAAACTGCAAAAAACACTGTATACCTCCCGATCTGAAAAATGACGCAGCTAGGGCTACCGGAAACCTTTTCGCGTGAAACGAAAGGGGTTCCTCACTGGAACAGATGCTCCGAATGCAACAGAGCAGTCCTCTCGGCCCGAAAGCAGTCAGAAACAGCAGATCTAGGAAACGACAGCCGCATGCAGTTCTACCGGCTTCAGATTTGGATCACCAACGGATGCGGCCCTCAAATAGCTCTGATACCATGTAGGAATTTACAGGGTAAGTTCCTCAGAAAGAATACCAAAAGGACACTGCTCACAACCAGATCACAGATCAATACACCAGTATTTTTGATGTTGTTAAAACCCTCAAAGAGGGAAACAGTCCACGGCCTGTCCCAACGTGGGTACTACAGGCATTTATTAATCAAAGAATGAAAATTTACATAAGCTTCTCTCATGCACGGATTACCCGAACAATGACCCTCCATGCGCTTTAAATAGAACTCATGGACCAATCGGGTGTCAAGCCACGGATCAAGTGTCGGTAATACCGAGGTGAGAGTGAACCGTCGGATCACTACATATCGTGACCGTCGGATTGTAAGTTACAAAATGTACAACGGTAAAGAAAGACACTTTACCTAACTCTATACTAGACCAAGTTGAACTTAACTATATCCTATGTGTCGGAATATCCTAACACATCCAACACTTGATCTATGAAAGGTAGAGGGAAATGGTCTTTCTTGGTAGCTTTGTTCAGTTCTCGGTAGTCCACACAGATTCTCCATTTCCCATTTTTCTTGGGAACCAACACCAGAGGGGACACCCATTCACTATCTGAGATGGGGTAGATGAATCTGGCATCCAACAGTTTTTGCAATTCTTCCTTGACAATGTCCTTAAGGGCTGGATTCATTCTCCTCTAAGGTTGCCTAACCGGCTTACAATCCTCTTTGATGTATATGTGATGGGTACAGACCGAAGGATGGACTCCTTTCATCTCCTTATAGCTCCAAGCAAAAGCATCTAGGTGACTGGCCAATAGGCTACACAGCTCCTTTTCCTGGGAAGGAGATAGGGAGGAGCTGATCTTCAATGCTCTCTCAGGGCCGAACTCCACATTCTTGACTCTGGGAGTAACAGGGTTGGTTGTACAAAGATCCACTAAGGTGCTAGCTTGGGCATCCTACACCAATTTCTCTAAGGGTAGTGCACTGGAAGGTGGATTCTGGATCAAGGTCTCGATCAAGTCATCCTCGGTTGGGGGGTCTCTTCTAATGGTATCTAGGGTGCACAGAGGTGCTAAGTACACCTCGTCTTCCTCTCCTTCCTCCAACCAGAGTGGTAAGTCATGCTCTAAGGAGGGTTGGGCAGGAGGGTATAGGACTAGTTGCTTGGACATAGGACCATTTTTGATGGTCATATTTCCTGCACGACAACTTATGTAAGCATCTGCAGTAGCTAATCAAGGCCTTCCCAAAATGAGAGGATATCCAGTAAGCTTTGCCTTTGGTTGCAGAACCAGGAAGTCTGCAGGGTATTCCCAAGAGTCAATAGAGACCAAGACATCCTCCACAATCCCTTCGGGAGTCACGGTGGAGCGATCTGCTAGTTGCAGTACTGTCGAGGTCTTCCTCAAGGAACCCTGAAGATTGAGTTTGAGCATGGTATCCCTGGTCATCACATTAATGGCAGCCCCCAGATCAATCAAGGTGTGAGGTATGATGGTGCCATTGATGTGGACATCTACTACAGGACTTCCAGGATCTAAGTACTTTGGGCAGATGACTTGTCCTAGCATAAGGTCAGACAGTTGTCCTATGACATTAATGGTTGAAGCATCTTTCTTCCGCCTGCCTGGGTGTTTGAAGCACTTTTCCTTAACCAGTTTGTTGTATATTGGCACATCCTTGATGGCTTGGAGAAGTGGTATTTTCACACACAACTGCTTGAGCTCACCCAGAAGCTCATCCTCCTCTGGGTTGGGTTGTGTGGTGGCTGTTAGTCTCTCAGGAAAGGGTGGAATAGCCTTTGGTTCACTTTCCTGTTTATCTTCCTCATCCTCTGGGGGAGGATGTTGGCGATCTGGAAGAGTCTTTCCAGATCGAAGATTGATCTCCTAGATCTCCACAGCATAGGTAGGGCATGAGGTTTCCCCAGTGTATACCTGCTGGGCCTGTCTATTGTTGGGGTTCGGGTTCGGTTGAGCAGGCATTTGAGGTTGCCTTGGAGGAGCAGGAGGTAAAGGCTGAGGTTGAACTGGTGGTGGAGGCAGAATGGCAAGAGGAGTGTTGTATTGGGGCCTCCACCCCGACTGAGGTGCATTCCACTGAGGCTGTGGCTGGGCATGTGAATGATATGAATGAGAAGTAGGTTGAGTAGGGTACTGAGGTGGATAAGACCAAGGAGGAGGCATGGACCAGGAAGGATGAGCAGGGGGACCCCAGGAAGGCATAGGAGTCGATTGGTTGGGGCTGTAATAAGCTTGAGGTGCCCCTTGCAATCCCTGCTGATAAGGTCTAGATCCTTGTGGCCTCCTTTGGTTGATGAAATAGAGAGGTTCGGTGGGGGCTTCTGTCCCTTGGTACATGGCTTTAAACCCAGGTAAGGTTGGACACTGATTTGTGGGATGGTCCTCCTCACAAACGAAACACACTTCGACCGAATGCAATGGGCATTCGTTCTTAGGGTGTCTCCTTGTGCACCTAGGGCAGAAGACAGCCAAGGCTCTCTCAGCTTCTTCTTTCTTCTGCTGGATCCTGAATGTGTCCAGCTACATGGCAATGGTTTGTCTCACCTCACTCTTGAGATCTTCTAATTGATTTGCAAGGTCATGTTTGGAGAAAGGGACACTAGTTGAGAGGAGGTTTCCTCTACCTCGTTTCCGAGCTGCCCTGGAGTGGTTTCTAAACACAGTCTTGATGTCCTCATAAGGCAGTTGGTAAATGTCCCCCCCAGCTAACATGTGAAGGGTATCTAAGAGGTCTTCAGGGACTCCTCGGAGTAGGACCAACTTGAGGGATTCAGGGTCAAGTGTGCACCTGGCCCGCTTATAGCTAAGTTCGAACCTCTCCTCATAATCTTCTAAGGACTCATCATTTCCCATGGTCATCCGAAAGATTTCTCCCTTGGTTTCCTTGGACCTACAGTAATCCCTGTACTTGGTATTGAAAGCTTGCTGCATCTGAGCCCAAGTGGTGATACTATTCCCAGGTAAGCCAATGAACCAGTGTAATGCTGCATCCTTAAGAGTTGAAGGGAAGAGTTTCAGCTTTTGCTCATCTTCAGTATAGTCATAGGTTCTACAGAGGACAGCAAACTCAAACAGGAAGGTATCAGGATCTTCAGTAGTCAGTCCATGGAAGTGAGGTAAGGCGGAGGGGCTAATGTTCTTCATTTTCATCTCTCCATTGGTCTCTCGGATGGGGAAGGCACCTTCTATTCTCTCATCTTCTCTTCTATTGTCAGCCATAGCTTCAGATGGAGTGGTCTCTAACTCTTCTTCTTCTATAGGATCTTTGTCTATCTCAGGATGTTCACCTATAGGTTCTTCTGGGTCACTGTCACCAAAGAAGAGAGAAGGGTGATTCAGTGATGTGGTGGGGGTGTTGGGTAGGAATTTGCCTGATTTATCTCGGTTCCTACGAGGCATGAAATGGAAAAGGCTTTCTTTTTCTTTTGATTGCTTTTGCTTTTTTCTTTGGTACCTGCAAAACTGAAACAGATTGATCTACAACTAACTATAAAAGATGCAGAATTAAACTGAAAGCAGGAAAGAACTAATCTACTTTGCTCAAATGAAATTGCAGGAATGGAAATGCTAGTCTACGCTTGCAGAAATGAAATGCTAATCTATGAAAGTAGGAAATGCTAATCTATGAAAGCAGGAAATGTCTATGCTACTTTTGCAGAATGGAAATGAAATAAACTACTGAGCAGAAGGTAAGAGTAAGAAAATAGAAGAAAAGCAACAATTACTAATACTCTGATGCTTCCCCGGCAACGGCGCCAAAAATATGGTGGGCTCCAGTATTGTAGCAATAATGCTACAACTCCTGGGGCTTCCTATCTCTAATTTTATCAACCCGGTAGTTCGTACAAACTTGGAAGCGACGGTGTTGTATGCACAAGTACTAGCTCTTGTCGCAGCTGTCACTTGGTCAGCTGGCACAAGTCCGTTAGGGCTCAAGACAACTTCTATATGCTCTCAGAAGAAGCTTGCTAAATGATGGATGAAGGCTATCTCAAAGGAAATTAATCTACTTTGCAAAAATGAACTGAAAGCCAACCAAAACATGGAAACCCTAGTTAACCCTAATCTGACTAGCTTAACCTCTATGATGCAATGGTGGGAGTGCAAGTGTCTAGAAATGATGCCATTACTTCTAATGATGTGAAATGCATGAACTTAAACTACTTTTATTGAAAAGAACATGTTTTTGTATTTTTGCTTAAATGGTTGGAGTGATGATGATTTTGTTTCTTATTAGGGTTTGGTTGTGCAGAGGTGGTGCGAAAGGAAGGAAAGCTTGGGAAAGGACAAGGGGGCTAGGAGAGGTCCCAGGGGATCCTTAGCATCAGTCCACAGAAGTCTACAACGTTCGGATGCTCGGCAACCAAGTTTGCAGGCTTCTACAGGATGTCTGCAGGGGATCCTAGAGGAAACTAAGGAATTCTACAGGAAATATGCTAACTTCTACAGGATGTGCTGTAAGTGGAAGTTTTGGGTGATGGTGAAGTGATGGAACAGTATGGGTGGATAGGTAAGGTGGAGATGGAGCTTGTGATGACTCGGGAGCAGAGAAATAGGACGGAGAAAGAGTGCACGAAGTGGTTGGTGGATAGAAGGATGGGATCAACGAGAGGTCAAAAAGATGAAGCTATGTGGGCAATGGAAGAGTTGGAAGGTGAACGAGCTGAACAGAGGTCGAGTAGATGGCTTTAGGCGTGGTTAGGAAGAAGAAGAAGAAAGTAGAAGGATATGGAGCAGTGTAAATAAAACAAATTACTTATTTCTTGCACCAAAAACGAGAATTCATTAACCAGTGCTACCTGTGCTATTAAACCAATGAACAACGTTGTAAATCATGAAGAAAAGTAGTGCATGGAACTGTAGTGATGATGTATGGCTCAAGAGAAAAATGCATGAAAGGATCCACGATTAAACCGACTGTGTTGCAACTTGCATAAAAGTAGAAAAGACTGCGTTTTTTTTGGTGGTTGGTAAGACTGCACCCCAATCCCTAAACAGAGATGGCAGTGTAGGCACTATCAACATTTTTCTTGGAGCTCCAGTGAATTACAAACCTCCTATCCTAGTCTAAGCAACTGAAAGTAATTTGACCATAAGCTAATCCTACTCAATCTTGTTAAAGAAATCAAATCAGCAAACTGTATTCTTTGAAATGCATATCAAAACAAGGAAACACAATGCTGGAAAGAAAGGTAAATAACACTACAAGAAGAGGAGATCTATTGCTCTCAGGTTGGGCCCTAACCTGAGAGCTATAGCTCCCTTAAAAGCTCAGAATTAGATCCAAATCTGCTTGCCTTTGTTCATAATCAAAAGTCTAATGTCATGCCAAAACTGGCTTACAAAACAAACAAACACCGAGCTGTAACTCGTGCTCAGAGATTACAATAGTAATTTAGAAGGTCAAAAAGCTTCTAACAAAGGCTAAGGCCTTCATATTTATACACAATGAAGATCAAGCTGGCTTCCTCCATTCATGGAGCTTGGCTGTCCAACTGGAAGTCAAAACTGCTGTAAACTGCTGATCCTGTAGAACGTGTTGGCTGCCTTTAAGCTCGGTGGGGAGAGCTGTTGGAGCTCGGAGTTAAGGTGAAAATCACGAGGAAGGTCATCAAGACTGTGGACAACCTCCCTATGAATCTGCAATGTCACCTTTGCTGTCTCCTTGTCTCCATTTACGTGGTCTTTTGCTCTCTTTAATGCCACAAACCTGAAATCATCATGTATTAGTCACATAGATATAATGCCTGCCCTTCTTCCTACAAACAACACGAATATACTAAGAAATGAATGCATAAGTGGTAAAAGATGAATGGTTGAGCAAGGTAAGTAGGCCAATATGAGCCCAAATTTTACCAAAAATTGGGGCTCATCAGTAGTATTGATGCACAATAAGGATGGGTCATGGTGCATGTGTGTGGATTATAGAGAGCTAAAAAAACTCACTATTAAAGATAAATTTCTCATTCCTGTCATTGATGAAGTATTGGATGAATTGCATGGATTAATTTACTTCACCAAGTTGGATATTTGTTCAGGATATCATCAAATAAGAATGAAGACTGAAGACATTCTGAAAACAACATTATTGAAGAAAGATGCATTTTCATGAACTCCAAAAGCAATGAAGGCCTTTGAACATCTTAAAGAGGCAATGTGGCAAGCACCGGTCTTAGCTACGCTAGACTTCACAAAAACCTTTATTGTGGAATATGATGCATTAGGAAATGGAATTGGTGATGTTTTAATGCAAGAAGAAAGACCCATTGCTTTCGAAAGTCGTCCAATCAAAGGAAATTATTTACACAAAGCTATTTATGAGAAGGAAATGTTGGCAAGACTACATGCACTTAAGAAATGGCGACCTTACATTATGAGAAGATCCCAGTTCAAACAATATTTCCAGAACTTGACGAGGAAGAAAAAAACATATTGGAACCTGGAGCAGTCACAGAAACAAGAACTCGACAGCTATGAAATCATTCAATTTCAGAGTATCTCATCAAGTGGAAGAACTTACCCGCTGAAGATTCCACATGGGAGGACAATAATTTTATACAGAAGCATCCATAACTATTGAGGACAACACTTTTTGAAGGACAGGGGCATGTTAGGTCCCTATATTAATAGTGTAACCCCTTATTGTTATTAGTGCAACTCCCTTATTATATTGTTGTGCCCATGTAGTCCCCATATTGTTATTATTGTGCCCCATAGAAGCTCACTATTGTTATTATTATGCCCTTACATTATTATTGTTATGTCGGCTCTGATTATATTATGACTCCTTAGACTCCTATATATAGAAAGGAGGTCTTGTCATTTGTATCATCCAAGAATTTTTCGTTTGTGTAATGTAAAGGGGATTTCCCCCTCGAAGAGGCTTGTTTCTAAGGTGTTGATCTATCTTTTCTATCTTTTTGTGAGCTGGTTTCATAACATCGCCTGCACCAACCTGTGAGAGAGAAGGGTGGGGTCGAGGCTAAAGAACCACTGAGATGTTATACATGTGGAGAGAAACACCGTAAAAGGGATTTTCCACATCAAAAAAATGTTGGACCTCAAATATATAGCACGTAGGAGGCTCGATCTATGGGAGATGTATTGCAAAGCTTTCCTAGGATATATGTAGTTGTGGATAATCGACAGTTCTCTCTCTCTCTCTCTCTCTCTATCTATATATATATATTATGTCATATATGTCAAGACGTCGAGATTCAATGTTGGAACTCATTATGCTAAATATAGTTGGGCTTTAGCCCCAGTGGCTAGATCGTTAATCTATATGACCATATGCATAACCGAGGGTGGAAATATGGGGTTTAAACCCCAAGGGCTATGTTTTAAAGGCCCTATGAACGTATCTTATAATCGTGATAAATGTCACCGTGTCGCATGGAGGCTTAACCCCAATAGTTAGGCCTTAGTCCATATAATCTTGCATATTAACCGTGGCGGAGGCCACTTTATATTGGCGGCAGAGAAGCACCAGTGAAATTAATGACTCACATCATCGTGGGGCATCATGACCTGTGACATTAGCAGGAGAGGGAAGGCGTAGGAGGTAACACCACAACTATGGCCATTGGATGTGCTCATCGCAATCAACAAAGGAGAGTTAAGGCCTTGCCTACCTTTAGATGGACAGATGATCGATGGACAATCAGATTATATGTTGGAACCCTAAGTGGATCCAAGATTGCAGACCCCTCTTCCCCCCGCCCTGCTCCCCCTTATGACATTAACAAGGTGGGGGGTTGAGGTTCGCTATTGAGCACAAGCCGTAAAATCTGTCATGCAAATGAGGATTGTTATATTTTAGCCCTGGAACCGCAATGAAAAACTAGGATAGTGGACCCCCCATGACGTTATCAAGGGGAGTGGAGGGTCCACTATTGATTTGCGATCATTGATGTGAACATTGTATCGTGGTTATTGGATAAATGGTTGGAACAATGAGTGGAACCTTGTAGTGAGGTGGTGTGTATAATATGTGCCATGGACTGGATGGGTAATGTGGAGTGTCGATAGAGAAATTGGGAGTTGCAGGCCATGGATGTCAGATGGCAGAGGCCATATGTCAGCCAGTCTTGGTATACATTGGTGCCACTACATATTGTTTCTTACTCATCCAATTGACTGCACCTCCAAATAGGTTAAACACATACCCACTTGTAGATCTTCTCTGATCCAGATCTCTAGCCCAATCTGCATCAACAAAGCCATGAATATCCAACACTCTGTCCAATCCTAGTCTTCCTTGGTAGCACAAACCATAATCACTAGTGCCATGCAAGTACCTGAAAACCCGCTTCACTATTGTCCAGTGCTCCTTCCATGGTTTTGACATAAACCTGCTCAATACTCCCATTGCATGTACAATGTTTGGTCTAGTACAGACCATCACATACATCAGGCTACCAACTGCACTTGCATATGGAACACGAGACATGTCCTCTTCCCCTTCTTGTATCTTGGGACACTATTCAACAGATGACTTTACACCTACAGGATTAGGAACCTTCACCGGTTTACTATCCTGAATATTAAACTTCCACAATATTGCCTCAACATAGTTCCTCTGGTTTAACTAGAGCTTCCTCTTTGTCCGATCTCTTTTAATTTCCACGCCCAAAATATAGTTTGTAGCACCAAGAACTTTCATGTTGAATTTGGAGGACAAATGGGTCTTCAAATCCTGGATAATTTCTTTGTCATTTCCAACCAACAACATATTATCCAAATACAAGACCAGATAAATAACACGGTCACCAATTAATTTAAAATACACACAGTGATTTGCTTTGCTTCTGGTGAAGCCAAGTCCCCATATAAATGTATCAAATTTCTGATACCACATCCTTGGTGATTGTTTTAACCCATACAGAGACTTCCTTAACTTGCATACCAATTCTTTCTTACCCTTCACCGCAAAGCCTTCAGGTTGCTTCATGTAGATCTCCTCTTCTAGATCCCCATGAAGAAATGTTGTCTTCACATCCATCTGTTCTACCTCAAAATCAAAAGCAGCAGCAACAGATAAAAGTAATCTAATAGAAGTTACCTTGGCAACAGGAGAAAAAATATCACCAAAATCAATTCCTGGCACCTAGGAATAACCTTTTGCTACCAATCGAGCTTTGTATTTCTCCACCTTTCCTTCTGCATTTGTATTCTTCTTGAACACCCATTTGTTGCCAATGGTTTTCCTTCCAGCCGGAAACTCCACCAGATCCCAAGCCTCATTTTTGTGCAAAGATGCCATTTCATCAACCATGGCCTCTTTCCAGAGTTTTCCATCCTCTGAATCTATTGCTTCCTTCACAGTTCTAGGATCATCATTAGTAATAGATAAAGAAAAATTTGAATAGAAAGCAGATGGACTATATCTTTCTGGCTGCCTTCTCTCTCAAACTGATCTTCTCACACCTAGAGTTTGTGGCTCTTCATCTTCTGATTCCTCCTCTGTTGTAGAGTCTGATTCTTCCTCCTTTAGCTCAAACTCTATCTTCTCAGGTTCCTTTGGTTGGACTTCATATTTAATAACATCTTTCAGCTCTTTGAACACCACATCTCCGCTGTACACAACCTTCTTTGTTACTGGGTTCCAAAGCTTATAACCCTTTAAAGCATCCTTATACCCAATAAAGATGCACTTTTCAGATTTACTATCCAACATGGTTCGTTTCTCCTTTGGAACATGTACATATGCATCACATCCAAATACCCTCAGATGTGAAAGAGAGGGTTTCTTACCAGTCCATACCTCTTGTGGAGTCTTATCCTCCAACGCTGATGAAGGTGATCTGTTGAATAGGTAACATGCTATCTCCACCGCCTCTGCCTAGAATTCATGTCCTAACCTGGCACCACTGAGCATGCTTCTTGCCCTTTTTATCAATGTCTTGTTCATTCTTTTTGAAACTCCATTTTGCTGAGGTGTATATGGGGTAGTATTCTATCGTGCTATACCACACTTCTCACAAAATTCTTCAAATTCGTTACTGCAAAACTCTCCACCGTTATCTTTCCTCAGCACCTTTATCTTCTTCTCTGTCTGGTTTTCCACCAAAGCCTTAAATTCTTTAAACCCGTCAAAAACTTCAGATTTCTTCTTAAGGAAATATATCCATGTATTCCTTGAGAAGTCATCTATAAATGATACATAGTACACAAACTTACCTAGTGATGGAACCTTCACAGGTCCAAACACATCACTATGCACAAGCTCTAATATCTGTTTCACCCTCTTACCACCAGAGGGGAAACTCACCCGATTCTGCTTCCCATATACACAATTTTCATAGAAATCAAAATCCAGAGAGCTATTACTCATACCTTCTACCATACCTTTACCATGAAGTATTTGAAGGCCCTTCTCTCCAATATGTCCAAGCCTTTGATGCCACAACATGGTCTTCTCTCTAGAGACCACTAGATTTTTTGCTCCACTTTCAGGAACCACGGAACTGTTGCACCCATCAACAATAGTGCTACCTTGCAGCTTGTATAGTGTTCCATTTTGAACTCCTTGCATCAATACCAGTTCCCCTCGAACCATCTTGCAGGTATCCTTCTCGAACACTTTTTTTACACCTGTATCATCCAACTTGCTTACAGAAATCAGATTTCTGGCTAACGCAGGAATATGCAGAACACCCGAAAGTGCTCTAACCCTTCCACCTTGCAACTTCAACTTTACTTTTCCATGACCAACGATTCTAGCCTTCCTGTCATCCCCCAAGAAGACATCACCACCATCAGATTTCTCATACTCGTAGAACCACTCTCTATGGGGAGTGAAGTGAAAGGATGCACTTGAGTCAATCAACCATGCCTCATGATCTACACGTGTACTTGAAGAAGCCAAGTACACATCCCCACCTTCATATGAGGTGGTTTTTGCCTCTACAGAAGGAGCATCATCAGATCCCTTTCCTTTATCAGGAGTTTTAGATTTACAGTCCCTTTTGTAGTGCCCTTCCTTTTTGCATTTCCAGCATACCACCTTTACAGGTATTCCTGGAGATTTAGATCTCCCACTCGATGACTTATTTTTGTTTCTGTTCTGGGACCGTCCTCGTACAAACAAGGCATCACCATTCTGGCTCTCCATATTTTTCCGTCTCATTTCCTCTGTCAGTAAGGATGAGACTATTTCATCAAACTGCAAGGCAGTTTCATTGCTATCTATTGCAATAACCAGACTATCCCACGAATCTGGTAGAGAACACAACAAACTAATGCACTTATCTTCATCTGAAATTTTAATATCAATAGATAATAACTGACTTACCACAGTATTAAATGCATTCAGATGCTCTATCACTGAGTCTCCATATTTCATCCTCAGGTTATACAACTTTTTCCGTAGGAACAGTTTATTCACCAGGGACTTAGATTGGTACAAAGTCCCTAACTTGTCCCACAAAGCCTTCACCATAGCCTCCCCTGATACATTCAACAATACTGAATTTGAGACACATAATCATATTGTTCTCTTTGCTTTCTGATCCAACTTCTTCCATTCTTCATCGAACACTCCCGTTGTTTTAGTACCTGGATCTACCGCGATCCACTGATCTTTATCCACCAACAGATCCTCCATCTTGAGTTTCCATAACTCAAAAGTCTGACCATTAAATTTATCGATCTCTATCTTTCCACTGCTCACCATCTTCTTTCACCACCATAATCCATGCCACAGATCTCCCACTAAACAGGGTCTACCATAGGCCCAAGCGAAACCCTCGGCAACAAAGTCATCCCCTTGAAGCCAAAACATATCTGATACCAAATGTAGGTTTTAACCCTGTACAGAAATTACCCGCATATGAATTCTAAAACACAGAAAATAAACAATGTGAGAGAATAACACATAAAACACATATACACAAAGATTTTCGCCTAGATCCCAAAGTCGGGACTACCAACTTGATTTTTCATTATATCGTCCTTTCAATGTTACAATACATATTTATACATGTTGAAGCATCCAATACCATGGGCCGAAAACCATCGTGTCCAAAACCATGGACCAAAAACCATCATGTCCAAAACCATGGACTGAAAACCATCGCGTCCAAAACCATGTGCGAAAAATCATGCACAACACCATAGGTATGTCCGCCCAACCTAATATAGGGTCCAAAAGCAAAATTTTCTAGGCCACTGCCCCGGACCCCATAGACTGGGGTCACCTACACCCCTCAAACCCCCTGTGACTCGCCCCGGCTATGCAATCAGCGCAATGAAGGGGGGGCTCTGTCCCCCTTCTAACCCCCCGGTTAACTATGTGGGCTAGTCGTGGAAATAATTTAACACAACCCAACATATCCCTAAGGTTAAAGAGGTGCATTTACAGTGTGGTATCAGAGCATTCGGGTTCAACACTTAGACTGGATGGGCTGTATCATGGACAAGTAACAACAAGTTTCATGTTGGGCTTCCAACTTGTCATGATTTTGTTGATAAAACCATTAATTTTCACATCATTCCATTCACCCATTGCCAACATTTTTAACCATATTTCTCCATAAACAGATCAAATTCCCGCATACATGTTTAGATGATTTATTATTATTATTATTTCCATTATTTTTAAAGAATTAAGAAGAACTTCACTTGGTTTTACTAATAATAGTTCGACCAATTTGAGTTTATGCAGTTTAGTCAAGTTTTCGTAGCTATCTCCAGGGTTGAGGTAGTAACACCACTCTAGAAGGAAATCTGACACTTGGAACTAGTTTCTAGAAGCTCCAATATGGATTTTTATTGGTCAAATGCCACTCAACTAGCATGTGTGGACCTCCAACAAGAGATAAAAGGAAAAATGCAGCAATTTTGACCAGTCAAATTCAAACACGTTTGATGAGAAAATGAAAACAAATTTTGGAAAACGAAAACATGGGTTTTTTTTCCAGCAAGCGCCCAGTTAGGTGCTCAATAAGAAATTTCCTGAAATTCATTACCATTTGAGATATTTTCGAAGTTATTTGGATCCCTATTTTACAGATTGCGGGAGAAAACAATTTTGTAATTTCACAGTCAACACCTAGTCACAAAAAATATTGAAATGAGATGTTATTTAGAAAATTTGTGGTAGGGATATCATTGTTATCATATTTGAGTTGATTTTTGATCCAACGATGCATTAAATAAGATTGGATTTTATTTTCAAAACTGATCTCATGACCAAAAATCAAGCAAGAAAATTACGAGTTTGTTAATTGCCTCAAAACTCTATAAATTCGAGTATCTTTGATGAGAGGAGAGATCAAATGTCAAGGATGGATATTAATTTGTAATTGTTGCTACTGATTGAAGAAGAAAACTCTGTTTTTTTTTTAAGAATGCAATCTCTATTATGGCACAATTATTAATGTGATTGGTGATTCGAGTCTTGTGATCTCAGTTTTTAAGCATCTCACACTCATCAGGAGGGCCCTATCAAGATGTGTGAGAGATAATATAGTTGTGTTTTATTCTTTTGTTTCAATTTATTTTGCTTTGCAATTAGATTATAATTTTCCTCATTCAATTGTTCAATTTATTTAGATGTTCAATTTCATGTCAATGCTCTATTTTTTAAACTAAAATTGCATTGATTTTTCCTTATTTCATCACAAATCAAGCATTTGTTAATAAATAAAAAGCACCAAAAGATTTACTTTAAATTTTCTTTTAAGCTTAAGTCTGAGATTTATGCATGATAGGATATGATTGAGTTTGGTTTAGAGTGTACACATCAGTAATCTTTTTTAGGCTTCCATAATTATTATTTCATTGCTCTTTGTTTGCTATACTCTAGAATAGTTTTGATTTCAAAGTCTTGTAGTGTTTAGATAAACTTTACTTTCATGAATTGATAGACTTAGTTTTATTTCCAAGTTGATTAGATTAAATTTCTCTTCAAAACAAAATAGAGTAATCTTGATTTTCAAGTTCATAGAATAATCTTGTCTTTCAAGTTCACTAGAATATAGATTTCCATTATTAGAATAGATCTTGAAGTCCTTTCTTTAGAATAATTTGGTTTTGAATTCATTTCCAAGTCTTGAGTTGGAATTAAAAAAAAATGTGCAATTAGTCATAGATATATTTTCATTACATTTTTGCATCTTTCCTATTTTATTTGAATCGAAACTAAATTGCCTAGCACATACAGTGCATGTATACTTTGCAACCTCACGTACCCAGATTGACATTAAAACGCAAGCAATTTAAAAGTCAATTAAATTACCCAACATTTTTGCACCGTTGCCAGGGAAGTATACATAGATGTTAGCTTTCAATTGCATCTCATTCTTAGTTGCATAAGATTGATTTCATTTTAGTACATCATAGAAGTAGATTCATTAAAAAAAATAAAAAAGACTTCAATCACCTACCACCCCCACTATATCACGTGGTATAGTAAGAGCGCCACGTCCACATCATGAATTAATATTTTTGCAGGTAGAAGAAGAGGTGACAAAGGAGGTAGAAGAAATGGCTAGAAATGATGACAATGAAGAAGATCCTTTTGGATTTCCGATTCAAGAAATTAATATCATTGTTCATATGAAGAACAACCCTCCATTCGTACTTATTAACTTCAAAGGTATGAGATCAAAAGACTCGAAAAAATTTCTTTTCGAATTTGAAATACTTTGTAAATCTTATGGTTAGTCATTACTCACTAAAAATTTGGATTTGTTTCTGACAACATTGAATGATAAAGCACTTAAATTGTACATGACTTTAGGAACAAATTTTATAAGGACATGGGATGATATGAAAAGAGTATTTTGGAAAAATATAAAGATTATTACATACACCATGACCTTAGAAATGAAGTCTTTAAGATGAGCCAAAAAGAGGATGAAAGCCTAGAAGATTTAGTGGAGATATTTACTTATAATGTCAAAAGATCTAAATTGCATGATTTAGGATTAGACATATTAAAAACTCTCCTACTAAAAGCTATAAGGGATGAATGGATTGATCTTATCAACCTGGTGGGAAAAGGAGATATCTCTCAATTGTCATTTCAAGAGATTTGTGAACTGTGCAAGAAAATATCAAGAGGAAAAGCAAAGTATGGAAGATCCCTGCAAGATCCAGTTATGGAAAGAGTAAGTAAGTTAGCATCAAGATTGGCAAGTCACACTGAACTTAACAATTTGCTAGAAATTCTTGGTAAATTAAATGAACAAATTGATATGCTAAGAATGAAAAACAAGAAAAAAGTTGAGATCGTTGCTTCATTTATATTTTCCCTAAATGTAGAAAGAAACATACTTTTCATGGATGTCCACTTGATAACATTAAAATTTGGGAAATCTATGTAAGATCACATACTACTGAAGATTTTTCATCATTACTAGGGTTAAAGACAATTTACTAGGGAGCAAATCAAACACTGGAACAATCTTGTTATGTATCTCCAAGAAGACCATGGCAACCTCATAAGCCTAGTATGATGCAAGATCTTATTTCACAATTTCAGGGGTATGCACAATAACCTCAGGTTAATTGGCAAACACCTTTGCCTTGGAAACCTTGGACATCTCAATCCCAACCTCAAAACCAACCTTGGAAACCTTGGTCATCTCAATTCCAACCTCAAAACCAATCTTGGAAACAAGGTTGGCAAGAGACTTATAGAGGAAATCCACCATATCCTCAATCTTTTCCTCACTATCCTCAATACCAATATGAATTTTATCCATACCATTCACCTCGACCACAACATCAGTTTCACCTTCAAGTTACCTCAATTCAACTTTTCCCATTACCAACCACACAAGCACTTGAAAGATCCATTTCCACTCAACTACCTGCACAACCATTTTAGATCCCCGATAATAAAACACCTTAATCCACTTACAATTTTGTGGTATTGAAAAATGATTCTCAAGCTGGCATTGAAGAACAACAACCAAAAGAAGAAAAATCAGATAAGGTCCAAGAATCATTGATGCCTGTTGAAGAAGAGTTGTTGTTAGAACTTGAGATTCAAAATTTTCTTGCATGCCTATCACCAGATTCTATGAACTAGAGTCACATCTTTGAAGACTTGCATGGAATGATAGTAGGAAGCCAAGGAACACAAGATTACATTGAATCTTGGTTCAAGACAGTCATCGGATCCTAGTGCTCAATTCTTCAATATTTTTCTACATCATCTCAATCGAGGCAACTGGACTCTCATATACTAGTACATATCAAAGCATATCTTTCAAACCTACATATGAGTTTATTTATCATCTTTTTACATACATGGTTCCATTGGAAGTATTCATATAATTGAACGAGATTTCTTTTTCAAGTAGAGTAGGACATACAAAAAATAAAATAAAATGAAAAGTAAAGAGAAAAATAAGTCATGTTGTGAAAACCAGCTTGTTGGCGGAATTAGACATGAGCTTTGCTTGAAAACCAGGCAACGGGTGGGCAAAGTTCATAATAAGTTCTGCATTTTCATGATGATTTCAATCTTTTATTATAGTTCTTTAAATCATTTTTGGTTCTATGCTTGAGTTGGATGATGTGGGATTCTTTAAGGCCCACCTTTGAATGGATCTTGTTCCATCGAATTCAACACTTTATCTAGGATCAAGATCAAAGATTATTTGGAGTGCCTTGGAACTTGCATACATCAATGGCAAGCCTCCTCGTTGATAACAATGGGAAGACAACAATGTCTCTTGATTCTCAGATCTTGCAGGTGACTCGACTTCAACACATTCATTCGTCCCTGCCAAGATGCACTTAGGTACCTTGACACTCATTTACATTATCGGTGAGTTGTCTCGCATTGGTTAACAATTTTCATCATTGATCGGTAATCCAATGATTTTTTTCCATGCTTGACTTCGACATATTCATTTGCATGGTAATAATTGTACCATGAATTTTGGTTTTGATGAAGACTATATGGTTTTATGGAATCAACAACAAACTTGCAACAATATATTTTATTAGTTTCTTGTAGCAGCATGTTCATCTTTTTGTCATTCAACAACAACATGATGACACCACTACAACTCTTCTTCATTCATTTCATTTTCAAGAAAATCAATAAAATTGGGCCTATTTCAGTCAATGTGCATCATGTTTGATGGTTTCTACTTCAGCATACATCAAATAGTCCAAATCAGTAGATTAAACTCAGAGAAAACATTTTTCAAAAGAAAAACAGAGACAACTATAGAAAGTTGCAATTTCTATAGCTATTGTTGTAGGAGCCTGTTTTTGGTTGTAGCAGCTTGTTCGAAAGGCAGTTTTGGCACAAACATTACAAGAAATTTGAGAAAAAACAAAAAATTTTGAGATACTGGGTTTTCTCAAAATATGATAAATTGAGTATTACGCAGGAATAATTCAGAAAAGAGCAATTTTGAAGGGCATCTCAAGTGGGTTTTTAAGGCAGATTTTCAATTTTGACCATTGTGCACAAATAAAGACAGCATTTAGTATTTTTTCACAATAACATCTTTTCTTCATCAAAATGGGATTGTGAAGGCATGTGGCAGTTAAAAGGGTAAAAATACACCATTTCCCTTTTGAATCACTCAATTTGGTCTTAAAATGAGTTTGTGGAACACGTTTTTGTTGAAACATTGGGTAGCGTGAAGGGTGAAACATGGCATAAATAAATTTGATCGTATCTTGAAAATCATGAGCCATTGGTGCTAATTTTTTTATGGTAAAATATATTGATGTAGCGTAAATAAATACACAAGATATCAAGAATAATGTGTATTTTTCAAGAAATTGGTTGCTGTCATATACAACTATTTCTCATTTTTCTCGAGATCTGTGCACCCATTGGCTGAGATTTTTTGTGGGAATATGCGTAATGTTAATGGTAATAATATAAATTTTTAGAAGAATCTGATTTACCATTTGAGATAAGATGGAAAAGCAAGTTTGCTACATGAAAAATAAATATTTTGTGGAGCAAGGTCAAAGTAATGGTCAATGCATCATGGAGCAGAGTATCTGAGCCAGGTCAACACCAAATCAGCCATCAAATCATGTTCTCTTCTTCAATTCCAACAAGAAAACTTGAGGTAAAACTAGCCTTAAACTTTTTAATTTGTTAAAATTTTTGGAAATTATAATAAGGGGGCTATTGTAAAACATGTGATCTATGTATTTCACCCTATCATATCCACATTCTTCAAACCATTTTCTCAATCCTTCATTCCTATTCTACTTTTCATGCATAATCAATCCCACATAACTATTTCTAGCCCTCATACCTTATTGGATACTCTACAAACATTGTTATGGTTGAACTCCATACCATGATTGCATAATCTTTTCCTTCATAAGATCTTATGTTTGTCTTGGTAATAATGTTGTCTCCCACCATTCTCTTGTTTAACTTTCTCTTCTTGCTGCAATACAAATTGATTCATACTTCCTTGATGAACAATTTGACCTTTTTGGCCTTCATATGAGACTAATTCAAAATATGGAGATGCTTTTCTTAATGAACCATCATAGTACATGTTTGTAGCACATGATCAAAAAGTACATGGAACACTTAAATTATGTGTCATATTGTTCATCTTTAGATTTTTAATGGAAGCCAAGAAATGATGAGTACAAAGCCACAAGAAGAAGAAGGTTGCAACAAGGCTTTGTTCACACACTCTTGAAATCACTTGGAAGTATATTTTAGGCTTTGATAAATTGTACAACCCTCACCTACAACTCTTATTTTGTGTTATGTGAAACTCATCTTATCAAAGCTTCACAGTGGGAAGTCTTCTTCGTTCATTAGTTGGTGAGCTCTTGAAGAAACTATTTGACAACACTATTGAAGTAGGATTGGTTGCTATGAAAACCCTTTCTATGCATGGATGATAAGAATACAATCATTATGGGTTAAAATCTATGATCATTTCTAGCCACACTAATGGGATGAAATTCACAAGGATGGAAAGCAAAGTCTATAGACGGAGTAAAATTCTTCATGTGTTCTTCACAACATGGTATTATACCAAGGATTGAACAATTTCAGCACAATTAAGTAGTCACAATCACCCTTGTAAGTTGTTTCCAAGTTATTGAAAGGGTTATGTGCAAAGGCTTAAAAATAGTGACAAGTACTTGCATATGCTATTATGTGGGCATCCTTTCCTTTCACACAATTTGCATATAATAAATAATGAAGGGTTTTTTTTTATTAAGAAAAGAACAAATCACCAGGCATCGCTTTTGCCTCTATAGCATCCATTAGCAACCTCGTATGTGAAGACTTCAAGTTTTTTGACCTTCAAAGGAGGATGGGTAACTCTTCTTTCTTACTTTAATGACACAACAAGAAAATGTGGAAACAAAGAGTGATGATACCAAATATCTAATTTTGTAAAACAAAGAGAAAAAAAGTGCATCTTATTGAGATAGATGTTCAATATTGATCTCTTGGAGCTTTGGTCAAAGATTTAGTTGAAATGGCAATATAAAGGAACACAAGAAACTGGTTGGATTATGAAAAAATTTATTTGCATTAGGAAATGAAAAATCTCCGGCGTGGGGGAATGTTGGGCCTCCACCTTGTCATGATTTTGTTGATGAAACCATCCATTTTCACATCATTCCATTCACCCATTTTCAGCATTTTTAACCATATTTATCCATAAACAAACCAAATTCTCGCATACATGTTTACATGGTTTATTATTATTATTTCCATTATTTTTAATGAATTAAGAAGAACTTTTCTTGGTTTTACTAATGATAATTTGGCCAATTTAAATTTCTGCAGTTTAGTCAAGTTTCCGTAGCTATCTCCATGGTTGAGGTAGTAGCACCATTCTAGAAGGAAATCTGACACTTGGACTTGGTTTCTAGAAGCTCAAATATGGATTTGTATTGGTCAAATTCCACCCAGCTCGCATGTGTAGACCTCTAGCAAGAGATCGAAGGAAAAACACAGCAGTTTTGACCAGTCAACTTCAAATGCGTTTTCTGAGCAAATGAAAAAGAAGTTTGGAAAAATAAAACATGGGTTTTTTGTACCACGAGTCTAATTATTTGGAGCCCTATTTTGCAAGTTGCATGAGCAATGGTTTTGTAATTTCACAGTCAACTCCTAGTCACCAAAAATATTGGAACGAGCTTTTCTTTAGCAAACTCGTGGAAGGGACATCACTCTTATCATAATTGGGATGATCTTTGATCCAAGGATCCATCAAATAAGATTAGATTTTATTTTCAAAACTGATCTCATGACCAAAATTCAAGCAATAAAATTATGAGTTTGATAATTTCCTCAACACTCTATAAATTATAGTCTCTTTGATGAGAGGAGAGATCAGATGTCAAGGATGGATATTAATTTGTAATTTTTGCTACTGATTGAAGAAGAAAACTCTATTTTTTTAAATAAATGCAATCTCTGTTATGGTGCAATTTTGAATGTGATTGGAAATTCCAATACTGTGATCTGAGTTTTTAAGCATCTCACTCTCACCAGGAGGGCCCCCTGAGGATGTGTGAGAGATAGTATAGTTGTCATTTGTTATTTTTTTTCAATTTCTTATGCTTTGCAATTAGATCAGAATTTTCCTCATTCAACTGTTCAATTTATTTAGATGTTCAGTTTCATGTCAATGCTCCGTTTTTTTAACTAAAATTGCACTCATTTTTCCTTATTACATTACATGTCAAGCATTTGGTCTTGTATACTTCACTTGTCATTTGTCCTCGGTTGAGCTCATAAAATATCCTTGCATTTTCATCATAATAGTTGTCTAGGAGATATCTATCCCTAAAGGAGCCTTCAAATTCACTCCAAGTCAACCCCTCTTCATTTATGCCATGTCAGTTAAAGATTGAATTGAGTTGAATGAGCCGCAAAAATTAAACGATGCCATTAAAATGTTGAAGCACTACTATGAGTAGTCCAAACAAAGGCCATAATTCAAAGGTGAGTGGAAAATTAAGAATAAAAATAAAGATAAAAAGAAATGGCCAAAAAAAATATCAAACAATAAAGAAGGTGTGGACATAGTCAATGTAGGTTGACCACAACAATTTTTTTGTGCAACTGATAAAGATCGTGCACACCAATCTGTGAGAGAGCAACATGGGGTTGAGGATAAATAACCACTGAGATGTTATACATGTGGAAAGAACCATCATAAAAGGGATTTACTACATTAGAAAAAAGTTCGACCTCATATATATAACACACATGACGTACGAACTATGGGAGATGTAGCTCATAGCTTTCCTTGGGTATATGCAGCTATGGATAATCGGTAGGTAGATCACCACACATCTATAATTGAGATGAAAAGTAAGTTTACCATCCAATTTGTTTCTGTTTTAATTAACCTTGGTTCTAACTATAGTTACATCAATCCTGAGCTCATGGAAAAATGCCAGTTGGCCAAGTAAGTGCATGCAAAGCCTTGGTTGGTCCAATTAGAAATAGGGAGAAAGAGAAAAATAATCTAGTGGGTGAAATCATGTGGATTTGAGATTCAAGGAATGCCAACAACAACACGTTTAAATTTTCTACCATTGGGTGTGTATAACATGTTGTTGGGCATGGATTGGCTGTATGCACAAATGACCAAAGTCGGTTGTTTTGAAAAGGAAATTGAATGCGTCAATGATGTTGGAGAAATGAGAATTTTGCAAGGAAAATAGAAGCCCATATCTGTGAGGTTGATCATAGCCATGCAAGCCAAGAGAGGTAGCAGGAAGAGTTGCCATTTAAATGCTATGCATATTTCCAACAATGAGAAAGCCAATAGCAACATTGAAGAAGAGGAGAGTGAACTGCTAAAGCAATATCCTATTTTGCAACAGTATGTAGATGTATTCCCAGTAGAAGTTCCTAGATTATGTCCTCACAGAGGTATATTTTTTGATTGAGTTGATCCTGGAGTAGCACCAACATCCAAGGCACCATACAGGATGAGCATTCTTGAATTAGTTGAGTTAAAACTACAACTTAAGGAAATTCTGAATAAAGTCTATATAAGGCCAAGTGTGTCTCCATGATGAGCACTAGCCCTATTTGTGAAGAAAAAGTATGGTACACTCAAATTATGCATAGATGACAATAATTTAAACAAAGTAACCATCAAGAACAGGTATCTGTTACCACATATTGATGATTTGTTTGATTAGATAAGAGGAGCAACAATCTTATCCAAGATTGATTTGAGGATAGGGTATCATCAAGTGCACATCAAGGAAGAAGATATCCATAAGGCTTCATTCCAGACAAGATGCAAACATTATGAGTTTGTGATGGTGCCCTTTGGGCTTAATAATTCCCCTGCCACTTTCATGCATGTAATGAACAATGTGTTGTGTCCTTATTTGGAAAATTTTATGATTGTCTTTGTTTATGACATATTGGTATATTCGAGGACTGAAGAAGAACATCAAAAACACCTAACTACAGTGCTACAATTATTAAGGGAGCACAAACATTATGAAAATCTTAGTAAATGTGAATTCTTCCAGTCACAAATACATTATTTGGGGCACATCATCTCCAAGGAGGGGATATCAGTTGATCTAGAAAATATAAAGGCCATAATGGAGTGGCCATCACCGAAAAATGTGAATGTGATAAGATCATTCACAGGGTTGGTAGTCTACTACAGGAGGTTTATCAAAAATTTCTCCAGGATAGGCCCCCAAATCACTTCCATGCATAGGAAGGGGAATAAATTTGAGTGGAGAGATGAACGTGCAACAAGTTTTGAACAATTAAAAGAGTTTCTCACACTAGTGTTGAGAATTGCATGTTAGAAAATTTAATTAACAGAGTAATGGAACACATAAAATATTGTGGAAACAAAAACACAAAAATACATAAAACAAGAGAGAAACAGATATACGTGGTTCACCCTATTTGGGCTACGTCCATGGAGAAACAACCAATACTTCATTTTATATTATCCAACAAAATGAAGAGATAAAACCTACAACATATATGCTACAATTTCCTCTTCACTCTCACATAGTATCCTCTCTCTTTCTCACTCAAAATAATAATCCACAACCACAATACAATTCCCTCATATAAACTGAGGGTTTCCTTCTAGGGAAACAAACATTAAATTAACATAGCTTCTATAGTTAGATCCTTTAACTAATGAATGACCTAGATTGACTACGAAATTAAAATATTTTACCATGCAAATTTTCATCTATTTTTAGCTTTGGGGAGCTGCCCCTGAACCCCTGTCGGGGACCACTAGCCCCTGGAACCCCCAACTAGGGGGAATAGGCCCCCTTGGACCCTTACAAAGGTGGCAAGTAACCCTACACCCCACCCCACGTGGAGGGGTGTACGATATTCCTTGGGTATACACCTAGTTGAAATAAGACCTTTGAATCAGGAAGATAAACATGCTCCACACACAACATTGTAGACTCGGACAAGGATTTTGTGCTTTGCACAAATGCCTGCAAGGAGGGTATCGGTGGACTCTTGATGTTGGAAGGACATGTATTTTTCTATGAGCCACAAAAATTAAATGAACATGAGACAAACAATGTGACTCATTATTTGGAGTTAGTTTCCATTATTCATGCATTAAAGATGTTGAGGCATTACCTCCTCAACAAAAGATTCACATTTATGACAGATCATGGTGGACTCAAACATTTGTTTTATCAACCTAAGTTGAATGCAAGACAAGATAGGTGGCTGGCTATACTTAGCGAGTTTGACTTTGAGATCAAGTACATCTAGGGAAAGGAAAACAGGGTTGTCAATGCACTTAGTAGAAGGATTCTAACAAATCACATGGAAGCCATAAGTTCTTATGGAATATACCTAGGAGAGTGGCTAAAACATGAAGGACAACATGATGAGAAATATCAAAAAATAAGGGAAAGGCTAAATCAAGGTAGCAAGGATGGTGAGGATGATGAATATCATCTCTTAGATGATGGTCTAGTTTGATTCAAGATTAGAATCTATGTGACGAACAATGTTGATTTAAAGAGGATCATAATGAGAGAGTATCATGTTAAACCATATTTTTGTCACTCAAGATACCAAAATACTCTCACAAGCATTAAAATGTTTTATTATTGGCCTATTTTGAAAAGAAAAGTAGTTAATTTTGTTGCTAAATGCATGGAATGCCAGCAGGTTAAGGCTGAGTGTAAGCATCCAATAGGTTTTTTGTAGCCCATTCCCATTCCAGAATGGAAGTGGGAAGTGATATCCATGGATTTCATTACTGGTTTTCTAAGAACCTCCAAGAAACATGATGCAATTATGGTGGTCATTGAAAAGTTGAGCAAAGAATCTCATTTTGTAGCAGTCAAGTTCACCAATTTAGCTAGTGAGGTGGCTAAAATCTTCATAAAGGAAATTGTGAGGTTGCATGGAGTTCCTAATAAAATTATTTCAAATAGAGATGTTGATTTCACCTTAAGGTTTTGGAGCAAACTATTTATAGGCTCGAGGATAAGATTAGCCTTCAGTATGACCTATCATCCATATATGGATGGTTAAACCAAAAGGACAAATAGAATCCTCGAAGACATGCTAAGGATGTATGTGATGCACCAACAAAAGAAATGGGAAGAGTATCTACCACTTGTAGAGTTTGCTTACAACAATGGGTATCAAGAATTGATAAAGATGAGCTTGTTCGAGGAAATTTATGGAAGGAGTTACAATACTCCTATCAACTAGAGTGATCCAGTCAATAGGGTCCTTATTGGGTATATTATGCTAAAAGAGATGGAGCAAGAAATGCAGATCACCAGACATAATTGGAAGGTAGCATAGGAAATGAAGAAAAGCTATGTAGATTAGCATAGGGTGCATAAGGAGTTCTAAGTTGAGGAACATGTTTACTTGAGAGTTATACCCAAGAAAATTTCCTTGAATATTGGGTTATGTGCCAAGTTAGTGCCACGATTTTGTTGGCCTTTTGAGATACTTGAAAGAATAGGGCCAATGGCCTATAGGTTGGCCTTACCTCCATTAGTAAAATTCCATGATGTTTTCCATGCTTCTTTGCTTAAAAGATAAGCTCATAACTCTAATCATGTGATTAATCAGTTTGTCCTACAAGTGGAACTAGAGGGAGAGTTCTAGCCCGAGCCACTATGCATTCTAGATAGGAGGAGCCTCACAGTCAGGAACCAAGCAATACAGAAAGTCAACGTGTAGTGGAGGCACTTTGGGCCCAAGGAAGCCACTTGGGAAATGGATGACACAATGAAAGCATCATATCCTTTTATGTTTTCTTGTTAGTTGAAGAAATTGTATATAAAATTGTAAATATTGTATAGAGCTTTAAATATAAAGCTCCATGATGTTGAGAAATGGCAGCAAGAAATTCCAATTTAAATTTGTCCTTGAACTTAAACTGAGAATTAAAATAGAATTCTGTTGCCATAACAACTTGTAAATAGTTAATTAAGTTTAATTGGCTTAGGAATTTTGAGTTGGAAGTCTTTTGGACATCATGTAAGTGTTCTCCCTAAATTTTAAGGGTCTAGTATGAGTTTAGATTGATTTGTAATTAGATAACCCAGTTTAATGATTTATGGATAGTTAAACAAGTTCTACTATTTGTTGAACTAGTAGAGGATTAGTAGTCAGTTAGTGCACTGGTGCATCCACAGGTGCTACTCCAGATAATTGAATATTCTCTCATCAAAAACTCATGCATGTCAGTTCTAAGAAAGACCCAGTTGAGACTAGAGTGCAGGGACAATGTACTATAAGTTGTATGATTTATAGAGTTGTATAGATCATGCATGCAATTGGGAGGAGGATCTAGATTGGATTGCATAGTTTTGGAAGCATTGGTTTCTCATTAATATGGGCTATTCAACCTAGGAATTTCACAAGGAAATAGGGGCTTGGAAGGTAGTGTAAACTGGCTAAGTGTTGCCTAAGAGCGGGCTTGTGAGGTAGAGAGTTGATCATACTTGTGCGAAATTTTTCTAGTGAGGACAAGCTTTGTACCTTCACTCACATTTCTGATTAATGAAATACAGATAGGTAGGGTTTTGAGTAGTGGCTTTCCCCAGAAAAACTTATTGTTATTTTGTTATGTTCCATTGATTTTTCGTCTTATTGTTCATATTGTTTTCATCGATCTATTGGCTTCCGTTGGTTGAAAGTAGAAGTAGATTCTTGTATCTTGTTGGGCTTCAAAATAGTCCCTATTTTCACTCCATTATTCACCAATATCTTCACATTTTACCTTCATGTCACCTCCATTCCACCTCCACATCATTACATTTACCTCATTATTGGGTCATAACTATGCTTTTCCAAAGTTTATTAATTCTTAACATTTTTAAGTGGATTTATGGCTAAACTTTAGAAAATAATATGCTTATACTTATACCTAACAATTAGAATGAGTTTGTTGACATGTGTAGGTACAAAGGAAGCTTCCAGGGCATCTTTATGTGGCCTTGAATGATCAAATTCGAATTTGATAAGATAAGCCTCATGGAAAAGATCATGATCTCATGGAGAAGATCATGGACCTCATGGAGGAGATCATGGAGGATAGGGTTATGTGTCTAGATGGTTGAGAAATGTATGGAACTAAAGAGAGATTAGTGGATCATCATTATGAGTTTGTTATCTCATCCCATTGTATAAATAGGAGTACCTCCTCCATTCCAAAAGGAGGACTCTTGGAGCATGTATCCAACTTATGATGGAATAGAATAAAGCTTCATTTTTCTTATATTTCCATTATGTAGTTTTAGATATAAGTTGCCTTAATGTAGTATATGGAATAGCTTGTCACTTTGTTCTTAGGAGAATTGATCTCACTCTAGAAGGATCAAAGGAACATGTTATTTCATATTAGATCTTATTTCATTGAATTGCTTAGATGTTTGAGGATTTGTTTATGATTGATGAATGAGTTTTAAATTAGAATCTTATCAGCATATGAGAGGACAACCAAGGGTCTAAGTTAGGCTCTCTCTCCATTTGATTTGTATGATAATTGAAATTCATTCTTTTGCTTTTATGTTTCAAGTCATTTCATTTTATGAATGAATCTTAGTTTAGTTTGGATCAGTATATGAGGGTACAATCAAGGGACTAAGTTAGTTTCTCTCTCTATTTGAATCTGAACAACAATTAAATTCATTCTCTTGTCTTTATTTCAAGTTTCTAGTTTTATGTAATCAATGATTCTTTTCAATCTATAATACTGTAGGGAAGGACAACCAGGACCTCCTCAATTAGGAGCCTCTTCCCTTGCATATTATATTGAATCATAAATCATTTAGTTAGACATAGAGTTAGTTGCCTACTCCTGCATATATATTGTTGGCACCATCACAAGCTTACGAGTTTCCCTGGTTGATAATTTAATGAAGCAATTTAAGCAAATAAATTGCCCAACATTTTGGCGCCGTTGTCGGGGATGGTGCTAAGGGATTAGGCATTAGGAATTTAATTCAGTACTAGTATTTTTCTTTAGAAAAACTAACTTGTGAGACCTGGTGACAGCAGGATCTTCACAAAGGAGTTTAAGTTTGAGTTTTCTGATGTTTTAGTATTTAGCTAGTTTTAAATTCAATCCTTTTTGAAACCCCCCTGCATAAATAAACACAAATCAAGCGATTAGTATGCTCTCTTCCTGCGCTTCGTGTGATCGGGAAGATCAGAAAATCTATTGGTTTAGTTCAAATAAAAATACTCTTGCTAAAAAATTGATATGTGATATGGCAATAAAAAATTTGTGAATGAAAAAATAAAAAAAAATCATCCTAAAATAATTTAGATAAAATCTAGTTTTTTTTTTTTTTTTTTTCTCTTTTGAATTTTAGTTCAAAACCAATAATAAAAATAAATAACAAAAATAAAAAAATCTTGCTGGAAATTTAATAATAAAGAAATTTGCTCTTTTTCCTGTTGTACCAGGTAGCCAGCAAGCGAATGTTTCCCCAACTCTAGAGCATCAACACTTTGGTCAGGAGCTTTATCAGCAGGGCCGGTAGTTTTGTTTGCTGGGGCCAGGCGATGGATTCTACGCAAATCAAAGTCTGGGCTGCTATTTCTGGGCCTGCAAGGTTTCGTGGGGTCTAGAACTCCTGACTCCGGGCTTGGCATCGGCATTCACATCGTTAGCGCCTTGTCTCTGAAACCATGCATATTTGTATTCCTTTTGATCAAAGTTGCAAACAGTGGTGAAAATTGTGGATTTCAGTAAATTATTTGCATGAAGGGTTAGCCTCGGTGCTTTTTGTTTTATTAATGAAGGGCATAGTGGTTTCGGTTACGAATTGAGGACAGCGGTGGAGATTTCATCTGGCTGGGGACTTCGGCAGTGTGATGCGGCAGCTTCGGACCAACGCTGCCTTGCAATTCAGCCCCTAGATGGCTATGAGCAATGACAGTTTCTTGATGCTTGATTCGAACCCCAGTCCATCGTCTTCGATGGATCTCGGTAGCTTGAACCCATCTCTGTCTTCGAATATAACTTCCGAGTTCTCGTCTCTTCTTGAATCCACTTCACAGAATTCGATGAATGTGGGAATGGCGTCGAGTGCCACGATGCCTCCTCAGCCACAGGCTATTTAGCATAATGATATTCTGATGCCTGCCGATGAGTGGTCTGGAAATACCACGCCAAGTGCTCAAAGTTCTCGACAGGCATTTCAGAGTTCTCCCCCCCTCAGATATATCTTCACAAGAATCAGCTTCTCAGGAAGTGAAAGGTGCTGCTCAACCTATGGACTTTGAACATAATCAGGCAACCCAGGTACCAAGTTTCGACGAGGCTACAAAAGTGAACATCCACGTGAATAATAACAGTTTGCTGCAGCCTTCAGTTTATCAGAGGATGGAAATTGACAACCAACCTCCAAGGTTCCCAGTTATGCAGCCCACCAATCAACAATCAATGTTTCAAAGAGGTCCTGCCCTTAATCAGTCTCAGAAAGTTATGGACAGGCTCAGTGATTTCGTGGAGCTTAACTGTCTCACCTTCCGGCACCGTCGAGTGCGAGGCGTAGGATTGTAGTATCTTCTTTTTGGAGAGACAGCATATAAAATGGCCGCTGCTGCTGCTCAGCACTTTGTAGCCTGCCAGTCTCACATTACTAATTCTGCTAGAAGTCGTTCTTCTGGGACTGCATTGCCCTCAAAGAATAGCGGGAGCAGTAATGCTACCAGCTCACTAGGTCAAATTGCCTATTACCAGGGTCTGCGGTCGATTAGAAGCACAGACTTGGGACAGCTTCAGAGCCATGCAGAGGCAAATTTTAAGCAAGTGTTGAGGAAGGCACTTAGTGGTGGTTCCAAGGGTCCCAAGGGAGTGGTCACTTGTAGCGGTGGGATGAAACTGGTTTTTGTAGCAGCTGAAGTGGCCCCCTGGTCATCGGGTTATGACAGTATCCCCACGCTATGATCAGTATAAGGACTCATGGGATACCAACGTATCGGTCGATGTAAAAGTAGGTGATAGAACTGAAACTGTGCGATTCTTCCATGTTTACAAGAGGGGAGTTGATCGTGTTTTTTTAGATCACCCATCCTTCCTTGAAAAGGTTTGGGGAAAAACAGGCGGAAAGATTTATGGTCCTCAAACTGGGGTGGACTACCAAGACAATGAACTTCGTTTTAGCCTCTTATGTCAGGCAGCTATTGAAGCTCCAAGGATTCTTAATCTCTCAAGTAGTGAACACTTTAGTGGACCTTATGGGGAGGATGTTGTCTTCATTGCCAATGATTGGCATACATCTCTTCTTCCTTGTTACTTGAAGAGTATCTACAAGCCTGCCGGTTCTTTCACAAATGCCAAGGTTACATACGTTGCAACACCTGGTCATTACACCATTCAGGATATAGTGCTGGAGTTAGAGTTTCAAGGAGTTAAAAAAAAGAAGCTTAAAATGCTTCAGAGCTGGCCTGTGCGTACACGGAGGCCTGTCTCCTCCAAGCTTGCGGCTGACACACCTATCCTGACAGGACAGTGCCTTCTTGATGCTCTATTTCCCTCTATGCTTGGAAGAACATTTGGCTGTGGCAAAACTGCCATCAGTCAAGCTCTTTCCAAGTATTTCAACTCTGATACGGTTGTCTATGTTGGTTGTGGTGAGAGAGGAAAATCCAAAGGCAACCGCAAAACTGAGTCAGAAGTTGCTGTAATTGCACTCTCATCCATAGGTACATCGACCAAAAACAAAACCTCCATATCCCTTCACCTGCCAATTTTCACGTTTTGTTTGGATTTCTTTTCCATTTTTAGTTTAAATTTGTTTTGTATTTATTGTAATATATTATATTTATTTTTATTTTTATTTATATATTTTCATTTAATGATTCGATTTCTTTTGATTTGTATTTGTATATTATTAGTTATCATTTTTTTTAATGATTGATTTGTTTTTATTTTTAATCCATGTGTGATTTGTTTTTGTATATATTTAGTTATAATTTCTTAAATGATTGATTAGTTAATATTTGATTTGTATTAATATATATTATGATTGTATTAATATATTAATATGTTATAATTATATTAATATGGTACTAATTTTTGTGATGATATATTGTTATTTGTATATTATGTTTGTTATATTTTGTTATCCAAACATCTATATATATATATATATATATAATAAAGAGAAATAAAAAAATTGTTGTGTTTTGTCATAATTGTTGTTTTGAAGGATTTAAAAAGTAAACATTGGCATATGAAGGATATTGGCAATTTATGATATGCAAAGAATCATGAAAATTACAGGAATTGATTGAAAGTGCAACAGTTGGTACAAGGGCAAAATTAAAAAAAAAAAAAAAAAAAAAACACTTTTCACAAAATTCACGCAGGTTTGAAAATAAATAATGGAACATTTGGAAGAATAATTTAAAAGAACATTTGGTGGATTACTTAAATGCTGATTAACTTGCTTAGAGTTGGCAATTTGATATTGTTGTATGCTTTTACAACGTACTAATCTGCAGGACACAACAAATCTATGATGCCAAACTTGTCGCTATGCACAAAAGTCAGCTGACACAAACAGGGAGTATTACTTTTCATGGTTATTTTAAAAAAAAATGGATTGATATTAATATCATGATTAAATCAATTTTAACACTTTGCTTGTCCTTAATTTGGTATGAAATTTTTGCGTAAGAATCATGAAGAAACTGGCCATTTCTTCTAGAGCACACTTATGTTTTCTTTGTACCAAGTTTTTTACAGGTTACAGGATAATCAAGTGAACATAAGGAGATTACATTGTGATGACAATTGGTCTTCCAAAGACTAAAGTCATGATAGATTCTAAAGACAAATCCAACTCTACAACCACTCCTTTGCAACTCCCTTTTTGCAAAAGATTTTGAATTCCACCAATTGTTAAACCATAAAGCATGACCTTTCCATATCCATTTTTCACAGCAAGAGATCGTATTCATACACCATGCATTTCCTTACATCCATTCCTTACAAGCTTATTGTCATTTTCCATGTCATTACCATTCCCCTTCATTTCCGCAATAAAACCCTGCTTGAGTCAAAGTCCTAGAGTCTAAGTATCATTGAAAAAAACATCTAGAGGCTTGCATGCCTTAATGGCAAGTGCTCTTGCCAATGAACAATGGGAGTACATTAATATCCCTTGTTCGTTGGATCTTGTAGGTGACTCGACCACGACAAATTTATTCGTACCTACAAAGATGTGTTAAGCATCCTGACTCCCATTGGAATCAATGGTGGGAGCTCTTGTGTTGGCTAGGGGCATTCATCAACGACCACTAAGTCAACAACTTCTTGCTATGTTCGACATCGACACATTTAATCACATAGTAAGATTTGTGCCATCGAGCGTTGAAGACTTGAAGACCAATATTTTGTAGCAGATGAAGCCAATTTCTTTTCATTGTTTTTTAGTTTGTCATCACTTGAGGACAAGTCAATAAATAAGGCTGGGGGGGGGGGGGGGGGAAATGTAACTTCTATATTTTGTATACCTTCCAAGCCTTATACATTTTCAGCCGCATTTAGCAGCAGATTCTGAACATTCAGCAGAAGATCCAACAACAGATTCAACAGCAGATGCAGCAGCAATAAAAGATTCACTTTTTCGATTTCATCCACCATTTTCCCAACCAAGTAAAGAAGACCATGAACAACAGTTTTTGCAGCCACACGTGCACAACTCTCATCCATTTTTGGAAGGGTAAGTTAAGGTATGATATTTTCTAACTTTTAACCATTAAATTCCTTGAAAAGTTAGAATAATAATTTTTGGAAAAACTTCACTTCCTTTCCTCATTTCACATAACTGCCCAAACCATCCGTTTAAGGGGAAGGATACATTTGCATACATACTTTGTCATATATCATATAACATCCACATTCATATATCACAACCCCACTTAACCCCACTTACCTTCAAAATATATTCACTATTACATGAGCATACAAATGGCTTTGTCAAAAGTATTTAAAAGTTAATTGGATGCCAAAACAATCATGGTTGTTACACAAGAACCAACCATGACGCATTCCAACAAAAATACTCTGCCACTATTACATGAGCATACAAATGGCTTTGTCAAAAGTATTTAAAAGTTAATTGGATGCCAACACAATCATGGTTGTTACACAAGAACCAACCATGATGCATTCCAACAAAAATACTCTGCAATAAAAATCACATTATCAATATGCAAAGATCATACATTGAATGCAACAAACAAAATATGGTTGAAACACAAGAACCAACCAAGTTGTAGTTCATCAAAATAACGCTTTGCAAAAGTTATGTAAATGATATCATGCAGAGTTTAAGCCAAAGCTCAAGTACCAAAGAGTAATGTAATAGATTGCATGAGGACATGCAATACCTTCAGTTTGGGGGTATGTTGGGCTTCAAAATAGTCCCTATTTTCACTCCATTATTCACCAATATCTTCACATTTTACCTTCATGTCACCTCCATTCCACCTCCACATCATTACATTTACCTCATTATTGGGTCATAACTATGCTTTTCCAAAGTTTATTAATTCTTAACATTTTTAAGTGGATTTATGGCTAAACTTTAGAAAATAATATGCTTATACTTATACCTAACAATTAGAATGAGTTTGTTGACATGTGTAGGTACAAAGGAAGCTTCCAGGGCATCTTTATGTGGCCTTGAATGATCAAATTCGAATTTGATAAGATAAGCCTCATGGAAAAGATCATGATCTCATGGAGAAGATCATGGACCTCATGGAGGAGATCATGGAGGATAGGGTTATGTGTCTAGATGGTTGAGATGTATGGAACTAAAGAGAGATTAGTGGATCATCATTATGAGTTTGTTATCTCATCCCATTGTATAAATAGGAGTACCTCCTCCATTCCAAAAGGAGGACTCTTGGAGCATGTATCCAACTTATGATGGAATAGAATAAAGCTTCATTTTTCATATATTTCCATTATGTAGTTTTAGATATAAGTTGCCTTAATGTAGTATATGGAATAGCTTGTCACTTTGTTCTTAGGAGAATTGAGCTCACTCTAGAAGGATCAAAGGAACATGTTATTTCATATTAGATCTTATTTCATTGAATTGCTTAGATGTTTGAGGATTTGTTTATGATTGATGAATGAGTTTTAAATTAGAATCTTATCAGCATATGAGAGGACAACCAAGGGTCTAAGTTAGGCTCTCTCTCCATTTGATTTTTATGATAATTGAAATTCATTCTTTTGCTTTTATGTTTCAAGTCATTTCATTTTATGAATGAATCTTAGTTTAGTTTGGATCAGTATATGAGGGTACAATCAAGGGACTAAGTTAGTTTCTCTCTCTATTTGAATCTGAACAACAATTAAATTCATTCTCTTGTCTTTATTTCAAGTTTCTAGTTTTATGTAATCAATGATTTCTTTTCAATCTATAATACTGTAGGGAAGGACAACCAGGACCTCCTCAATTAGGAGCCTCTTCCCTTGCATATTATATTGAATCATAAATCATTTAGTTAGACATAGAGTTAGTTGCCTACTCCTGCATATATATTGCTGGCACCATCACAAGCTTACGAGTTTCCCTGGTTGATAATTTAATGAAGCAATTTAAGCAAATAAATTGCCCAACATATCTTGTTTTATTAGATTACATGAGATTGTGAATCTATAGGAAAATCCACATGGTATTAGAGCTAAAGATAACATACTAGAGGAGATTTCAAAGTTTTGAGTTTTGGGTTACAGGTGAAATTCAAATTTGCAATACATACTTCAGGATCAACAAATGGCGTCCTACGATTTGCAACTCAAGTATGCCTTGGAAGGTAGCTCAAATTATATAGCCTGGAGGGACAAAATGGAGGTTGTGCTGAAGGATAATGGCTTGAAGGAATTTGTTGATCAAGATATTCCTAAGCCAGTAGCATCGGATGGACAAAATCTAGCTGAATGGAAGAAGTGTGTGGTGAAGGCAAGGAGGATAATCCTTGAGGGAGTTCAAGACCACATTGTCTTGAGTCTTGATGGCAAGGAAACTCTGTATTCTATGTGGAAAGAATTGATAGACTTGTATTAGAACAACAGTGACCAAAGGAAATTGGCACTGAAGGATAAAATATGAAAAATCAAAGTGGAGAAAGGCAAGACTATTCCAAAATACTTGACCAAGTTCACTCAATGCTGTGATAAACTTGGAAGTGTTGGAATCACGATTTCTGAGGATGATATGGTGTGTCTTTCTCTTCTGGATCTCCCAAAGGGTTGGCATAGTTATGAGGACTCTGTCAATGGTTGATTCCTTTTAAGAATAATTACGCATAAGTTTGATCTTTCCTAAACTACATAAAGTGCAGGCACAGACTAGTGTGCAGCAACATCGTTTAGTTTCGGACTACCAAAAGTTTGTTTAATTCAAAAATGTCAAAAGCACTTCAAAATGAAAATCACGTTGTTTAGAACTGCATTAAGACTTATAAAATACATATAAGAATGAAATATTGTTACTGTAATGAACCAGAGAAATCAATATGCGAGACTATAAATGCACTAGTGCAAGAATGCGTGCTTTCACGATCCAGGCAGAAAACGAGATTAAACTTCAAAGAAGGAAATCATAAGATTAAACTTCAATCGAGAAAGCAAAACACAGATCCATCACACTGTAATGAAATCAGATTCAACTTTACAGAAGAATAAAAGAAACATCTATTTACTTCACACTTTGCATTAAAAGAAATTACCACACCTTAATAATAAAAAAAGAATAACATGAGGGAGAACAAGCTAGGTTGGCTAGGCCCTAGCCAACCAACTCGTTTCCCTATTGAGGAAATGTAAAGATTTAGCTCTTTAATCAACGCATCAACACATAATTATAATGCAAGATTGAGAAATCATGGCATACTTCCTTTCTATTAATGATCAACAAATATACATCATGAATTCGAATCCAGCCCAGAATGAGGGTGATACTAGCAAAATTACAAAAGGACAGAATCATAGTATCCATGCTATAGCTATCGCTCACTACCACGAGTTCTACATTTTATACATTCATTCAGACCTTTAGTTGTAACCAAATTACATCAGGCGTTCCAATTTGAGCCTTTTGGCTATAACAAAATAACAATAACATCTCGTGCTAAGCCTTTTTGCTATAACAAAACGTTATTCTAGGTATTCAGCCCACGACTTAATCTCCACCATATACTTGACTTTCCTCTATGCTTCGAGCCCAACTTGAGTTGATCGTGATAGAACATGGTGTCCGCATGGAGTGGTGTGTTGTCACGGTAGTTGAATATTTGCCAGCGGTGCAGGAATCCTACCTGCACTCGACCATGCTAACAAGATGATTAATTCATTTTCTATCAAATACTTCTAGGAGGAGAATAATTAGTTGCAAAGGTTTAAAGGTATAAAATCTATGAAAATGATTAATTAAGCACATTCGTAACCCTTAAACATGAAACATAAAGCTAGTGCAGGAAGGGACACGATTCTTGGACTAGTGCAGGAATAGGTGGGTTTGCAAGGTTAAAATAGATGTATAAGGTTGTGGTTTTGAAGGGAAAAAGGGTTAAAAATTGAAGCAATTTAGCCTACCAACATCCTCCCCTCCTTAATATGTTGTGGGTCCTCACACAACCTTTACCTGCTGCAAAGAAACCAAAACATAAGGGCCTCCCTTTGATTCTGAACTTGTATATTGATCCCTGCTTTCATTATCTTTGCCTTCCTGCTTTGAACCTTAAGTTTCTTGGTCACCTTCTTAAGACGTTAATAACACTTTGAAGCCCGACACTTCCATATCTTAACTTGTCATTTCTATTCCTTCACCTCCCCTGCCAACTCTACGTTTCCTCGTTTCTGCACTATACTCTGCTCTTTCATGGCTTGGTTTAACACCTCCAAGCCATAAACATGTTGCTTGAGTTCTTCTATTTGACTGTTCAGACAGAGGGTGGAGTTCTCCACTCTCAATTCCTCAGGAACAGACTTTTCGATAATCGATTCTGAACATGTGCCATCATCATCAAGGTCAAAGTTATCATGGCCAACTTTCAACTCCTACATTGTAATATCATCATGCATTTCAACACCCGTAATATCAATGTTGCTAAGGGTCTCAGTGCCCTGCATTTTTACCTTATCATGGGATTCAGTATCCTATCCATTCAATTTACCAGGGGTTTCAGTACCCTCCTCCTCAGAGTTATTAAGGGCTTCAATACCCTGCTTATCTATCTCCCCAGGGGTTTTAGTACCCTCCTCTTCAAAATCATTGAGGGTTTCGCCACTTTGATTTTTCATCACATGAAGGGTTTCAATACCCTTCTCTTCGAAATTGTTGGGGGTTTCATCACCCTGCTTGTTCATCGCACCAAGGGTTTTAGTACCCTTCTCTTCAAAATCGTTGAGGGTTTCAGTACCCTATTCCCTGTCAACCATCTGACCCTCTGTCGGGTCCTTACATATACTCAACATCACTTTTATTTTCATCATTCTTCCAAAGAGGACCAACAAGGGAGTGTCATCTTCCTTTTCCACATAGTCACCATCAACCACTGTATGAAACACTGCCTTAGCGAGAACCAAAAGATTGTCTTTATCTGCTGAAGCAAGTGGCAAATCATACAACAGTATCAGAGAGGTAGACTGAACGTGACCCTCCTTTGAGGAGGCGGTTCTTCACTTGGCCGACTTCTTGGTCTCAGTAGGACATGGGGTCATCATTTCTGATTTCTCATTCTTGCCTGCAATCCTCTTTTGAGCCGACTTCATATTTCATGCACTCTTCTTTTGAGATGACTTCTCTACATTTCGCCCCTGAAACTCCTTGAAGAATTCCTCCCAAGTCACATTTTTAGCTTCCATTTCTTTCTTAACTAAGATTGTGATCAGCCCGTGGTGATGTAATTTGTATGTTGCCTGACTATATTTTCCCTTCTGAACTCCTTTCACCATCTTTTCTAAACTTATGAGAAAATAATACGAAAAATTGATGAGCTTACCAGACTCAAAGTGCAAGAGTAGGCATATGTGGTAGATGAAATTTAGTGAGTATCGGCCCTCACAAGTAAGGAACTTCTGAAACACATACAAGGGATCCTTCCACTTCCCTATCATAACGTTCTACTGGAGGTTGTTCTTCCAGTCCACCTTCTGCTTCAAGTTGACGACAAACTGATGCCACAATTTCTTTTCTAACTTCTCCTTTTTGAACCATTTCTCCCGCACTGTTGGCAACCCTGTAGCCTGAGATATGTATTCTTCTATTACTACAAAGTCTAATAAACCAACCTTGGCTTGACTTCCATCGAAGGTCTAGGAAAATGCTATTGCCACAACTGATTCAAACCCATTGAACTTCTGCAGGAACGGGAGGAACCCAGATTCCTGTGACATTGCAAGACCATTCCTATGCTCAGCTGTATGTTCCATATCTCTGGATTGTGGCTCAATCCTTATAGGTGCCATGTCTGTTTGAATTCACCCATTCCCTGTCTCAAATTTTAAAAACATATTACAGCAAAAAGAACTAAAATGGTGATCAAGCTACGCATCCGCCATTATATCAACCATTTCCCAAAAGATAGTGCTTCATTATGAAAATTACATGGATGCGAATGTGAATTGGTGCAAGTACAGGCAGGCGATGATTATTGGGAGAGGCGGCAATTTAGGAAATAATTTCACATAACGGTCATGCAAGGTTGGATATGGGGTGAGGTCATTATTATCAGGTGATGAGTTTTCCAAGGGAAGGTAAGTATTGAATTTTGGGAGAATCGTACCACTCCGCATTTACTCCATGATTTCACATAAGGTGTACTTAGTACTCATTGAAAAGATAAGATTTCATAACCTAAAATATCCTTGTACTTAAATGATTTCTTCCTAATTTAGTAAATGATGAAACAAAGCATTAATCATAATATAAACTGAATGTCATGATCTACAGGTGGTACAGTTATTTTGCCTGTACAAAGGTTCATGAAAAAAATATAAGCTTCAACACACATTTTTGCACCAGGTGTTCCTGCATCGGAACATGTGTTTTTTTTTAATTGGGCACGTTCAGCAGTGAGGATTCTTGTATTGAACGTGCCTGCACTGAATGTTCTTGCACCAACTATGCTTGCACTAAGCATGCTTGCACTAGACATTGCACTACCCATGCCTGCACCGAATCTGTTTTCACTCAAACAAACATTCCTGCACCAGGGATATTTGTAGTGTAATAGGAACCAAAATAAAATTATGATAGAATACAGTTCATAGACTGGATTAAAAGATTTGTTGAATATACAAAGTAGATTTTATTCGCCATTCTTTGGTATTAACATATGCCTTTCGATCTGATTTGTGAGTTTGCATCAAATCCTACAATCAATCCATGAGGGAAAGAAGAAGTGGGGAAAAGGGTAAATTTTTATAATGGGAAGGAAATTACGATAGGGAATCCAAGAGAAAAACCACCAAGAGGGACAAATCGAAAAAGGGATTTTGGGGAAAAAATTTCAAGGGAAAAGAGGGAAATACGAAATTGGATAGGGAAACTTCTTTGAAGAAAGGGATGGTAAAATTTTTGGGATAAAAAGAAGAAAATAAGGGGATTTTTTTTCGAAAATGGGAATAGAAGAAAGACAGAATTTCACCTGATATCTGCCTGCATAGTGTTGATCCATAAAATAAATGTAGCGGGAATTGAGTGTTTCCTGAAATAAAAAAAATTGTGCCAGCTATCCCAAACTTGGATAAGGGCTTGGTTCCTGTACTTGAACCTGCTTCTTCTTGGTGACAGTTAACACATATAAAGGTAAAGAAACATTCCCATTTTATTAGAGTTGGTCTTCCTACCAACAAGCGGGATTTCAGGTTGACCCTTCTGCAATTATATCAGTGGAACCAATTTTCACAATCAAGGGAAAAAATTCTTTTTCTTTTTCTCTTTTTAATTTTTTTTCTTTTTAATTATTTATATAATTTTTTTTTGGATTTTTCTTAAATTTCATTTCAAGAGAGAAGAAATCAAATTACAATAGGCTGGCATAGCCACCTACTAATTGAAGTTCAGACTGCTGCTGCACTTGTTGCATGAAGTCTTCATTTGTGATGGGCTGAAAATATACTTTAAGACTATGCCCATTCACAAGGAAAACTGAATCTTGCCCATCGATAGTTTTGAATTCTACAACCCCATTGTTAAAGACTTGAATCACTTCATACAGTCACATCCAACGAGTATGGAATTTCCCTTTAAAATTTTTAAATCTAGAGTCATAAAGAAGTACCCAATCACTTGGTTGGAACTGCTTTTTCCTGATAAACTTGTCATGCCACTTCTTGTGTTGCTATTGCACTAGAATATTCTTTTGAACAACATCCCTTTGAAATTGATCGAACTCGTTTAGCTGCAATAGACACTGCTATTGTGTTTCCGAGAGATCTAGATCCAACTGAACTGCAATTATGAAAGTATTTATCTAAAATTCAATCGACAAAAGGACTTGTTTTCCATACATCATCTCATATGGTGTATGCCCCGTGCTGTCCCTCCAAGTGGTTTGATAAGCCCATAAGGCTTCAGGCAACCTACTAGCCCAATACTTCATGTGCATGTTTACTTTTTTGGTGAGGATCGATTCAATCACCTTATTTGTGGATTCCACCTAGCCATTTTCTTGCGAGTGGTACGGTGTAGATTTTCTGTGCTGAATCTTATATTGATTCATGACTTCTTGTACCGAGTTAGAAACAAACAACGGTCCATTGTCAGAAACAATTTATCTAGGAACACCAAATATAATTAAAATTTCATTAAACAAAAAATCAACAACAACTTTTTCAGTGGCAAAAAAAACAACTTTAGCCTCTACCCATTTAGTAACAAAATCAGTACAAACCAAGATATGATTTCTATTTAAAGATGTGGGATTTATGGGTCCTACAAAATCAATAACCCATTTTTCAAAGGGCTCAATCATAACTTGAGGACATAAAGGAATTTCATTGGCTTGAACAGGTTGACCCATTCATTGAAAACTATCACAACGCCTAACATATTGTTTGGCATCCTTAAACAAAGAAGCCCAAAAATAGCCAGCGCGTAGAATTTTATATGTAGTTCTTTTGTCAACAAAGTGGCCACCACAAGGTTCATCATGGAAATATTTTAAAATATCAAACATTTCTTCCTCTCTTACACATCTACGAATAACAAAATTTGGTCTAGCATAAAAAAGGTCTCCCTGTATCTAAGAATATGAAGCACTTTTCTGAATAATATTCCTCTTTCCAGGAGCAGATAAGTGAGGTGGTGTCTTTCCGGTGACTAAATAGTTGGCTATGTTAGCAAATCATGGAGATTTACTGACATAGCAAAGAGATGCTTGTCAGGGAAATCATCATCAACATGAATTACTTCACCATGATTTTTTAGTCTGGAAAGATAATAAGCTACGACATTAGACTTTCCTAGTCTATCAATAATTGTAACATTGAATTCCTATAATAGAAGTAACCACCTAGTCACTCTACTACTATTTAAACGTTTATTAATTAAATATCTTATAGCAGAATGATCAATATGCACATAAAATTCATATCATGTACTGTAATGTCTGAATTTATAAATAGAAAAAATAACGACTAAAAATTCTTTCTCAGTCACTGTATAGTTAAATTCAGCAGGTGACAAATTTTTACTGATGTAGTAGATAGCATAGGACTGTTTATTCTCCTCTTGTCCTAAGGTTGCACCAATAGCAGTGTCTAAAGCATTGGAGGAAATATGAAATGGCAGGGACCAGTTTGGTCCTCCCAAAACTGGTGCTTGTACTATTTTTTCCTTCAATGTTTCAAATGACTGTTGGCAAGCAATGGACCAAGTGAATTCACTATCCTTAGCTAGTAATAGAAAGAGGGGGGTAGAAATCTTTGAAATTTTTTCAATGAATCTCTGGTAATAACCAACATGTCCTAGAAAACCTCTCAGTTCCCTTTGGGTTTTGGGTGCAGGCAGATGAATAATGACTTCAATTTTAGCGGGGTCTACCTGAATACCTTTGTCAGAGATCAAATGGCCAAGAATCACTCCTGCTTTACACATTAATCTACATTTTTTATCACTCAAAGCAAGATGGGCCTCTTGGCAATGTAAAAGCACTTTTTCTAAATTTTTAAGATCTTCATCAAATGAGTTACAAAACACAGAAAAATCATCCATATAAATCTCAACGCATTCAAGATCAGCAAAAATGGCTAGCACAACCCTTTGAAAGGTAGTGGGTGCATTACACGACCTGAAAGGAAGCACTCAATAGGAAAATGTACCCCAAGGGCATGTAAAGGTGGGTTTTTCTTGATCTGAGGGTGCGATATGGATTTAGTTATACCCACTGAAGTCATCTAAAAATGAAAAGTACTTTTTACTGACAAGGGTATCTAGCACCCGATCGATGAAAGGAAGGGGAAATTAATCCTCAAGAGTGGATTTGTTTTATTCTCGATAGTCAATGAAAATATTCCATCTCCCATATTTCCAAGGGACTATCACTAATGGAGAGACTCACTGGCTGTCAGAAATGGGGTAGATGAAATTAGGATCTAAGAGTTTTTGTAATTCTTCCTTAACAATATCTCTTAGTGCAGGATTCAATCATCTCTCAGGTTGTCGGACAAGTCGAGCTCCCTCCTGGATATAGATATGATGAGTACAAGCCTGGGAGGAAGTCATTTCATGTCTTCATAACTCCAAACGAATGCATCCAAATGATCTTGCAACAAGGTAACAAGCTGCTCTTACTGAGATGAATCTAGGTCTGAACTAATGTGTAAGGATTTGCCGGGACTAATTTCAACAAGAGTGGTATCCGACTCAAGAATACAAGAAGATGATGCCACAGTATGGGATAAGGAAGGTTGGGAATCACATTTTTCTTGAAAATCCAAACTAAAGATCTGCTGAAGTGTATCAAAACTAGGCATAGTGTCTATATTGTTCAAGAAATCTTACAATTCACCATCCCGAGCAAGTTTGGTATGATGCTGAATCAAAGAAATAGGTCAGCTCTCCTCATCACTACTATCATAATCTAACCATAAGGTATCCTTGAGTTCCCGAATAGATCTAGCAGGTGGGTATAAGGTGACCTTTTTCCTAGAGTCTCCATGTGAAATGTACATATCACCGGAGCGACATCCAATATAAGCATCAGCCATGGCAAGCCATGGTTGTCCTAGAATCAAAGGATGTCCTCCCACTAGATTCTTTGGCTGAAGCACAATGAAATCCGTGGGGTATTCCCATGAATCTATAGAGACAACCACGTTGTCCAATACTCCATCGGGCTTGATTTTAGATCTGTTTGCAAGTTCAAGCATAATGGATGTAGGAAAAATATGGCCCAACGCAGGTTGTTCCATAGTTTGCCTGGTCATCACATTGATGGTTGCCCCTAGGTCTATTAATACATTAGAGACAAGGGTATCACCTATCTAGGCAGAAACAACTAGGTTTCCAGGATCTGTATATTTCTCCATTGATACACATCCTGTCATCAACTCAGCTGCTCTACCAACAAAGTAAATGGTATGAGGTTCTACTCTCTTCCTCCCTGGTCTTTTAAGACATAATTCCTGAATGATCTTCATACAGATGAGAATTTATTTGATAGCATGAAGTAAAGGAACATTTACATAGAGATTCCTTAATTCATAAGCCAGAGTGGAATCAGGGTCGCTCTTCTCTATGATCAACCGCTCTGGATAGGGGGGTTGGTTTGAAGAAGATGGTGAATCTGAAGGTACGGGAATGGGTTGAAGGGTGATATTGTTTTTCGAATGATCAAGAGTTACCTCCTCATTTTTCTCCTCAATAATCACCATGGACTATTTTTGTTTTTCTGGTTTAATCACCCTTCTTGATCTCAATTGAAGCTCATATGTCCCAACCAACAGGGTTTGAAAGGTAGGAAGAGGGGACAGACCAAAAAAATGAATCAATTGTAACACCTTATTATTAGGATTTGATACCGGTTGAGCAGGTAGTTGAGGTGGTCTAAATGGTGGTGGAAAAGGAAATGGTGGCAATGCTTGACTCTACTGAGGTAGAGAGGGAAAAAATGGTTGTGACATATGGTGTGGTGCATAGGAAGGAGGATATTATGGCATCTGAGCAAGATAGGAATGGTATGAATGGTTTGGCCCTCTCCATCCTTGTTGCCAAGGTTGAGAGGACTGTCCATGATGAAAGTGGTTCCCATGTTGCCAATGTTGAGAGTGATTATTATTATTATAATAGGAATATGGAGGTGCATTATAGCCATAAAAATGTGGTTCAGGAGCCATACCCGCACTTACCTGTGGCCAGTTTCTTCATGATCCCATGGCATGTAATGGCTCAAGTTCAAAATGCTCTCCTTCGAGTACAAATTTTAATCTTGGTATGGAGGGGCACTCCTTGGTGGCATGGTTTTCTTCACAAATCACACATTGATTAGCACTTTTCATATCAGCAGGACATTCTCTTAAAGGATGCTTTTGTCTACACTTTGGACAAAAAATAGACAATGACTCTTGTTCTTTTTCTAATTTTTGCTAAAATTTCAAAGAGTCTATTTGTTTGCTAATAGTATTCATTATTTCAATTTTCATGTTGTCCATTTTATTCTCCAAGCCAATGATCATAACATCTGTAGATCCCAATTTCTTAGTTTTTCTTCAACCTCCTCTAGTGGATCTAGACTGGTTATTGGAGAACTTCCTGCAGTAGTCACAAATTTGTTCAAAAGTTTTCCGAGGAATGTCCCATTGTCCTAACAAATTCAGACTATGTCTAGAATCCTCAGTAAGTCCTCGTAGGAACAAGGTTCGAATAGCACTTAAATCAAATTTGTGTTTGGACCTTTGGAGCATATACAAAAATCTCTCTAAGTAATCCTCCAAAGCATCATCATCACCTTGTATAATAGTGAAGATCTTGTCCTTCATTTCTCTAGTTTTACAATATTCCTGATATTTATTCAAAAGTACTCTCTTCATTTGGTCCCAAGAACTTACAATGTTTCCTCCTAGTCCCATGAACTAGCGTAAGGCTAAATCCTTGAGAGTTGCAAGAAACAACTTTAATTTCTGGGCATCAAAAGAATAATCATAACTTCGACACAATATGTCAAATTCGAAAATAAATGAATCTGGGTCTTCTTGCACCTTACCATGAAAGTGTGGAAGAGAGGAAGGTGAAATATTATTCATTTGTACATTCTCTTCTGAGTTCACTATTGGAAATCCAAAAGTGGACTGCTCTTCATATACTTGGTTTCCACTAGTCCCTTCTACATGTCTTCATGATCAGCCATTGTTGTGCCTCCAATTGAACCAATTCTTGAAGGTGAAGGTTGACTAATGCTGAATTGAACTTTCCGATTGCCTTTAGCCTCCTTCTTCCCCTTGTCGAGTTGTGTCACACCTGAATCACCATATCCAGAATCCAAGTGGACTGTTCTGGCGTGATGAGTCTGAGTTTGCTTGGACTTTCTACCTACAAAAGAAGGTCCAATATGAGAATAGTTTTCAGATCTTTTAGTATTTTTTCACCCCTTATTAGGATTTGGACCCCTACCTTTCTTAGGAATTCATTTTAAAAAATCAAATCCAAAAAGAAAAATTCAAATGCTTATAAAGAAAAAGAATCTGTTAATTGCTGCAATGTAAAAAAAATCAGCACTTGTAAATCCTCAAAACAACAGTAGCATATTGTAGAAAAAATAATAGCAGAATTACCCCTATTGCAGAAAATGGAAAGAATTTTACCATTCAAATCTCTTCCCCGGCACGACACCAACATGTTGGGTGCAGGAATTGCGGTCAGGCAGACTCCTTCAACACTTAATTGTCAACCTGGGGGTTTTGTAAACTTAGAGACGAAGCACAGGAAATGTGAAAAATGATATGAACTTTTCCAAAATCTATTCCTACTTCCCTAATTGCAATCTTGCATAATCAAAAAGAAAATATCACCCAACAATTTACACCAAAGATATTCTAGTGCTGGAATATGAAAGAATGCACTTTTGAAGGAAAATAAATGAAAGGAATTCTCAACCCTCTTGTAAACAATCTTTGATTAATGAAAATGTAAATCTATGTTGATATTCAGTATAGTTGTGTGTCAGGTTAATAATTGGACCCTTGAAGGTATCATACCCCTTATAGATCTTTCTCCTTGCACTAAGTTATTATTCCTGTACTTCTGCAATGTGCTTGCACTAGTAGCAAAATAAAGCTTAGGTGTTGGAAATATATTTTACACATGTTTCGAAGATTTATGTCTTCATGCAGGAGCTCTAAGCCCTAAGGCTAGAGCACTCTATTCATGTATTAGGAGATCAATTCCTGTACCAGGATAGAGGTTCCTGCACCAAGTTTTCCAATCCTTCTTTCGAGAAAATAAAGAATGTGTTAACTAGGAAAAAGAACTTTCATAGGTGAACAAAACTTCAAAATAAATTCTTCAAACCAGAAGATGCTTCAACCAATCTTAATGTCTAGAACAAGAATTAAATTCCAAAGTCAAGGCACACTCTTTTTTAATTAAGGAACTTTTGCATGTAATCTAAAATATCATTTAGTTATGATAGCAAGCTTCAATCCTATAATAGTTATCCACGTAAACTGATATGCACTCATAACCTTCTTAACTCAGAAAGATTCCTTTTAAGAATAATTAGGGATAAGTTTGATCTTTCCTAAACGCCGTAAAGTGTAGGCACGGACCAGTGTGTCGCAACATCGTTTGGTTTCTGACTACCAAAAGTATGTTTAATTCAAAAGTATCAAAAGCACTTCGAAATGAAAATCATGCTCTTCGAAATGAAAATCATGCTCTTTAGAAACACATTAAGACTCATCAAATACATATAAGAATGAAAGACTATTATTGTAATGAACTAGAGAAATCAATATGTGAGACTGTAAATGCACTAGTGCAGGAATGCATGCTTGCACAATCCAGGCAGAAAACGAGATTAAACTTCAAAGAATGAAATCATAAGATTAAACTTCAATCGGGCACGCACACTATGGATCCATCACACTGTAATGAAATAAGATTCAACTTTACAAAAGAATAAAAGAAACATCTATTTACTTCACACTTTGCATTAAAAGAAATTAACACACCTTAATAAAAAAAAAAAGAATAACACAAGGGAGAACGAGCTGGGTTGGCTAGGCCCTAGCCAACCAACTCGTTTCCCTGTTTAGGAAATGTAAAGATTCAGCTCTTTAATCAACGCATCAACACAGAATTACAATGCAAGATTGAGAAATCATGGCGTAGTTCCTTTCTATTAATGATCAACAAATATACATCATGAATTCGAATCCAACCTAGAACGAGGGCGATACCAACAAAATTACAAAAGGACAGAATCACAGTATCCTTGCTATAGCTATCGCTCGCTACCATTTTCTATTTGAGTTCTACATTTTATACATTCATTCAGGCCTGCAGCTGTAACCAAATTACATCAAGCATTCCAATCAGAGCCTTTTGGCTATAACAAAATAACAATAACAGCTTGTGCTAAGCCTTTCGGCAATAACAAAACACTATTCTAGGTATTCATCCGACGACCTTATCTCCACAATATCTCTGACTTTCCTCTACGCTCCGAGCCCAACTTGAGTTGATCATTCTAGAACACGATGTCCGCATGGAGTGGTGAGCTGTCACAGTAGTTGAATATTCACTAGCGGTGCAACAATCCTACTTGCACTCAACCATGCTAACAAGATGATTAATTCATTGTCTATTAAATACATCTAGGAAGGTAATTATTAGTTGCAAAGATTTAAAGGTATAAAATCTATGAAAATGATTAATTAAGCACATTCGTAACCCTTAAACATGAAACATAAAGTTAGTGCAGGAAGGGACACGATTCTTGGACTAGTGTAGGAATAGGTGGGTTTGAAAGGTTAGAACATAGGTATAAGGTTATGGTTTTGAAGGGAAAAAGGGTTAAAAAATGAGGCGATTTAGCCTACCAATAGTCTGCTCAAGAAGTCGAGGAAGAAGTCCTGAGGAGGAGCATCGGGTGAGGCTTTGGCCTCTCAATTTTAGCTGTACTTTTCCCTCATTGCATTCATGGTGTCATCAATGATGGGAAGTGTATGGTACTTAGACAGTGGAGCTTAATTCCACATGACTAGCAACAATGAGTTATTCAATGACCTGGAGGAGAAATATCTCCGGACGCATATCATGATGGGTGACAACAGGAGGTATAGTGCTACTGGATTGGGCACGGTTACTTTTTAGAGGGAGCATGGGGCTCCACTCACCTTGAAGAATGTTATGTATGTGTTCGGGATTAAGAAGAAATTGGTATCTTTTTCCATGCTTAAGGATAGAGGCCATGATGTTATCTTCTTGAAAAGAAATGCATTCCTTCTACATATAGCCATAGGTCAAGTATAAAAGATAGGGATTCAAGTTAAGAATCTCTATAAGATGGAGGTAGAGGATTGTGCTACTTTGATCATGAAAACAAAGATGGTGCAGAGCTGAGATGTTTCCGAGTTGCGGCATAGGAGATTGATTCACTTGCATAATGGGATTTGAAGATCATGCAGCAGATCTCCACTGATGTTCCCAAAGGTACACTAGAGAAAGTTGATACATGCAAGGGGTGTATTTTGGGTAAATACACCAAGTATTCCTTTCATGACAGAGACAGTCAAGCAGAGGCTAATATAGAGCGACTCCATTCAGATGTGTGTGGACCATTCTCGACAACATCCATGGCTAAACACGAGTATTATGTTATATTTGTTGATGACATTTCTCGAAAAATGTTGGATATTTTTCATGCATAAAAAGAACCAAACCTTCACAAAGTTTTGTGAGTTTAAAGCATTGGAGAAAGGGTCAAGAAAGAATGTTAAAGCTCTACAAAGTGATAATGGTGGTGAGTATATCTCAAATGAGTTTAGGAACTTCTGTGCAACAAAAGGGATTAAATGAGAGTTGACGACACCCCATAACCCTCAATAGAATGGGGTGGTTGAGAGGAAGAACAAAAGCATAGTAGGGGCAGCAAGGGTGATGTTGCATAATCAGGGTCTCCCACTACACTTGTGGGCTGAGGCATGCAACACAACGGTTTATGTTCAGAATCGTAGCCCGCATCGAATACTTGGGATGAAGACACTAGAGAAGGCTTATTCTGGCGAGAGGCTAGATGTTGGTCACTTCAGGATTTTTGGGTCACCGGTATATTTCCATGTGACCAAATATTCAAGGAAGAATCTTGAGCCAACAAAAAAGTTGGGGATATTTGTGGGGTACACTGATACACCTCACAACTATTGGGTGTACTTTCTGACCAACATGATGATTGTGGTTCGAAGGGATGTTAGATTCAATGAGGAGAAGGCCATGTGAGTTTCCCTTGAGAGGGAGCTTCAACAACATGTGGTTGAGGAAATTTTAGATCCTAAGGAGGAGGAGCCTCAGATTCATGTGGAGCAGCCACATGCAGAGGATCTGAGAGTGGAGACATCCACTCAGGCAGAGTCTTCCAGATATGGGAGAAAGAACACCAGAGAGGCAGATAGATTAATGTCAAATGCTAGAGAGAATGTGGGAGCACCCACTTCACAGAGCAGATAGAGGAGGTCACTTGACAGGTACACTGGATACATGGCTCTTATGAGAGGATGTGTTGTCACAGAGGCATCTTCCTTTGAGGAAGCAGTGCAACAACTGGTTTGGGTTGATGCCATGGTGGAGGAGTATGACTCAATAATTTGTAACTGTGTTTGGGATGTGGTCCCAAGACCGGAGCATAAGTCTGTGGTGAGTTCCTATTGGATTTACAAGGTAAATAAATGAGAATTAAAATAGAATTCTATTCTCATAACAACTTGTAAATAGTTAATTGAGTTTAATTGGCTTAATTATCTTAGGAATTTCGAGTTGGAAGTCTTTGGACGTCACGTAAGTGTTCTCCTTCAATTTTAGTGGTCTAGTATGAGTTTAGATTGAGTTGTAATTAGATAACTCAGTTCACAGAGTTATAGTCAGTTAAACTAGCTCTAATTGTTTGTTGAACTAATAGAGGATTAGCATTCAGTTCGTGCACTGGTGCATCCATAGGTGCTACTTCAAATAATTGAAGATTCTCTCATCAAAAACTCATGCATGTTAGTTATGATAAAGCCTCAGTTGCGACTAGAGTGTAAGGACATTGTACTATCAATTATATGATTTACTCAGTTGTATAGATCATGCATGCAATCAGGAAGAGGACCTAGATTGGATTTCGCAGTTTTGGAAGCAATGGATTCCCATTAATATGGGGTATTAAACCTAGGAATTGCACAAGGAAATAGGGGCTTGGAAGGCAGTGGAAATTGGCTAAGTGTTGGCTAAGAGAGGGCTTGTGAGGCAGAGAATTGATAGTACTTGTTCGGAATTGATATAGTGATAACAAGCTTTGTATATTTTCTCATATTTTTGATTAATGCAATACAGATAGGCAGGGTTTTAATCAGTGTCTTTCCCTAGAAAAAATTATTATGTTATGTGCCATTGATTTGTCTTCTTCTTGTTCATATTGTTTTCATTGATCTATTGGCTTCTGCTGGTTGAAAGTAGAAGTATATTCTTGTCTCTTGTTTTAGTAGATTACATGAGCCCGTGAATCTACATGAAAATCTACACATGAAACAATATGTTGTTTTTAAATATGTTTTATATGTTGTATGTGGACAAAGAACATTGAGGATGGTGTTCCCATACGGGTGAGGGTTTGTGACAACTTGGATATTTTCTACTCGTGAAGGAATTGTAAATATTTCATGTGTTTTATTTACAAAAACAATTGGGTTGAGTTAAGGGACATAGATTCAAAGGGAATAAGGAGGGTTACTTGCTTGGGATGTTTGGGGTTCCTTGTGATGGGAAATATGAACATTTATAATAAAATCATTAAATTTTGTCTGGTATATTTTTAATGGAATGGTATGTCTACATTAAAGGAGCGGTAGGAGAAGAATGCAGGTCCATGCTTGCTTGGAACAATTGACAAGGAAGATAAGGACTAAAATTTATGAGAAAAGGGACTACGCTAACAATAGGGTAGTGTAAAGTCAACCACTATGCAACAAAAAGAACCACGATCATTCAAACAGACACAATGGATGCACAAAAAGGAGGAAGAAGGTGATAATGAAAAAAAAGAGAGAACAAACAGTATTGGAAGGGGGGTCAGCAGAACAACACCATCGTGAGTAAGGGAAGCATGGGGGGAGCAAAGGAAAAATTGGGCATTTTCATTGGTCTAGAGGTTGTAGAAGAAATAAACAGTGTGGAGAGGATTATGGACATTTACAACTCTCAAAGAAGACATTTGTCTATCTTGGTTGAGAAACAGGAGTACGGGAGGAACTCTCCTTAGGTGAGGATAAATATGAGGATTCCATAGGGGCTAGAGGGTGAAGATGATATTCTCTAGATTCCCTTGACAACTTGGGTTAGATATTTAGTCCTTAGATTCCTGGTAAGGGAATTTTTGGAGTCTCGTTTTCCATTCATCTAGTTTTTGGCAATGGATTCTAGTTTCTGTTCTTTGGGTGGAATCATTGTGATATATGTCTTCATGGTGGAGGTGAAGCCTCTGGAGTCCCTGCCATTTATTGTTTTTTGAACAACTGAAGGGTGGAGGTAGCTAACCTCTGGATTCCCTATGCATCTTGTTGACTACTAGTTAATGGAAGGTGGTGGTGGGAGAACCTCTGGAGTGCTTGTCTTAAGTAGTAATTGATGTTCAATCCCTTGAGAAATACCACCTCAAAATTTGGAATCTAGCTCAGTGGTGACAACAAAAAGTGAGAGTTGGTTGCACTGTCTATGGTTGGGTGGAGAGTTGTTGCTCCTAACTCAGTTTCCCAATCCATTTCAAGATAAATGTTTTGTATGTATTCCTTTCCATTAAGTTCATGTTGGAATGTTAAATTAATGTTGTTTGCATGAAGGATGGTTGATTCTCCTAAGCTTGAATGTATGGAAGCTCTGATGAATGGTTCTTATCGTTGTGGGTTACATTGATTTTACTCATATAGGAGTTGTATATATATTTATACATATATGTATGTGTTTTATGCACAAAATTAATAAAATTGTGTTGTGGTATGGTTAGATACTGTGCACAGGGATAATAGTTCATGCTAATTTAATTAAATATCGAACCTTACTAATGGGTTGAACCATTGATAGCTCAGAGGTATAATGGGTAGGTGCATGAACTTGTGGTATTCCTACAATGCTAGTGTATTCACTGGTATAACTGGATTAATGAGGTGCATAAAACTCACAAAATAAAATAATGCATGGATGTTTTTATCTATTCATTGTAATGCGTGCAAGCGAAGGATACATGTAATTATGTACAACAACTAAATTTATATGTATGTGTGTGTGTGTGTGTCTGAACAATGTTGAATTAAATGATGAAGTTCTAGGCTTAATGCCCAAGTTTCACAGTCATTTGATATGATAATAGAATAAGAGAAAAGTATTTTAATATACAACAATCCTGTAAAGATAAATTGATTCATAAACTTGTGCTAAGAGATCCTCAACTTAAACACAAGTGTCACAATGCATAAATAGGAATTTGTTTTATTTTTGAAAACGTAAACACACACACACACACATATGATGTCATATATGTCAGCGCACCGAGATTGAATGTTAGAACTCGTTGTGCTGAGTAGTCACGATTTAGCCCCAGTGGCCAGGTTTTAGTCTATACGACGAGACAAATAATCGAGGGTAGAAATTGGGGTTTTTAGCCCCTGTGATTGTATTGTTTAATCGTGGTAGAGCTCACCATGCTGCATGGAGGCTTATCCCCAATGGTTAGGCCTTCATACATATAACTAGGCATATTACTGCCAATTTTGATGGACGTCGAAGAAGCATCAATGAAATAAATGTCTCACATTACAATGGGTCCTCCCTCCCTGTGACATCATTGAGAGAGGGTGAGTGAGGTCTTGCCACAACTGTGATCACTAGATGTGCTCAACACAATCATTGGAGGGCAGTCAAGGCCCCACATACCATGGGATGGATAGATGATCGATAGGCCATCAGATTACAACCTAGAACCCTAAGTGGAACCAAGATTGCAGACCTCCCCCCTTGTGATGTCAGTGAGGGGAGGGGGATGCTTTTTTTTGAGTGAAAGCCATCATATATGTTGCAAAAATGAGGACTGTTAAATTTTAGCCTTGGAACTGCAAGGTAGAACTAGGATAGCAGTACCCCCCTTTAGTGATGTTAGTAAGGAGAGGGGGGTTTGCTATTGATTTTCCACCATTGATCTGAACGATGTATCGTGTTTGTCAGATTGACAGCTAGAGCAATGAGTGGAACCTTCCCGCGGGGTGGCATGTATAACATGCATCATGGACAAGATAGGTAATGTGGACTATAGATCGAGCAATTGGCTACAAGCCATGGATTTTGGATGGCAGAGGGTGTATGTAACTTCATATCTATATATATATATATATATATATATATATATATATATATATATATATATATATATGAAAATTTCTATATATGTCTAGAGGAATAAAGCACAATGCATGTGGCACTGATGTACACTGAGACTAGGTGACATGGCCAGACAGAGAGGTCATATGCCATGTGGCAGAATCGAGAGAATGACACATTAAAATTTATAAAACTGTAAAGGAACAAAACTTGTGATCTAGGAGTCCAAATTGGAAAGAAATGATATCCCTAGAAATCTCTTGTCGAGATAAATGAGATGAAGACTTCCAACTTGAGATTTGGAAACTTAAAGAAAAGTAAAGAAAAAATTATTAATTACCCCATTTCTCTAACTGTACTAGGTAAGTTGGGTTATCAGAGTGAGCATATCCCTAAGGTTAATTGGGTGTATTTACACTTAAAATTATTTTCATTTTTATTTATTTTTCCAATGTTTAGAGAAAAAATGTGTATCACCTTATTTTTTATTATGCCAATAGTTTAACCTCCATGATATATTCTAGACTATTCTTAGTAATGTGCACAAATCAAAGGTTGAGATTTATCTCCAAAGTAGTTATTCCCTTTTTTCCCTTTTAATTAAATTGATTAATTAAAGAAAATGTCACATAACAAGTATCATATGTATATGTATATGTATCTATATATATATATATATATATATATATATATATATATATATATATATATATATATATATATATATATATATATATATATATATATATATATATATATATATATATATATATATATATATTGACATTTCTATATATGCGCAGAGGAGTAATGCACAATGTGTGTGGCACTGATGTACATCGAGACTAGGTGACATGGCCAGGTAGAGAGGTTATGTGCCACGTGGAGACCATGTGGGTGCCACGTGGAAGAATCGAGAGAATGACACATTAAAATTTATAAAACTATAAAGGAACAAAACTTGTGATCTAAGAGTCCAAATTGGAAAAAAATGATATACCTGGAAAGCTCTTGTTGAGATAAATGAGATGAAGACTTCCAACTTGAGATTTTGAAACTTGAAGAAAAGTAAAGAAATTTTTTTATTAATTACCCCATTTCTCTAACTATACCAAGGAAGTTGGGTTATCAAAGTGAGCATATCCCTAAGGTTAATTGGGTGTGTTTACACTTACATTATTTTCATTTTTCTTTATTTTTCCAATGTTTAGAGAAAAAATGTTTATCACCTTATTTTTTATTATGCCAATAGTTTAACCTTCATGAGATATTCTAGAATATTCTTAGTAGTGTGCACAAATCAAAGGTTGAGATTTATCTCCAAAGTAGTTATTCCCTTTTTTCCCTTTTAATTAAATTGATTAGTTAAAGAGAATGTCATATAACAAATATCATATGAAATGAGTTATGATGTTTTTTTGGCATGTGGTATAGTAAGAAAGCATGGTAAACTGGGGGTGAATCTACATGGTTAAGAATCACGTAACATTTTTTTTAAGCATATATATGTTTAAATTATTTAATAATAATAATGATAATTACAAATTTATAATTTAGTTAATTTTTATAATTCTTTTTATTTTTATTTTAGCAATTTAAGATACATGAAATAAATGTTTTGATGTTTATCATGGATTGATGCCTATTTATGTTTACGAGCCATTTAATTTATATCGTTGTACTATTTTAAATTTCATCTATTTAAATTCTTTCCATGTCACATATTTTCATTTTCCCAATTGATTCATTCCCAATGATGTGAGAAAATATGGTTTATATTTGAATATTTGTCATACTTCTAAAAACATTTGAAACATAATTTTTTTTTTTTTTTGTTCCAAAGCACATGGAATCTTCTGACATGACCCATATTACATTAATAAAACTTTGACAGAAAACATTTCTCCTATGAGCATAATTAAATAAAAAATGAAAAAGGGCGGTCCACCTTACAGGATAGATGAAGCCACAATTTGATGTAGCACCACCTTCTCCACTTGATCCTCCACTTTAAATATTATGAGGATGTACCATAACCAAGCAAGAATGATAAACCTGAGACTATGTAAATCTAGGTTACACTTTTGGGTTACACTTTTGGGTTACACTTTAAATATAGGTGAAGATGGGTTACACTTTTGGGCAAATATGGCAATGAAATTTCAAAATTTAATCTTTTATCAAAATGAATCCCTCAACATTCATATAGGCATTATGAATTTGGATTCGGAGTAAAAATACAATTTGTAGAGAGTTATGTTGTTGTCATAATGATATTTTTGCAAAATCTTTTAGTGTCGTATAATCTGTCAATTTTCCATTAAATGAAATGTTTGTCCTTGCAAATTTTCTCATATCTTAAGAGGTATGTGTCTGTTCACATATCATAACTTAGTCTAAAATGTGTAACTTTTAATAGATATATATATATATATATATATATATATATATATATATATATATATATATATATATATATATATATATATATATATATATATATATAAGCGTGATCTACACGAAGAGAAATAAGTTTTTCATATTAAAATTTTATTTTTTTATGCAAAATTCTATCTTTTTATTATTTTTTGTAGTTGGTGAATTAATATTTCAATTGCATTTTGCCGACATAGTGTAAGTTGTTTTTCAACTATTTAAATAAATTTAAAAACCAAGAGTACCATTTTGAAGAGGACTCGTAAACGAAGATAATGGTATTTTTGTTAATTGTTTTTTTTGTGTATATTTTATGTTATTGATTTTTTATTCAGCCTCTTTGAAATTGTCCAAAAAAATTTCAAGCATTATGTTTAAAAGAAATTAGATAAAAAATATCATATCAATTCGAAAATTTCAAACTCATAGGCTATTAGATAGAGAATTCCTTCATGAATCCAACATGATCAACTCTGCTACTTAAGGACAAATTTTTCCCTTAGTTTTCTAGGGTACAAAATGGTGTTGCAGAGAAATATGCAAAAGGGGTACTAAAATTGTGGTTTTTAGTACCTTAGGAGCTCAATCAAGTGCTTAAATGATAAATATAAATAGCTTGATTGAAACCCTCGATCAAGCCATATTTGGTTAACCAGGGGCTTGATTAAGCCTTCGTAAAAATAAAGTTTTCCAAACTTCATGGAGGTTTTATTTTTAAGGATAGGATCCTTATGTGAACCCCCTAGATTTAGAATCGAGAAAGATCTAAAATTTGATCCATTAATAATTTAACCAAGTTGATATGATATTATTTTACTTAAAATGGCAATTCAACTAGATATAAGTCATGTGAAGAACATATTTTTTTTATGCTATTAATAAATTCCATGTGTCAATTTGATATAAAACATGGAAATAGTTACACACATGCTTCATATTTGATTGTAAAAAGTGCGATATATATATATATATATATATATATATATATATATATATATATATATATATATATATATATATATATAGATATATATATATATATATATATAGATATATATATATATATAAGTTCTTCAAAAGAAATAAAATCGAATAAAACTTAGTTGTAGTTTACATCTTGACATCTTTTAAAATTGAATAAAATGTATTTCAATCATAAAGAATTGATTGAAATACTTGGATAGATAAGTAAATTTAGGAAAGTTGATAACATTCTATAAAGTTATAGAAATGTTATCTTTTATTGTTTCTTGACCTATATTAAATTCCAATACGATTGAATTATATCATGTTATGACTAAGCTCTTGTAGATAATCTCAAAAGAAATAATATTGAATAAAACTTATTTGTTCTTTACACTTGACATCTTTTAAAATTGAATAAAACTTATTTCAATCTTATTTGTGTTTTTTAATTGAACCTTGAGATAAGAAATTGATTGAAATACTTAAAAACGTTGACCATGTGATGGTATATGGGCGGCAAAAAGAAATTCATATATATATTTTTTATCATAATATGGATGACTTTAGAATTCAAATAATTTATTTTTAAAATTGAATTGTAATAACATACATGTTGATTGCACTAAAAGACACTTTCTACAAGCCAATATGAAACATATTTGTAATTCTTTCCATGTTCAATATTAAATTGATACATGACATATTTTAGTTTATTTTAAGTATCAAAGTGACTTGCATCATAGTAAGATTGTACTTATATCATGTCATGACTAAGCTCATGTAAATGATCTCAAAAGAAATAAAATTGAATAAAACTTATTTGTTGTTTACAAGACATATTTTAAAATTGAATAAAATTTATTTCAATCCTATTTTTATTTTTAATTGAACCTTGAGATAAAGAATTTTTTGAAATATTCTTAAAAGAGTTGGCCATGCATTGGTATATAGGTGGGTCACAAAATTTTCCATGTATAGATTTTTTAAATTATAATATGGATGACTTTAGAATTCAATCAATTTATTTTTAAAATCATTGTAATAACATACATGTTGATTGCACTAAAAGATACTTTCTACAAGCCAATAAGAAGCATATTTGTAATTTTTTCCATGCTCAATATTAAATTGATACGTTATATATTTTAGTTCATTTTAAGTATCAATGTGAATTGCATCATAGTAAGATTATACTTATATCATGTTATGACCAAGCTCTTGTAGATGACCTCAAAAAAGAAAGAAATTGGATATAACTTATTTGTTGTTTACAAGACATCTTTTAAAATTGAATAAAATTTATTTCAATCATATTTACGTTTTTAATTGAACCTTGAGATAAGGAATTGATTGAAATATACTTAAAAGAGTTAGTCATTCAATGGTATATGGGTGGGTCGCAAAAAATTCCATATATTTTTTAAATTATAATATGGATGACTTTAAAATTCAAATAATTTATTTTTAAAATCATTGTAATAGCATACATAATGATTGCACTAGAAGGCACTTTCTACATGCCAATATGAAGCACATTTGTAATTATTTCCATCCTCAAAATTAAATTGATAAATGATATGTTTTAGTTCATTTTAAGTATCAAAGTAACTTGCATCATAGTAAGATTGTACTTATACTAGTCTTATGACTAAGCTCTTGTAGATGACCTCAAAAGAAATAAATTTGAATAAAGCTTATTTGTTGTTTAGAAGACATCTTTTAAAATCGAATAAAATTTACTGCAATTTCATTTGTGTTTTTTAATTGAACCTTGAGATAGCCAAGTAAATTTAGGAAACTTCATATTTAAATATATAAAATTATAGAAACATATATCATTAATTGTTTTTTTTGTATATTAAATTCCAATACATATGACTTAAATATCATGTTATGATGAAGCTATTGTAGATGACCTAAAAATAAATAAAATTGAATAAAACTTATTTGTCATTTACTAGACATCTTTTAAAATTGAATTTAAAACCTATTTTAATCTTATTTGTGTTTTTTAATTCAACTGTCATATATTTTAGTCCTATAACAACCCTGGTCAAAATTCCATGTAATAAATTTAATAAAGGCAAAATAATAACCAAGGTCATGGGACACTTATTCCAAGCTAAATGTTGGGCAAAACATCCTAGTGTGGGTGTTCATTTGGTTTAATATGGCCAAGGGAAATTGGCAAAGGCAAAGGCAAAGGCTTTGGAAAGTCAAAGGGACATTTATTTATCAAAATAATGGAAAATAGGAGAAAAAGAAGGTGAAAGGTCATAGGTTCCATGTGAGGAGGAAAATTAAGGAAAAATAATGGAAATTGAAGAAAATAGAGGCCTCATTAAACAAATGCTTATGAGGATCAGTTTGTAGCCTTTTTTCAGTTCAGTTTTGGATCTCTCTCTCTCTCATACTCTTGGACACTTAGAGAATTCTTCGCGAACTCTAGCATTGGAGGAAATAAGGTAAAGGAGGGAAAAGGAAGAAGAGGAAGAAAATATCAAGTAAGGAAGAGCAGGATCAAGTGAATACAACACGATTACTTGCAGGTATCAAGTTGCATATTTTATTTCCTCGCTAGTTTTGGCATGCATGGCACATGCATGTGTATTTTGGTTCTCTTGTTTTCATTGGCATGGGTCTTTCTAGGTGTGACAGTGATTTTCAACATTTCCTTGCCATTTTAGGATAACCATGGTGTGATGAGGTTCTCTTGTTTTAGTTGAGCTGGATTGTCGGATGGATTCGAAGTTGAGTGGGGTGGTGTCATGATTGATCACAAGGCCTAGGAATCCTGTGGTAGCGATATATGGTAAATCATGATTATGAATACCCTTGATTAGGCCTAGGAATCCCGTAATTGGTAATGGCGGGATACATGGTAAAGCCTAGAGAGTGGTGAATGATGGGCCTCTAAATTAGGCATAAATTAAGGCCCATGCCTCTAAATTAAACATAAATTAAGGCCTATGACCATCCTTCAGCACATTAAACCTCTCTTTTTGCATTAGATAATGTATTTTTAACTTTAATATATTCATTAGGAAGGTTTATGAATAATTTCATATTTGTGCCTAATATTATTTATTTTTGTGGAATATTATGAGAATATTGGGCAGATTATGAAGATTTGGAGGAGGAGATAATTTAGGGACTTGCTCCCTACTACAGGAGGATCAATATTAAATAATAAATCAACAAGATATTATGGAATTATGGCACAGATTGTGGAACTCCAATGATTGAGAAAATCTAGGAATGTGTTCCCTGCCATTTAATGTAGATTCCTAGTATTGGGAACCAGATCCACTAATCAAGGGATTTTGGTGGGGAAAGCTTCCTCCATTCATGGGAAATGATTCCTAATCATTATGTATAAGTACCAAGTCAAATTTTCCTCTAGGGATATATATTCATTAGTGTTTTTGTAGAGAGAACTCGTATTCCTACAACTCCATTATATTTTCTTGCAAGGATGTAATTGTATTGATGAAAATAATGAAGACTGGTGTCATGTTCGGCTTCTAAATCTTGTTCTCCTCCATAGGTCTTTGTGTTTCCTTGGGCTTGGCCATCCCAGGAGCCTTAGAGCCCTTTTGTGTCATTTTATTTCTTTCTTTTCACTTCTTATTCACATGCATCTCTTGTTTTTATCTATTTCTATTTCTGCATTTAGTATTAATGATTTCTTGTTGTAGGATTGGGTTAAAAGGTTGATGTAAATTATTTTGCAGGATGAAAAGCATCATTTCATCGTTGGAAAATATTTGGAATGTCATAGTAATCATTGAGCTACTTGGATTATCTTTCTTATTCCCAAATCTAGATTTTTGGAACTCCTTTGTGGCAAAGAAAAATATATTTCTGCTATTTTTTAGAGCATGCTAATGAGCTTCAAACGAGTTGGTTCCACTTGCATTAGATCACAAAATCATTCTAGTTGATAATAAAAATTACCCCATTGCATTTTCGCTTGATTAGGTTAGACATTTTATAGATTTACTAGCTCACTAGTTCTCGAATTTCTAGATTTTCGACTAGTAATTTTCTGCGATTTTTTAGCATGGGTTAACAGAGGTCTTCTTGAGTGATTCCACTTGGAATGGGGATGTAATAAATCCTAGTCAATAAAAAAATTTGTCCCATCCAATTTGGATTTGATTTTCTTGGTTACTCGATGAATTATAATTTCGTATAGTAATTCTGTAACATCCTATAGTAAAACAAGGGATCTTGTAAGAGAACTAGGGGATCCTGTAGGAGAACTAGTACATCCTGTAGTGGCTTGTTTTGAGCCCGAATTGAGAAAAATCATCATTGAAGCTAGGATTAGGCCTATACTCGACCTCCATGCCACCAAGACCATTTTAACTCTCTTCCTCCATACCTATCTCCCATGCCAAAGAACAAGTGAGGATTAACATTTGCATTTATAAAACAAAAAGATTAAAAAAGAGTTCTTTTATATTCACACATGCACATAGTAGTTAATACTCCCTAGATAAAACTCCATTCTCAGTTAGTTTAAATATCCACATGTGATAAATAGTATTAAGTTAGGTTTCTTTTACATTTAGTTCATGATCTTTATGTAATTAGAATAGGTTTCTTTCCTTGTACTTTATTTCTTGCAATATGTTAAGGTTTCCATTTCGAGCATTTCATTTTTTGTAATTAGTTTAGGATTTGGTTTTAGTACATGCACTCCATTACATCATGAAAGCAAAGGAAGGACACATTGTATGCTGCACATATAGTGCCGATAACTCTTAAGTTTGTACGAACCCTAGGTTGATAATTAAAGTTGGTAGCCTTGGGAGTTGCAGCATTCTTGTTGCAATCCTGAGGCTCATCACTTTTTGGTGTCGTTGTCGGGGAGGTGTCAAAGTATGCATTTTTTTCTTCCCTAGTTGATTCATTTCTTTTTACTTTGTGCAAAAAACAAAAAATATTTGCATTAGGCATATTTAATTTCAAAAGTAGAAAACTGCATTGCATTATAGTTTTCATTCAATCATAAAAACAAAAAAATCTCCAACACCAACCCACCCCCCATTTGATCACGTGGTGCAGTAAGAGCCACATCAGCATTCACTTTTGCAGGTAGAAGAAGAATGTGGCGAAGAATGTAGAAGAAATGGATGGAGATAATGACAATGAGGAGATCCTCTCGGATTTCCCATTCAAGATACTGATGGTAGTGTGCACATGAAGAACATCCCTCCATATTTTCTTCCAAAATTTCATGGTCTAAAGTCAGGGATTGGAAACCTTTCTTTTTGAATTTGAAATTGTTTGTAGATCTTATGGTTACTTATTAAAAAATAAAAAACTGAGATTGTTTCCGGAAACATTGAAGGATAGATCTCGTAAATGGTTCATGAGTTTAGTGACTAATTCAATAAGATCATGGAATGATATGCAAAATATATTTCTAGAAAAATATAAAGATCATCATTTTAAGGAAGAAATATTTAGAATGAATCAAAGAGAAGATTAGAGCCTTGAGGATCTAATAGAGAGGTTCATTTATAATGTTAAGAGGGAAAAACCACATCATTTAGGATCTGACACACTAAAAACCCTCTTACTTAGAACAATTAACGATGAATGGATTGATCTCCTTGATCTCATGAGTAGAGGTGATGTATACCAATTATCATTTGAATAAATGTGTGAAACATGCAAACACATATCAAGAGGAAAGGAAAGAGTAGGTAAATCAACATCAAGATCAGTAAGTCAAACTAAACTTGGAAATTTGTTTGATGATTTTAAAACAATTTTTTTATCAATCTAACCAAACAAGTAGAAATTCTAAGAACACAATATGAAGAAAGAGAATATGTTGATATTTATGTTGTCCATGCAGAATCACATGATGTTAAACATTGTCCATCATTACCAAGGTTGAAGGAAGTTTACCAAGAGGACAATGGAGCAAGTCAATTGCCAATGCAGCTATGTTGTGTAGCTCCAAGAGTACCATGGCAGCTTATTCAACCTAGTATGATGCAAGAGCCTAATTCACAATTTCAAGGTTATGCATATCCACCTCAAAGTAATTGGAACACACCCTTTCCTTGGCAACATTGGCCATCTCATCCCCAAAACCAATCTTCACAACAAGGTTGGCAAGGAAATTATGGGAGCCATCAACATTATCCTCAGTATTTTCTTCAATATCCTCCATCCAACTCCATGTTATCCCTATATTCATCTCCACCACAACCACAACCCCAACCACATCCATCTCAAATATCCACTCCCACTCAACTACCTGTACCACTATTTCCAAACCCACACATTGAAGTAGCTCATCCCACTTACAATGCTGAGGTACAATGCTTCCAAACATCTCCTATTGAGATCAATGGTATTCACCATATCTTAGGAAGAATATTGCAAAAAAGAGATTATCTTAATATCATTGAAGGAACACATCCAAAAGAAGAAGATTCAAATGAGAAGACCACAAAATCATGGGGTGCACTTGATGAAGAGCAGACATCAAAATTAGAAATCGAGAGAGATCCCTCATGGTTACCATCAAATCCTCCATGTATTCAAGAGAAAAATCAACAAAAAGACAAAGATTTGAAATTCATGGTAGAAGAAGACATGAAGATTGATCCAGATAAGCAATCAAACCAAGACCATGAAATTTTTATTGAGGTTTGGTTCCAGGCAGTCACTAAGTTGCAGCAACACCCTCTTCTTCAACTGTGCTTGATATCTTCAAAGTCAAATCATTTGATCACTCAAATTCAGGTACATGTCAAAGCATACATTTCAAGCCTACACATTGGTTTTTCTTTCATCTTGATGTGCACATGGCTCCATTGGAAGTATTCTTATACTTGAAAGTGATTTTGTTTTTCAAGTAGGGTAGGGTAGAGAAAAACAAATGAAAAATAAGAGGAAAAAAAAAATCTCAGGTGAAAACCTCCTTGGAGGTACTTTAGATTGGCTCATTGATTGAAAACCTCCATGAGGCGGTCAATGGGTTGAAAAAAAAAAGAAAAAAGAAAAGAAAAGATCCTAGGTGAAAACGTCCTTTGAGGCGCCTAGGCAGACCTATTAGTTGAAAACCTCCTTGAGGTGTCTAGTAGGCCTAGAAGAGAAAAAAAGGACAAAATAATAAATCTTTGCCCCATGTGTCTCTCTGATGAATGCATGTATTCTCCAACATCTGCAAGCAACAAAAACAAGTTGGTACCAAAATAAAAATTGGTCAAGCCTAGTCAGAAGAAGTTAAATTTTGACTTTATCCTCCTTTTCTCAAATGCTGCAACAAGGGCAAGGCCATGCCAATCGATCACCCTCATCTATTTCCACCATCCACTCATCATTCCCAAACTTCTACCACTCATTTTCCTTGCTTTCCCAAAATACTACAGGGCTCTATTTTGCTACAGGAAACAAAAATACATAGAGAAGAAATTTCTTTTTTCCATAACATAAAAACCATACATCCATTTAAAAACATGTTTCATGGGGAGATGCATATGGATGATGGTAACATGCCCAAGCAATTTCAGAAAATTCCTATGCGCAGTTTCCAAGAAATTGGCCTCCATCACCTTTAGCCATTTTTCTCGAGATCCGTGCATCCATTGACCAAATTGTTTTATGAGGAGGTGCATAATGATGATGGAAACATGCTTAGAAAGTTTCAGGTCAATCCATTCTACCGTTTTGGAGATATGGACAAAACAAGTCTACTACAATAGGCTATCCTAAAATACTACAGGAAGTTCTGAAAATCTACAGGAAAGGCAGTTTGATGGAAACATTATGATGCAAGATTGTTTTGGGATAGGAAAAAAGGACATTGAATTCACCACATCTCAGCCAACAACCATCATGGCCATGTCACTCTATGGCCATACCTTCTACTCATTCCAATACATGTTTACCCTCCAACAGAGAAAGGACACAAACATTCAAAAAAGGGGAAGCTACAACAGCCTATTTGGAAGTAACAACAGGCTCTAGGCCTAAACTTCAGCACCATGATTGAATGAAAAGAAGAATAAGTACAGGCACAATGAAACTCCTCTAGATCTCAGCAGCAATAGAGTAAGCCATCACCTCCACATCGACAAGAAGACAACCCATCAGAAAAATAAGATCAAAAAAAAAGAGAAAGGCAGTCAAGAAGATGTACCTGAGTCATGAGAAGCGCAACAACATCAACTCAGCAGTAGCATGCCTATCTCTCCAACAACCATCAGGTAGGTACAGGTATGCAATATTCTTGACCTCTTCTCTTGAGGATATTATAGTTAGAAATTTGTTATCAATGCATGAGAGATGAAGTTTTATAAGCTAAGGATGGGTCAGCAGTCTCAGCTGCCTTCAACTAGTTAATTACATCTCACTCCTTCACTCATGCAATGTTGAAAAGTCAAATTATGAAAGGTGATGATTTCAAGGAATGAGGACAACAGTTAAAAGAAGAAATTTTTTCAAAGGCCAAGTCACCACAACACTCCTAGCCCTCCATCCACTTCATATTCACTATCTATCCATCATTATTCCATCCCATTTCATAATTTCAAGAACAAACCCTACACTCTGTCTCACCTTGAAATTTTTTTCAAAACAAACAGAGAATCCTCTCCATTTTCACAAACCTACACCATTTCTCATCACTCCCATATAGTTGGAAGACTCTGAAGAAAGAAGGAATGATAGCTACAAGGAAGAAGGAATGATTGCTACAGGAAGGTAGAATGTTGTTACAAGAAGGAAGAAAGGAACAAATTATGCTAAAACCCAAAATGGTAGTGCCTAAGAGAGACCTAATCAAAACAAATAACTCCAAGGGAATTAGGTAATCGCCTAGGCCAAAAAAGAGAAGAAGAAGGCAACAAAAAAAATAAAATAAGGCATTCACCATCAAAATAGAACTCAAACTGCGGTGATGAAAAGAAGTTTTCCAAGAGGTCTCCAATCTCTTTCTAGCTTTTGTCCAATGCCTAAAAATGGGAGAAAGGCATGGGAGTCAAGTTGAGGGCCTGCCCTAACCTCAGACTATCATTTATGCTAAAAATTGGTTTCGTGTAGTTTTAACAGGGTTTCTTGTAGGTTTCCTGTAGTTTTGACATGAATTACTACATGATGTCCTAGTTCTCATCTAAGGACATTTTGAAGGTTTCAGAGGTTTGCAAATGGTGGAACGAGGTAGTAGAAGGTTGATAAGGATGTGGAAGACCTTGCTAAATTGAAAAATATTCAAGAACCCATCTTGAATAAGGGGAAGAAGGCAAGCTAATGGTCTCAAGAAATAATGATTTTTCTTTGCACAAATATGTTTTTGGGCTTGTCCTTACAAAATTTACAGCCAAGATTGTTATGCATAAGACAGAGGCCACCAGGGCCATGAATGAGCTACAATCAGGTCACTAAGTTGCTCAGAGGATGAGAAACACTTTCAGCAGGGGGTTATGATGAGCCTCTAAATTAGACATAAATTAAGGCCCATGCCTCTAAATTAAACATAAATGAAGGCCTATGACCATCCTTTAGCACATTAAACCTCTCTTTTTGCATTAGATAATGTATTTTTAACTTTAATATATTCATTGGGAAGGTTTTTGAATAATTTCATATTTGTGCCTAATATTATTTATTTTTATGGAATATTATGAGAATATTGGGCAGATTATGAATATTTGGAGGAGGAGATAATTTAGGGACTTGCTCCCTACTACAGGAGGATCACTATTAAATAATAAGTCAACAAGATATTATGGAATTATGGCACAGATTATGGAACTCCAATGATTGAGAAAATCTAGGAATGTGTTCCTTGCCATTTAATGCAGATTCCTAGTATTGGGAACCGGATCCACTAATCAAGGGATTTTGGTGGGAAAAGATTCCTCCATTCATGGGGAATGATTCCTAATCATTTTTTATAAGTACCAAGTCGAATTTTCCTCTGGGGATAAATTTTCATTAGTGTTCTTGTGGAGAGAACTCATATTTATGCAGCTCCATTGTATTTTCTTGCAAGGATGTAATTGTATTGATGAAAATAATGAAGATTGGTGCCATGTTCGGCTTCTAAATCTTGTTCTCCTCCATAGGTCTCTATGTTTCCTTGGGCTTGGCCATCCCAGGAGCCTTTGATCCCTTTTGTATCATTTTCTTTCCTTCTTTTCACTTCTTATTCACATGCATCTCTTGTTTTTATCTCTTTCTATTTTTGCATTTAGTATTAATGATTTCTTGGTGTAGGATTGGGTTAAAAGGTTGATGTAAGGTATTTTGTAGGATCAAAAAAATCATTTCATCCTTGGAAAATATTTGGAAGGTCATAGTAATCATTGAGCTACTTGAATTAGCTTTCTTATTCCCAAATCTAGATTTTTGGAACTCCTTTGTGGCAAAGAACAATAATTTTATGCTATTTTTTAGAGCATGCTAACGAGCTTCAATTGAGTTGGTTCCACTTGAATTAGATCAAAAAAACATTCTAGTTCATAAAAAAAATTACCCCATTTCATTTTCACTTGATTAGGTTAGCCATTTTATAGATTTACTAGCTCACTAGTTCTCGAATTTCTATATTTTTGACTAGTAATTTTCTGCTATTTTTTAGCATGGGTTAACAGAGGTCTTTTTGAGTGATTCCACTTGGAATGGGGACCTAAGAAATCCTAGTCAATAAAAAAATTTGTCCCATCCAATTTGGATTTTATTTTCTTGGTCATTCGATGAATTATAATTTCGTATAGTAAATTTGTAACATCCTGTAGTAAAACAGGGGATCCTATAGGAGAACTAGGGGATCCTATAGGAGAACTAGTACATCCTGTAGGAAATCCTGTAGTGTCTTGTTTTGAGCCTGAATAGAGAAAAATCATCATTGAAGTTGGGATTAGGCCTCTACTTGGATTCCATTCCATCAAGACCATTTTGACCCTCTTCCTCCATACTTGTCTCCCATGTGAAAGAACAAGTGAGGATTAACATTTGCATTTATAAAACAAAAAGATTAAAAAAAGTTCTTTTATATTCACACATGCATATAGTAGTTAATACTCCTTAGATCAAACTCCATGCTTAGTTAGTTTAAATCACCACATGTGATAAATACAGTTAAGTTAGGCTTCTTTTACATTTAGTTCATGATATTTATGCAATTAGAATAGGTTTCTTTCCTTGTACTTTATTTCTTGCAATGGGATAAGATTTCCATTTTGAGCATTTTATTTTCTGCAATTATTTTAGGATTTGGTTTCAATACATGCACTCCATTACATCATGACAACAAAGGAAGGACACATTTTATGTTGCACATATAGTGCCGATACCTCTTAAGTTTGTACTAACCCCAGGTTGATAATTAAAGTTGGTAGCTTTGGGAGTTACAACATTCTTGTTGCAATAGTGAGGTTCATAAGTGACCTCGTAGGGCTAGGAATCCCTTGAACGATAAGGGTGGGATATACTGTAAAGAAGAGACGTTGAGAAAGATAAATTACTCATGATTAATCAGGTGGAGAGATCTAGAGGCATACATGCTTGTTTAGGGTCTAGCGATCAAGTGGGATTTTGATAAAACCTGGTTTTATTGATGATGGTTTTGGGCCTAAGAATCCCTTGTTAGGATATACAGTAAATCCTGAGGAAGCCCTGGTTAGTTTTGTTGTGAGTCCCACATTCATGCTTGGAATACGACTTGAGGGTGATTGGCTAAAAGAAAATTTTGGTTCAGCCGAATCCATAATCGAGTGTGTTGTGTTAGTTTAATCACTGTTTAATTGACTGAACCACAACCATTTAATTGTCATCCAGGGTAGGTATGTTTATGTCAAAGGTGTCTGCACTATTTGTGCCGATACATAACAACCAAGGATAGAAATAAAGAACGGAAAGAAATGTCGCTAAACCAATTGCAGAAATTAAACACTCATGCAGAAATAAAAAAGCATTCTATAGGAATGAAATCACACTTCATGTTTTACCAAGAAACGGGTGCATCACACACAATATCAATGACTGAACGAGATGATCAAATATTACAACTTAAGTCAATCTTATGTAACAACATATCATAAATTTGAAAATAGGAGTAAATTTGTGCTATGAATTATACAATGACAACAATAAATTCACACTTACAAAAAATAAATAATTAATCTACTGCTACAACTACTACTTCAATCCATGCTAAAAAGGAGGGCCCTTCCTCCCTAGAAGGGTGCAGGGATTAAATTAGAACTAGTTAGGAATTCAACACAGAATCTGTAAAAGCATCACCAACGATGTTCTTGTATTAAAAGCGCTGTCAATTACATAATCAAATGACGGTAGTATCTCGTGTTGCATGTTCCATTCCATGGAACTGAATCCTTTTATAAAGTTTATATGACCAAAATAGGGAACAGATCATTCATGAGAATTTCACAATTCTCATGTTGATCGATATTAAAAGAAAATAGGAATTGTTACAATTGGTTTCTAAATAAAAGGCCTATTCAAGTTACATCATTTTATAAAGTCATAACTGGCTAGATTCTTTGATCGCCCACAGATAATTCATGCTTCTCGACAGTTGTCTCATGGAATAGTACCCACGGTCTTTGACAGTTGCAGTGTAACAACACCTCGCGGTGTAAAAACAAATTGAGGTGTAACAAAAATGGTTTGTAACAACAAATCCTCAAAACACATTTGTGAATTAACAACACGCTACCCTTCCTTTGGCCTTGAATTCATGGGCAACACCTGAAAGAAAAAGATCTAGAGAACGTATTCCACACGTATCCTGGTTAGCCATAAAAAAGATATCACTTCACTCATATTTAACAAAAAATGGAAAAATAATATGTTGCAACAAGATTTTCTTCTTATAACCAGGAAAGGCGAGAATTACGATGTAAAGCTCATGGGTTCAAAGGTAAAATGGTAAAAGATGGGGGAAAGAGGTATCTAAAGTATGCCCAAAATTTGTGCCCAACATCTCCCCCAACTAAAGCAATTGCATGTCCTCATGAAAAATTCTCATATACTTCTATTTTACCTCCACTGTAGATCTGTCAAGTTGTAAGCACCGATAGTATCCTCATCAACAAACCTGTAGCCCTAAGTGGCTATCAACTGATGCAGTCAAGATTCCTCCTCATAGTCACACAATTGATAATGGGCTGATACTCCTCCACTGGAAGCCAAATCAAAGGATATTTTAACTTGAGCCCTATCCAGAGGTTGCCAATGGTCTCATAGTCTTGGTGTACTCTAGGACCCATGTAACAGAAACCACAAAGTTTGGAAACCCAAAAGGGTCACCCTCTTGTAGACCTGCGCTACTGGCCTCAGTGCGTTTAAGGCACCCTGTTAGTGGTTCACTCTTTAGCTGTGGAAAGAGGTTGAGGCAGAATCCCATGATTCTCCTTCTATAGATAACTGATTTCTCTCTGACATCCGGAGTACTAAAAAATATCTTAAAATCAGACCTCAACTCTGTAGCCATTCTTGGTTTCGCCCTTATCGATAATGCTACCTTTTCTTTGTTGGTGTCTGATGACTTCATGGCTAGGTGCCATTCTATTTGATTTCTCATCAAATAAATAAAATAATGCAACTATAGGCCCCCCATGTAGGAGAAAATGCATGCAACCATGTGAAAACTAGCATTCTCACAGATCATATTATGAAGAAACATCTCGCATAGTAAGCTTTGGTCATTAAAATTGCAAGCATAAAAAACTTCCAAAAATGCTCAGGTAGAATTACCCACATACAGTGTATTTTCATAGACAACCTTCAACTAAAACAAATAAAATATTTACCACAGAAAGACTGGGTAGGATGGAAAGGGCCTTCTACGCCCTAATAGATTTAGGGCGAGTTCGTATATCTTGTGTTTATCATCTATTAAATCCTGAACTTGTTGTTGTAACAGCTGCATTTGCTTCTCCTTCTCCTTCCTGGATTCCTTCTTTTCCCATATTTCCCCATATTTTTCCAATTTCTTCTTATCCCACTATTCCTTGAGCGATCTACAACTTTCTGATCTTCTTCTAGTGAGATCGCTCCCTTTTGTAAGGAGAGTGCATGTTGTTTCCATTTCTGCAATTCTGATATCAGTAAAATTTTCTCCGAATGCCATCTTGCTTCAGGACCCTATGTTCCTTAACATGCAATATCACTTGGAGGTGTAACAACATCTCGGGGATTGAGCTGCTTTACTTCAGCTACAGGTTTTTGTGTATCAGCTTCTTCGTTAGCAGGTTCTTGTGGTTTAGTTCTTTGTTTTTTTTCCTGAGTAGCCTCTACCTCTACTGTTGGTTCTTGTGTAACAATAGTGTCATTGACAGGTTCTTGTGTATCAACTTCTAGGTCGATTACCGTGGGATGATCCGTTTCGGCTATTGGTTCTTGTGTAACATCAACGTCATTAACATGTTCTTTGTAATAACTTCCCAAGGTTTAGTTTGAGTTTATGTCGAAATGGTGTTTGCAACACAGAATTTGTATCTAGTTGTTGCTAGATTCCTAGCACATGTTGCACATACAAAACGCAGTGTGGTTTCTACCCTCATTTTGTCTACAACCTTTTCCAAGGTGTCTAGGCCTAGGAAACATGCTTCTACTTTACTCTCCTCTAATGGCTGCCTTAATCTTTCATTTTTTTTCTAAATTTTTTATTTCATGTAGCAAAAGTTGGGTCTCATCCTTACCTGAGAGAGGGACCTCTTCCAAATGGGCTTGTTCCCCTTTCTTTCTATTTCCCTATGTCCTTGTGCCTGCTCAACTCCTTTATGGATGGAGGTGAAGGTTCTGGCTGTGAGATAATTTTCACCCTCTTCTTCAGTATCTTACAGCCTATCGGCTTCTCCAATGATCTTTTCTTAATCCTACCTCTCGAGGATTGCCCTTGTTCTTCAGTCTCCCTAGATTCCCTTGGAGCATCATCAGGGATTTTAGCTTGCCTTCGGCGAGAAGTCCTTGTCTTTCTACTCATAAAATCCTCCCAACTCCTACCTTGGCATTCCAATGCATCCATCACAATTAACTTGATGAGGCCATGGTTGTTCACACAATTCTCTAGGTGTGCAAGAATATTCACGACAACATACATGTGCCTTATATTTTCTAGCAGGAAATATGGGAGATTCACCAGCTTCCTGTGTCGAAGGTGTTTTAACAACGGAAAATGGTAATTGAACATTATCATTTCCCTTCCTTCACAAGTAATGTACTTGATGATGTACAGGGCAACGTATCCTCATGGCTAAGGGAGTGATAACCTATCAATTCCCCTACCTTTTGTCTCCAATTTCTCTTCTCCTCGTAGGAATTCCACCTTAAGGGAGGTGTCATTAATATCATTAATATTTCAGTTAAACCACCTTTTTCCCTCAGCTTGAAATGCTATTACTCGGGCAATTACTTATTTTGTAACTATAGCTTCATCCCCCTAACCTCTGTCTAGTTTCTGTCCAGATTTTTAGCGAATTCCATGGAAACTGACTCCTCTGATCCCTTAATTCACTCAAAGAATTCAAACCATCTTGCTTCCTTAAAAATTTGGCACATATTAGGAAATTTTCCAAGGCTTCAGCCAAATTGGGCTTGAGCTGGATTGCTGCTCCTCCCATTTTTGTTTCAATTACTACACTTTGTTTTCTTTTTTCTTTCTCTAAGAAATTTGAAGTGAGGATGCAATGCTTCACTGAGGTTGATATCAGGGCAGTGAGGTACGAAATAAAAGAAGGAATTTAGGATCAGGGGGATCGTATTGCACATGTTATGATCTCATTATTGATCCTAGATTGTGGAGGTCTGGCTTAAATGCAATTTAATCCTCGGCATGATTGGCATAAAGAGATAACAATAATTGCAGGGTTTAATAATGATTACAGGGTTGTCGCTTTTAATTTTAGTTTTAAATCACAGATTGTGAAATGATTCACCCTCCCCCTAAGTTTAATGCAACAACCATCCTCGGTCATCAAAGAAAGTGCCATATTAATTTCCATAAATGTTAAATAGAGGAAAAAACGATATACCTTTTGTGTGACGTACTTGAGGTGATGTGGCAAAAACGGACTGGCGAAAAGGTACCAACGATATAATTAATTTTGGCAATGACGTGCTGGTTGTGTCATTTTATCCTGTAGCAATGATCTAGGTGGATATTGGTGGCCACTCGCCAAGTCCACTTGGACCCGCACTATTGTTTCTTTCAGCTTTTTAGTTTCCTTAATTGTAGCATAGTTTACTATTTTTAGCAATTTTTTGGGTCCTAAACTTCCGGAGCCGTTTTGAGGCCCTAAACGATGTTTTTGGGGAAAACTGGGAGCAATGTGGGTCCATGGAATGATGTTGCTCTTCCCAATGTTATAGTTCTCCAATATATCTTTCTAAAGAGATATTGTGTGCGTCAAACGAAGATTGTATGCCAAAGTTATGACCCTGGTAAGTTGATGTAACAATTTACCCAAACGGGGTCCATAGTTTGGTGTTTCATCTTCTAGGGTTAGGTTTTTGTATGTTTAGGGTTTTCCATTGTTTCTCAACATTAAATAGGCCTTTGAGCCTCATTGTAACACAGTTCAGAGGCATGTAGCTATCACATCTCTTCTCAGAGATAAGCTACCATTGCCCTAGCTGGTTTATTTCCATTTTTGTTTGTAAGCATTTTTTAGTATTTTACAGTAATGAAATGAAGTATTATTTCCGCTGCATCTTTGTATTTATGGTTATCTCTATAATTTTTTGTGTTCTTGTTTAAATCTAGATCAATGGTATCAGAGCGGTCTGCTTGTTCCCTATTTTTCTTTGCATGTCCCCATCAAGGTCGGGATATAAGGAGTTAGGGCTTGAATTGGTCGAACCTTTTCAAGACCAGTCTCGCAAATCACAACGGCCTTCCATGGTGGATTGAAAGAAAGATGAGGGGGCAGGAAATCCTATCAAAATCTTGCTCAAAGAAGCCCTTGAGCAGCAAAGGAACGTGATGATGGACAACTTTGCCCAGATCCTTCAGCGGCTACCCAGAGGCGACGCATCAGCTTCCAACAGCTACTCTGGAAATGCCACACCCTTTAAGGTACAAGTTAATTTTGAAATCCCATCTTGGAGGGTCAAATAGATGCAGATGTCATAAATAAATGGTTAAATATGCTAGAAGGGTATTTTTCTGTTCATGATTTTTCGAGTCGAGAAAAGATTATTTTCGCTCTTCTCAAAGCAACTCCCCATGTCAAGGATTGGTGGGAAACCTACTACGAGCAGAAGGATGAAAGTACGAGCTCACTATTTTCAGCCGCACCCACTTGGAATTCATTCCGAACTGCCATCAAGGAGTAGTACTACCCTTTCGGAAGCTATTAGGATCTATACATAAAGTGGACCATGCTGTGGCAGGGAAGGGACCAAGACATGCTGGAGTTTACCAATGTTTTCCATACCCTTCGCACAAAGTTGGGTATCAAGGATTCAGAGCAGCATTTGGTACTCAAATACCACGGCTGCCTACACAAGTACATCCAAGAAGAAATAGAATTCCTGAACATCTCCTCACTCAGCACGGCATACCGATATGCCGTCAAGGTCGAGAAAAAGTTTAAATAGAAGAAGCGAGATTTTGGATCTATGAATCTAAAGCAAGGGAAAGGTGCCCCCAAACTGCAGAACAAAGGACAAAGCTAAGGCGGGGTGTACCAAGACAACCCGCCAAAGCTCCAAGCAAAGAACAACGCCGCAAAGCTGAAAAAGGACACGGGAAAGTGGTGAGAGTTCCATAAGAGCTCCACTCACAACACAAGTGAGTGTCAGGCCAAGCAGTCATTGGTGGTCAAGCTAAGGGTTTCAAAATTAGATCCATGTTCGAATCTGAGTCAGAACCCGACAAGGGGAATGACAAAGGGAAGTAGATTATTGATGCGGAGCTCAACACCACCGTTTCCACCACGAAGATCCAGAAGGAGGAACTCAAAGACCCAGAGGAGGAGGAGTGCCTCTTCCACTCCCAGATGTGGGTAAAGGGCTCCCTGCTATAGTTCATGGTTGGCAGTGGGAGCCAAAAGAACCTCATTTCGGCAGAGGTCATGAAGCAGCTAGGCTTACCGACCACAACACATCCACAACCGTAAACCATCGGGTTGCTTCACCAAGGACGATATCTTCGCGTAAGCCAACAGTGTCACCTTCCATACAACATCAAGCTCTTCACGGATGAGGTATTGTGTGATGTTGCTCCCCTTGATGTTTGTGATGTATTATTAGGACAACCATACTTTTGAAAGTGACAAGTTGTGTATGAATCAAGGCCCCGTGTTGTTATTGTTACTTTGGTAAATAAGTTGTACAGGATATCAGAGGTAGCACCGCTTACCGCCATCTCTTTGGTTATTGAAAAACAATGTAGTAAGCTCATTTCTAAAACCGAGAAATTTGTTTTCTTGATGATATGCCCTCAAGGAGAGAAGAAGATGGTGTCCACGACCTCCAGACAAGGCCCCTCCGCATGACAACTACAGATGGACAAGGTCGTGGAGGAGTACGAGGACATATTCACCTCCCTCGCAGGGGTTCCTCTGCACTGTCAAGTCAAGCACTCCATCGATCTGACCCCAGGTGCGCCGCTTCCCAATGGACCAATCTATTGGTGCTCCATTCTATAGAACGATGAGATCAAGAGGCAGATTCAGGAACTGTTGCAGAAAGGTCACATCCATCCGAGTTCATCACCTTGTGGGAGCTCGATTGTGTTGGTAGAGAAGAAGGATGGGACTTGGAGACTTTGTATTGACTATTGGGTGCTGAACAAGATAATTGTTCGTAATAGGTACCCGATCCCACGGATTGATGACCTCTTTGACCAACTGAAGGGGGGAAAATATTTCAGCAAGATCGATTTGAAGTAAAGATATCACGAGGTACCAATCGAACCCTCCGATGTGTGGAAGACTACTTCAAAGCCAAGGAGGGCCTTTTCAAATGGTTGGTTGTGCCTTTTGGATTGACGAATGCTCCTGCAACCTTCATGAGGCTAATGGATGACATCTTGTGACCATTCACCAACTCATTTGTAGTGGTATACTTGGATGACATCCTGATCTTCAGCCAGAGTTGGGAAGAGCACCTCCACCACATCTGATAGGTTATCTAAACACTGCAGCAACACAAGTTATGTGCCAATTTAGAGAAATGCACTTTTGGCATGACCCAGGTTCAGTATCTGGGATATATTATTGATGAATGAGGGGTGCATGTGGATCCAACCAATATCTAATTCATTCGCTATTGGCCATCTCCAACCACTCTGACAGAGCTCCACATCTTTCTAGGTCTTGCCAACTTCTACCGTAGGTTCGTGTTGGGATTTTCTCATATCACTTGGCCCTTGAGTCAAGTCACCAAGGGAGGAGTGAAAGAAAAATTCTTTTGGTCAGAGTCTCAATAGAAGGCATTCACAAAGTTGAAAGATCACCTCTGCTTGACACCAGTTCTCGCATTACCAGACTTGCAACAACCATTTGAGGTCAAGACAGATGCCTCTGACTATGCTATTGGGGCAATCCTTACTCAACACAGGCATCCAATAGCATATCAGTGTGAGACACTTTTAGACATAGTCTGGAAGTATCCCACTTATGGCAAAGAGACGTATTCCATTGTGCGGGCCTGCCGACAATGGAACCATTACATTTTGGGGAAGGAAACGATCATCCACACAGACCACCGACCCCTGCAATTCATACAAACCCAAGGGAAATTGCAAAATGATTGCCATCAGAAGTGGTCCACATACTTGCAACAATTCCATTTAAATATCAAGTATAAAAAGGGCAACACCAATAATGTTGCAGATTGCCTCAGTCGACCACCAATCATGGCGTTAACCATTGTGCTCAACTCTTGTGGGCACGAGACTTTTGATTGGCCACTTCTCTACAAAAGCGACCCAGAATTCAGCCACACATACCAGACACTCTTGGAGGGTCAGCATGTTCTAGATTTTCACCTCCAGGATGCCCTGTTATGCCACCCAGGTCACCTTTGTGTTCCTTCAAGTGAGCGTGCCAAGATGATTTGGGAAGCACACTACATTCGGGCTGCAGGGCATTTCGGGGTCGAGAAAATGGTGGAAGTATTGTAGAAGTATTTCTATTGGCCAAATCTTTGACAGGATGTTGGGAAGTACATCAGATCATGCACTCCTTGCGCCATTGCCAAACTGACCATCAAGAAGCAAGGCCTCTAGACACCGCTGCCTACCCCTAGTCGACCTTGGGAATCCATCTCCATGGATTAAAAGTTAGGCCTTCCTTCTACTAAGCATGGAAATGACTGTGTTTTCGTGGTCGTCGACAGGTTCTCGAAGATGGCCATTATCATAGCCTGCAAGAAGAATATCACAGCAAAAGCCACTGCTAAACTCTTCTTTGAATGAGTGTGGGTACACTTTGGGATCCCACGGTCTATCATCTCAGATCGGGACAACAGGTTCCTCAGTACATTTTGGTCTAGCCTTTGGTCGATGCTGGACACCAAACTCACTAAGTCCACAGCTTTCCATCCTCAAACTAATGGTCAGAAAGATGTTGTGAACAGGATGATCGTACAAATTCTGCACATGCACAACTCAAAGCATCCACCCACATGGGATGAGAGCCTCCCCTATGTTTAGCATAGCTACAATCGGGCTCTCCACAACTTGACTGGCCACAACCCTTTTCAGGTGCGCTTGGGATTCTAGCCACTATGTCCCATTGGTGTGGCCATGCCATTTGCAGCGACTCACGTAGATTCGGCTCATGTCCAGTCCGAAACAGATAAGGAAAACAACATCATTGAGCACATCCAACATATTCGCCAGCAGGTCCATGACATTTTGGAGAAATTAAATACCAAGTACAAGCAGCGACATGATCAACATCGGGTGCCACACAAGTTTTAGGTGTTTGGAAAAGTTTGGTTGCATTTGCAAAAGGAACACCTTACCGAAGCCTATCGGAAACTCAGACCACTCCGATATGGTCCTTAAACCATTACCAAGGTTGTGGGAGATAATGCATTTGAGCTCAGCATTCCCCCATTCCTTGGCTTGCACCCAGTGTTCCATGTGGACGTGTTCGGCCATACTTTCCACCATTACTAGACACATCTGACATTGCAGAATAGCTCATGCCCACAGAGTTAAATCTAGATTGCATGGAACAAGCTGCAACTGATCGGATCATGGACACACAAATCAAGCACCCTCACCAGCAGAATATCCAACTGTAATGAATTGTCAAAGCAGGCCAACTCCTTCACCAGGGCAAGTGGCTCACCAGGGACCAATTTCAGTAGAATTTTCCTCATTTCATGGAGGAACTCAACGCAGTGGGGACCATTGCTTCCTAAGGGGGGAGGAATCATCTAGGTGGATATTGGTGGCCACTCGCCAAGTCCACATGGACACCCACCATTTTTTCTTTTAGCTTTTCAGTTGCCTTAATTGTAGCATAGTTTATTATTTATAGCAGTTTTTCGGGTCCTGAACTTTCGGAGCCATTTTGAGGCCCTAAACGACATTTTTTAGGAAAACTGGGAGCAACATGGGTCCATGGACGGATGTTGGTCTTCTCAAAGTTATAGTTCTTGGATAGATCTTTCTAACGAGATATTGTGTGCATCAAATGGAGATCGTATGCCAAAGTTACGACCCCAGGAAGTTGATGTAACAATTTACCCAAACGGGGCCCACAGTTTGGCGTTTCATCTTCTAGGGTTAGGTTTTTGGATGTTTAGGGTTTTCCATTGTTTCTAAACAATAAATAGGCCTTCGAGCCTCATTGTAACACAGTTCATAGGCATGTAGCCGCCACATCTCTTCTCAAAGATAAGCTACCATCACCCTAGTTGGTTTAATTCCATTTCTGTTTGTAAGCATTTTTCAGTATTTTACAGTAATGAAATGAAGTATTATTTCCGTTGCATCTCTTTATTTATGGTTATCTCTATAATTTGTTGCGTTCCTGTATAAATCCAGATCAAGAAAGATGTTGATGAACGCTATTTATTACGGCAGTCGATTTTGCCTAAGTAACTGCTGCAGGTTACCAACTTTTACACATGTCACAACAAATACAATTGCTAACACTATTTGTACAACAAATTCTTATTTACAATACTCTTACAGATACTTACAAAAATTTGAAAAGAACAAGAAAAGACTAAAACTTGTAACAACATATTATAAGATGTGCATGAGATAAATGATCCTGTTACAGAAAGAAAAGAATGTGTAACAGCCGCCACATGGTGGTATTCAATTGTCACAACTTGTCTGTCTACGCCCCTATAAGAGGTTTTCACAGTCAGATTCTTATATATATATATATATATATATATATATATATATATATATATATATATATATATATAGATATAGATATAATGTTTTTTTGTTTTTACTAGGTGTAACAACTGGCAACAAAAGTTGGTTTTCGGCTATTACACTTACTGGAAAATTAAAAATTTGGTAGCGCTGGAGAATTTTCCCCTGCCCCTATAATTTGAAGGTTAAAATCCACAACAATGTTGATGAATGAATCCTTTGAAGATGGTTTGTGATATAGCCGAAGACAGTGCCCATTAGTGAGTAATGGTGTCCTAGCACTGTCAATGGTAACTAAATTCATAGTCCCATTGTCAAAGACTGTGTCAACTTCATAAGGACCTAGCCACCTAATGTAGAGCTTCCCCTTGAAATACGTGAATCTCGAATCATATAATAGAGCCTAATCTCCTTTTTTAAACTTCTTCTTTTTAATGAATCTATCGTGCCACTTATGCCTTTATTGTTGAATGATGTTTGTTTGTTGAATAGCAACTAGCCTTTTCTCATCTAGATAATTGAGTTGATTCAACCATTGCTTCTATGTTGTTGCCAGATCTAAGTTCACTTGTATCACTGTTCTTAATGTCTTGATTTCAAACTCTATGGGAAATAAAGGATTTTTACCATACACTAATTCATATGGTGTGAATCCTGTAGTATTCCTCCATGTAGTCTTGTATGCCCACAACACCTCTGGAAGTTTATCAACCTAATTCCTTTGATGCTTGGCCACAATACTGATAAGAATTCCCTCAATAAACTTGTTGGTGCTCTCCACTTGGCCATTCTCTTGTGGATGCTAAGGTGAAGTAATCCTATGATAAATTTTGTATTTTTCAACTAGCTTCTGAATCAAATGAGATGTGAATTGGGGACCTCCATCTATCACTATTTCTCTAGGTATCCGAAAGTGAATAAAAATGTCTTTAAACAAAAGGTTTAAAACAACATGCTTTGTGTCTCTAGTCAATGCCTTTGCCTCAACCCATTTCGTGACATAGTTTGTACAGACTAGGATGTAGGACTTTGGCAGGGACGAAGGGTTAATTGGTCCTACAAAATCCAGGGCCGATTTCTCAAATCGCTCTAAAACTATTTGAGGTCGTAATGGCATCTCATCTTACTAGAGCGGTTGACCCATTCTCTAGCAGCTGTCATATCCCTTCACAAATTTCTTAGCATCTTGAAATATTTTGGGCCAATAGTATCCTATTGAGAGCACCTTGTATCCTGTCCTCTTATCTGCAATGTGTCCTCCACAAGTTTCCCCATGACAAGCTATAAGGATATCAAATATTTCATCCTCCCTCACATAGTTCCTAATTTGATGATGCAGCCCAATGTGATAGATATTTCCCTCAATCCAAGAATATCTAACACTTTGTTGGACAATTCTTTTCTTTTCTCTGGAGGATAGGTATTGTGGAAATATTCCTGCAGCAAGATAATTAGCTATGTTTGCATACCACGGTGAGTGAGTTGAAATAGAAAAAAGGTATTCATCAAGAAAAGAATCTTCAATAGGCATGCATTCATCACCAACAATTAGCCTAGAAAGAAAATCAGCCACTACATTATCTTTCCCAGGTTTATCTAGGATTGTTATATCAAATTCCTGTAACAAAAATAACCACCGTGTAATCCTACCATTAGTGACTGGTTTATTCATTAAAAATCGAATGGCAGAGTTGTGTACAAACACTTGATATCCTGTGATGTAGTGTCGAAATTTGTTGATGGCATGCACTACCACAAGGAACTCTTTTTCTGTCATTGTGTAATTGAGTTCAGCTGGAGTCAAGTTCTTGCTTATGTAATAGATAGCATATGGATTTATGTCCTCCAACTGGCCTAATACATCTCCCACAATAGTATCAAATGCATCTATAGCTATGTGAAATGACAAACTCCAGTTTGGTCCTTGCAAAATAGGAGTTGTTGATACACAGTTCTTTAATTCCATAAAGGCCTACTCACACTTCCCTATCCATACAAATTCCACATCTTTCGTAAGGAGAATAAAGGAGATGCAATCTTTGAAATTTTTTCTATAAACCTCCTATAGTACCCTGCATGACCCAAAAAAATACGTACCTCTTTCGATGTCTTGGGAATTGGGATTTTCAAGATTACCTCTATCTTAGCAGGGTCTACTTTAATCCCATGAGCAGAAATAAGATGTCCCAACACAATCCCTTCATTCATCATCATGTGACACTTTACAGTACTCAAAGAAACATTAGTCTGCACACATCATTCTAATACTTTTTCTAAATTAACTAATTTTGTTTCAAAGGCATCATCGTAAGGTGTAAAGTCATCCATGAATATTTCTAGACAATCATTCAATAGATTTGAGAAAATTCCCAATATTTCCCTTTGGAAAGTTACTCGCACATTACATATGCAAAAAGGAAGAACCTTGTATGTGAAGGTTCCCCAAGGGCAGGTAAAGGTCGTTTTATCCTGATCTTCCAGGTCAATCTGTGTTTGTTTGTATCCAATAAACCCATCAAAAAATGAAAAAAAATTCTTCTCGGATAGGGTATCAAGGACCTGATCTATGAATGGCAAAGGGAAATGGTCATTTAGGGTGGCTTTGTTGAGTACTCTATAAACTACACAAGCTCTCCACTTGCCATTCTTTTTAGGGACAATGACAAGTGGGGATACCCATTGACTATCAGAAATTGGATAAATGAAGTTGGCATTCAAGAGTTTCTACAGTTCTTCTTTCACTGCCTCCTTTAGTGTAGGGTTCATACGTCACTACGGTTATCTAAATGGATTGCAACCATCCTTTAAATAGATGTGGTGAGTGCACAGGCTGGGATGGATCCCTTTCATGTCTATATAATCCCATGCAAATTCCTTTTTAAACTTCTATAACAGTTGTAACAACAATTTGTTTTGCTCAGAAGTCAAGTTTGGATTGACATTTAGATATTTACCTAGTTCTATTTCAACTAGACCGTTGTTGATGTTTGGAGTGGTCTTCATCTGTAAAAATCTCGGGTCTTGTACAACATCTTCCTCCCCTGAGTCATCAATAGAAGTAACAGAAAGTGAATTACTAATAAAACTATTTATGATATCATCTTTTGTCTCATCCTTGAAGTATTAGGCTTTCTCGAGGGTGAGAAGTCGCTAGGAGTAATCTGATTTGGGTTTGAATTCATCCCACAAGGGGTTTCCCGAATCCATACTTGGTTTTTCTGGGGGGTAGAGACTAATGTTCTTTATGGCTTGGCCATATGAAATTATCATAGACCCAAACTTGCATCCTATGAATGTGTCTGCAGTGGCTAGCCAAAGCCTCGCTAGAATCAAAGGATGCCCCCTAGGTTTGATTTAGTTTATAAAATAAGGAAGTCAGCTGGATATCTCCAAGAATCCACTGTGATCACTACACCTTCTAACACTCCCTCAGGTTTGACATGGGACATGTCTACTAATTCCAACACCGTAGGTGTGTGTCTTAGTCCGTGTAACCCCAAGGTGGTGAAGAGCTCCTTGGTCATTACATTAATGGCTACCCCTAAATCAATCAATGTATTGGTAATGGGCTTGTCATCGATGTAAACAGTGACTATGGGATTTCCTGGATCATTATATTTGGTTAAGAGAGGCTGATCAGTCATCAATTCAAAAAACTTTCCCATCACATGAATAGTAGCGAGGTCCTTAGGCTTCCTCCCAGGCTTTTTAACACACAGATTTCTTACTGTTTTTGCATAAATAGGTACATGTTTAATAGCTTGCAGTAGAGGTACCTGTTTAACTCCCTAAGGAAATCAGATTCTGGTTGTGAAGTCATCCCAGCTTCAGCTAATCTTTGGGGATACAGAGGATCCTTAGTTATCATAGTTGAGTCAGCTGTTATAGGTGTATCAACTTTACTCAAATTGGTTGTTACAGGCACAACAATCCTTTCTGAGTTAGTTGTTACAGGTGTGACAACATCTTCAAGATTTGTGGTATCTTCTTTGGGTGACTAACACTCTTCTTTAGTGATAATATGAGAGTGTTCTGGGTTAATCACTTTACCTAACTCAAGATGAATTTTGTTACATCTAACAAGAGTGATGTAATAAGTCTGGAAGGTAGTCTGAGCCTTAATGTTTTGGCTGCCTTATTGTTTGGCTTAGAGTTAGGTTGCATAGGTAATTGGGGTCGTATAAGAGGTGTAGCAGTAGGTGTTTGAAGAGGTGGCAACTGTAATTGTTGTTGCATTGGCATTAGAGGGGCTAACCCTAGGGAATTTCCTCTCCAATTCTGAGTCTAACGATATGGATGATATGGAGGGTATTGGAAAGGTGGAGAGGGAGACCACTGGTTCCAAGGTGAAGGAAACTGTGTTGGAGGAGGAGTAGAATACTGCCAAGGGAATTGTTGAGCATTATATATATTATTCCATGGATTAAAAGAAGAGAAGTCTTGAGACATACCCGGGGGTCGTGGTTTCCATGGTTTCCTAGATCCAATGAAATAGGAAGACTGAACTTCCTCACTTGATTCTTTGAGCACCACTTTCAGTCTAGGAAGCTCTAGGAAATAGCCTGTAGAATGCTCTAGATCACAAATGTTGCACAAGTTGATACTATTTACTCTGCATTCCTTTAGGGAATGTGTTTCTGTGCATTTTGGGCATAACATAGATAAAGTTGTATCAACTTCATCTTGTTCTTTCTTCACTTGTGTCATCATTATTTGAGTAGATAAGGTACCGAGGAGATCAATTTTAAGGTTTTCAAAAATATTTATGATCTCAGCTCTGGTCACACCTATGTTTGCATATTTCTATATTATGACAGAGGCATCCCGTACCATGCTTCTTCCTCTTGATGACCCTCTCGAGCATCTTAGGTAGAGCTTTATTATCTCATCAAATGGTTCCTGAGATATGTCTCCCTTTCCTAGTAGAATAAGGATATCAAGGTAGTCATCTTTCATTCCCCTTATGAATATGGTTTTCAAGATTTCTGGATATAAATCACTATGTTTAGATCTCTGCAAGCTATAATGGAATCGTTCCACATAATCCCCCAAGATTTATTCCTCCTTCTGTGTCATCCTAAATATTTCTTCCCTTAGGTCCCTAGTCTGACAATAGTCCTGATACTTGGATAGGAATGTAGCTTTCATGTCGCCCCATGTCCAAATAATAGCAGAGCCTAGTCCCATAAACCATCTCAGTGCTACTCCTTTTAGAGTAGTAGGGAATAATTTCATCTTTTGAGCATCCGAAGTATAATCATAGCTCCTGCACAAGACATCAAATTCAAACAAGAAGGTGTCAGGGTCTTCTATAGTCATTCCTTGAAAAGATGGAAGAGCTGACAAAGGAATGTTTTTCATGGGAGCTTCACCCCTTATATCACCTATTGGGAACTCAAAGGTGGTAATGGTGGCATCTATTTTTTTGTTTTTATTATTATTGTTTTCCCCCATTGTTGATCCTCCTGACTCTTGCTGTGATGAGTCTCCTTCTTCAAACCGTCTAGGTGACTATCCTGTGGGTGAAGATTTGTGAGATGATAGCTCAGGATGCTCCAGGGTTGGTTGTTTCACCATGCTTCCTGAATCTGGATATTGATAAGTAAATGAATGCTCTTCTGATTTAGGCCCTTGGTGTTCCCCACTAGTTTCCCCTTGGTCCTCAAACCTAAGGTCCTGACCATTAGTTCCCCCCTATTGTTCTTGAATTGAGTCTATGGTTTTGGGAGTGGGTACACTAGTTTTAGGATGATGAGGTTCAGAGATAGAGGAACCAGATGATTTTGGCCTTACTATGGGGGTAATAACTTTTTGTGGCCCTATTTTTCTTGTATCCCTCTATGAGTTTGACTGTTCTTTCTCTGCTTTTGAGATTAGCTCCTGAATAAATGTTTTTCTCCCCAAATCTGTGCTCTTCTTGTTCCTTTTATGACTTGTTTTTCGTGTGATTTATTAGAGTGGTTGTGTTTTGGTATCTATTCTACTCCTACACCTTACACATGGACCCTATGTGTGTTTATTTCACACCATAAGTGTCTCATCTTCTATAGTGGTGAGCCCGCTCAGATATATTAGAGTGATGCGTAGGTTCTTACCTCTCGTCTTACTGCCCAATGCTGTAAAGCTGAAAACACATCTAAAGAAAATCCAAAAATTTCACACACCCTAAGTGTCCTAATGATCACAGTGGTGAGCCCGCTCAAGTATGTTAGAGCGATGCACATGTTCTTACCTCTCATCTTACTGCCCAAAACTTGTGCACTAGAAACACTATATTAACGTAACATGCTTGCCTGACTGTACTGTCAACTGCCTTCCATGGCAATGGCGCCAAAATGTTGTGCCGATTTAATCACTATTTAATTGACTGAATCACAACCATTTAATTGTCAACGAGGGTAGGTCTGTTTATCTCAAAGGTGTCTACACTATCTGTGCCGATACATAACAACCAAGGATAGAAATAACGAAGGGAAAGAAATGTCGCTGAACCAATTGCAGAAATTAAAAACTCATGCGAAAATAAAAAAGCATTCTACTGGAATGAAATTACACTTCATGTTTTAACAAGAAACGGGCATGCCAACACACACTATCAATGACTAAACCAATCAATCAAATATTACAGCTTAAATCAATCCTATGTAACATCATATCATAAATCTGAAAAACAGGAGTAAATCTGCTCTATGAATTATACAACGAAAACAATAACCTCACACTTATGAAAAATAAATAATTAATCTACTGTAATCCCTACTAAAGAGGAGGGCCCTTCCTCCCTAACAGGGCATAGGGATGAAATAAGAACTAGTTAGGAATTCAACATAGAATCTTTAAAAACATCACCAACGATGTTCTTGTAAATCAATAGTTGTGAATTACAGAATCAAAATGATGATACTATTTCGTGTTTCATGTTCCCTTCCATGGAACTGAATCCTTTTATAGAGTTTACATGCCCAAAATAGGGAACATATCAATCTTTAGAATCTTACGATTCTCATGCTGGTCAGTATTAAAAGAAAATAGGAATTGTTATAACTGGTTTCTAAATACAAGGCCTATTCAAGTTACATCATTTTCTAAAATCATAACCACCTAGATTCTTTGACCGCCCACACATAATTCATGCTTCTCGATAGCTGTCTGGTGGAATAGTATCCACAGTCTTTGACATTTGCGGTGTAACAACATCTTGCAGTGACAACTTGAGGTGTAACAGAAATGGTTTGTAACAACAAATCATCAGAACATATTTGTGAATTAACAACACAGCTGCCCATCCTTTGGCCTTGAATTCATGAGAAACACTTGAAAGAAAAAGAGCCAAAGAACTTCTTCCACACTTAACCTTGTTAGACATAAAAAATATATTGCTTCATTCATATTTTACAAAAATGGAAAAATAATATGTCGCAACAAGAGTTTCTTCTTATAACCAGGAAAAATGAGAATTAGGACATAAAGCTCATGGGTTCAAAGGTAAAATGGTCAAAAATGGGGGAAAGAGGTATCTAAAGTATGCCTAAAAGTTGCACCCAACAGAGTGGTTCATGGTAGTCCCTAACTTGGTTAGCTTATGCATACATTAATAAGAAATCCTTCTCCTTTTGCATTTCATGTGTAAATGTACTTGTTCATTTGTGGTTTTCATGGCTATTCTATACTTACAATTTTGTTGGTTATATGTTGGTTATAAGCATGGTTTATGAAAGACTTTGATTATGGATCTCATCAAGATTTGATTAGTATATGAAATTAGAATGATTATATGACCTAATAGATGATGATGTATCTATTTTGATAATACAACAAAGCTTCTTTACAAATCTCAAGTAAGTATGAGACCCTTATGATAAGATTTGTGATATGTTTGACGAATTGCCTGTCATGGCTAGTAGGGGTCTAGTCAAGTCCTGGTACCAATATTTGTATTAGTAGACTTATTTCATTATTGATTATCATTTTTGAAATTTTCATGAATTTCTCGGGAGTGACCTGAGTCCTGTCCCTAAATAGGTAGCACGAAATCCTAGGTCATTCGCTCAAAACTACCTAAAAAGGCCATAATCTTTGGCATGCCCTGCTATGGGAGTGACCAGAGGACCTCAGTCACATGCATGTCTTGTCATGGGAGTGACTGAGGGCCAGATAAGAAAAATGACAAGTTGTCTTAGGGTTAAGCACCTGGAAGAGTTGGTTGTCTCTTGAAGGGTTTGTAGCTCCTAAGGAAGGTCAGATTGGTTTTGTTTTGTTATTTTCACTTCCTTAACAGTACTTGGGGAGTTGAATCACATCATAGTATCCTCTCTTTACATGTTTACCCAAGTGGACCAGTTAGCTTGGGTAAATGTAGGAGGAGGTTGTTTCAGAGTGGTATCAATGCATGGTTCATCCCTTGACTGGATGGTCAGAATGTGTTAGTCATGCATGTCAATTGCATATGTGTTCCTTATGTTTTTGGTCTATGTTCTTGTTGTGTATGCATGGTGGTGGTCATGGTTGCATCTGTGTCGCCATGTGAAGGTTGATGGTGTTGTATTTGGATGTGTTGTCATTGAGTGTATGTCGGTTATGCATTGGTTATGCATGTTAGTGCTTATATGTTGTTATGCATACATTGATATGGTTATTGTTGTCACGTGTGAGGTCATGGCATGTGGTTAGTATGGTCATGCATGATAGCTGGATAATGGTTGAAATAATTTTTATATGTTTTATGATTATGTTTATATATGTATTGTGCTAATATGGTCGATCTTGTAGATGAGACATCCTCCCCTAAACTATACTAAGGTATGTTGAATATGTTATGTTTTGATTTAAGATGACATAGTATACTTGTAGGAATAAGATCAAATATGACTAGCAGGATGGTAGACTACAATTCACGAGACTCTCATTGTGGATCAAATGAGTAACGTGGTGGTGGGCACCCTTCTGATTTAGCAGACACATTGAGAAGCTTGAAGGCAGAAATAAGGAGTTGTAAAGTAGATAATGACATAATCGTTTAGGCACTAGAGAAATAAGCAGAATTCAATGCAGTAATCCTTTAGAGTTTTTCATAATTACATAGACATGGATCACTTAAGATCAACCATGGGTGGGAGGATAAGACTAATGGGGCATATGGCAGTAAATCTCATGGTGGGCACAGGTCAGATAGGGATGACACAATCAAAGATGGCAGGCTCTTGGATACTCTGGATAGAAGAGGTGATGGACATAAGTTCTACTCTAGTTATTATTCTGGTGGTCACTATAGTCATCATCGTTATTATCCTTACAAGAGGAATGACAGAGGATATTTTTTGGATGAGTTCAAGAAAGCCAAGCCACCTACCTTTGATGGATATTTGAAGAATTCGGAGGATGTAGAGACATAACTACTCGTGGTGAAGAAATTCTTTGAGTTGCATGATTACAAGAAGAATATGAAGGCTATAATAGTTATCTTCAGCCTGAAAGGGAAATCAGACATCTCGTGGGAAGATGTGAAGTGGGTCAGAGACATCAGGATAGAGGAGTTGAGTTGGCATGAATTCAAGAGACTCTTCGAGAAGAAATACTTATCAGAGAGATAATATGAGAGTAAAGCTAAGAAAATCTATGAGCTAAGGATGAGGTCGATGAATAATGAAGAGTATATGACCAAGTTCCTGGAGTTGTTTAGGTATGTACCATATCTTAAGGTTGAAAAAGCCAAAGTTCGTAGATTTGTGAGTGGATTGCCATTAGAATTTAGAGATCGGATTGAGTATAATGAGCCTTGGTTGCTTGAGGAAGTCATTGGGAAAATGAATCATTGTTATGAGCAATCAAAGCATAAGACATAAAATAAGCAAGGTTGGAAAGGGAAATACAAAGCTAAAGGTAAATGACAACTAAAGATAACAAGACCTCAAAATTTAGAAGGGAAAAAAAATATTGCATCTTATAAGAAGTTTAATAGGTCACAACATGGTGGGCAGCAGAATAAATGTGATGTTAAGGGACATTGACAGTGTTAGATATGTAGCAAGGAGCATCTTAAGAGGGATTGTCCATAGAGTCAAGGTGGTAGTCCTCAGATCTACAGTGCATAGGAATTGCAGACAGTTGGCTCTGTTGGGAAGAGTATTCCACAAATTTATGTAGCACTGGATAATAGGTAGCCAGATCACCATTATTCTATTATCGAAATTGATGGTAAGCTTTGTGATCAAGTTGTTTCTATTTTGATTCCCTGGATCTAATTACATTTATGTTAGTCTTGACTTGGTGGATAAGTTTGGTTTGAATAAATAAGTGCATGCAGAATCTTAGTTAGTACAATTGGCTATAGGTACAAAGAAGAGAGTTCATCATTGAGTGAGAGCTTGTGCATTCGATTTGAATGGTATGCCTACCTCAACACATTTGAATGTATTGTCATTGCGATTATATAGTATGCTCTTGGGTATGGACTAGTTGTATCTTCATAGGACTAAGGTGGATTTTTATGACAAACCTATTGAGTGTTTGGATGACAATGGAGAACATAGGATATTGCAAGGTAAGAAGAAGGAAACATTAGTTAGAATGGTGATAGCTATGCAGGCAAAGCGCAGTAGCAAAAAAGGGCGTGTGTTATTTGTAGTGCATATTTCTAGTGATAAAGGTAAGGATGTTATGAATGCAAAAGTTATGAATAGGTACTCGATTTTACAATAGTTCAAGATGTGTTTCCAGTAGAGATTTCAGAGTTGTTGCCTCATAGAGAAGTGGACTTTTATTTTGAGTTGGTATAAGTGGAAACATCAAAATCAAAGGCACCATAGAGGATGAGCACACCAAAGCTAGTAGAATTGAAGTTGCAGTTGCAGGAAATGCTTGATAAGGTATACATTAGGCAAAGTGTATTTCCTTAGGGTGCACCATTGTTGTTTGTGAAGAAGAAGGATAGTACTCTTAGGTTATGCATTGATTACAAGTAGTTGAACAAAGTGACCATCAAGAACAGGTATCCGTTGTCAAGGATTGATGACTTTTTATCAGTTGAAGGGAGAAACAATGTTCTCAAAGATTGACCTGAGATCTAGATATCATCAGGTACAGATTAAAGAAGAGGACATCTACAAGACTGCTTTCTAGACTAGGTACGGGAATTATGAGTTTGTTGTGGTTCCATTTGGTTTAACTAATTCCCTAGATGCCTTTATGTCTTAGATGAATAGTGTGTTGCGTACTTATCTGGACAAGTTTTTTATTGTATTCATTGATTATTTATTGATATATTCTAAGAATGAGGAAGAACATGCCGAGCACTTAGCAATAGTATTGAGATTGCTGAGAAAGAATCATTTGTATGCTAAGCTTAGTAAATGCATTTTATTTCAAACATAGGTACATTACTTGGGGTATTTTGTTTCCAAGGAAGGTATAATAGTGGATCTAGAAAAGATAAGGGCTATCATGGAATGGGAAGTTCTTAGAAATGTGGATGAGGTAAGATCATTTATGGGGCTAGTAGGTTATTATATGAGGTTTATGAAGAACTTCTGTCAGATTGCCTATCCTATTATGTCATTAAAGAGGAAAGGTAAGAAATTTGAATGGACAGAGGAATGTGAAACAAGTTTAAGCAATTATTGACAAATGCTTCAATTTTGAAGATTGCAGGTCCGAACAAAGAGCTTGTAGTATGCACAAATTCTTATAAGAGAGGAATTGGTGGAGTCTGATGTAAGAAGGAGATGTAGTATGTTATGAGTCATGGAAAATGAATGAGCATGAGCATACTTATCCGACACATGATATTGAGTTGGCAGCGGTTATCCATACATTGAAGATGTGGAGGAAATATCTTCTAGGTAAGAGGTTTGTATTGATGAGCGATCACAATGGATTGAGGTATCTATCTGAACAACTGACCTTGAATGCCAGGAAATCTAGATGGCTGGCCATGATTAGTGAGTTTGAATTTGAGATAAGGTACATTAAGGGTAAGGAGAGTAAGGTTGCAAATGCTCTTAGCAGTAGAGTACATGTGAATCATATAGAAACAATGAGTTCTTATGGGACAGACTTACAAGATCAGATGTGATAGGCAGGACAATAGGATGATAGGTATAGGGAGCTTATGCACATGTTACAACAGGGTACATGTGATCAGGATGTGGACTATCATCTTACATCAGAAGGCTTGGTCAGATTTAGGGACAAGATCTATGTGTCAAATGATAATGAACTTAAGAAGGCTCTCTTGTGAGAGTTTCATGCAAAACTATATTCAGTCACCCATGATACCAAAAGACATTGACAATGGTGAAAAAGTTTTATCACTAGACAGATATGAAGAAGGAAGTGGCAAATTTTGTCATTAGATGCTTGTAATATCAGGAGGTGAAAGTAGAGTGTAAGCATCCAGATGCGTTGCTTCGGCCGATTTTGATTCAAGAGTGGAAATGGGAGGTTGTTTCCATGGATTTCATCACAGGTTTTTCGAGGACATCTAGAAAACATGATTCCATCATGGTCGTGGCGGATAGGTTAACAAAGGTAGCACACTTCATTCTAGTGAAGTATAATTATTAAACTAATGTGGTAGCACAGGTATTCATTCGAGATGTAGTGAGGTTGCATGGTGTTCCAAAGAATATTTTGTCAGACAGGGGTGTTAAGTTCACTTCTAGATCTTGGAAATATTTGTTTGCAGGTTTGGGTGTTGAGTTGGCCTTCATCACCACTTATCATCCACATATAGATGGATAGAAAGAGAGGGTCAATAGGATATTGGAGGGCATGTTGAGGATGTACATGATGCATCAACAACGGAAGTGGGGAAAGTATATTCTACTAGTTGAGTTTTCTTACAATAATGGGTATCAGGAGTCACCAAGGATGAGTCCATTTGAGGCACTCTATGGGCAGAGATGTAATACTCCCATAAGTTAGAGTGATCCAGTGACAGGTTTTTGATAGGATTGGACATGCTGGAAGAGATAGAATAGGAAATGAAGGTAATCAAGAAGAATCTAAAGGCAACAAAGGACATGCATAAAAGTTATGCAGATCAGAACAAGATGTTTAAGGAGTTTCAAAGTTGGGGACCAAGTTTACTTGCGAGTCAAGCCCAAGAAGAGATCCTTGAGGGTTGGGTCATGTGCCTAGTTGGCACCTCATTATTATGGACCTTTCAAGATTATTGAGAGGATTGGACCAGTAGCCTATCAATTTGCACTACCTCCGACAGTGAAAGTCCACAATGTTTTCCATGTGTCACTACTTAAGAAATATGTTAAATATGTTGATTATGTGAATGACTGGTATGTATTGCAGGTAGATCCAGAAGGAGAGTTCCAGCTAGGACCTCAATGTATTTTGCAGAGAAAGATGCTCATTCTTCAAAACTAAGAAATCAAGCAGGTTATTATGTAGTGGAAGCACTTTGAGCCAGATGAAACTACTTGGGAGATGACGGATCAGATGTGGGCTATCTATCCTTCTTTATTCGTTGGTTGAGAAAAATATTTTGACATAAGTTTTGGTGTTATGTTTTGGTATATTTATATATGTATATGGATGTAAATAGCACCATGAGTTGTGATATAAAGCTCCAATAAGCAGTATGGGTGTCATGTCGTTATGGTTGTCATGTTGTTATGTTTATGATGTTGTTTTGCTTCTCAGTAGGTTGATCATTGTAAATACTGCATCGAGCTAAGTTATAAAGCTCCATGGGAAGTATTTTTTTTCTTACAACAATCTTTTTGGTTGTAGGTGTCATTGAACACCGAGGATGGTGTTCCCCCAAGGGGGAGGGTTCTATAACAACCCTGGTCAAAATTCCATGTAATAAAGTTAATAAAGAAAAAATAATAACCAAGGTCATGGGACACTTATTCCAAGCTGAATGTTGGGAAAAAAATCTTAGTTTGGGTGTTCATTTGGTTTAATGTGGCTAAGGGAAATTAGCAAAGGCAAAGTGACATTTATTGGCATTTATTTATGAAAATAATGGAAAATAGGAGAAAAGGAAGGTGAAAGGTCACAGGTTGCATATGAGGAGGAAAATGGAAAACTAATGGAAATTGAAGAAAATAGAGGCTTCATTATTAAAAAAGATTCTTCGAAATCAATTTGTATCTTTTTGTCAGTTCAGTTTTGGAGCTCTCTCCCTATTCTCTCTCTCATACTCTTGGACACTTAGAGAATTCTTGGAGCACTCTAGCATTGGATGAAAGAAGGAAAAGGAGGGACAAAGAAGCAAGAGGAAGCAAAGACCAAGTAAGGAAGAGAAGGATCAAGTGGCTACAATGGGTTTACTTGCAAGTATCAAGTTGCATGTATGATTTCCTTACTAGCTTTGGCATGCATGGCACATGCATGTTTATTTTGGTTCTGTTGCTTTCATTGGCATTGGTCTTGCCATGTGTGACAGTGGTTTTCAACCTTGCCTTGCCATTTCTAGATATCCATGGTGTGATGGGGTTCTCTTATTTTGGTTGGGTTGGATTTCTTGATGGATTCAATGTTGAGTGGGGTGTTCTTAGGATTCATCACAAGGCCTAGGAATCCTGAGGTAGGGATATATGATAAAAACTAATTGCAAATACCCTTGATTGGGCCTAGGAATCCCTTGACTAATAATGGTGGGATACACACTAAATCCTAGAGGGTGGTGACCTCGTAGGTCTAAGAATCCCTTGACCAGTAATGTTAGGATACACGGTAAAACCGATCTAGGTTGAGACAGATAAATTTCTCATGATTTTGGTGGAGAGATCCAAAGGTATTCATGCTTGTTTAGGGCCTAGTGATCCGGTGGGAATGCCATAAAGCCTAGTTGTATTGATGAGGCTTTCAGGCCTAGGAACCCCTTAGTGGGATATACGTAAAGCCCGAGGAATCCCTGGTTGGTTTTGTTGTGAGTCCCACATTCATGCTTGGAATATGGCATGGGGGTGATTCGGTGAAAGAAATATTTGGTTCAGCCCAATCTATGGTAGGGTGGTTTTTGAAAGTCCCTAACTTGGTTGACTTACGCATACATTAATGAGATCTCCTTCTCCTTTGGAATTTCAAGTGTAAATTTACTTGTTCATATGTGTTTTTCATGGTTGTTCTATATTTGTATTTTTGTTGGTTATAAGCATGGTTTATGATGGAATTTGATTATGCCTCTCATCATGATTTGATTAGTATATGAAATATGAATGATTATATGACCTAATAGATGATGATGTAGCTATTGTGATAAGGAAACAATGCTTCTTTACGAATCTCAAATAATTATGAGACCCCTATGCTCAAATTTGTTGTTATGACTTGTAGATTACATGTTTGACAAATTTCTTGTCATGTCTAGTAGGCCTCCAGTCAATTTCTTGTACCAATGTTTGAATTAGTTTACGTATTGCATTATTGTTTATCATTTCTAAAATTTTCATGAAGTTCTGTGTAGTGGCCTGAGTCCTAGCCCTAAAAAAGTGGCACATATCCAGGGTCATTGGCTCAGGACTTCCTAAAAATGGCCACAGTCGTTGGTATAGCTTGTTGTGGGAGCGACTGGAGGACCTCAGTCGCATGCATGGCTTGTCATGGGAGTGACTAAGGGTCCAGATTAGTAAAATAAAAAGTTGTCTCAAGGGTTAAGCACTTGGAAGGGTTGGTCGTCTCCTGAAGGGTCTGTAGCTCCCGAGGAAAGTCATATTGGTTTTGTTTCGTTGGTTCCACTTCCTTAACTGTACATGGGTAGTTGAATCACATCATAGTAGCCTCTTGTCACATGTTAACCCCAATAGACTAGTTAGCTTGGGTAAATGTGGGAGGAGGGTGTTACAAGTTCATTTTAAGTATCAAAGTGACTTGCATCATAACTTAAGATTGTGCTTATTTTCATCGTTTATGAAACTAGAAACAAAAATTTTTAAATATTTTTAATAAAAGTTACTATATAGAAAATTTTGTAAACTAGCAAAATAATTAACAGATTCATAGACTTCAAAATTCAATGAACATCCATAAACAAGATCAATATAAATCCATAAATTGAGATAACGGATGTATTAATAAACTGTCCATATGAAAATATATACAAATTATAAATGTTACATGAGTACCCATAAACTGAAATAATGTTCATGTACGAAAATATACAAAGTATGTATCACATGTGAATGTGCCCTATGAAATGGGCCTGAAAATATACAAACTATATCCACTCCAAGTACCACCAAAACTCCTATATGAGTTCTGTTGCGTAAAGTAATCATTCATAATCTGGTACTGCAATATAACACATTCAAATTCAAACTAATTAGATTAGTATTTGTACAAAATAAATAATATGGAAATAAATGATTTTGAACCACATTTAATTACATATATTAATCTACTAACCTAACTCGCATCCAAATGCAAGTCATCTAGGATGGGGATTTGATGAATCTAGATTTGGTGCTCTCCTTCCTATGGCTCAAAGATTTGGGCTTGCATCGATGGTCCCGCATTGTAAATGTCTCTATAGCTAACATCCCACTCTGGTGTCCACATAACAACGACATCAAAAACACTCTACATATGGGCATGTGTACACAATGATAAAGACAAATAATAATTATTCTATGAATTAATTAGCATGCATGTAACCTATAAAAAAGAAAATTTTGAGATATTAGGAAATGTGGTTGTACATAGTGACTCTCCTCCACATGAGTTTTATGAGGTGGAGGTGGAGGAGAATCCATGGAAACATGCACTGATGGAGGTTGGTCTGGCTGATCATCTACCCCCTCAGATGACCTCATAAGCTTATCCATTTAGTTGGGTTGTGTCTACATGTTATCATGAACTTATTAATATAAATGAAATCTAATATGAACAAAATTAATATAAATAATTATGTATATTTTGATGATAATATATAAAAGTTTCATATATATGTACCTAGCATGTGTCACACAAGTCATGCACCCTCCAAGTGTCATAGATGACATCATGACACACATATGCATATGAAAAAACATTGGTCAATAGGTAGTCTCGTAAGATATGAATCATCATATAATGGAATTGGTGGGTCACGAGGTAATGGTGGTGGTCTACTCATCTCTCCATGCAATGCGACATGCACACTAGATAATGTCGTCTACATGCTATTTGAAATGGTATTCATGGTCTCAATGTCGAGCTATGACAACTCCTCTAGCTCTATCAGAGGTGGTGGTACATGCCCATGGTCCCTACAAGCCCCGCCACAATAATAGATATGTCCCAAGTCGGATCCATAAAACTCAGATCCTGTGTTGTTTTAATTAGGCCTCATATGCAGCATGAACTATCCATATATATGATTTGAAAATTAAATGGGGACTTGGCCATGATGGGGGAATTGACCCCAAGATCCAATGAATCGATAATAAAATAAAAGGGGTTGCATCAACATTCTTAAAATATCTGAGTGGAATCGAACCTCTATGTTTAGCAGCACACTTCAGAGGGATGTCGAATGTTGGCTTAGTGGGGCTTGACCCAGGTTCGGAAGTGATTTAGCCAATAAACGCCCAGTACTACTAGCCCTTTCGGCAACAACTCGCGGAGCATGGACTGAGGTCTCACTCAAAGTAGTATGGGAGGGTGCTGGAACCAGTTTTTCGCACCCTGGGGATGTCTGATATGTGGTGAGTGGTACGTGATTCAACCTTCGCGCTTACTATGCTACGCACACCAGTGAGCCCCTTGCATCCTTTGCGTAGCTCTAGCCATAGCATGACCAGTGTTAATTACCCAAGCCTTCCTTACTTAGGTTCTTTTCGCTAATGACTTAACAATTTTCATACATAAGAATTCCTACCAATGTTTATCAAGTGCGTGCATATAAATTAATAGATACCATTAACGCATAACATCAAAATACAGATCCACGAAATAGATGCACAATATCCCGAATCAAACTTATCTTTATTAATAATCCTTTTCAAGTTCAGTTCAGTATAGACCCGACTCCACCCTGCGCACTTAGCTGCAGGGGCCCACACACTCAGCTGCGGACTCTAGTAGGCCTCTGCGCATTCAGCTGCAGAGCCTCTTCCTACTACTACTACCCAATACACTTCAGTTCCACTTCTATCCTCTAACCATGCCTTCGCATCTGTCTATTACTTTCTTACTTGCCAAAAACTACTTTTATACTTAGAGCCTCGCTCTATTTATACAATCCCATGGTCCGCAGACCATGGGTAGGCTGACACATCTTTACATTATTTTACAATTCTTAGGGTGGACAAGCCTATGCCTCATCATAGACTTTCGTGCTCTACGTCCATACTTTGCAGAGTCTTTACATTACATTGACCAAAACTTGGGATTTAAGCCCCAAAAACTGCTATCGGGGGGGATCCATTGCTAGTGTCTGGGTTGCGTGAAGGTTCGCAATGCACTGCACTGTCGTCTGTTGGATCTGCTCTACTCGCTTGGTTGAATGCTCACTGTGAGGGTCAAATACCTGTCTTAAAGCATGCATTGCTTTCATCTGTGCAAGTTTTCCTTCGATGTCAATTGTGATGAGGAAGGCCTCATCAATCCAGGGTTGGATGCATGCTTTAAGTATTGCCTCTTTTTGTTGCATGGCATCCACTTGTTCATTCAATGCCTTCGCCTATTGTAGCTTCGCGAGCCGCTAGGTCAGGACGACTGTCTGCACCGTCTCATGCACACTATCATATTTCATTTGAAGCTTACACACCTCTATTTCCAAGCGCTGTATGGTGGGGTCCTCCTGTAGGAAAGTGAGGACCGCGAAGGATTCTTCCAACATTGTTGTACGGGTCTGCACTGCCTGTCCTATTTCCTCCAACTCCTTTTGGATAGTGTTAGTGCGCTATTCCTGAACTTCTGGGGGTGTGGATGACTGCGCCTTTAATCGCAGTTTAGCAATTTGAAGGTTGAGGTCCAGCTGGATCCTCGTTGCTTCCTCCTTTGCCTCGAAGAATCCACTGGCCAATTTGTGAATCCACCTCCTATTGGTAGGTCTGTTGAAATTTGTAGCTCTGGGGCGCAGGGACATGCTTCCTCTACTATCTGCTCCAGCTGTTGATTCTGTGCCAACACTTCATCACGTTGTAGGCTAAGCTGCTTGATGTTGATTCGCTGTTCACTGAGCATTTGCATTGCGTGTCCTTCTCTAGCGTGGAGTTCTACTATTGCTCCGTCCTGTAGTTGGTATAATATATCCCATAGAAGGACAGCCAAGTTTAGGCCAAGTCCCTTGATCCGGCATACCGCAGCTCTGTCCTCCATGCTATCCGCTGTCAATGCTCCTTCCGACAGTGCGACGGTGTTAGTCATTTTGGCTTATAGCAACTGCTCCATTACTGATGTACCTGCGGCACCGTAGACGGCTACCATTCCTTCCTGTGGGGGTTGCACTTGAAGTTGTTACAGCTATGCCTTGAGGGCCCCCAACACATTCTGCTGCTCTGTCATTGATTCTTGGAGCGCTTCCCTCATGACCTCATGAACTATGTCACCAATGTTGTATAGGTCACCTTTTGTCAACGTAATAGGTTCACCATCCAGTTTGGAAGCCTTGGTCTTCTTCCGTGGCCCTGTTCATTCTATACCGCGCGGCCGTTTCAGTGGTGTAGATGTCATGCTTGGGTTTGCACCTTTTGTCATGTCTTCTGTCCCCTGTCCTATGGTCAAGTCCGGGCCTCTTTCCTCCTGTGTCGTGGTGGCCCTAGTTGCCGGTGCTGCTGCTGCTTTTTCGGTGGCCTTAGTTTACTCTGTGGCGGCCTTTACTACCTCGCAGGAAGCCCTTACTTCCTTAGCCTACCTCTCGTTGTACATCTATTGTGCCAACAGCTTGGTGGCATCCTTCTATTTTTGTATCACTGTCTCATCGCACGCCACCAGATCTGGGGTGTGCCACTCTGGTGGCCATGAGTTGAGCATAGCAAAAATAGCATCATTAATCACGATGAAAGGATGTTTGGTCCAGTTCCTCTCTGAAGCCTTCCGCGCCTTGATATACACATTGTGCATATCTGCCTTAAAGTTTGAAAAGCTCTGCAGATTGTCGTACACCATGGGGGATAGGCACACCCTTTTGTTGATCCACATCTGGACACTTGCCTCCATGAGTATCTAGAAGATCTTGGTCTCGCGGATTTGTGTGGCGTCCTTTGTCGCCCAGAGCGACGCGTACTTTGGCGCCTCTGGTAAATCCTGCTCAAGAGGAGGAAATTGACTGTCCTCAGGCAACTCCCCTACAATCAACAAGATGGATAAGAGCAACCACGTGTAGTGGAAGGTCTTACCCTGCTCCTGGGCCTCCTTGCAGTTTGTCAGAAACTCTTCGTAGAGGAACTGCACCTAATTGAACTGTACCCCCTCTGCACATTGTTTGGCCAGTGCGACGACCGTCATTAGTACCTCGTTGCCATGACATTTTCTCATCACCTTCCCAGCCAGCAAATGGGTGGCTACGCGCACCCCTTTGTCTTGAATGCTATTGATTACGTAGCCTCTCTGCTTCTTTTCCAACTTGTATTTCTTCTTCATGGCCTCTACGAGCGCCAAATCTCTGCTTTTTCCAGCTATTTCCATGGGGTCCCTTCCCATACAGGGAAGCTGAGAAATCTTGTAAATAATCTCTGTCGAGATAGGAATAGGCTCCTCCAGCCACAAGTACCCATCGTGAACCAGGCAAAGTAGTTTCTTGATGACAAAGATCGTGATTGGTGCCCGGTGAAAGTGTGGAATCCATAGTATGTGGAGTAGCCTGACCTCCTCTACACCGCACATCCATTTTTGCAGCTCTAGCGCTGTAACCAACCCCTCGTTGCTTTGTTTCATGAGTTGGCTAGTCTCCAAATGTGGGAAATTTCCGCTTTCCGCGAGGTCCGAATCTTCAAATTTCATCATGGGTACGCTGCCCAAAACCAATCCTTCAAATAGAATTCCCTTTGGGAGGAGTGGGGTTTGGAGTGCACTCTTAATGGCATCCAAATCTTTGGGTACTTTTACTCTCCCTTTCTGCGGAGGGACATACTTGGGCAGTTTTGCTGCAGCACACACTGGCTGAATGTCTTCCTCCATTTCTTCATTTGCCTCGATGTCTTCTACGAACGCTTGGAGATAATCCTCGTCATTTGTCTCAATATTAATAGCCTTTCCCTTGTATTCCATAGACAGTTTACCAAACCGTGGATTTTGCAGAGACATACAGACTGGTCCTGCTGCCTGTGGATCCTTTTTGGGCCTCAGCATCCAGGGTGATTTAGGAATTTTTGGTGCATCCCCCATCAGTAGCATAGGGCTCTGTGCGGCTCCATCAGTTGTTGACATCATTCTGTTCAGGAAATCCTATGTCTCCTTCAGCAATGTCTCAAACACTGAACTTGCTCTCAAAGCCTCCAAATTTGTCAAGTCCATACCCAATTGATAGCACAATAACTAAATTCTCAAAACACCAAGGGTTGTTCAGTGGAGAGCCACCTGTGATTTATAGGCCTTTTTGAATTCAAATTCAACCATTCCCCCCTCATTCGGCTCATTAATGTGAGATAGGCGGCAGATCGTCCCAAATCTAATTCTGACTTTGTGTCTTAATTTCCTGCCGCCCGCTCCTTGTTGCCTTAAATTGGACATCTTATCATGAACAGTGACACCAACGGTCACCTCCTAGCCTACCCGCATGACAGTACAGCTCCCTATGCGCGGATATGACCCCTGTGACATGTTGATGCTGCGTGCAACCTCCTTACGTGTAACTCCCATACAGACTCTTTTATAGTCCCGTGCTCTCTTTCAACTGCTTGGAGTGCTGAGATTGTGTTGCCTACGGATAGTTAGGTGGTTGCACCACCTGTGCGAGGCTTTAATTCACCTTCCAGCCTAGTCCGTGGGCCCTCCTCAGTTACCCTCGTGATAATCAACACCTCATGTTCTTCCTTATGTGGTGCATTCCCCTGGTTACTTTGTCTGGTAAGGTGCGGTTGCAACCATGGGAGCAGAGCCACAAATTCTCAGCGACAATCTTCTAGTGCAGTGGTATGGCTGCCCATATCTTGTCCTGTCATTCTATTAACGATACATGATTGTGTGATTTCAGTTTCTAGTTTTTTGATTTCTGCATCCATTAACATGCTTTTCTGCCTCAGTCGTACCCGATCTTCTTCGAGTTCATGAAGCTCAAGGTTCCCTTGCCGAATGGATTTCTGAATCTACATATGTTTGTCCTTGCACGGCTGCATAATTCCTTCATCTTGGTCCTTGCGTGCTGTCCCAATTGTGGGAGCTATTGCGTGAGGGTTCCTTTCCTCCAAAACTATGGCCTCGACTCTGCTCGTCAGCTTCGAAATCACTTACGCGCTCAGGTTTTTGTGCATGGCCCTATAGGCCCATCGGATTGTTGGTACGTGCAGGTCCCAATCATTTCAGCTTGCCTGGTGGACCCTGTTCAAGATTTCACATACCTTCTTGAATCATTCTACATGGAACATTTGTGGTGCGCGTCGATTTTCCTGTTGCTACGTCCTGTTCCAATTTTTGATTCTTAGTTTGGTATGTGTTCATGTAGACTACATAGAACACATTTATACCCATTGACATAGGTGGGCACGCAAGCTGCTTTATCCTGGCTACCTGACTCTCATTTGAGGTTGGGGGCTTCCAAACCGTAGATGAATCATCCTTCTGTATCCGAACGAGTCCTCAAAATGTACTTGATGTGTTCCCCACCAGCGTGTAGGTGTTGCATGTAGCACCCACTTCAACGCGTCGAAACGTTGTTGTTCGGTTACCGTGTCTTCAAATTTTCCTAGGAATTCATCTACCGCTGTCAATCCATCATATGTTGGCAGTTCTCTTGCCTCTATTGTCACACAATGCAGTGATCTAACCATCATGTTGTAGTTCAGCGTTGTCACATCGTGCAACCGATTTTGCCATCGTTCTACTTCTTTGTTCGAATATGAAGTGTAGGAGCTTTCACGCTCCCACAAGATTCTCCCATCTGCAGTTGGATTCACCCAATCCTAGTCTTGCGCAATTATCTTGTAAATACAATCTAGCTCATCATCACTTTCATCATCGTGCACTGGTTCAATGTAGCGTGCACCTTCGGTTGGGTCCAGTGGGACTACTATGCGTAGCAACTTTTTCTCGAAGATCATTTTTCGCTTCTTCAGATTGATGACTCTGTTCATATCAGTGGCCCAGTCGATTCCTAAAAGTGTGGGATAGGGATTGCTGTCATCGACAATGTCTATCACTTCAAAATCCGTCTGTGTGCTCACGCCTTCAATATCAACTGTCGCCCCTTGCAACCTCCCCATGGGAAAAATATTCTGTTGGTTCACCATTCGTAATTGAATAGGGGACCACTATAATGTGGGCCTGCCCATGCATTCCCATGCTTGATTTGGTAACACATTCATGCCTGAACCCAAATCTAGGATTACCTGATCCATTTCACACTCACCAATCTGCAAAGTCAATCTCATCTCCCTTCCAGTGCGCATGGCATGCTTTCCCAATTTCCAGACTACGCACAGTTCTCCTGACCCCGCACACCTAGTGATCAACTCATGTAGTCCCTTAACTGCCTTGTTGTCGCGCAGCAGTTTCATGCATGTCTCCAGAAAGGTAGTAAGCATAGAAGGATCCATCCCTGGCTCTAGTTGATCCTTACTACCTGAAGTGGAGGCCTCCACGAAGCTCTTTTTAGCTTCCATGAACATCTCCTTTGCGTGTTCTAAGTCAAACTCAGGTTCCTTTGCAGGAGCCTTGCGAACCCATATATCTTCCTTGAGTTGCTTCCCCTTATCCTCCCCCATGGTCGCACCACTTCTGAGCATCATGTTCATATTCGGGTCTTCTTCATGGGATTCAGACCTCATCATTTGTATATTCTGAGTCGAAGGAGGCTAGAGTACCCATTTTTCGCGCATCTATGTGATCAATGTAGGACAATCTATTTTTTCATGATCAAACTGAGCACAATACGAACAGGATATCCTCATCGGGTTGGTACAATCGCAGGCATAGTGCCCTGGTCCTCTGCAATTGTAACAAATTAACTATCCGCAGCCCCTTCTTGGTCCCATTCCTCCTCGTCCTCGACTTTGCCCTTGGAATCCAGCATGCACCATCCCCGCAGTTGGGTCGAGGGCTCGCGTTTATGTCTGCATCCTATAGGCTGGGGTCTGATCCATCATTAACTCGTAGTGGCAATAGGTGCACTCGTCATTGCCTACCGACCTACAGAAATTACAAAACAGTTGCTAGGGCGTCAATGTATACTTTTGCAACAAATGACAATTATCCATCGTGTGTTTTCCTCCTATCTGATAGATTGCACACCATAACGCGGGTGTCGCACTTAGCCCTGCCTATTTCTCTAGTCTCAATGGCATTGGCCCCCTCCTTGCCAAGTAGTTCGCAAACACTGGACAATGATCCTTGTCATGGCCCTGGCCTTTGCATTTTATGCACCATACTTATTCACGCGCCTCTGGATGTGGTGCCCTATCCTACTTCAAGCTTTTCATTTCCAAACATAGATTCTATAGTTGCACATGGATTTGATGAACTCTCAAGCCAGGGTCCTGTATTGGGGTCTCATGTAATCTCATCGCCATCTCCAACGCTTTGGCCTAGGTAGAAAGTTTCTGCTGTGACAGCGTTGTCCTCAAGTGTGGTGTCAGAGATGCTACAAACCATGCGCGATGTTGTGCATCTGTTAGCATCATATTGGCCTCGCAGATCGTACTCTTCAGCCTTTGGTCCAGATCCCAGGGAGTCTCACCTAGAAGCATCATGATCTCTTTAAACCTGATGATTGACTGCATCTCTGATTTAGGCCTGTTAAATTCTTTGTTCAATGCATTATGGATGTATGCTATCCTTGTGTTTGGGTGGTCGTTAGAGTGCTTGATGTACCACGTCAATGTGCGATACTGTAGCATGCTCACTAATGTAGCTTTCTTAATATTGTCATCCATGACACCTTGTGCTTCCCATACTGCTCTTACCATGAACCAGAATTGGTCCGGATCCTCATTCCCTACTCCTCTGAATACTGGTAGTTTGATCATGCTCGCCATCCCAAACTGTGGAGGTGGAGTGGGTGGGGATGGGGGTGAGGGAGGTGAAGTGGGTGGCGGGGTGGGTGGAGGTAACTGCGGAATCCGTTGCCTTATCAAACTGACTGCGCTTCTCAGAGAAACTTTCACGAGCTCGTCCTCACTCTCCCGCGAGGGTGAAATTAAGGGACTATTTTCTAATTCTTCACTACTTCCGCTTCTATAGATTCTTCCACTCCGCATAGTTCCAAACATTAATTTATTCACATAACCTACTTTTCACATAAGATCATCTTAATCCAGGTATTCAAAGATGTAATATACTTATCTCGCGGTCCTTGGAGAAAACGTCGCTCTGCCTCACTGTAACTGACGGTCGTGTCCACCACAAACTCAGTGATAAATCCTCCTATTATTTGGTCGAGCCAGTGGTCCACAACTCATGCTATCTTATCCTCTGAGGCTTCTAGTTTGCGCACTAGCTCCGGAGTCCACACTATTGGTTGGTCGAGCCTATACCTTCCCTGGCTATCAGCTAACCTCACGATCCACTCATATAGCTCAGACGGAAAGGATGAAAAGAAAATCTCATGGATTTATGTATACACATAGCGATCCAGCCACCTTTTCTTAGATACTTGCGGAGTTTTGTTTTCCTGTGTCGCGAACTCGTGAATTTTCTTATCCAACCACTCTTCAATTTCCTTCTTTGTTGGGTTCCAGTGGCATGACACCAGACATCCCTTATGCAGATCCTGGTCCTGACAACGAAACCATTTGTTGGCTTAGTGGGGCCTGACCCAGGTTCGGAAGTGATTTAGCCAAGAAAATCCCGGTACTACTGGACCTTTCGGCGACAGTCCGTAGAACGCGGACTGAGGTCTCACCTGAAGTAGTATGGGAGGGTGCTAGAACCAAGTTTCTGCACCTGGGGATGTCTGATATGTGGTGAGTGGTACGTGATTCAACCTTCGTGCTTACTGTGCTATGCGCACTAGTGAGCCCCTTGCGTCCTTCGCGCAGCTCTAGCCACAATGCGACTAGTGTTAATTACCCAAGTCTTCCTTACTTAGATTATGTTCGCTAATTACTTAGAGGGTTTTCATACATAAGCATTCCTACCAATGTTTATCAAGTGCATGCATATAAATATATAGATACCATTAACACATAACATCAAAATACAGATCCATGAAATAGATGCACAATATGTCGAATCAAACTTATCTTTATTATTAATCCTTTTCAAGTTCAGTTCAATACAGACCCGACTTCACCCTGCGCACTTAGCTATAGGGTGTTGACTGATAAAAGGTGCCTTTTCAACTCCTAATTATCTTCACATTAATTATCAATCCGGGCAGGTCTTTCTATTTCAAGAGTGTACACAGTATGTGGCGGCTATTTAACTCAGAGAGTAATGCTTCTAAATTGCAGTATAGATCTTTTAAATACAAGAGTAAACAGATGCAGCAAGTAAATTCTAATTTCAATTAAAAGAAAACTCAATCTTTGAATGAAATCAAATCCTACAACAATTCAGGTAACAACAATATGTAATTCAAGTAACATCAATATCAGTTAAGACACAACAGTGATAACTCTTCTCTTAGAAACTGATTGAATTTAAATCAAACGCACTACTTTGTAAAACAACGATGACATCAATTGGAGAGCCTAATAGCAGTAGTTAATTCTCATTACAGTTGATTACATCGAGTAGGATATTCATCTAGGAAACTCAATCCAAAGCGAAAGGAAACTAATTAAACAACAATGTTGTAAATTATATAAAACAGAGCTATTTTGTCAACGCAAAGAAATAAGGAACAACAACGAAATAAAATAGCAGAAAGCAATAATACTATCAACTGTCACACTTGCAAGAATCAGAAATATATGACACAGGTGAAGCAGTGAATTCCACCGGAAGCCGGGCCCTTAGCTGCTAGCGTACACTGCTGGTTACTTCAAATAAATGAAAAGGAACAACAACTCCTCTTATGTATTAATCATGAAAGAGTATTACAACATATTTGCGTTCTTCGCTACAACGAAAGTCTATAATTGAGAATTACAATAATAATAACAATATTCGTCCCCTTTTGCTTACAATCGTTGCCTTTTATAATGAGAAAGGGGTAAAACGATAGATGATAAAAACGATCCCTCAAGATCTCTCGATCTTGAGGGATTCACGCAATTTTCTAACTTCAAACATCTTTCCCTTCTCGTGCCGATCCTGTTGATTTGCTTTTGGACGTATCTGCAACCACCGTGTTCCTTCCTTAGCTTACTGCTTTTTCGTTGTCCCTTAGTTAGGGAACAACAATTGTCCCTTTTTGTACTTTCCTGCATAAGGAAGGATGATAATTAGCCAAAGCATAACTGCAAATAATTTCTGTATTTCTTACCATAATTTCTTAACAGACTAGTGCATTGAGATATAGAAAGGATGAGAATAAAGGAAAAGGATAATAAGTTAATAGTAAATGCATACCTTTTCCATGACCTAACATAGGGTTCGCGCACTCAACTGTAGACTCTACTAGGCCTCTGCACACTCAGCTGTAGAGCCTCTTCCTACTACTATGACCCAATACACTTCAGTTCCACTTCTATCCTCTAACCATGTTTTCACATCTGTCTATTACTTTCGTACTTTCCAAAAACTACTTCTACACTTAGAGCCTTGCTCTATTTATACAATCCCATGGTCTGCGGACCATGGGAAGACTGACACATCTTTACATCATTTTACAATTCTTAGGGCAGACAACGCTATGCCTCATCCTAGACTTTCGCGCTCCGCCTCCATACTTCGCGGAGTCTTTACATTACATTGACCAAAACTTGGGCTTTAAGCCCCAAAACATGCTATGGGGGGGATTCGCTGCCCAACATCGAACTCCCCACAAACATCAATGTTCTTGGTGGCATCTTTCACCATCTCCCAAGTATGTGGGCATCTAACCTCTTGCCCCCTTATCCTCTGTATGGAATGTAGGAGATGACTCTGTGGCCCTACCCTCTAGTATGTCTTAATCAATCTATCGATGTTATCCAACATCAAAGACAAATTATGCCTAGTAGGTGAACTCATAGAGATTTTACCCATCTCTTGTGTGATCCATGTATTCTGGGTTGTAACATCCTCCAGTGTGATACTAGTTGTAGTATCATCCTACGGAGCAATCGATTTTGCACTATGATACTCAAATTTTCCTAGTTGAGGGTCTACAAATCATAAACATAATTTATATATATATATATATATATATATATATATATATATATATATATATATATATATATACATATATACATATATACATATATATATATATATATATATATATACATATATACATATATACATATATATATATATATATATATATATATATATATATATATATATATATATATATATATATATATATATATATATATATATATATATATATATATATATATATACATATAATATACATACATACATACATACATACATACATACATATATATATATATATATATATAAGAAACTAGAAGCATAATAACATATACATTAAATTCAAAAGCATTAGTTGAAGATGAATTAAAAATTAAAAATAATTTCAAGTCATAAACATATAAAGTTTAAAGAGGGTTTAAAAATGCACCTGTAGCAGGTCAATATGGTCCACTATCTAGAATATGATCATCAACAAAGACAAAAGCACTATCTCTAACACTCTAACTGGTGTCAGAGTCAATATCTATGAGTGGAACACGCACTCTGGTTGGGCTATGTGATCTATCATGAGCCTGCCCATGTATAATAGACCCCCCCACACTTTGACGACCTTTAGTTGGGGAGCATATAGGAGATGGCTCTATTGCATATTACATATAATACATATTTAATGCATGTAGAAACTAATCCAAAAAAAGTTGTTGACTAAACTATTACATATAATACAAAACTATTACATATGATACATACAAACTAATCCAAGAAAAAAATGTTCACTTAGAAAGATTGTTGACAAGAAGACCATTTCTAAATTCAAGTAGAATAATGTAGCCTGAAGTCCTAAACTTTAGAGTTCATTTTTTGATAACTTATCAACCAAAGTATTTATTTCCATGTAAACACAATTGAAAGAAGTGATCAAATCTACCTTCACACTTTTTCCCATTTCTAAATAATACATTTTATTCATAGGGCATAAATACGTAAAAATTTGAAATAAACCTATTTGCAAAGCTAATAAAATTTCATGCCAACCTAATACTCCAATAGAATTTAACTTTTTATTATGTTTAGCTTTGATACATTACATGTTCTAGGTGCAAGCACACAAAGATAATGTATGTTGTACAACACACTACATAATGAAACAATATGGTACATATTAGAAGAGAGTCGAAATATTTATATTCATTTTAAATACATTTTTCATCATGAATTTAATGTATCTATCAATGATGCATTGTTGAAACTTGAAAACATGCACACACGTGTTAAATAGTTATGCTATGTTAAATGTTATATTTTATACATGTTATATTAAATATATATAATTATAATATAATATATTATAAATAGTTATATTATGTTTTATGTGTGTTATAAATGTTATATTACATATATATATAATTAATTTCATATTTTGTTATATATATATATATATATATATATATATATAACAAATTTTTTTTTTTTTAGATTTGTAATCTTAAAGATAATATTTTATTTAAGTAATTAATTTTTTAAAACTAATTGTACTATATTTATTATTAAAAAAATATTTAAAATATAAATTAATTTAAATTGAAAATAATAAAAAAATGAGATTAAAATTTTGTATTTGATAAATAGAAATTCACCCTTAGCAACCATATCTATTATGTTAATCTTAAGCTCATAATTTGTTTATTTATTAGTTATATTTTAGGTTGTTTTATGTTTTAAAGTTTTTTTGGCATATTTTTTGTCAAATATTTTGGAGATATAGAATGCATTTTAAATAATAAAAAAATCAAAATATTTTGAAAATTTATTTCACTAAATTCCTAAGAAAAACTTCAAAACATAAAATAATTATAAAATAAAGTTTTTGCCATTCAAAATTAGAAAAAATTCATAATAGACATGTTACAAGTGCAATTATTAAAAATTTATTCAATGAAATGAAAAAAATATTAAAACCTAAATTATCTGGTTTTCTTGGTAGTTTTCAAGGGTTTTCTTAGTAGTTTCTGTAGTTTTTTTTTGTGGTTTTCATATGGTGGGTTTTCATTTCAAATTAATTTATTTTCTTTGCAAGAAAAGATAATTCAAATAGAGAAAAAATGATATGAAACCTTGCTTGGCATGTAGACAGTGGTTGGTTTGATCATCAGGGACATTAGTGGGGTCACTGCTCCATCTCTCAAACACTTCATCGAGTAGTAAAATGCCTTGTTTGAGGAGTTATATATTGTGGTCGAGCTATCGCGGTCTGCAAAATGGCATGGTAGACTGTTTAAACGTTCGATCAAGAGTTTGTTTAAATGTTGGATCGAGCTATGTCTAAGCCCTTATGCAAATCGATCAAGTGCTTAAAAATTTCTCGATCACGTGCTTAAAATGGTTTGATTGAGCTCCCTTTTTTCACCAAAGCATGTCCTCGCTTTGCCAAAAATTGTAACCCAACTCCATACATATACCCATGTGCATCAATTTAATTTTAAGTATTATGGGGATGTACTATACCCAAACATTTGAGAAATTTTGAGGTCTAAAATGGTCCTCCTCAGGAATATTATAAAATAATAGTGGAAATAATAAAATAAGATTATATAACATCATCAAATTTTAGAGGGAAAAGAAACTATGTTTTCAACTTATCTCCCTTTGGTTTTACTCAAATTTTGATTGGGAGTACTCGTTGGATGCAAAATTTAATTCTTCATCCAAGGATTACCCATATTGAGTACCTTCAATGGTCCTTGCTACATGAAAAATTTTCATGTATTTCTCATTTTTCATGTACCAGTGTTTATCAAAAGTATGCAACATGAGTACTCCTTGGATGAGAAATTAGATTTCACATCCAACGAGTGATCTTGCTCGAAATTTGAGTAAAAATGTAGGAAAACAAGTTGAAAATACGAGTTGAAAAAGTAGTTTTTATTTTTTATTTTTTATGTTTTAATCTTTTTACTTTTTTTACTCCAAAAATGGTGAATCATCCCATGGTTGACATCATCATCTTGAATCCTATTGGTTCTTATAAAGTTAATTTTGGTTGTACATTTTCATTTCAAGGCTCATTTTAGACCTCAAAATTTCTCTAATGTAAAAATGATAAGCAATAAATAATGTAAAACTATCTATAAATTTGATCATTGTTATTGAGATAACTAGAAATGAGAATTGTTATCTGCATCATAGACAATTTAATTTTTCCTATGTAGCATTTGTGTTACATAATAGCAAATACCAATGTGTAAGAGGAAGTATCACATACCAAACTAAAGTGAAGGTTCCACTGTTATTGAGATAATTAGAAATGAGAATTGTTATTTGCATCATAGACAATTTAATTTTTTCTATGTATTGTTTGTGTTACATAATAGAAAATATCAACGTGTAAGAGGAAATATCATATACCAAGCTAAAGTGAAGGTTCGAACAAAGTAAATGACAAGAAGAATGTATTCACCATCCAACTTTGTTGTCACCCTTGCTTACATTGCCACTCATAGTGGTACCTAGACCTCCTACAATTCTTATGTTATTTCTATGTAGCTATTTCTAAGTCATTTTTGTATAGCAAATAATTCCATTCATAGTTTTGCTACATCCATTTAGATTTTGCCAAGGAAAGCATATCTACATCCTCTACCTACATTTTTCTTCATTGAGGGGGTGATTTTCTTTACTTCCTTCACTGGAGCTTCATGCAAAATCATATCCTTATGTAAGTAAAAAACTTTTCATCATTGGAGCTACCTATCATCATCAACTTGTCACAATTAGAGATAGCTAGCATTGTCAACTTGTCATCATTAAAGCTAGCTAGCATCATCTTTTGTCATGTGATATTATTTATCTTAATTATTGGATTTTCCTAAAGAAACAGAATGATCATTCATTCTAAGTTTTTATTTGCTCAATTCTTGTGAAAATTCAAATAATATATAATACAACAATTCACAAAGAATGAGAATAAGAATCTTATCGATGTTGTGATTCAAACAACACGCACAAAAGATGCCCAAGGATTCCATTGCATTTATCATAAATAGACAATTAATAAACCTATACCAATCTTTTAGTTTAGATATATTTATAGTTACATTAAGGTATTTGATTGATACAATTACATGGCCCAAGGATAGGTGTTCTTGACACGAGTTTCCAGTGGTCTCTAGATGTCTCGGTCCTAGGCTAAACTATGAATATCGGATATATGTGGCTTGCAAGCTGTTGCACATATCTAAGTAGATTGCTAGTTCCCCATCTTATAAAAAATTATATTAAGATATTTGATTAACAAATTTCTTTAACTATCTCATTTAGTTATATTATTTTATATGATTAATGAAATTCTTAATTTATTTCTAAATTTAATACTATGAGATGATAGAATATATAAATACATTTTATATTTTATTTATTAATGAAAGATAAAGAACCAAGTAAAATACCTTATGATCCATGCAAATTGTTCTCACATATTCTTTAGCAGTAAGACTAGTATCATGCATAAATAATATGATGGCTTTAAGTGGAGGTTGAAATTTGTAAAACCAAGACCAACTAATCTTATCAATGTATAGTTGGTCTCATTGTCCGTCCTTGCAATCCTTACTCATTAATGCCCATTTACAATAACCTTAATACCAATGAATATTGCACAATAAGCTTAATACTAATGAATCTTGATGTGAAATACAAATTACCCTAGGTAGATTACAATTTTGTTACGCTCATAAGTTGGCCTTCCAATAAGTTGTCTTAATGCAACTTGTGGATAGAATTTGAAACCACTAAAAAACAAAAAAAACCAGTTTTTTGTTTTTAATTCTTTCCATCTCATGAAACAAATGGATTTGCCATTGCTACTGTTGATTCAACCATCACCATCCCTATGCTTATTAATGTTGATATGAGTATTTTTTAATACTAAGCGTCATTTCAAAATTTCAGACCACTAACACTTTGATACATATCTATGACCTACTGCATGCTCTTGCAATAATGAAGCTATCTTAAGACATCACATTTAGAGGGCACTGTCTTAAATGTGAGAAATTAATATTAACAACATTAAAAATGTTTAGATAAATAACGAACTATTTAAATCATTCTCTTGGAATAAGAATAATTAGGGAAGTGATAAATGGTCTTCTTCCAAAAACATTGCCTTGCTCACACATGGCTACACACTTTCTGCTGTTCACATATTTCAAAGGGGGATTTTGTGCAAGAGTGCTTGATGTCATAGAGGTGAGGATGGATTTTAAAGTTCAATGAATCACATCTTTACTTCAAAAATGGACCTGTGAGATGAGAAAACTACTCCAGGAATCATCAAATTTAAATGTCACTATGATCAGTGTTTTGAGAAAAGGATACAACTGCGAGAAGAGACGATCTAAACCTTTTCTAAGTGGAATTTATAGTTAACTGCACAGACCATTATTCATTCCCATTCAAATACGACTGAATGTTTTTCAAGGAATAGTTTAAGCATTAAATTCTTAATTGATTACATGTAAGTCAATTAAATGGAAAAATGACATTAAAAGAAATTGGCAAAAATCTAATTCCTTTAAAAGTTGGTGTGCCAAGCTCCGTACATCTAGGTAATTTTGACAATTTAGAGATCTTATTACTCAAATAAAAAATACCAATCATATCAACCATCACATTACCTAAAAAAGAAAGATTAACATCAAAATATATATTTTAAACTTTTTTTTATACCCATTAAATGTTAAAATCTACAATGCATTCAATAAAAAGCTCGGCCATCAACACATTGACTATTACTCAATCAACTTAGCATTATTTCTCTTCATCTGTCACTTTTCTTATATTCTCAGCAGTTGGCTACCTAGGTATTACCTACCATTCATCCTATGTTTTCTAGGTGACTTGACCATCCAATATCATAACAAGTGTAAAACATTAACATAAAAACTGGGTCAGAAAACCTAAGCAAAGGCTTGCTGCAATGCAGCTGTCCCTAGTTACATATTAATGCTTACTAGATTTATAATTCAAATGGACATTTTAAGATTAAAATGGTGGATCCACATTTATCGTTATTGAATTTAGAGACTTATTTTACATCCCAGTAAGATGTGTATGTCTATCAATCCATCATAAAATTGAAAATTTCCTCATGTCTACTAAAATAAATTTTCTAAAAAATCTAAAAAAAATTATACAAAACATTTAAATAATATCTGCTCATAAAATTTTTTACAAGTAAAACATGTTAGATCAATAATAGATCTATGTTAGTATATCAGAAATCCCCCCTAAACACCAGAACTAATTTAGCGTACATATGGCGGAGGCAGAGGATGAGGTGGAGGCGAAAGGATAGGACGATCCCAATTGTGGCCCGGGTCAGTTACTAGCGTAGGAGGGCCAAGTGGTGGTCTCCTTCCACGTTTTTGCACAGATCTATTCTCGTAAACATAATTCTTCATCACATGCCCTAAATCTCTCATATTTCTGCCTTGCAAACGCCACAGATTTGCCTAGCCCACACCAATTTGTAGCTCCTTTCTTGCAACCACAAAGCCCACACCAATTTGTAGCTCCTTTCCTACAACCACAAAGTTCACAAGAGAATAGAAAATAAATAAAAAGACTAAATAGCAATCATTTTTTGTTAATGTAACTGAGATTTTGAGAGATATGTTAGCATCGTTGGAGTGCCCATGGGTGGCAATGGTTAGAGAAAGCACCAGAAAGGGCATTAGGTACATGGAATGAAACATTATTAATGATAGTTTAATAAATATCATATTGCTTTTTTTTTTGTTGAAAATTTTTTTTTCTGAAAAAAATCTCAAGTATATAACTTTCAAACATACATAGTCTTGCCCAAAACTCCATCACAAAACTCGCAAGACCAAACCTCCACAATGCAACACAACAACCAAAACTTGATCGCAAAACTCATAAGACCATGGTCAGCCATATTCAATCATGGTAAACCATGGTTCAACGTCGCATTGTGACAAACATTTTCTCAATCTTAAAATCAATCATGGTTAACCATGGTCAATATAAAAATCACCCATGGTCATTCATGGTTAGTCATGGTCAACCATCGTCCAACATCACATTGTAACAAATGTTTCCTCAATATGAACATCAACCATATGTGAACCATGGTCAACCATCATCAACCTTTGTCAACCATGGTCGAACGTCGCGTTCTGAAAAAGATTGTCTCAATATGAAAATCAACCATGGTCAATAACCATGGTGACATTGTGTCAACTATTGTGTCATGGTCCGACATCACATTGTGATAACCATGGTCAACCTTGGTCCAACGTCACATTCTGACAAAGATTGTCTCAATACGAAAAATCAACCATGGTTAACCATCGTCAATCATGGTCAACCAAGGTCAACCAGGGTCCAGTGTCGCATTGTGAGAAAGATTCTCTCAATATGAGAATTGATCATGGTCAACCATGGTCAACGATGGTCCAACAACACATAGTGAGAAAGATTGTCTCAATATGGAAATTAAGCATAGTCAACCATGGTCATCCATGTTTGTTTTAGGGTTTATAATATTTATCTTAGGGTTTATCTAACTTGGGTTTACAATATTAATCCTTTTGGTTTATTAGAGCCCTGGGTTTATTAATTCCTTGGGTTTATTTATCTAAGGGTTCATATTCCTAGGGTATAATATTATTGATAGGGTTTAAAATCTTAAAATCAATCATGGTCAATATGAAAATCAAGCATGGTCAACCATGTTCCAATGTCACATTGTGACAAATATTGTCTTAATATGAACATCAACCTTATGTGAACCATCGTCAACCATGGTCAACCATGGTCAATGATGGTCAACCATCATCAACCATTGTTAACCATGGTCCAATGTCACATTTTGACAAAGATTGTCTCAATATGAAAATCAACCATGGTCACATTGTGTTCGTCAACCATGGTAAGCCATGTTCAATCATGGTCAACCATGGTTCAACATGGTTCACCATGGTCTAAGGTCACATTATCACAAAGATTGTCTCAATCTTAAAATTTATCATGGTCAACCATGGTATGTCATGGTTAATATGAAAATCAACCATGGTCAATCATGGTCAGTCATGGTCAACCATGGGCCAATGTCACATTGTGACAAATATTGTCTCAATATGAACATCAACCATATGTGAACCATCGTCAACCATGGTCAATGATGGTCAACCATCATCAACCATTGTCAACCATGGTCGAACGTCACATTTCAACAAAGATTGTCTCAATATGAAAATCAACCATGGTCAATAACCATGGTCACATTGTGTCAAAGATTGTCTCATGGTCCAACATCACATTATGACAACCATGGTCAACCTTAGTCCAACATCACATTCTGACAAAGATTGTCTCAATATGAAAATAAACCATCGTCAACCATCGTCAATCATGGTCAACCATGGTCAACTAGGGTCCAATGTAGCATTGTGAGAAAGATTCTTTGCATATGAAAATCGATCATGATCAGCCATTGTCAACCATGGTCCAACAACACATTGTGACAAAGACTGTCTCAATATGAAAATCAACCATGGTCAACCATGTTTGTTTAAGGGTTTATAATATTTATCTTAGGGTTTATATAAGTTGGGTTTACAATATTAATCCCTTGGGTTTATTAGTGCCTTGGGTTTATAATATCAATCCCTTGGGTTTATTAATCTAAGGTTTCATATTCCTAGGCTATAATAATATTGATAGGGTTTATAATATTATTCCTAGGGTTTAATATAAATCCCTTGGATTTATAATCCATTGGGTTTATAAAATAATTTCATTGGGTTTATTAATCCCTTAGGTTTATAATAATGCCAATATGGGTTTTTGACAAAGATTTTCTCAATGTGGAAAGCAACGATGGTCAACCATGGCCAACCAAGGTCAATCATGGTCAACAATGGGCAATCATGGTCCACATTGCTCAAACATCACTGACCATGGCAAATTATGGTCTACCATGGTCCTACGCCGCATTTTCACAAAAATTGTCTCAATATGAATATCTTCCTTGTTTCAACATAGTCAACCAAGGTCCAATGTCGTATTGTGAGAGACATTTTCTCAATATGAAAATCAATCATGGTCAACCATGGTCACCCATGGATAATAGGCATGGTCACATTGCGACAAAGATTGTATCATGGTTCGACATCACATTTCGACAACCATGGTCGACTATGGTAAACCATGGTCCAACATTGCATTGTGACAAAGATTGTCTCAATATGAAAATCAACCATTGTCCAAAATGACATTGTGCCAAAGGTTGTCTTAATATGAAAATCAATCATGGTCAACCGTCTTCCAACATCGCATTGTGTCAATATGAAAATAAATCATGGTCAATGATTCTTATTTTAGGGTTTATAATATTTATCTTAGTGTTTATATACCTTGGGTTTATAATATTTATTTCTTAAAATTATTCCCTTGGCTTTTTAGTATTAATATCTTGGGTTTAATATTATTCCTTTGGGTTTATAATACCTTGGGGTTTTATAATTAATCCCTTGGGTTTATCAATCACGGTCAACCATGGTCCAACATCACATTGTGACAAATATTTTCTCAATATGAAAAGCAACCAATGTCACATTCTGACAAGGATTGTCTTAATATGAAAATCAACCATGGTCAACCATGTTGGAATGTCGCATTATGTCAAATATTGTCTCAATATGAAAATCAACCATGGTCAACCATGGTCAATAACCATGGTGACATTGTGACAAAGATTGTCTCTTGGTCCAACATCACATTGTGACAACCATGGTCCAATGTCGCATTGTGACAAACATTGTTTCAATATTAAAACCAACTATGGCCAACCATTGTTCAACATCGCATTGTGCCAGAGATTGTCTCAATATGAAAATCAATCATGGTCAACCATAGTCCAACGTCGCATTGTGACAAAGATTGTGTCAATATGAAAACCAACTGTGGTCAACCATGTTTATTTTAGGGTTTATGATATTTATCTTAGGGTTTATATACCTTGGGTTTATAATATCTATCCCTTTGGTTTAATATTACTCCCTTGGGTTATTAATCCCTTGTGTTATTAGTCTTAATCCCTTGGGTTTATATTATTTATCTTAGGGTTTATCATGGTCAACCATGGTCAATCATGGTAAGCCATGGTTAATAAGCATGGTCACATTGTCATAAAAATTGTATCATCGTTCGACATCACATTTCAAAAACCATGGTCAACTATGGTCAACCATGGTCAAACGTCGCATTGTGACAAATATTGTCTCAATATGAAAATCAACCATGGTCAATCATGGCAACCCATTGTCCAACGTCGCATTGTGCCAAAGTTTGCCTTGATATGAAAATCAATCATGGTCAACCATCGTCCAACGTCGCATTGTGACAAAGATTGTATCAATACGAAAATCAACCATGGTCAACCATGTTTATTATAGGGTTTATAATATTTATCTTAGGGTTTATATACCTTGGGTTTATAATATTTATCCCTTAATATTATTCCCTTGGTTTATAATCCCTTGGTTTTTTAGTATTAATCTATTGGGCTTATTATTCCCTTGGGGTTTTAGAATTAATCCCTTGGGTTTATTAATCATGGTCAATGATGGTCCAACATCACATTGTGACAAATATTTTCTCAGTATGAAAAACAACCAATGTTGCATTGCAACAAGGATTGTATCAATATGAAAATCAACCATGGTCAACCATGTTCCAACATCGTATTGTGTCAAAGGTTGTTTAAATATGAAAATGAACCATGGTCAATCATGGTCAACCATGGTGACATTGTGAAAAAGTTTGTCTCTTGGTCCAACGTCACATTGTGACAACCATGGTCATGCATGGTCAACCATGGTCCAACCTCACATTGTGACAAACATTGTATCAATATGAAAATCAACCATGGTCAACCATTGTTCAACGTCACATTGTGCTAGAGGTTGTCTCAATACGAAAATCAATCATGGTCAACCATAGTCCAATGTCGCATTGTGACAAAGATTGTGTCAATATGAAAATCAACCGTGGTCAACCATGGGAAACCATGTTTATTTTAGGGTTTATAATATTTATCTTAGGGTTTATATACCTTTTGTTTATAATATTTATCCCATGGGTTTATTATTATTCCCTTGAGTTTATTATCCCTTGGTTTTTTAGTCTTAATCCCTTAGGTTTATATTATTTATCATAGTGTTTATATACCTTAGGTTTATAATATTAATCCCTTGGGTTTAATATTATTCCCTTGGGTTTATAATACATTGGGGTTTTAGAATTAATCACTTGGGTTTATCAATCTAAGGGTTCATATCCGTTCGATTTATCAATCCCTTGGTCCAACGTCACAGTCTGACAACCATGGTTGTCCATGGTCAACCATGGTCCAACGTTGCACTGGGACAAAGATTGTCTCAATATGAAAATTGACCATGGCCAACCATTGTCCAATGTCACATTGTGCCAAAGCTTGTCTTAATATAAAAATGAATCATGGTCAACCATCGTCCAACATCACATTGTGACAAAGATCGTGTCAATATGAAAATCACCTGTGGTCAACCATGTTTATTTTAGGGGTTATAATATTTATGTTTGGGTTTACATACCTTGGGTTTATAATATTAATCCCTTGGGTAAGACATGGTCAACCATGTTTATTTTAGGGTTTATAATATTTATTTTGGGGTTTATATACCTTGGGTTTATAATATTTGTCCTTTGGATTTAATAATATTCCCTTGGGATTTTAGTATTAATCCCTTGGGTTTATAATATCAATTCCTTTAGTTTATTAATCTAAGGGTTCATATTGCTAGGGTATAATATTACTCAAAGGGTTTATAATATTAATATTTGGGTTTATAATCATGGTCAACCATGCTCAACCATGGTCTCCATATGAAAATAAATCATGTTCAAACATGGACCAGCGTCGTATTGTGATAAAGATTGTCTCAATATGAAAATCAACCATCATCAAACATGATCGTTTTAGGGTTTATAATATTTATCTTAGGGTTTATATACCTTGAGTTTATAATATTGATCCGGTGGGTTTAATGTTATTTCCTTGGGTTTATAATCCCTTGGGTTTATTATTTCCCTGGGTTTATAATATCAATCCCTTGGATTTATTAATCTAAGGTTTATATTCGTAGGGTGTAATGTTATTTATATGGTTTTTAATATTACTATTTAATAATAAAAAATATAATTAATTATTTAATGATTTATGAATTATTTAAATAATTAACAATATTTATACTAATATATGAATATTAATATTAATAATAATATATTAATATTAATATTAATATATTAACAATATTAATATATTAGATCTAAGACTTTTGTGATCCATATTGTAAATAGTAATATCTTTCAGATTGTCCATGGGGTCTTGGATAAATGGTGATCAGGTGCTCTATTAAGGCACTTCTTGATGTGAAGTCACTGGTTCAAATTCTTGCCCCGATCAGGGTGACATATTGGACATGATGAAGATGTAGTCCTGCCAAGCTTACAAAAAAAGAATTAATGTCTTTCGGATTAATCACATCATTAGGATTTGATCGACATTTTGAACCAACTAATGTGGTTCATCCTTAGGACAAAGGTGAAATAATCAATCGATCCTCAAGAATAAATAGCATGGATGCATCATGGCCCAGAGTTAGCTGTTGGAAATTAGTCATTAGTAAATTAGTTATTAAATTAATTAAAATAATATTATAAATTAGTTACTAAAATATTATTTAGTTATAAAATAGTTGTTAGGAATAAATTAATTTATAATATTGCAAAAATTAATAATTAATAAATTAATTAAAATAATATTATAAGTTGTGAGGAATTAAGAAAAGCCTTTCGGTAGAAATCACATAAGAGAAATTTTTGGCCGACGTGTTTCAAAGCAACAAGTGTGGTTCATCATCAAGACTAGATGAAGAGGTAAACCATGGTAAAGGCTTAAATAGAGAGAATTGTAGAGACCATAATTTCAAGAAACGGCTATATTTGAACAATAATATTTAAATTATGATATTAATTTAGTAATATATTAAAAACAAATATTATTAAGGACGGACTATATTAAACGACTAGTTTTTGAAAAATAATATTCAAATTAATTTATTAAAACCAAATATTATTAAAAAAATTCTATTATTGGGAAATAATTGAAAAAAAAAAAAAGAAGAAAAGAAAAGAAGAAGAAGTCAAACTCCAAACAAGGAAAGAAGTCAAAAATTATAGAAATGAGTCAAGACCCTAATCAAGGCAAGATCATTTAATAAATAAAAATAAATAATGGAAAACAAATAAAATAAAACAAAAATGTACACAAGTCAAAAGAATATATATATATATATATATATATTCAAAGAAAAGTAGTCAATAAAAAAACATAGTAAATAATACAATTCGGGGTTGAGGCCGAGTTAACAAATAACAAAACTACTAAAAGGAGTTAAGAACGAATAAGATACTAAAATAATTAAGAAAAAACGAAGGATCAAGAATATAAACTATAATGAAAAATAAATCAACATCAAATACTATAAAAAGGACACTAATACCTACATAGATAAATAAACAAAATAAATCACAAAAGGAAACCTATAAAACAAGGAGGACAGGATAGAGACCCAACTTCTACTAATAATCCAACCATCGTCTCTATTCAAATTATTTGGAATTGTTAGGAATTCGTTACTAAAATATTATTTAGTTATAAAGTAGCTATTAGGAATTTATTTATTTTAATTATATATATTAAATTAATTATTTTATAATATTTCAAGAATTAAATAATAAAATTATAGGGGTTTAGAATTAGGAATAAGTAGTTAGTAAATAATTTATTAAATAATACAAATAATATTTAGTTATAAAATTACACTTGATTTATTTTAATAAATAAAATAAATTATAAGAACTAAATAAAATTAATAATACTACAAGGGTTAAAATAGAATATTTACTAAATAAGTTTAATCTAAAAAAAATATTTTTTAAAGAGAATCTGAAAAAAAAAAGGGGAGACATGGGGTGGAATCACAAAGAGAGGGTCAGAATCCAGCTCTTACTTAATTTCCAATCATCATCCATCTGAATTTCCAATCAGACTCCATCACATTCACGATGGAAGTTGAGGTGAATGGGTGTCTTCCCTTCCTTGAGATTCTCCTCTCTAGAATGAATGATGGTTCCATTTCTCACCAAGTTTTTAGCAAAAAAACTCACACAGAACAATAACTCCATGCTTATTCTCATCATTTTCCAGCACATAAATTTGGTGTTCTTAGCACTCTTGCAACCCATTCTCTGAGAATATCTTATGAGAACCACTTGGAGTAGGAGAAATCTCATCTTCTTGAAGTTTTTGAAAATAATGCATACAACAGAACTCAAGGCCTCAAGGCCTTTCAAAAATCCTGTAAAGAATTAAGGATTAAGTTTGCTCGTGTTGATCCTATCTCTATGGTTCATCTCCCATTTATCCAAGGGACCACAAATAGGATTGCCCATATCGTTAAAAAGAATAATATTTGTTCTTTGTTTAAACCTCTTAATACCATTAGAAATTCCGTTGGATTTGTTAAAGACCCTGTAGACCCTAAATACATGAAAGGTGTCTACTTGATCCCTTGTTCCTGTGGGATTCCCTACATTGGAGAAATTGGCCGGTCCATTAACCAAAGAATCCATGAGCATGCAACAGACATTAGGCACAATCTTTCCTACTCATCAACTTTGGCTGAACATGCAGGGAAATCCAATCATCATGTCTGCATTGAGGATTCCAAAGTCATTGCCAGGGTTGATCACTTCCAGCATAGAAATCTTAGAGAGGTTATCGAGATTGAGAGGCATGATATTAATCTCAACAGGGATGATGGTTGGACATTAAGTATGAGTTGGATTTCGTCCCTCTCTTTGTGATTTCACCCCCCATTTCCCCCTTTTTTTTTATGGATTCTCTTTAAAAATTAAATTTTTTATATTAAACCTATTTTAGTAAATATTCTATTTTAACTCTTGTAGTATTATTAATTTTTATTTAGTTTTTATAATTTAATTTACTTATTAAAATAAATCAAGTCTAAGTTTATAATTAAATATTATTTGTATTATTTAATAAATTATTTACTAACTGCTTATTCCTAATTCTGAACCCCTATAATTTTATTATTTAATTCTTGCAATATTACAAATTAGTTTATTTAATATATATAATTAAATAAATAAATTCCTAACGGCTACTTTATAACTAAATAATATTTTAGTAACTAATTCCTAATAACTTATAATATTATTTTAATCATTTTAATAATTCTTTAATTCTTGCAATATTATAAATTAACTTATTCCTAACAACTACTTTATAACTAAATAATATTTTAGTAACTAATTCCTAACAACTAATTTATAATATTATTTTAATTAATTTAATAACTAATTTACTAACAACTAATTTCCAACAGTTAACATTGGGCTGTGATGCATCCATGCTATTTACTCTTGAGGATTGATTGATTTTTTCACCTTGGTCCTGAGGATGAACCACATTAATTGGTTTGAAACATCGACCAAATCCTAATGATGTGATTAATCTAAAAGACATTACTGTTTAAAATATTAATATATTAATTTAGTATATTAGATTTATAATATAGCATATATTTATTTGACGCCTGCGACGTATATCAAGCACATTTATTAATGTGATTATGCTAGTGGTATATGGTTGGGGGTTGTTAATGGATTTTAAAGCCTATGATGAATTATAAAACTGACGGTTAGAAAATAAAACAGTTATGTTAGATAATTGTAACAGTCCGATGAATTTAAATGCTAGTCAACATTCAACAGATCGTTAAATATATGTCAGGCAAGTTGTAATATAAACCAATCAATGTTTTATATTTGAAAATAATACGCGGGGTTTTAACCCCATGATCCTGGAAAGGTCACCGCTTATACATGGTATGCCAACCATTCTGCTAGCTTAAGGCTTTGGTAATACCACCTACACATTTATATGTAAACCATAAACTCTCCATTCACGGCAGTGGAGAAGTGAAGAGGAACCATACCGAGACCAACAGAGCTGAGAGGGAACAGAACTTTTCCATAAGAACTAGGCCTAGGAGGAACCGGGAGGGGGCACACCTTTCAAGATAGGTTGCAGGGAATTCCCTAGAATATTCCAAAAGATATTCCCTAGCAAAATCTTGAGGAATATAAAAGATTTTATGGGGACCATATTTTGATAGTGTCAGAAATATGTCAAGTTTATACTTATTTGAGCTAGATCATTGCCAAGATTTTGATGGGGTAGAATAATTTTTGATATGAGTATCGCCAAGATTTTGATGGTGTAGATGGATTTCTGATATGATCAACCAATTTTCCAAAGGTAGTATGTTGAGGAGTGGAACCTTAAAGCAGTAATCTGCAAGGAATTATTTAGATTCCCTGGAGGCCCAGATTTGATAGCTTCATAACAAGGTCAACTTTATATTCAAATTTCATGATTTTTCATAAGGAACATGATGACACAACTAGTTTCTTCATTTGGGTAGAGTATTTTCAGGTCATTGTCTGATTTGGAGGTATAAGGTGTATTTTTTCTATGTATTCATTTAATTATTTTTTGATGAGTATGATTGAATCTGATTAGCAAGTTCAAGAGGTCCCTTTATGCCATATTGTGTGAGAGGACCATTTTTATGCCACTTATGTGTGAGATCATTCATTTGTTATGTTGAAGGAGAATGTCTTGTGAGTGAGAGTTCTTTGTAGTACAACGTCTCTTGGTAGATACATGCTACTCTAGATAAGGGATTCATCCTTGTACTGAAAGAGATTGCATCATGTACTCATCATTCATTTGTAGAGACTAATGAAGTTGTCTCCTCACTCTTGACCCAAGGGCCAAAGACTTAGTTTACATTGGACAAAGTTTGTTATCAAATTATGTTGTGTGTATTTTCTTGTGATCTCCTATATGTTTCCGCTCCTTTAAGTATTTTGCACATGTGTTTTTTCATACTCTTTTCCATGCAATTATGAATACATCATAGAAGAAAATATCTTGGTTAATTTTGGTAACTTAGAGATCCCAAATCACCTGGTGCCATGATTTGTAAGCACACAATGAAGGGAGGCAGATTATGGGAGAGAATTAACATTTTTTTTTGAAAAATAGGTTACCAAGTGCTCCTCCTTCAATAACAACACTATTGATGGACTAATGTGGGATCATGAAATGGACTAGAGTTTCACTAAAAATATGTATCTCTCATGCCCTACTAATACCACTGCTAACACCACCAACTTGGATGTTTGCTTCAAATATATTCAACAAATAATACTACGATGATATCCTCAATAATCAGACCCTCTGAATGTCTAACCGAGATCTCTACACCAATGCTTGAACCTATGACATTGACATCGACTATGTGGTGAACTAGAGCATATTCTCTTAATAATTTGAGCATATTCTTTCAACAATTTGTGCTCCACTTGCTCAAAATGAATAAGATGGATGTCCTCATAGGAAGTGAACACGATATCTGCTTAGATTGAAATCCTTCAACATACTCTAACCTGGATCTAGAGGCATCTCAAGAATCATTACCCTACACCAAGGAAAACTTTAGGGGCTAATATTTGCAAGTGGGCTAATTTTCCATGCTTTTTCCATAAAAAAAGACTTGCCAATTTCCATTGTTTTCTAAGATTATTCACCCAAATTTTATAGTACACCATTATTTTACCTTAAAAATCACTAAAACATTATATTGACTAATATAAAATCATTGGAAATTGAAATATTTCTACAAAAATATCACCAAAAATTCTATAATTTGCATATTAGAGACTAGTAAGTCACCAAGGTTTCTAAACTTTAAGATAAACTTTCATCCTTAAAATTTCCCCTGCCCTACACTCTATACAATTAAGAAGATTAGTAAGTAACACACCCTCCATATACATATACAAGAATCTCTAATCGAAACAACCTTAATTTATAGCAAATTATGCAAATGCCAACAAATATCATTGGCTTCAATTTAAGTAAATTATTTTCCATTTAACTACTCATCGATCATCATGGTGCCTTTCTAAGAAGTACACAATATATTCATAGTGTTTTTTTTTTGCTTTTTTTTTTCTGAAGCAAGAGACGATCCTTCTATTTCATTAAACCAAAAATAATGTTACATCATATACAAAAAACCTTTCATCTTCATGGACTCAAGAAATACCAAGGGCATTCTCCCATAGGGATGACCCTCACCTCTACAAAATTCAATGCTAACCTCTAAAATAATACATTAAGTTCAACTATATGATTCTCCAACCAAATGGAAAACTCTGCTAAATCCCCCAGGCCACTGTCCCAAAAAGCTGCAATAGTTGCCACCATCCTCATTTCGCGTGCCAATTAACGGATGAGGGGAAAAGAAGAAAAAAAAAAAACCTTGATAAGACTCGTGGACAAAAGACATGGCCCCACAAAACAGCACAGTCATTTCTAATCGTTGATTCATTCGGTGAAATCCAACGGCCTGGAGAAATATCGCACTTCCAAGATGACCGATCATTAGTGCGCAATGGAGGTCGGTATTCCTTACCACCCCCCTGCCACGTGTTGGAAGAATAATGGAATCGCTTCCAAATCTCCAATACCACTTACTGCTCAGGAGCCATGCGATCACCTGGAAACTGCTTTGTGCCTGGTTTTCCATTCCACAAGTGGATTGCAAGTAAATTGCCGCTGCTGGAAAAATCCAACCGCCCTTCCCGTGTAAGCTCACTTCGGAACTTGCACCGGAGATTGTAGTTGACTGTAATTTGACCCCTGTTTTGCAGTCCGAAAAAAAGAGGAGACCTGTCCACTTACATAGGGGTGTTTTTTGACCATTCTTTGCTTTCCCTTCTCCAAGGTACATATCAGAGTACTGTGATTGAACATGCTGAGATAACTTCATTCCGTGCCTTTCCCTCTGGCCTGGTATCTAAACGTTTCTTTGTCCTCTACTGCTTGCTCATTGCAGAGAGCTTTTAATCTGCTCTGAGGTGTCTCCTGCCACTTCATCTCAATCCTGCATTTTTAATTAATCACTCCTTGGTTGGCCAATATATCTGCTAGTTTATTGGCTTTTCGTCGAACATGGTTGAAACTAATAGTTTGAAGACTCTGGAGATGTTTTTGAATTCTTTGGTAAACTTGGATTAGTCTCCAGTGTTTTGAGACTTTCTCCGGCACTGTTCCGCAACTGATTCTCTTTACAGAGTTTATGGTGATCTCTGAGTCTACTTCTATAATGACATTTGAGCTATGTTCTAGTTTCAGAAGCTCTAGACATTGTTCCAATGCCATTAATTCAGCCATATTGTTGGTGGCTTTACCTAAATGGCAGTGGAAGATGAAGATGATGTTTCCTTCTTCATCTCTTAACACCCCTCCATAACCAGCTATTCCGGGGTTTCATTTTGAAGCACCATCAATATTGCATTTCAGATAACCTTTCGGTGGAGGATGCCAGAACTCCTTTTCTATTTCCAAAGCTATTTCCTTCTTGTTTAGTCCTTGGGGAATGATCTCTTGTATTCCCAGTTGCCTGAGAGTTCTCAACTCAGTCTCTGTGGGAGGATTCTTGGGGTAATTGCGAATAGTGGTGCTAACTATCTCCTTAATCTGTTTCAAGATCAGATCCAACAGGCGAAGAGGAATAGTTTTTTCATCCTTGAAAATTCTTTTGTTCCTTTCTTTCCAAACATTCCAGATAATGAAGCTTGGCGTAAAGGCCCAGGCCAAATTAAGGAGCTCATTCTCCGTAAAGTTTCTTCTCCACTTGTTTAGGGTATTAATGATACTTTCTTTATCTCTGTCTGTTTGTTGAAAAATGGTGGCAAAAGAGTCCCACAACCAGGTGGTGTAAGTGCAACTGTTGAGAATATGCTCTATTGTCTCCTCTTGAGCTTCACATAGCTGACATCAAAAGGCCCCATAACACCCCTTTTCCTAATATTGTCCCAAGTTAATATTTTCTTGTGATGTACCAACCACATGAAAAGCTTGATCTTCATCCACCCTTGATGACTCCAAAGTTGTTGCCAAGATTTCTCCGAAACATAAGAATCTAGGTTTAGGATAGTTTTTTTTTCTTCCTTAAGATTAAAGGTGCCTTCTTTATTGAGGCCCCGTATTAACTGATCCTGCCCCTCTATTACCAAGATCTTCCTTTGTTTTAACATGCTCATGATTGCCTCTACTTTTATTTTTATGGGGTTGTCATCTCTACTGTCTATGCTTCTCCAACTTCTCCACTTTCCCCAGTTATGAGGAAGATCCTAGAAATCCTTACTTTGTTTAATTGTTGGGAGTTTTTTTCCTACTTGAGGCTGATAAAGTCCTCTCTTAACAACGTTGGTTCTTGTTGCCATTTGTCTTCCCAGAAGAGATCTAGATCTCCTGCTCTGATTTCCCAGAAACTGTTTTTTGTACTAGGCTTCTGTTTTCCTAGCCTTTATTCCAGATGTAAGAGCCCTTTATGTTTCCAGACATTCTTATAAGATCACTTGTTTGCCAGGAGCTTGCATATTTTTCTTTCCAGGTCTTAGCCCATTGAGCTTCTGGATCTTTAACTCATTGCCACCAAAGCTTGGCTCCTAAAACTTTACTAAGAATCTCCTGATCATCTAAGCCTAGACTCCCGTGGCTCTTGGGTTTACAGATTTTATCCCAAGAAACAAGGGCCCATTTCTTCCTTGTTTCCTCCTTGCCCCAAAGGAAGTCTCTCTGGATATTCCTGAATTGCTGTAAGACACCTTTGGGAGTTGGGAGGGCTGATAATATGAAAACAGGGATTGATTGAAGAACGGCCTTTGTCAGAACCAACCTACTAGCTAGGTTCAACGATCTGATAGTCCATTTTTTGACTTTGTCTTGCATCTTATTGAGCACCAGTTCCCAGATACTTTTGTGCATTGGTCTGGCTATGAGGGGAATTCCCAAATACTTTGAAGGGAGGGAATCCCTTTGAAAGCCCAGAATTCTGGAGATATTTCTCTAAATTTCAATGTTAGTATTTAAGAAGAATATTTTTGAATTAGAGAGATTAACTTCCATACCTATGGCCATGGCAAAGTCATTCAGGATTTGTTTGTAAGTTGAAGCTTCTTTGACTGTGGGAATTCCTTGCAGCATGGTGTCATCCACAAATTTTTGGTGAGTCAGTGCCTGACCGTTCTCTGTTAATTGAAGGCCCTTAATCTTGCCCAAGACCTTGGCCTGTTTAATGGACCTACCCAGTCCTTCCATCATAAGGATAAAGACAAAGGGAGAGAGTGGGTCTCCCTGCTTGAGGCCTCTAGAAGGAGTAAAGATCTCTGAGGGCAAGCCACTCACCAAAATCGAAAAGCTGGAAGAAGTTACTAGAGCCATAACCCAACTGACCTAGTTGTGATCAAACGCAAAAGTAGTAAGGACCTTCTTGATATAAATCCAATTCACCTTGTCATACACTTTGGCAATATCCAATTGCATGACCATACCAGCCTGCCTCTTGCTAGTTAGCGTGTGAACTACCACATGGGCTTGAATAATGTTATTTAGGATTTGTCTGCCTTCCACATAACCAGATTGTTCCCCTAAAATTAAAGAAGGAAGTAGAGGTTTGAGTCTGCTAGCCAATACCTTGGATATTATTTTGTAAACCACATTGCATAAAGCAATGGGTTTGTACTTATCAGTAGTCAGGGCTGAATCCTGTTTGGGGATTAGGGAAATGAAGGAGGTGTTGAGGGCTTTCAGAATAGTCCTGTTTCTTCTAGAGTCCTCCAAAACATTCAGAATATCCTGATTGACAATATTCCAGCAGGCCTTAAAAAAATCTACATTGAAACCATCTGGTCCTGGAGTTTTGCCATTCTGCATACCTTTAAGAACCTAACTGACTTCCTCTTCGGTTACTGGTTTATTCAAGTTAAAATTGTCCTCTCTAGACACCAGCTTAGGGATATGTCTTGCAATTTCCTTGATGCATCGCTCTCTATCTGAATTGTTTTCCTTAGTGATGCCTCTGAAATGCTATACCAGCACAACTTTGATATTCTTATGAGAGGTCTGAAGCTCCCCATCCTCATTCAATATCGAAGAGATTCTATTGTGAGCTCTATTAGCCATGGTGGATCTATGGAAAAATCTAGTATTACGTTCACCTTCTTTGAGCCATTGAACTCTAGACTTTTGTCTCCAAAATATTTCCTCTTGTTTGCATAATTTCTCCCATTCTTGATGGTGTTTGTCAGCTTGCTCACTTTTGACTTTATCAAAACCATCTGTGATCAGTGCCTGGTTGAGTTCCTGTAGTTTGGTTTCCACTGATTTTTTGTCCACAAAAATGTTACCAAAATCCTTCTTGTTCCATTCTTTGAGTCTGAGTTTAATGTGCTTTAGTCTTTTATGTAGGAGGAACATATTTGTGCCCTGGATCTGCAAATATTTGGACCACCATTTTTCAATGTTGTTGATGAAATCTGGGTGGGAGAGCCAGATATTCTCAAATCTGAAGGGTCTATTCCTGGGAGAATCGATCCCCTTGATTTCTAATTGAATCGGCCAGTGATCAGAGCCTCCAAAGGGGAGAACTCTAGTTGTTATTTCTCTATCTATGAGCATAAGCTCCCTTGAGATAAAAAATCTGTATAACTTGGAGGCGACCTGTGCCTCACCTCCCCTTTTGTTGTTCCAAGTAAAAAGGCCATTGTGCGTTTCTGAGTCAACCAATTTCATATTATCTGTGAAGGTTTGGAAAGCTAAGGAGTATTTACATAGCAATCTGGTACCTCCTTTTTTTCCGAAAGAGATTTAATCATGTTAAAATCTCCTCCAATGACCTAAGGTATTCCTTCATGTCTACTCCTAAGATCCACTAGGGAGTCTAGAAATCTGAGTTTCTCATCTATTCTTTGAGGACCATAAACATTTGTGACTAGGAAGGTATCTGAAACCCCCACTAGTTGAATAATTACTGATAAATAATTTCTTGATCCCTCTGCATCTATTATGCTAACTTTTTGGGGGTTCCAAATAGTGAGAATGCCCCCCGTTGTGTTCTCTGCTTTAACTTCTAGAATCTCAAATCTATTAAGCCATTTGCTATGGATTTGTTTTAATTTATGAATGGAGCATTTTGTTTCCTAGATGAGGATTATGTCCGGTGTTGCTAGTTTCATTTTGTTACTAAGCATTCTTTGTTTTCTTTTACTACCTAGACCTCTGATATTCCAAGATATGGACTTCATAATTAAAGATTTGTAAAGGAGTAACTGGTTAGGTCTTTCATCTTACCTGAATCTATAATTAGCTTTCCACACTCCATCAAGAGCTCTTTTTGCTTTTTCCTGCCCCTCTTCTTTCCTGGATTTCTAGTAGCTAATCCTGGAGTTGATTTCATAGTTTTCACACCTCTGTGCTCCTACTTGTGAATGATTTTTCCTTTATCCAACCCTCTTTCCTGATTTTTCCATAAAAAAAAACTGTTGCATTCTTCTTGAGGCAATGAATCTATTCCTCCCTTGGTTCCCTGCATCAAGAATCCTTCCAGATCCAGGTTTTCCTTATCGAGAATTTCCTGTAGTTCATGATCTTCCAGATCTATTTCACTCTGGGTCATTTCCTGGTCCATCTCCAGTTCTATTTCACTCATCATTGTCTCTTTCTAATAACCAATATCTTGTGTTTGGTTGTTGTCTTCTTCTTTCTCTTTTTCATTAGGACCTTCCTCCTAAGATTGGTTTCCTTTTGTAATTTCTTCATTCTCTTCCAGCACTTGAAACTTGTTCTGACTGACCTTCTGCCCCTCATTATGTTGTTGCTTTGGCCCTTTTTTTCCTCCTTTTCCTCTACTTGCCACTTTATGAAAGCTTTCTATGTCCTTCATTGTATTAGGTTTACTTTTGTTGTCTGCTTTACTGAGAGGGCAATCTCTGAACAAATGTCCATGTTCATGGCATCTACGGCATCTGAACGGGATATGCTCGTAGTCCACTGTCTACACCCACTCCTCATCAAAAACTTCCAAGATAACTTCATCCGGAAGAGCTCCTGATAGATCCATTTCCACACATATCCTTGCAAAGGAGGTATATTTCCCTCTTCTTGTGGCTTCAGAAGCTTTGACAAAATGACCTAGTTTGTTGCCAATGGCAGCTAGCGATTCAGTTTGCCAATAATCAAGAGGTAGAGAATAGAGCCTTACCCATACTGGTACTGATGTGAAAGTCTCCCACTCTGGAACAAAGTTCATCATCTAAGGCCGCATATAGAGACCGATGCTGCATAAAAGTAGGGTCCTCCTTCGAATACTCTGTCTTTATCTTCGATGTTTGAGAACACCACTGTGAAGAATCCCTTTGACCCAAGATGTAGGTCGATGCTTCCTTTGGGTTTCCAATGATACTTGATCCACATCTGTAAAGATTTTTCAGTGGGCCATAGTCCCATGAATTTACAGATGATAGCGTAAGTCCCCATGTGTTCCCTGTGCGCCTGCAGAGCAGGATCATTTAATATTACTCTAGGAGTGATCTCTGCTTTTGGTCTGCAAGGTCCCTTTTGTCTTTTGTCTCTTGAACCCTGACTTTTGTCTTCTTCCTCCTTGTCCTTTGTGCTACTATTTTCCTTGGTCTTGTTCCCATCTGTCTCCTTTTCATTATCCCTTTTCCTTTCATCCGCAAAACCTTTGATGTTCACTAGTGGTGTTTTACCTCTGCTAGCTACGATGTCCTTGTAGGAGGGAGTAGAGCTCCCTCCTCTGCCACCCTCCATTAGAAATGACCTTTGCAACTTTCTATAACCCTAGCTAATCGCTCTTCGTTTCCTCCCGGTTGAGTCTGTATCGAGTCAATATATTCATAGTGTTAATCTTGAATAACTTATGAATTTATTTTTATTGTAGAAGAAGAAGGCTCCATCCACAATTCCAAATTTTAGTTGAATCCAACATCAATTCCAAAAAAAATAAAATTGATATGTCATCTGGCTAGGGTTTTCTCTTAGGTTTTGTGCAGCAACCCTCATTAAGCACCACCATGGCACACTTATCTGGGCCGTAATTCCATACTACAAGAACATTGATTTAAATGATATCAAAGCTAAGGGTTTTTAATTGCAACACCTTGTTAGATATCACTAGATTTTAATGGACAAGATGTCAATCCATATTTGAGAGGGAAGGACAAGGTCTAGATGGGAGTCTAATAGTAGAATTGAAACTAGGGTAAATTCTTTCCCAAGGCAATGAAAGACCCTAAATTCGAAGTGTGATCAAGAATTTTGGAAAACTACCTCAAGTACATGAAAAACAACACCTTGATCTATAAGTTCATAGGAATGTGGCCAATTAAAAGGGCTTTAATTAGTTGGATCCAAAATAAATGGTAGCCAAAGGGCCAAATAGACTTTTAGCTAGGGTTAAGATATTTTCAATAACATTTTTCTAAAACTTGGAGGATATAACTAGGGTTTTTTAGAATGAGCATTATTTGTTCAACAATGTAGGCCTATACATTCTCTCTTGGGAGGAGAGATATTGATTCGAGATGATCCAAAAATGCCTCAAAAATTGAAGTGCTAAAAACTTGATCAAAATAGTGTCATATCAAAGAGCTCAGTGAGACATTTATGACACATTTTGAATGGAATCAAACAAAATTTGGATGCAAAAGTTATCGTGATCTGAATTTTGTTCCAAACAATAAAAATGAAATCTGTAGGGATGCCACGTGCCAACAATAGAAGGATCCATGTGTCACTATAGGATGTTGATGTGGTAGTTCATATGATGATGTGCTGGGTGAATATGTGGCAATCCATACAATGTCATGGAAGTTTCTAACGTGGCAGACCATACAACTGATGTGGAAACACCTTGAAACAACATGTTGTAGGTGATACAAGTGATGTGGCAGCATGCATAGAGGACACATGGTAGAGACAGGTGACTATGTATTTGACATGTCAGGATATAGATATGACACGTGGGAGGGATGAAGACATTTATTTCTTAGGTGATGTGGCATCTAGGTCAGCAAAGCACGTGGCATGAGTGATGTGGAAAACGTCTCGGAACTAATTGGAAAGCATGTGACCCACCTAGGGGCTACCACATGGTAGCCCTTGAGTGGTTGAAAAGGGCTTCTAGAAAAATATGGAACCACTGGATCAAGTTTTGGATAGCTCGAACAAATATTGTTAAGATGATAATGGAGCCAATGGATTTTGACCTCGTAACCTACGGGATCACATATAAGCCCTCTGTCAATGAGACATCAACAGATGTTGAATTAAATTGGTAGAAGGTTCTATTTAAATTTTGTGGTTAGATATGGTTTAAAAATGGGAATGTCGTTGGTTTTGATCACATGACCTATCCCACCATTATGTGGCACCTCAACCAAAGCACCAAAAAAGTAACAGTTGATTGGGTCGTCAAAGTTATTATTGTAATTGATGCATGTGCATTGTAAAACTCAATTGATCGAGAAGGTCAAATTTTTTTACCAATGGAGTTAGTTTCTTAAAGTGTGGATTTGGATAAAGTAGAAGAGTTCTTTGTTTGCCATGTAATCTATTTATTATTAGGAGAGGATTGAAGAATTTCAGGAGGTTTTATTTTGAAACTGAATTTGGGCCATCTAATCCTCTATTCATGGATATGGAAGGATGCCACTTATGTATTTATTCATCCTTTGAAATTAATAAAGCAAGCAGTAGGAGAGTGTGTGTGAATTGAATTAATTTATGCCCAAACCATTCCTTCTACAATCACATATATTTATTGTTTGAATGTGCGCTTGTATATTATTAATATTGTGGGGTACTGTGTTGTGTTCAAGATTTTTTTAATCCCTGTAACCAATATAGAGGCATTTATGTCCATATAATGACTCTGTATAATCTTGTGGTGGAACCCTTGAGGATTTGATATCGGAGATAGAGATTCCCATATCAACATAACAATTTTCATAAATTACTGCGTTAAATTCTTTAACGAGGTCAGCATTAGAATACACAGGTGGAGGAGTTAAGCACTTAGTCATTTTTACCTTTTGATAGAAGTTTGTCTCCTGGAAAGAGTCGAGAGATGAAATCGACTTTCTGTCAATAAATATTCATTAAGAGACAGGTTCCAGGGTGATGTGTCATATGATTCTTTTCCCTTTAAGGTTAAAAGAGTTACAAGCAGGGGAATCATCAGGATGACAAAAACTAGGATGATGTGAAGGATCCAGTGACATGAAGAGCACCCAGATGAGGTGATATCAACATATTGGAAAAAAAGAATTAAGCAGAAGGGGAGGTGCACTATTGAAAAGACCAAAGACGAGGTCCACTTTAGACATAAATAAGGATGGGAATTAACATAATTATTCAGTGCGTCTCCTAGAAGAAAGGCCTTAGCACATCATTTGGAAGAGTCATGGTGAAAAAAATTCGTGATGACGTGTAAAGGCAATGATGTGTGAGGCTAGCCAATGTGGAACAAACGAGGGAGTGTTGACTCCTCCCAGAAGAAAAGGCCTTGCATGCTTGGAAAGGAGTCAGGTGTCGACACTTGATGGAATTGAGAGACTGTAAATAATGGGAAATTTCACATCCTAGAGTTTGTCTCCCAAAAGGATTTCACTTTCCACATTGTTTGAAAGAGCGGGGTGATGAGGACCGAGTGAACGTGAAAACTAGCCAATGAGGAGAGAGTCAGGGTGACATGTGCACATGTGATGTGTTAAAGTGTGGACTGACTTCTTCCCCGGGATTAATTATTGTGGTCACGAGACTTGGTCATATTGTGGAGCGAGATGTAAACTCCATGCATTGGGGGTTGAATGCTTGTGGGTCGCGTATATAATGTGTATGGTCTAAATTTGTGCCCACCAATTATCGTAGAGGAGCATCAAACTTTGGTCTCGGTGGCTATTCTAAGAAATGGCTTGTGCCCATGGATTTAAGCCCCCCTCCCTTCAGATACACACACACACACACACACACCAATCAATTATGGTGGCTGTTTTAAGTAAGTCCTGGCTATGGTGGTTCTGAAATGGACTTGAGGGTCTAATTCAAATTTGACCAGATATATATTTAAGCATTAGGTATACATCATTAGTGGTATCATAGAAGGAAAACCTACTCAATTGAATTCTTTGAAATTTAAGAAAAAAACTTATAGTAATGATCTTTTGATTTGATTTTCATTGCTAATTCAAGCTAAGGTATGCAAAGTTGTTATAATGGTGTGAATTGTTATAGGATAGGAATGCTAGTTTCAGGGCATGGATTATAGAGAAAGAGAAACAAGAAGTTTGGAGTAGATTGAAATGAACAAAGCAGAGTATAAGGTGATGATTGAGATGCAGTACAACTGATAGAAATATATTTGTAATCAGCAAAGAGGAGTGAGAGATTGCAACCATGATCGAAGAAATTGGGTGACAAGTAATGGAATCTTTTCAACTAATTTTGAAGTGTTGAAGAAGGTAACAACACAAATAAATAACATAGTGGCAGTGGTTACAACCAGTAAGTTGTGATAGAGGAGGAAGAGAGAAAGTAAATCTCTTAAAGTAAAGCTTGTGGCAGGAAAAGTTTTAGCAAGGAATGATGTAAGAAGATTTTAGTTGGAGTCTGAAAGTAAGGGAACAATGGAAGTTCTCAAGAGAAGAATATTTTCAACAAAGTGTAGAAGATAGAGGAGAGAAAATGAGTGCTCAAATGGTTCTAGAGCAAAGAACCAGTAGTACCAAAATTCTAAGTTCAAGAGGAAGCTTGGAGAGGGATTGGTAGCAGGAACAAAGGCTTGCTATGAGAGAAGGCTTGATTGCAGCTCACAATGGGAATGGATAAGCTCATAGAAGAGAATATGAAGATGCCTATAGATATTCAAAGGAATAGTTCATGAGGAAGCCACAGTAAGAATAAAGAGGATGCCAGAATAGTTGGCAAGAAAGAGGAGTGATGAAGAATTTGACAAAGAGATGGTTGAGATAAAGGAAAAACTTAACAACTTGAATAAGTTGCAAGAAAAAGGAATCAGAGAAGAATTGAAACAAGGATTATATGTAGGGAAAAAGGTTAAGGGGCCTATAAAGGAGTTATTTGCTGAGAAGTTAATGTAAAGAGTGGAAAGAGAGGAGGCACTTAGGGCAACTAAGTACGAGATGAGAGAATCCATTTGTGAACTAGAGAAAGGACCAATTCTTGCAGAAGAATACAATGATGATGGAATGACGAGAAGGATGCCAGAGGCATATTTAGAGACTAAAGGGTCTCATGTTTTTAATTTTAATGATTTGTGTGAGTATGTATTCATGAGTACTAAATATGACGGAGATGAAAAAATGTCAAAGATGGTGGAAAAAGCATAGATTTCACAAATGAAGAATTTTTCTTATGGAGAAAAGCCAGAGTTAGTAGAAGATGAACAATCTCAAAGAATTCTCATAAGAAAAGGGAATTCAACATTAGTTTATGTAGACGATATTGAAGAAAGTCATGGAGACTTTCAAGATAGAACTCTTCAAGTTTGTAAAAGGAAATTGAGATGTATACTTAATTGGTTTCATTTTCTTTTGCTAAGTGTATATTTAATAATTTTTTAGGGAGTTTTATTAAGATTTGGAAACAATTTGAGATTGGGAAGAGAAGAGAAGACATATGTTTTTCATAATTGTGTATCAAGACAATGTGAAGGTAGTGAAGGAGAAACTAGTTAGAGGAACTTAGTTCAAGGTATACTAGCAAGCTTAGAGGATACTATAAAAAGTCAAGGATTTGAAGATAGTGAAGAGTTGTAATGGAAGAAGAGGCATCAATGTCTTGTACAAGCCAGGAAAATAGAAGGGTAACTTGTGAGAATATTTATGAGGAAGGCAAAACAAACCAAAGCAGTGATAAGAGTAATGAAAAACAAGAAGTTATTATGAGGAATAGTGATTATTATGTTCAATATAGCCATGAAATTGCAAAAAATGGAGGAGGAGGTCATGTGTATGAATAAATGAAGAACTATACATTTGGTGAGAATGATAAGACAAGAGAATGAGACATATTTGAAGCTAAGTAAATGATGACTAACAACGAGAAGCAGTAATCAAAGGCAATGTCTAAGGATTTCAGTGAGGGACCAAAATTGTTAGAAAATGTGTTAAGATAACCTAGAAGTAAAGATGGAGATATTGAGGTGATGAATTCATCTATAGAAAATTCAATTTTGTTGAATAAATGTGAATATGTGTTAACAAAAGGTAGGAAAATTATTGTTTTTGAAGACAACAATAGGGTTCTAAGAAAGAATCCCTTCGAAGAGAACAAGATGGTAACTAAATCTTCAGAAATAGCAAATAGTAATAAGGATTTTGAAAGCAAAGGATAGAGTAATTATTTGAAACAAATCGTACAACAGATGGATCCTTGTGGTGGATTTTTCTGGAAAATAGATACCTTGAAGATTTGTAAAGGGAGTGGGAGAGAACTCTTGTAAATCTCACACATCACGAGTTGACAACTAAATGAAAGAAATTGCTTCAAGGTGACAAGAAGAATGATAATTGATATTATGAAAAACATAATATTTTATCAAGTGACAAGTATCAAAGAGATAGGTTGAAGACAATAGAGGCACAAGGAAGAAAGGTTAAAAACAACCAGAAGAAATATGAAAGGAGTGAAGACATGGAGGAAATCATGAGGTTTGGAAATGACTTAAATTGCAAGAATGTGAGATAGCTAATAGAGGACTAGTGCTTCAATGCAACTATGGAAGAAAAGATAATAGTGGAAGGACATATAAATTTTATTGTGTCATGTGCATATCAAAAACATAAACATACAAAGAATTTGGAGGATATAAATGCAAAGTACAATTTGATTTTGAATTTTGAAATTCTAGATGTTAATTATAGTTTGCAGAATAGAGATTTATTTAAGGCTTGGAATGATAGAATAAGAGTTTGTACAACTCTTACATTTGACGTTGATGAAGAAAATAAAGATTACCAAAAAGGTAAAGATGCAATGTGAAAAAAATCTTCTTCTCAATTTTAAGAGGAAGTGAAATCCAAAGAATTACTTGGGAAAGTGTAATTGGATACAACCTAAATGTAATAAACTATTGGGATATTTTAAAGGTTCGGGAGAAAATTTTTGCAACAACAGGGAAACATATGAAGGATTGTTGCTATATTTTTAATTGTGAGGATGAAAGAATTGCACGTGAGACTGTGAATATTTGGATAGTGAAATCAATAGAGGATTTGTGTAACATAACTTCTACAATTCAAAAAGACAAAGAAACATGAATCATTACTATTGACACCTAATATTGGGGATTGGATGAATAGTTGTAAATATTGGGGATTGGATGAATAGTTGTAAATATTGTAAATAATAAATAATGGAAAAGGAAGAGTCTTCGGGAGATGAAACCCAAGAGTCACTCCCTTGTGTATATAACTATGACCAATCTGAATGAATAAACAATTTCATTTGAGGAGTTACCTCCTGGCCTAATATTGTATCAGAGCCAACGCCATTTTTGGCTTCCCTCTCTGCTCTTATAACTTCCTTCTGCCATTTCTGCAGTCTGTCATATTCTTTATCCTGCATCAGTATTATTCCACTTTTTTTCCTAACATGGTATGCTGTAATTTTTTTTTTTTCCCTATTTCATTCTCAACGCTGCTCCCCTACCTACCAAGGCGAGCACCGCTTTGTAGTTATCGTTACTCTGCCTGTGGGTTTGAGGTGCTAAAAAATGCATGAACAAGGTCGCCTTCCTTCTTGCTATGCACTGTGACAGCGCTCAGACACAGTCCTTCGTGTTACATAGTCCACAACACAACACTTCACTGCATTCAACCTTGGTCCCTCCTCACAGTTTATGCCCAATTTTTGATCCTGCATTCCTCCATCATCCAAAAGGCTGAGCACTATGCATGGAGTGGTGCAGCGGATAGAGCACTAGAGCGGCACAATGGATAGAGAATTGGAGTGACATGGGAAAGGTGACGTGGTTTCCGTAGCCCAACACTCATACCACCGCTCGATCCGTTGAACTATATTGTTTTCAATATAATGCTTTGGTATTACATTATAACGATTTGGTATTAAATATAACGTTGTGGTATTACATTAAATGTTGGATGTTGTCATATCATAAACGTTGTATTACATTAAATGTTGTTTGATATTCTGGTTTTAGTGCAGTGGTTTGTGTGTTTGGTTTACGTTTAATACCTCCACTATATAACGTATTCACCTCACATTACTCCACTCCCTCCTCGCTATTACGTTGAATGAATTCACTAAGCCATTCCATACCTTATTTCATATGTCTGACTCCTTATATCTTATTACATTAAAAATAAGTTTGAACCAACGTATTGACATTTTGAATTTTTTGTGGTATTTGAACCTCCATATATAACGAATGTCTTTTAATATATAAAGTCTCCCTGTCATATGCTCGCATACCATTTATCTTATCACTATTTATAAAGTCTCCTAATAGTCATTAACGTGGGGTCTCCCTCATATAACCCCTCCCCCATATAAACCTCCCTCACATAATACCTCTATTTTCATATATCAAAATTAGATTTTTTTCCCACAGTACAGATTTTACAATGCATTCATTGATATCTATTGTGGGAGTGGTTCTCACTGAGAAGGAGAACTATCTAGAATGGTCAAGAAAAATCAAACACACTCTCTTTTTTAATGAGCTGTGGAAAGGAGTATGTGTTGGTGAAGGAGACAAAGAACCAGAAAAGCCTACCTCTGACAAGGAATTTTCCATTTGGAAAATAAGAATAGCAAGGCTTATGCCTTGATTGCAGCATCAGTAAATGAAGAGGTGAGTTGCCATATTTCGGCATTTTCAAATGCTTTCGAAGCCTTAAAAAAAAGGAAGGAACTCTATGACTCACACTATACACTTGAATTTGTTCAACTCATGATTAAATTGTTCAACCTTGAATTACAAAATGATGATCCTCTTGCTCTTGCATCAGAAGTAAAATCTACTATGCATGATATCAAAGTCACTAATGTTGAACTGGACATTCCTTTGATAGGTTTTTTCAAGGCACTTTATCCCACTTACTCAAATTATCTTGAGTCATTGCAAGCAAATGGAAACCTCAAATAAATTACCTTTGATTCCCTTGTGAGTAAATTTGCTGAGAGAGAGAAAGATTTCGAGAAGAAGACAGCTCCACAGTCTTCTGAAGAGGCTGTGTGTCTTGCACATAGAGAGAATAATCTTGCTCAAGATTCTTCTAAAGGAATAGGTGGTCGAAGAGGAAGAAGAAGAGGAAATTTCAGAGGTGGGGGGGTAGACACTCTCAAGGAGAAAAGTTATATTTGCACTGCATATGTTGCAATAGAGATGGATCACATGATGCATCCACATGCAAGTTGCCTTGGGATAGAATTGAAAGAAATAAATAAACCCAAAGGTAAAACTAATGACAAAGAGAAAGGTAAAGCACATGAATCGCTCACTATGTTGTGGCACAATGTAATAATTAAATGAAGACTTGTTTAATGCTTCACTTGCTTCTTGGAAAAATGATTGGTTGCTTGATTCAGGAGCAACTTGCCACATGACTTTCAGAAGATATTTTTTTGAAGAATTTACTGACAATGTTGATGGAGCAGTATACTTTAGGGACAAATCAAAACTCAAGCCATTAAGGCTTGGCACAATCAAGCTCAAATTGCCTGGTCTTCCAGACTTTCTTCTACATGATGTTTTATATCTCCCACAACTGAGGAGAAACTTGTTGTCCTTGGTCCACATCCACCATCAAGGACACTCCATTCATATGTTTGATGGAAAGGTTGAGGTGAGAAAAGAATCAGATCACTCACTTATCATGATGGGGATAGAATAAGTAAGGCTTCTCAAGCTGCAAGGTGACTCTGCTCGTGCACAAAATTTCTCATACAATTCTCATTATGATGAAGGTACATTTCCATTAATTTTATTATGGAATGCTATATTTGAACACTTGAACTATGACAGCCTTCGCTTTTTGAAGAAAAATGGTGTTACTGGTTTGCTTACAATTCCTAGGAAACTTAAGCAATGTGATGCTTGTATTCTAGGAAAGCATAGCAAACAATCTTTTCATGATTCACATTCTAGAGCACATAGGAAACTTGAACTCATTAATTCAGATTTACGTGGTCCAATGCCCGTTCCTTCTAAAAATGGAAATAAATATATGATGACATTTATTGGTGATTACACCAGAATTTGTTGGGTTTATTTATTGAAGAACAGATATGATGATTTTCAAACATTCAAGAACTTCCATACATGGATTGAAAATGATGCACAATATCATATTGTCTCTATTTGCACTGATAATGGAAAAGAATACACTTTAAATGAATTTGAAAACTATCTTCGCCAACATGGGATTAAACATCAAACAACTATGCCTTATAATCCTCAACAGAATAGAGTAGTTGAAAGAATGAATAGGACAATCTTAAATATGGTTCGCTCCATGATGTTTTTCAAGAATGTAAAATTGATGTTTTGGGTTGATGCAATTCTATATGTTGTATATGTAAAGAATAGATGTCCATCTAATGCTATTAGAAACAAGACTCCTTATGAAATGTGGTATGGGCACATTCCTTCGATAAAGCATCTCAGGGTCTTTGGTTCCACCTATTATGCCTTGATACCAAAGGCACATAGAAACAAACTTGGTGCAAGGAGTCATAAGTGTATCTTCTTGGGGTATTCAAACACCTCCAAAGCATACTACCTCTATGATGAAGTTAATAAAAATTTTGTTGTATTTAGAGATGTAATCTTTCTTGAATCATCCAAAGCTAAAAATATTGTTGAGTGGAAACTTGATTGTTTGGATAAATTCACAAATGCAAAATCATTTCAAGAATTTGATAATCAAATTCCACATATTGAAGGGGGGATTCCTATAATGGATCAACCTGTGGAATCTTCTTCTAAAGCACTCTCTCCACCACATGAAAATCCAACCAATTATGATACTTTGAGTGATGTGATTGACATAATTGGGAGACTCAATATTGATTCAGTCCCAACTCAATCAACTAAGTAGTCTGGACCATCTTAGAAAGGTCCCCCAAAGTGGTTGACAAAGACACTTGAAAGTGTTCATCCTGATGAGGTTGGAAAGACAAGAACAAGAAATTCAACTCGACAAAATGGAGGTGATGTAGATGACTCTAATTCACCTATTGATATGGATGTTTCTTATAATTGTGAATCGAATTTGTCTATAGATTTTGAACCAACTTCCTTCAAAGAAGCCACTTCTCATGATGAATGGAAAGAATCGATGCAAAAGGAGTATGATGCCTTGATAAAGAATGGCACTTGGAAGCTGGTTGATCCTGCATTGGGAACCAAACCAATTGGCTACAAGTGGGTTTATAATAACACATATAAAGTTGATGCCTCACTTGACAAGCACAAATCCAGTCTTGTGGGCTACCATCCGGACACTCTTTACCCTAGTAGCTCAGAATGGTTGGAAAGTCCATCAAATGGATGTCAAAACTGCTTTCTTGAATGGAGATCTAAAAGAGAATGTTTTTATGTCCCGGCCTGAAGGATTTGATGTGAAAGGACATGAACATAAAGTATGAAAACTTGTGAAATCCTTGTATGGCCTCAAGCAATCACCATGAGCCTGATATGAAAAAATAACTGAGCATATTCTTAAACTCAATTTCAAACATTATGATCTTGATGATGCAAATTTGTTTGTCAAGAAAATTGGAAAAAGAATTGTATATCTTGTGGTATATGTAGATGGTCTTTTGATGACAGGGGACAATGAAAGCTACATTGCATCCATAAAGAAGGAATTGAGGAAAGGTTTTGAAATGACTGATTTGGGCTATGTTCATTACTATGTTGGTATTGAAGTAACTCAACATCCAAAGTCTATATTCCTTTCTCAAAAGAAGTACATTGGAGATCTCTTGAACAGGTTTGGCATGGTTGAATACAATCCTCTAACTACTCCAATGGAACAAAACGTAAAGTGCACATCCATTGAAGGAAAATAATTTGAGGATGCAACAAAGTATAGAAAGCTTGTAGGAAGTCTCAACTACCTGACTACTACCAGACTAGACATTTCATTTGATGTTGGCATCCTCTCTAGGTTTATGTAAAAGCCTTCTGAGGGACATTGGTCTGTTGCAAAAAGATTTCTAAAGTACTTGAAGGGAACTCAAGACTTTGGACTCAAGTATACAAAGGTGGGTGACTTCAGCTTGATTGGATACTCTGATTAAGACTTCGATGGAGACGAAGAAACTGGGGTATCTACTTTTGGTTATGCTATGAGTCTTGGATCAGGAGTTGTCTTCTGGAGATCACACAAACAATCAGTTCCAACAAATTCCACAACAGAGGAAGAATATGTTGCAGCAGTTGAGGCAAAAAAATAAATTGTGTGGCTTAGGAAAATCTTGGAATATTTGCAGGTAAAACAAGTACATTCGACTCCACTCATGATTGACAACACCTCTGCAATAAATTTGGCTAAGAACCCAAAGTTCCATGATTGAACAAAGCATATCAATACAAAATACCATCTGATTCGACATCATGTTGAGGCCAATACAATCCATCTATGCCATTGTTCCACTAATGAGCATATTGCAAACATCTTCAACAAAGCACTTGGAAGAGAAAATATTTAAAGATTCAGAACGATGCTTGGACTCACCAACATCCCTTCAGATTAAGGGGGGGAATGTTGACACCTAATCTTTAGGATTGGGTGAACAATTGTAAATATTGTAAATAATAAATAATGGAAAAGGAAGGGTCATCGGGAGATGAAACCCAAAAGTCACTCTCTCATGTATATAACTATGAGCAATCTAAATGAATAAACAGATTTCAATTGAGGAGTTACCTCCTGGCCTAATAATTACACTAGATAAATTAAAGGAATTATTTCGAAAACAAAAGATGATGATAGAAAACAAAATAGAGTAGCCAACAAAGGATCCAGGGAACATGATTTTGAATTTTCTAGAAATTTAACAAATCATTGATATAAGTTCCAAATGTTTTGTGAAGGAGTGATGTGTCCAATTCAAAGAGGAAACGATCAACAACAAGAATAAATGAAAGGAGAAGGATCAAGGATAAATACTCTCAAGTGGATGAGAAACAACAATTACTGCAGTTATGGGAAGATCATTGATAATGAAAGTTGGAGCATAGATACTACCCAAAAGAAGAGTTAAGTTTGGGATCATGGATGGTTGCAGGAAGCAACATAACAACAATAAAATAGTAAATCAAATGGAAAGCTAAAACATAAAATTTGGGATCCTAGAGGACTTCAACAACAAAATACTCATGATCAAGAGCTCATGAAAAAATTGTTCCTTAGGAGTATGATGCAGGAGCATCATACAACTCAATTTACCGAGAAGGTCAATTTTTTTCTAGAGGAGTTGGTTCCTCAAAGTGTGGATTTGGTTATACTAGAAGAATTCTTTTTAGACATGTAATCTATTTATTATTAGGATTTTTTTAAGAGATGGTTTAAGAAGTTCGAGAGGTTTTGTTTTGAAACTATAATTTGGCTAACTGATCCTCTATTCATGGATATGGAACGATGCCACTTATGTATTTATTCATGCTTTCAAATTTATAAAATAAAGTAGTGGGAGCATGTGTGAGAATTGAATTAATTTATGCCAAAACTAGTCCTTCTGCAATCACATATATTTATTGTTTGAATGTGTGCTTGTATATCATTAACATTGCATGAGACTGTGTTGTGGTCGGGATTTGTTTAATCCTTGTAACCAAAATAGGGGAATTTATGTCCATATAATGACATTGTATAATATTTTAGTGGAACACTTGAGGACTAATATCAGAGTCAAAGGCTCCCACATCAACATAACAATTATCATAAAATCCTATTTTAAAATATTTAACAGGGTTGAGATTGGAATACACAGGCGAAGGAGCTAAGAAATTAGTCATTTTTCCCTTTCAATAGAAGTCCACCACCTGATAGGAGCGAGGAGACATAATTAAATTTATATCAACAAATATTCAACAAGAGATAGGTTTCAGGGTGACAGGTCCCAGGAATATTTTCCCTGCAAGGTTAAAAGAGTTGCAAGCAGGGGAAGCATTAGGATAAAAAGGATCAAGATGATGTGGAGGAGTCGATGACACGGAGAGTGTTGGGATGAAGTGAATCAATGTATTAGAAAATAAGGAATTAAGAGGAAATGGGATGCATGCTATTGAAAATACTAAAAATGGGGTCCACTTTAGACAAAACTGAGGGCAAAAATTGGCAGAGATATTCACAACTCGAAGTCTCTATGTTGGAAGAAAGGCCTTGGCACATTGTTTGGATGAGGCGTGGTGACACAGAGCTGGGATGATGTGTAAAGGAGGTGACATGTGAGTTTGGATAATGTGTAATGCATGAGGGTGTATTGACTCCCTCGGAAGAAAAGGCCTTGCACACTTGGAAAGGAATCTGGGGTCGAAACTTAAAGGAGAATTGAGAGATTACAACTAACAAGAAATTTCATATCCCAAAATATATATCTCGTAAGGATTTCCCTTTGCACATTATTTGAAAGAATAGGGTGATGAGGACCAGGCAGACATGGCAGTTGGCCAATGAGGAGAGGGTTGGCGTGACGTGTGCACATGTGAAATGTTAAAATGTGGACCCACTTCTTCCTCGAGATTAATTATTGTGGTCATGAGACTTGGTCATATTATGTGAAGTGAGAGGTAGACTAGAAGCGTCAAGGGTTGAATACTTGTGGGCCATGTATATAATGTGTATTGTCTAAATAAAGTGCTTTAGACAATGCACATTAAAAGGGACAAGGTATTAAATCTAAGGCACAACTTTGGACTTATCTTGGTGTCTATTAAAAGAAATGGCTTGCACCCATGGATTTAATACATCCTCGCTTTAGCTATACACACACACACACAATAATTGGTTTTGGTAATTATTTTAAGTAAGTCTTGTTTGTGGTGGTTCTGAAATGGAATTGAGGGTCTTCTTCAAATTTTCCCAAATATATATTTAGCCTTAGGCCTACATCAATCATATTACCTATTTTGCATGGATTGTGTCTGCAGTGATACCCGTGGGCTTAACCCTATGGCTATGGATCTACGTGGTTCACAATGTATGATATACGAAAAGAATAACACCATTGTGCCAATGTTGTTGATTATTAAAACATTTCGATGCCAATATTTTTTCAATATAGTTTTAACATGCAAGTTTTGGTAATTGGGGAGTTTTTGCTTAAATTTGGAGCAACAAAAGGAGGTTCTTGAGTGGTATTTTGAAACAAATTTTATTTTAGCAGTTGAGGGACATTGTTGGAGCATATTGAGGCTTCCTTATTTTGTAAGTTGGGTCCCTTTTGGAATTAAATAAAGATGAAAACACCAATAGGAAGTAGACCCAAAGACATAGCCCATAGTTTGGGTGAACTCTATTAGAAACTATGTTTGCATCTCTCTTTAATTTTCTCTACTACTTTATTATCCTCTTTTCATGTACATTTGGTTAAGCTAATTTAAATTATTAAGATGATTTAAATTTAATCATTCACACTTAAACATTTTTTCAAACCAAATCATTTTTAAGATCTTGTATCAAGTGGTATAAGACCAGGTTTGATATTGGTTTGTGAGTGTGCATGATAACCAGGAGAAAACTCAAGTGAGGTGAATGATCACTTGTAGAAGGAAATCCAAATATTGGTTCGAGGTGAGCCCAAAGAACAGAGACTGGTTTGAGGAAAATTTTTTCAAAGCTTTTAATGCAATGAAGGCTATGGTAGAAGAAATTTAATGGAATAAGCTCGGAGAAGGAAGTTCATTGAGGAAAGTCAAAGATGAAGATTAAAAAAATAATCCTCCTTTTTCTTCTCCTCCTTCAAGTCCTCATTATTCTCATTATCCTCCTCATTCTCAAGCCCATCTATTCAATTAAATATTGCTTCAAAAAAGCCATTATTAAAGTTGGATGTCAAATTTAACTTTCCAAAATATAATGGTGAGCTCCATGATGAAAGACTTGATAATTGGATTTGCCAAATGGAAGTCTATTTCCACGTGAAGCAAATTGTTGAAGACAAGGTAAAAATTCAATTGGCCTCTCTTCAATTGGAAGGTACTACACTAATTTGGTGGGAAACTAGACTTCAGGAAGGTAACATTATTTCCTCATGGTATGAATCCACCTCAGCGTTGAAAAAGAAGTTTTATCCCTTAGCATATAACCAAGAGCTAATTGTAGAATGTCAAACTCTATGATAGCATAAAGGCCAAAGTGTGGAAATATTTACTGAGGAGTTTAGGAAAAATGCATTGGCTTTAAACATTCCACTACATATGCAAGAGACTCTCCTTAAATACATTGGTAGCTTGCAAGGTTATATCTTCAATACTATTTTTTTTAATAAATCCATCTAACCTGGATGAGGTATGTGTGCAAGAGACCTACATCAAGGTAGGTGAACAAGGTGGTGGTGTCTACATGGAATCCATTCAATGGAAAGTGTGGAAAATCCTTGAAACCTTGCAATTTCTAATGAGAGAAAACTGATCATAAAAGACAAAATTTTTCTACCAAAAAATTGCGGAAAGAAAAAAATGAATAGAAACACAATCACCCATAGAACAAAAAATTTATCTGGGGAACCCAACTAGGAAAAACCTGTGCTTTCTTGTATTTAATCAACTAAGAAATTTGATATATTACATAGAATTTTATTCAAGCTTGAAGCTCGCTACAATACTGATCAACTCTATCTCAAGGCTTGCCCAACACTTAGGCAAATAAGGCCTGCTAGGAAGCTCCTATTTCCCAATGAAAATCATCCCCTAAAAAATTGGATTTTCTCTTATTTCCTTGCTCAATTCCCAAAAGAATAATATCTTCCTTCTCAAACAAGATTGTACTCCAAAATCTGTTGTACAATAATTAAATACATTTGTGCCTTCATTCAATCTTAGTAGGGAATTCGAATTTCATGTCCTACTAGGGCTAAATTTAGTAGTTGTTATTTGTTAACTGAGAGCAAGTTGAATTAAAACAAAGTCAACTACTCAACTAAACTCATGTCTATCTCTATTTGAGAACTAGAGATTAGTTAATTGACATACACTAGATTTAAATCCACTAGATAGCTAATTTTAGCCATCAACTAGTCCACAACTCGTTGAAAGCCATCTAATTCGAATTAACTAACAATAACTCAGTGATAGGCCACACCACACATGTTAACTAAAAACCAACTTAAGCATCTATAAGAATTAATTGGAATTGGAATATTTGACTAAGGCACAAGTCAAATAATCCACTCCTTGCTACATTTTCAACACTCCCTTTTAGCAAGGAAGGGAGTTTTAGCAACCCCAATCTTGTGAAGGGATATTTAGAAACCTCAATCCTGTGTCTATGGAACTCAAACTCTCCCCTTGATAGGGCCTTGGTCAAGATTTCTGCATCCTGCTACTTTGTAGGAATGTACTATAGCATAACAATCGTCCTCTACACACAATCTCTAAGGTGATGGTACCAGATGTCTATATGCTTGGACCTATCATGAAACACTAGATTCTTAGAGAGTTTTATGCAACTCTGATTGTCACATTAGATTGGCTCCATCCCCTGAGTGAAGAGTCCTACTAGGATCTTCCTCATCCAAATAGCCTCGCATGCTTCCTGACTAACATCCATGCACTCGACCTTTGCTGAATTGAGTGCAACTGATATTTTCTTCTAGCTATACCAAGAAATTGTAGTTGACCCAATACTGAAGATTGCTCCATCAGTCTATCTATACCACAATCCAAAGTCTAATGCACCTTTGAGGTATCTTAAAACATGTTTTTCTTCTTTCCAGTGTACCTTGGAAGGATCCATAATGAACTCACTCAGCTAGTTCAATGCAAAACAAATATCAAGCTTTGTGTTCACCAAATACGTCAAGGACCCAATCACTTACCTGCATATTGTACCATCTACGACATTTGTTGTGGAGGCATTCTCCTTCCTCTAGTTAGTACCTAGAGGACTATCCATGGGTTTGCAATCTTGCATCTGGAATCTATGAAGGATCTCATAGGCTTACTTCCCCTATCAAAAAATATGTCTCCATCACCCTACCAGCCCTCCAATCCAAGGAAATAGTACATCACCCCCATACCCTTCATCTCAAATTATCTTGCATGGTCCTCCTTGCAATCCTGGATCAAACTATCATATCCTGTCAGAAACAAATCATCAACATAAAGAATTAAGATGAACAGACAACCATCTACCATAATATAGTATAGGTTGGCATATTCCTCACTCTTAGTGCAACCAAATTATATGATATAAGAATCAATGCAAGTGTGCCACGCTCGAGGTGCCTACCTGATCCCATAAAGAGTTGTCTTCAGCCTACAGACGTGTGTTTTTTTTCTCTACTGAAGGTCTCAAACCTCTCTGACCTCTCAATGTAGATCTCGTCCTCAAACTTTCCATTAAGGAAAGTTGTCTTAACATCCATCTGGTGGATCTTCTACCCCATTTGTGTTGTCAATGCAAGTATGGTCCTGATAGATGAGTACCTTTCCAATAGGGAAAATCCTTCTCATAATTAATCCCCTCAATCTGTGAGGAGCCCTTGGCCACAATCTTGGCTTTGTACTTCTTCGCACTACCATTTGCTGCATGTTTCACCTTATACAACCACTTGGATAAAATAATTGGTTTGGCCTCAGGTTTAGGCACAACCTCCCAAACATCACTCTTCATGATGGATTCATACTCCTACACCATGGAATCCATAAAAATCTACTGGGAAGATGCCTCTTCAAAATAATATGGCTCATAATCTATCAATTTTATCATCAATGTCATGTATCCTATGCATCTATCTGGTGATTTAAGTTTTATGTGCAAGGAACTAGGAGGTCCAACCTACTCATAAGCTTCCTGCACCAATCCGTCAAGCATCATGTCCTCTTCTCCTCCTCATCATGTGGTGGATCCACATCTTCCTCTTAGAATGACCTCTTTCCCTTAGGCAAGGGCTAACTAAGGCTCCACCTTGGGAGATATAAGTTCCTCATCTGCTGATGTGCTCAAATCTCACTCTAGAGAACTCCTTATGGCTTTCTCCTCATAAAATTTCACATCCCTTCTCAAAATAATCTCTTTGAGAGAGGGAATGTACACCGTGTAAACATGAGAGGTATCAGTATAGCCCACAAATACCCCCCTCTCAATAGTGGGCTCCAACTTCTTCCTGCCATCTTTGGACACATGACAATATGCCATGGACCCAAAAATGTGAAAGTGGAAGATATCTTGCTTCCTGCGAGTGAAAGCCTCCTCAAGTGTAATCATCCCAACAACTCTGTGATGACTCCTATTTTGAAAGTACACAACAATGTTGCAGGCCTTTGCCTATAAGGATAAGGGAAACCCCTTGGTCATGCAACATGGCTCTAGTATCCCAAACAATACTCATATTATTCCTTCTGCAACTCCATTCTACCAAGGGTTATGGGGTGCAATCAACTCTCTCCTAATGCCCTTCTTAGCACACAAATCTCTGAAGGCATTAAATACATACTCTCCTCAATTATCACTCCACAGGGACTTGATTTTCTTCCCTCTCTCATTATCCACTTAGGTCTTGAATTCCACTAACTTGGAATAGACCTCATCTTTCTTTTTCATGAAATAAATCCAACATTTACAAGAAAAATCATCAATGAGGACTACATAATACATGTGTTTGGAAATGGAAACTGTGGAGAAGGAGCCACAAACTTCTGAATGAACTCTCTCCAGAATAGCTCCAACTCTTCTATCTCATCCTTGAAAGGAAGATTTGGTATGCTTTCCAAGAGTGCATCCCTTGCGCACATCATGCTAATCAAGGGTGCATTGTGGTAGCCTAGTGGCAATTTGCTGAAGTGTCTTCAATGATCCATGATGTAGATGTCCCATGCACCTATGCCAGAGCTCTTTGACATCTCGACCCTAAACAAACACTAGCTTGCTGCTTAAGATTGAACATGCATCAACCTCCAATTTTTAGAGGTTCTTGATCCTGACACAAATCTACTTGACCTATCCTGAAGCAGAATGCTTAAGGTAGGCCTTCCCTTCGCTGAATACTACATTGTACTCGTTGTCTTAAAGGATAGTTACTGAGACAAGGTTTTTCTTTAATCCTAGAACATACATCACATTCTTGAGATGGAGAAGGGAACCAAAATCCCTCGTAAAGATTAATGTACCAACTACTTTGGTCATGTATTTTGCATCATCTCCAAGATCGATATGGAATTGCATGTATTTCTCCTCCAAACTACTGAAGAATTTTTTATTCCCTCTCATGTGGAATGAAGCCCTTGATTCAATGTACCACACACTACCTCAATTTGAGCTTCCCATTCTAGCTATCAGAGATACATCTAATTCGAATTGAGAAGAGAGTGCTTCTCCTCCTATTGTTGCTGCAACATGCTTATTGGATTTTTTGTTTGGACATTTTATAGCATAGTGTCGAAACTCATGACAATGAAAACACTTCTCTTGCTAAGATCCTTATTTTTCTTACCTCCATTTTGACTAGACTTGGTCTTGCCTTGGGATTTATTTTCCTTGGATTTATTCCCTTTTCTAACTACATAAAATTTCTCCTTATCATCAGTCCTAGATGAGACTCCATCCCTTGTATTCCTCCTTATCTCTTCCTGCATAGGATCTAACCATAATCTTTCCCATTCAGGGAACCTATCTCGTCCATTCACTGCATCCTAGAAACTTTTCCAATATATTGGAAGCGCAAGAAGAGCAAGCCTCACAAGATATAGTGGTGGAACTGTCTCTCCAACACCTCCAAGTTCATTCCTCACTAGAGAAAACCCGTATAGTTATGTATAAAATGGGCTCATTCATGCCCATTTGAATGTTCCTAAATCTTTCCTTCAAAGAAAGTTTTATGGCATCACTACAGATTCCGAACATATCAGTAAAGGACTTCCACATATAGAATTTTATCTCATTCCCATGCAAATTTGGAACAATATGGTCTCTAACTCCTCCTAGGATCATCCTCCTAACTTTGGCAGTTTCCTTCCTCCATTGAGTTAGTTGTTGTGCATCTAATGCAAGAGGTTTAGGAATATCAAAATTTATGTGTTCTAAAACCCCATTATCATCTAACATAGCCTCCATTCTATGTTTCCATGCATATAAATTGGAAGTCCCTTATATGGCATGCTCTGTCCTCAAACCATAGAAAGACATGATTCCTTAACTAACAGATCTTCTCTTCAATGCGCTTTGAATCTGATCAAGGAACTTAGTCTCTATCTTGTTTTCAGCTGCGATACCATGCATAAATCCTTGAAAAATTTCAACTGCTAATTCGAGCAATTTGATCACGAAAAACATAATATTTCTCTACCAAAAATCTGCGGAAAGAAAACAATGAATAGAAACACAATCACACATATAACACAAAAATTTTCCAGGGAACCCAATTTGGAAAAACCCTGCTTGCTTGTATTGAATCAATTAAAAAATATTATTTATTACACAAAATCTGCTTCAAGCCTGGCGCTCCCTGCTATACTGATCAACTCTGTCTCAAGGCTTGCCCAACACTTAGGCAAATAAGACATGCTAATAAGCTCCTATTTCCTAACGCAAATATGCTCAAGCAAGTATGTACACCAAAACCTGTTGTACAATAATTAAATACATGTGTGCCTTCATTCAATCTCAATAGGAAATTCAAATTGCATGAACTACTGGGGCTAAATTTAGCAGCTGCTATTTGTTAATTGAGAGTAAGTTGAGTGAACACAAACTCAAATATTCAACTAAACTCATGTCTATCTCTATTCTATAATTGGATATTATTTAACTGACAGACACTATATTTAACTCCACTAGATAGCTAATTTTAGCCATCAACTAATCCACAACTCACTGTAAGCCATCTAACTCAAATTAACTAACAATAACTTAGTGATACGCCACATAAAACATGTTAACTAACATCCAACTCAAGAATTTATGAGATTGAATTCGAATTTTCATATTTGACTAAGGCACAAGTCAAAGAAGCCATTACTTACTACATTTTCAACAAAATGAAGAAAAAGACAAAGGGAAGGAGAAACCAAAGATGAAAACTTTTGTGAAGAAGGGTGATAAAAAAATTTATTGTTCCCATTGCAAAAAAGAGGGGCATGGTGATGACAATTGTTGGAGATCTCATTTAGAACTTAGGACCAAGTGGTTGGCACAAGTTCAGAAGGGCAAGCAGAAGGTGGTTGTGATGGTCCACCAAGATCTAGGGTATGAATATGGAGATGAAGCAAAAATCATGGATATAGGGTTGAAAGGTATAACACCCTCTCATGATTGTTATATTTCTTCTATTTCACCTCCTATATTTGAAATAAAGAGAAATGAATTTTTTGTTTCACCAAAGGTCACACTGAGGGGGGGGATTAGTGTGAGAGAAATTTTAACATTTCATAACTTTTCATAATCAATAAGTCATAATATAATGAAACATAACCATAAAAAACATATCAATACATAAAAATAATGCAACATAAATCTATCATCACATGAAATACAGATCAAGAAGCCATCATGTCAAAGAGACACAAGCTTTTACGTGGAAACCCATAGGGAGAAAAACACAAGTTCTTCTTCTTCTTTATCTTCAATTCATTACATAAATTTGAAATTTATGGCTTGATAGAGGCACTGACCCCAAAGATATGCAAGCTACTACTTGAGGTAGGCTACAAATTGATTGAGGCACCAACGTTGATAAAGAGTGATCTCCAACATGCTCTAGGCTCCAACCTAATTGAGGAACCAACCTTGACGATGAGTGATCTTCAACCTACTCTAAGCTCCAACCTAATTGAGGCACCAAACTTGATGATGAGCAGGCTTTGACTTGCTCTAGGATCCAACCTTAATGAGGTTCTAATCTAAGTAGAGGCACCCACCTCCTTCTTCAATTCCTTATGTACCTCTTTTCAAAATGTTTCAAACTGGATTCACTGTCATCATCTATAGTTGTTAATCAATAGATCATAAGTAAAGTAATAACATGAAATCACTATCATCATCATCACTCTAACAACTTTTAACCATTATTATTGCAACCACTTCCACTACAACCACTCTACAAACACTGTCACTACAATAACTGCCACTGCAACAACTCTCACAACCTACAACTGTTGTCACTGCAATCATTGCCACTGCAACCAATCTCATAATTTTCAAATATTGGCATTTCAATTACAATAGTAGGTTATCATATTGTTTCCCATACTCTACTCCAACTTGTTCATAAATTTGGTCACACAAACCCCTTCTTGGAACCTATTTTCCAACATGTAAAACCATGGTAACCTACTCATAGACCCTGAAAACATGCAATAGAGATTATGGTCATCAAATATTTGTTAGCAAGAATTTGCAAGCCTCCAAAAGCATCCACCTCTAATCTCTGATCATAATGCTTCTTCCATAATCCAATTTGGATCAATGATGACCTCTAAAACTCAGAAAAACCATACAAAACTATGTATTAAATTAAATACCCTACCAATTTTCCCTTTCCGAGTCTGCTTCTAGAAAATGGATGTTTTTTGGCACCGACGTGAAAAAATGCACATTACCTACTTGTTAACAGTGTGACATAATTATAATTATATAAATAATAAAAACACAATTTTTTTCCCTAGTAACCATTCAAACTCGAACTTGCAACCTTGCTTGCCCATTTTGTATTCATTGCCAACTATGTTGTTTGATGTTGTTTGTTATACATTACTCTGATGTTAGTTTTGATGTAGAAGGATGAGTGGTGGTGACCTAACCCTGTGCCAAGTCTTATATCACATTGCCATTCAATAACCAATCACAATGTATTAAACCTGGAAACCTCTACAACACTCTAGAACCTTGCGCCACATTAAACTAATGCCACTTGAACAATTGTTGCTCATTCTTGGCATTCATGATAAGTTATGTCAGTATTTGAACATTCTATAGTTTCATGTTATTGGTCGATCCACTACAATATAACTCGACCAATCTCCATCCAATGTTTCCTGGTTACTGGGCACATTTATTCATTAATCAAGCTGAAATGCCATTTTCAAACCCAATCAACTCTGAAAATCAACATTAAACTTAGCCATATCCTTTGCTATGATGACAAATTAAGCTGCATGGAGACTCCGATAAACTTAGCTTCCAATCGTTCAAACTTCTACTATTATAGTTAAGCTTTGCTATATATGTAGTCATGGCAAGCGGTAATGTGATGCCAAATTGGTCCTTTATATTTTGTAAGACTTCACTATGTTTTCCAGACATTAGTCATTGTTATATATTTCCACCAGACTTAATTACATTTCTATCATAAATTAATATATGCAATGTACCATGCTATATTTATAACCATATGTTAAACTCCTGCCATTTTCCTTTGGCCAATCCATGAAAGAAAACAAGAACATACACATTATATTGAAAAAACAAACCTACCTTGGTCATAATTTGAACTAGTGCTACATCATGTGAACCATATCCAACATTCCATAACTAGAATAATGAATCAACAAATCATAATCACAAATTTGCAGATGGTTTACGAGAAATCCATAACCAAAAGACCACGAACAATCTTAGAACTCAGAATTTCACACTTCAATTTTCAAACCAGAAAAAACACAAATAAAATGAACTCCTCGACACAAAACCGAATGAACCTGTTCAATTTCTCTTCCCTAGACCATGATTGTATGGATATATATAACATGTGGTGATCCTAGGTTTTGAGAGCAAACCAACATCACAAGTTTGCAGTTGAGTTTTAAAGCTTGAATTTTAATCCCATATGATCATGCCATGTGACTTGGTCCCTAGGTGATCTATATTTATGAAGGAACAAAATGAAATACAAATTTAAACAAAAAAACAAAGATACAATGAAGCATAACTTCAATTAATAAATAGAAAATTCTAGAAATTGTTTACATGTAAAATGAACACAAACTAGCTTGGGCGTTGGTAAGTTATCTCTTAGAAGAGATGTGACAACTACATGCATTTTAAATTTTGTTACAATGAGGCTCAAAGGAATTCTTATCATGAAGAAACAATGACATACCCTAAACATTGAAAAATCTAACCTTAGGAGATGAAGCACCAAAAGCTATGTGCACTTATGGGGTTAATTGGAACACCAATTTCCTATGGTCGTAACTTTGGCATTCGATCTCCATTTGGCGTGCACGATAGCCCGTTGTAAAATTATATACGAGCATAACAAATTTCAAATGAAAACATGAGTGAAAGACTCCCATTTCCCCCAAGAAACACCATTTAGGGCCTGAAAACGGCCCTGGAAGTTCAAGACCCGAAAACTATTGAAATAGGAAACTGTGCTGAAAAATAGGAAACTGATAGAAAATGGTGTTGGCAATCCAAGTGGAATAGGCGCGTGGTCACCAATATCCACTTGGATCAGTCCTCCTCCCTTAGGAAGTAATGGTCCCCATTGCGTTGAGTGCCTCCATGAGGTGATGAAACTTCTACTGAACTTGGTCCTTCGTGAGCCACTTTACTTGGTACAGGGGCTAACTGGCTTTGACAACCTGATACAGTTGAATTCTTTGTGGGCGAGTGTTCTTAATTTGTGTGTCTACGATCTGATCAGTTATGGCCAATTGAATGAAATATGGGTTCATCTTTGTTGGTGTTAGCTACTCAATGATGTATAATGTGTCCAAAAATGGTGGAAAGTATGGCGGAAGGATATCCACATTGAATACTGGATTCAGGCCAAGGAATGGGGGGATATTTAGCCCAAAATTATTGTCACCCACAACCTTGGGGATGGTGTAAGGCTTGTATTAGAGTGGTCGAAGCTTCTGATGGGCTTCGACAAGGCATTCCTTCTGCAAATGCAACCAAACCTTGTTGCCCACTTAAAAATAATGTGGCACACAATGTTGACCATGACGTTGTTTATACTTAACATTGGCTTTATCCAATATATCATGAACTTGTTGGAGGATATGTTGAATGTGTTCAATAAAATTTATGGCTTTATCAATATTGGAATGAACATGAGCATATTCTGCCTAAGTAGTTGCAAGAGGCAATGCAACATCAATGGGACACAATGGTTGAAATATCAGGGTCACCTGAAAGGGTTTTTGGCCATTTGAACTATAGAGAGATTTGTTGTAGATGTGTTGAACATAGGGGATAATCTCATCCCATGTTCGAGGATGTTTATAGTTTTACATGCTTAGTTTGTGCATTATGATCCTGTTGACGACCTATGTTTTTTCATCAGTTTGGGGGTGGAAGGTAGTTGACTTGGTGAACTTGGTGTCCAATAATGGCCATAGGCTCCACCATAATGAGCTTAGGAATCTGTTATCCTAATCTGATATAATGGTCTATGGGATCCCAAAATGTACCCACACTTGTTTGAAGAAGAGTTTGGTAGTGGCTTTTGTTATGATACTCATTTCGTGATACTCCTAAAAATATTTATTTAGTTATTTATTTATTAATTTATTTTATTAGTATATATATATTTATTTATTTATTATTATTTTTTAACAATTTTGTAATTTATAGTATTTCAATTTTATTACTATTTAATATTATTACTAATTATTTTAATATTTGTTATTCCCCTAACTTCTTGGTTAACAATATTGTTATTACTTTTTAATATTATTTATATTATTTATAATATTATTATTTGTTAATCCACCTATTTATTTAGTTTATGACTCTCTAAAATTATTTTTATATTAGTTAATATTTGAGGATATGAATAGGATTAAACCAATTAATATTTTTTAGAATATTATATATAATAATATTCATTAATAAGGTTATAAGGGGTTATAATAAGTTTTAATAAAAAATAATTATTTTATTAAGTCAACATATTATAACTACTTGTTTTATAATATTATTTTATCAAAATACTTTTTAAATTCTTTAATTAGATTCCCTTACCCTTTTTGGTCAAAACCTATTACTAATTTCTGCCCTTAGTCAAACTAGTTGTTACTCGCTAACGACGACTTAGCATCTCTCTACATCTATTTATTACAATGCCTAGATCTAGTTCCTCATCTTGTCCTGAAGATGAACCACACTGGTTGGTTTGAAACACATCGACGACAATATCTCTTATGTGATTTTTACTGAAATATGTTGCTATAATTAATATGGCCATCTTAAAAATATATTAGTGAACACAAAAAACAGTCATTACCATGCTTGCTAGAAGGACGGCCAGACATATATTCCATGGGGATGAATTCCCAAGGTCAAATAGGAGTGGGGTGTACAAGCCTTTCTTCTTAATGGTTGGATTGGTGATGGCACAAGAAGTGCAAGATCTAATATATTTTTCAACATCTTTTTGGAGTTTTGGCCAATAAAATACTTCTGCAGTACTACTATTGTCTTCTCCACACCAAAGTGTCTTGTAACCTGACTATAATGCATTTATCAAATCAACTAGGCATGCTCCCTTATAGGAACACAAAGATGTCCCAGATAGCACAAAAATCCATCATGAAGGTGGAAGTCTAGAACTAGCTCTGCAACCATAAACATCTTGTAGGTGGCAACAAATTCCAAGTCATTTTCATATAGTTGCAGCCGTCTAGAGGTATCACACCCACAAAAGTGGAGAACTATTCTTAGTGCCACAATCAGGGGCTGGCTAAGGTACTCTGCGACATGATTGGTGCTTCCCTTCTTGTATTTAATGTTCATATGCAATTTTTGAAGATACATGGACCATTTTTTATGGTAATTGTTATGTAACTTCCCTTGTGTCTGCATAAAGTGAAGAGGTCGATGATCTGTGTGGATGATCATCTCCTTCCCCATAATACAATGTTTCCATTGCTGGAAGACCTGGATGATAGAATAAATTTCCTTATCATAGGTGTGGTAACCTTGAATAGTATTAGAGAGTGTCTAATTGTGATAGGTCACTGGATGCCCTTATTCGGTGAGGACTACACCAATAGCATAATCATAGGCATCTATCTCAATCTTAAATGGTTATTGCAGGTCTGGAAAGGTGAGGACTAGCGTAGAGAAAAGGAGGTGTTTCATCTTAATGAATGCCTTCTATTGTGACTCAAACCAAAGAAAAAAATTTACTTTTACTCCACCCTTGGTAACTTGACTTAAGGGCCAAGTAATATGAGAGAACCCCAACATGAATCTATGATACAAATTAGCAAGGCCCAATAAGCTACGAAACTCTATTAGAGTCATCAGGGCCAACCAATGTTGAACGACTTGGATCTTAGCTCGATCCACATGCATGCCTTTCTCATTAATTATGTAGCCTAGATATTGGGCTTGAATCATGCCAAAGGATCATTTCTCTATGTTGGCGCAGAGCTTGTGATGTTGTGGAGTTTGAATGACTTATTGAATATGTTGCAAGTTCTCTACCTAACTCTTGCTAAAGATGAGGATATCATCCAGATATAAAACCACAAATGAGTTGGTGAAAGGTCGTAAGATTTCATCTGTCAACCTCATAAAATTTGTGGGGGAATTTGTTAACCCGAAGGGCATGGTCAACCACTCAAAGAGACGCTCCTTAGAATTGAAGGTGATATTCCATACATCCATGGGTTCTATTGGAACTTGGTGATAGCCGAAATTCAAATCAATATTGTTGAAGTACTTAGCCCCCTTGAGTTGGTCAAGAAGGTCATCAATCCATGGGTTCAAGTATCTATTCTTGATTGTGATTTTGTTCGGTGCCCAAGAATCAATGTAGAGTATCTAGGTCCCATATTTATTTTGTACAAGTAAAATTAGGCTCCAATAATGTGAGGAACTTGGTCTAATGTGCCCTTTTTGTAGCAATTCTTGGATCTGCTGCTTGATTTCCTCATTTTTAAGAAGAGAACAATGATAGATTGGATCATTAGGTATAGGTGCTCCAAGATTCAAATCGACCGAAGGCTTGACGTAATAGTGTAAAGGTACCCCTGTGGGCCAGGAGAAAATGTCCTGAAACTCTCCCACTACCTTATCCACTTTCTTCTATTGCGCGAAGGGGCCCTTCATGCAGGCCACAGATGCGGTCATGATCGTCCCGTTACATTGATAATGAATTGGGAAGAAAATGAATTTCCTAGTATGGGAAATGATCTTACTGCATTTCTTAGTAGAGATCAAAGAAATGGTAGCTGGCAGGGATACCTTTAGTATATTGTATAACTTTCTACCCAAAGTAATAATAACAGTATGAGATTTGGACTCATATACAACATGACACTTCCAAAAATATGGTTTTCCTAATAAAACATCACAAACTTCAAGAAGAGAAACTTCAAGAAGAGAAACATCACATATTACCTCTTCCGTGAACAGCTTAATGTTGTAGCATAGGCGGCAATGTTGACTGATGCGAAGATCTCACCCTTGGTGGAGCCACCCAATGGTTAATGGTTAATGGTTGTGGGTGTGGTGTTTTTGGAAGGACTAATCACTTAATTACCTCTGCAAATATGAGGTTATTTTGGCTCCCACTATCAACAATGAACTACAACAGAGCACCCTTCACCCACATCTGTGAGTGGAAGAGCTGCTCACCCTCCTCTGAATCTTCGAGCTCAATTTTCTTGACCTTAGTGGTGGAAACAGTGGAACTAAGTTCTGCATCAATGATCTATTTCCCCTTTTTAAGTTCTCACTCAGATTTGGAACATGCATCTAACTCTAAAGCTTTCATCTCAGCCACCAATAACTACTTTGTGTGACATTCATTTATGATGTGAGTGGGGCTATTATGGAACTCACACCACTTTCATGTGTCTTTCTTCATCTTCTCATTGCCATTCTTTGCTTGCGGCTTCAAAGAAGTGTCTTGGGTCATTCCACCTTGGATCTATCCTTTGTTTTCCAGTTTGGAGGTGGCTTTTCTCTTCTTTAGATTCGCATATCCAATGTCTTGTTTCTTTTGTTTAAATTTCTGCTTGATCTTGGCAGCATATCAGTGTGTTGTGCCAAGAGAGGAGATTTCCAGGAACTCCATTGAATCCTAGATGTATTTATGCATGCATCCATGGTACTTGAGCACCATATGTTTCTTAGAGTCCTTGATACCTAGCTTTGTGTGTAGGGTATGAAAGATATTCATGAACTCTAACACTTCTTGGTCCCTTTCCTGCTGTAGTGTGGTCCATTTTATGTACTTGTCTTCATAGCTCCCAATAGGGTAATATTGTTCCTTAATGGCATCTTGGAAAGAGTTCCAAGAGGGTGTGGCTGAAAATAGTGAGGATTCCTCCTCATCCTTCTACTCACAATAAGTTTCCCACTAGTCCTTGACATGGGGGGTGGCCTTAAGGAGTGAAAAAGTAATATTTTCTCTATCAGAAAAATTATGGACTAAAAAATATCCTTCCAGTAGATTTAACCATCTATCTAGAGCATCTGTGTCTATCTGACCTTCAAATATATGAATTTCAAAGTTAACTTGTACCTTGAAGGGGTGGAGTCTCCGAAGTGACTATTAGATGAAGATGCTTCACCCATTGGCATTAACAAAAGGATCTGGAAAAAATTATCCATCATCTTGTTCCTTTGTCGCTCGAGGGCTTCTTTGAGCAACAATTTCAAAGGATTTCCTACTCTCTCATATTTCTTTTCTTCCACCATGGGAGGCCATAGGGGTTCATGAGGCCTTCTTGCAAGTGTTCAACAAGTTTTAGTCCCAACTCCTTATACCCCAACCTTGTTGGGGACATACACAAAAAAATAGAGAAAGAGAAAACCACTCTGATACCACTGATCCAAAACTATGAAGGACAAAAATTAAATACATATTTGAATGAAAACAAAAAGATGAAATGAAATAAAACTTCAGTTAATAAATAGAAAATGCTGAAAACTATTTACATGCAGAATGAAAACAAACTAGCTTAAGCAATGGTAGTTTATGTCCGAGAAGAGATTTGAAGTCTACATTCCTTCTTATCTATGTTACAATGAGGATCAGAGGCCTTTTTATCATGAAGAAACAATGATAAGCCTTAAACATATAAAAACCTAACCATAGGAGATCAAACACCAAAAAGTATGGGCCTTGATGGGGTTAGTTGGAATGTCAACTTCCCGGGGGTTGTAACTTTGGCAAGCGATCTTCGTTTAGCACACATGATAGCCTGTTAGAAAGGTCTATCTAAGAAAATAAACTTGTGATTGTAAACATGTGATGAAGACTCTCATTTTCAAAAAGTACACAATTTGGGGCCTCAAAATGACTCTGGAAGTCGAGGACCTGAAAACTACCAAAAATAGCAAAATATCGAAATAGGACACTGTGCTAAAAAATAGGAAATAGATAGAAAATAATTTTGAGGGTCTAAGTGGAATATGTGGGTGGCCACCAATATCTGCTTGGATCACTAGGGTCACTGTTCATCTGCATGATGATGTCTCCATGATATCATCATGCCACATGGTTACCCATGATGGGTGCATTGTGTCACCCATATTTGGACTTTCTACCAATAAAAAACTACCAAATGTCTCTACCACGTGGCAGTGCTTAGTAAAATCACATCATCATGCTGACATATTCTACTAACATGTAATGCCATTTTGTTGCTATATCACACAACCTGAAATGTCATATCTTCTAAACTGCTTCCACATGTTTGAGTTATTGCTTCATCATTGACTATGCAAAAGAGCCGCTTGTTGTTCATCTAGGGGGTCTACATCATTAGCAGTGGATCTAAGGCTGAAATTTACCTATTAGCAGTGGATCCACCCTGAATATGCACACTCGTTAACAAATTTGGTGTCAAGGTTTTTTGCACTATATCTTAGGTCCTTCGCTTAATGTTGATCTTCAAACTGCCATAGCTTCTCACCGAGGAGGAGTTTTTTGGAGCGATATATACCATTGGAAATATATTGATGAGGCTTATGTAACCATGATATTTATGCAATCATTAGGGCATCATAACCTTACCAAAACTCAATAAAATTCAAGCTTCCTTTGACTTAACCTAATGAGGGTATGCAAGATATCCAATTGGCATACTGCTTCATAGATGGTATTATTTCTTCCTTAGGTGCCCCTTTGACATCAATGATGCTTGTTGTCATAAATTACAACACAATGTGCAACAATATACCCCTTTTACATTAATGGAAACACCATCATACATTATGAGTAATTCATGGCAATGGACCAAACTTCCCATGACATACTATTGAGAATTTCTCCTAATCGATTTGCAATATTCTTTCCCTAATGACTTCCATTGTCTCCTCAATTTCTGCAATATATCCCCCTTTGAAATCAATGGCAAAGGGACATGGTGGCCTATCACTACTTCCTGATCTAGTATGATCCCATGGACCTGACAGAATCTCCCCTTGAGACCTTACTACCTTCTTGCTATTACTCATTAATAGAATCATGCTCCCAATCTATTAACCAAACAAAGTGTCCTCCTTAGATCATGCTTCCTCCATTGATAAGTACCTATTATATATACATTCTCTAACTACCCCTGAATTATCCTAGGAACTTTATGTTAGCTTCATATGTAAGTGCTTGTCAATGCTCTCTAGCTATATTTGAATTATTTATGGATGTGATGAAGTGTCCCCTTGTCTAATTGCAAATAGACTTCCTTCTCTCTTCCCCTCCTACTTAATGCGTGTCAGTATTTCCTGCAATTTTTGTATGATGATCCTCATCTTGATTGATTATTTATTATGTCCTCTAATATTTTCATGTCTTCTATTAGAATCTCCCATCATCCATGAGAATTCAATTATGCTCATATACTATGTCGAATGATCAAATTCTTGGCAACCCCTTAGTCTCTTTTATAATAATTTCTTCCCTGGAGATTATCATCTTGCCTTCTTTTCTCCTTCATACTTTATTATTTATCATCCATGTTTATTCCATTATATTCTAGTTACCGCTGCAAGCAAAACATACTCGTCATAACAATATTAGAAAAAGGAACTTATTTATTGGGAAAAACTTCAAATAGAGCAAGAATAGCTTTTTCCTTGGAGTACATGATGAGCCCCGGTATTGCAACAAGAATGTTGCAACTCTTGAGGCTATCAACTTAAATTATCAACTCAGGGTTTGTACAAAATTAAGAGGGTCGGCATTGTATGTGCAACAAACACCTTCCTCTTCTTAGTATGACTCCCTTTGATGCAAGTGAAAGAAGGAAATGAAACAACTTCAAATGAACAAAGATCTAGGTAAGCCACCAATCCTAAGTTGCAAAAGGTAAATAACAATAAGCAAATCTATTCTACTTAGAAAGTAAATGGCATGAAGGAATTCTACTCTATTTGAAAAAATGTAAAGCATAATGACAACTAAGAAAATCTAATCTATATTTCTAGAAAGGAAATGAAATTTAAAGGAGCTCTATTCTATTTTGTAGGAAAGGAAAGTCCTAGAGTACTCTTGCAAAAAGGAAATCACACTTTGCATAAAATAAATTGTGGAAATGAATCTAGACTAATCGCAGAAATAAATATTCAAAAAGCAAGAAATATAAGAGGTAAATGGTTGCCTAACCAAGCCTCAACTCAACCAAAGTGGCCTCAGAGCCTTCATAGGCTATACATCTACTTCTACCATGAATGTGAATCTAGCCAAGAAAAATCTCAAAGACAAATTGCTACAGGTCTGCTACAGGAATGCTACAAGAGTGAGAGGATTGCTACATGAGTGATGCCCAAGAATATAAAATGAAAATGAGAGTAGGATATCCTATCATTCCATTCCAAATTGAATCACTCAAAAATACCCTTGTTAACATGTGGTATAAAAGAGTAGAAAATTACTATTTTAAAAACCAGAAATTCTAGAACTAGTAAGCTAGTTAACCTATCAAATGATTAACCTAATTAAGTGAAAATTCTATGGGGTAAATTTTGTTATTAACTTGGATGATTTTATGACTCAGCACAATTGGAATCAACTCAAATGAAGCTCATTAACATGTTCTAAAAAATAACAGAAAATTACTACTATTTTGCTACAAGAGACTTCTAGAAATTCTAAATTTGTGAACTAGTAAATCAATCCAAGTAGCTCAATGGTGAATATTCCTTTTCAAAGATATTCTAAGGATGCATAATTCTTGTGACTCTATAAATAACCTACAAAAAAACTCATTTCAATCATTAACCAATGTAACCTACAACAAAAGAGGCATGAACACTAAATGTAGAAATAAGAGATGCAAGTGAAAAAAACATTCAAAGGAAATAAAGAAATTATACAAGAGGGCTTTGAGGCTCCTAGGATGGCCAAGCCCAAGGATATTCAAATTCCTATGAAGGAAACCAATATTTAAAGGCTAAAAATTGGCACCAAACTTCATTATTTGAATCAATGCAAGTACATTCCTGCTAGAAATGAAAGTGGAGCTACTAAATAACAAGTTTTCTCCACAAGAAGACTAAGAAATACATGCATCTGGAGGAAAATTCGAATTGGAGCTTATACAAAGTGATGATGAAGCATTCTCCTTGACAGGAGGCAACTTCCCCTCCAAAATCCCTCAAAAAGTTGATCTAGTTCCCAAACACTAAGAATTTGCATTAAATGATAGGGAACACATTCCAAAATTTTCTCATCAATGGAGCTCTAGAATTCGTCAATAATTTCATGATATTCAGTTCATTTATTATCCAATCTTGGCCCATCCTATAGCAGGGAGAAAGTCCCTATATTATCTCATTCATAATTTACTCAATATTCTACAAAAATAAATAATATTAGGCACATAATATGCAATTATCTCTAAATCTTCCTAATAGCATATTAAAGCTAAAAAAAATATTATTAAATGTAGAAGGAGAGGTTTAATATACCCTTCATGTGCCTAAAAAAGGTTAGATGGGCCTTAATTTGTGTCCAATGTGAAGGTCATTAGTACATAAACATGATCAATTATTCATGTCAAGGCCTTGAGTAGTCAAGGCAGGTTCAAATTCTTTCTCAAACCATTTTCTTCTCCAAACCTTGATATTACTTTCTCCTTGCCTAGTAGATCCCTTTCCTTTCCTAGTTTGGTTAGGGAACCCCATCTTGCATTCTCTTGCAATCTGAACAATATTGTGGCATCTAAAGCATATTTTATAATGCTTGAATGAAGGAGAAATTGACACATACCTTTTTCTATTGAGTCCATATAAATCCAATATGCATTCAAACTTTCCTCTAGGGGACTGATAGCCATATATGGCATAAGCTTTGCAATCCCTAGCCTTATGCATGAAATTTTTACATAAAAACAAATAATAAAAAAATGTATTTTTATACCTCGATAAGAGAGATTCCCTTGAAGATCTTATAAATATATTTTTCCTTGGAGGATGATTGAAATTTTGATGATGATCATTTTTCATTACATTGTTATCTTCTTCCTGATTGACACAACAACTTGGAGTAGCAATACTTCTAATCTGGCCTTCATCTTTGTTTTCAAACTTTTCTTCAATTTCAACCTTTGGAGACTTGATACTAGAGTTTTCTTTGCAAGAAGAGTTACTTGTATATCCAAGACCTTTTTTGTCACTTTGAGATATTTGAAAAATAAGAATATTATTTAACATTTGTGAACTCTTCAAGATTTTGTTGAGCATGTTAGTGTCGGTATCTTCATCCCTCTGTCAGTGATCAAATTCTCTTGTTGCATTACATATTAGGTGTCTCGCTCAGTCAGCTGCATTCCATTAGGAGCATGGATCATTTGACGGTAGTGGCTTGTTGTACATTTTCCCTCCTGTTCTTTGCCTACTAGCAAATTTCCACTCATCAAGATCATCTGCAGTCACTTTTTGTCTTTAAATTTGCAATGGTCATTTTTAGGGTTTCAGTTTCATTAGGTCTAGGGTTTCGTCAAAAAGGTCTTCATAATGTTCAATAATGGTTAGTAGGCGCATGAGGAGGTTGAATAAAGTTCCAGTACCAATAAATTTCATAATCACTTGCTCAGAAATGTATTTTTCCTCAAAACCCTGTTTTGAGGAAAAGCAGAGTATTTTAGGTTTTTATTGTATAAATTGATGTAATTTCAGTTCTCTCATATGTAAAAAACTTCAGTGGCAACCCTGGTCACCTTGCCAAGCTTCAGCTGCTCCATCCCCTACAAGGCAAACAAAAATCAAGTCATTCAATTCATCAAAGGCACAAATAAAGTAAATTGCCCAAAAAACAGAGTTGAAAAAGGTAAGTCACAATGCAAACATTATAAAAGTCGGTTTTATGAAAGAAAAATCAAAATCTCTTGTATATAAATCATTTTTCATGTTCAAAGAGCTCATTTGCATTCAAAGAAGAAATATTGAGCAAAAGAAAGTCGTGCTGAACAAAGGGAGCAAAATCACAGCAAAACTGTGCAAGTTCGTGGGCGCGGCGCATTGGGCTAGCCTCCACAGCGTAAAAAATACACTGGTGTGGCGCATATAAAGGGCTCGACGCATTGGGTTTGTGGCGCGACGCATAGAGCTGCAAGCCTGATTTTACCATAAACTCCCTCAAATTTCCAAATTTGCTCAATCCTATGGTGTGCAAGTAAGTCGAGAGTTCTTCCCTTGCTAGAGAAAGAGTTTTTCTTAGAATTTATGGTGATTTAGTGTGTAAAATCTCAAACCCTGCCTCTTTGCAATTTTGCTCAAAAACAATTTCCTAGGGTTTGTATTTATGTTTTTGCTACCAAATCTATTCCACCACTCCCTCACTCTTTGACTCCTCCATTCATTTTTTAGTTTCATCCACTCATTCCCTAATTCCTATATTCCTAAAATCATTCACCCCTATCCCCAAATTTCATTTTCCCAAATCCTAACTACAAAATCCCCAAACCCTAATTGTTGTCCCTAAGCTTACATACTATTCCCTAAACCCCCTAATTCCCAAAAAACTTGTCATAATATTCCCAAAACCCCTCATACCCTCTCCCTCCACAGTCCCTCATACATTCTTACCCTTGGTGGTAGAAAACTAAAAACACGATAAATCTCTTCATACCCATCAAGAAAACTCACACATTAGCAAACATGGAATCTGATCCTTCATATGACCGAGATGAAGAGACACACAGTGACTCTCCTATAGAAATGTATGCACCAAGGAGACCTCACAAGGATGGCAAACATATACGAGAGGAGCCTACTTCACTTGCCGAGTTGCAGGCCTGCCCTCTTGCTATCATATGCTTCCAACACCAATCATGCTATCAGTTCTATGAGATAGTTGCTAGAGTCCAGTATCATCATGAGTTGACCAGGTTGTTTGTGCTTCATCTACATAATGGCCAAGCCACTCTACCTGGTGTGACATTCACCTTGACACCGGAGTCTATTTCTCTAGCAACAGACATTCCTAATGTCGGAGAGCAGTGGAATAAAAGGAAGCAAATTGACAGGGAAAATTATGAGCCATACATCAAGCCTGTTATTTGAGACAACTCAGCAGAGTTTTTCCCTTTCAGTACTTGAAAGACTCATGTGCTCCCTTGATGAAACTCATAATGAAGTATTTCAGTTGTGAGGGCCAGTTTTCTCGCCTATATGCCTATCATATCAGATTGTTGATGCACTTTACCAGGGTGAGAATGATGAATCTCCCCTACTTCATGTGCTGAAATATTGAGAAGATGACCACCCTAGTACAATAGAAGACTCCTCAGCAGCAGTTTAACAATATATATCATTTTGCACTCATTAAAATTGTGGTCATGCATCAGCTTGGTTTGCAGGGCATCTCATGGGAGGATTTCATTTCTCATGAGTTCTTCACGGCTCCTCAGGTACCTCCAAAAGCTTTTCATGAGATAGGTGGACCTTCACATCAGCAGGAGGGTCATGAGACATAGACCGCTAGTGTGCTGGTGTTTGTCACCTATCAAAAGGGCACTAGAAGGTTGTTTGCAGCAGCAAAGCGAGTATTATCTCCACCCGGGGTGGAAGGGGTCTCGCTTCCTTCATCAGCACAGCAAGTTCAAGACAAGGGCAAGAGGCCATTACATGATGAGGGGCCTTCAGGTGAGTAGGAGATCGATTTCATTCTCATTGAGGATGATGACACTGATTTGGGCCCACAAAGCTCAAAGCTCAAGGAGGTCATCCAAGAGAAACAGGCAGACATCAATGATTTTTCCCTCAACTTAGAAAGAGCTAAGTGGATAATAAAGTACCTGGAGCAAAGAAACAAGCAGCTAGAGGATCAGCAAACCATTATGGAGTTGCAAAACATACGAGAAAACCGCCAAGCTGCCAAGAAGAGGAAAGTGAAGCTCACATCACTTGAGCAAGAAATCAATGCTGATCGAGAATCTTGGCTTGAGAGGGCTAATATCCACTTAGAAAGGTTGCTAGAGAAGGCCAACAGGGAGAAAACAATGTTGAGGCATATGGCCTACCATTACATGGCGAGAAATAAAAGTTACAAGGCAAGAATCAGAAGCTTGAAAGCAAAGTTGAAGAGGGCATCGAGGAGGTGAAAGGAGAAAGATAGACTTCAGATATTGGCTGAGGCTTCCTTGGCCCAAAAAAGAACTTGATGGAGAACACTCAGCCCAAATTTCAAAAAATTTGGGACACTTTTTGCATTTTTGGAATTTTTGGGCCAAACACAGTTTTTTCTGCCCAATGCGCTGCGCCACCTGGCGCTCTTTTGATGGAGACCTCCTTTTGAGGAAAACCTAGAATTTTTGGATTTGTCATGGAAAAATATGCATGCCCACAAATGACCAAGAAATTTTGACAGGTTTTGAGCTTCCAAAAAGGTCAAAAACACCTCAAAAATGACCTTTTTGCCCCTTTTTGGACACACAGGAAGCAGTGTTGGGAGAACTCCGTTTTGGAGGGGAAAATGGAGGTAAAATTCAAAAATTCTACTTGTTCTGTAAAGTAGATAGGTATAACTTTCCAGCAAGCCCACTGGGAGAAAATTTGGACACTGGGAAGGCCTCCAAAATCAGCTGCAAAAAGGCACTGTGCATAGGGAAATCAGCACAGCGCATTGGAGGAATTTTGCTCAATTTGACCAAAAAACTCTGTTTTTCGCCTAGTTTCTTGACAGTTGGACTTTTATCCTTCTAATTTTCAAACTCATGATGTAATTTAATGTGATTTGATGTATTTTGATGTAATTATGCTAAATTTTCACTCATGGAGGTAGATTTATCTATCAAAAAGTAGTTTGCAACTGAATGAATCAGTTCCCTAGTTTCTAGAGGCAAGTTGTTCCACTGCCTCATTTTTAGTTCTCAGTTTAGAATTAGTTGGAATAGCTCCTAAAATTTTGAGCTTGACCCCTAGAGGCTAGGATGAGTTATTGTTTGTCGATATCTTGTGATTTTTCAGTCATTCGCATGGTTGGACTTTTGAGAAAGCTTGGCACTTCATTGTATACTCATATTAGCATTTTTGGCCAAGGAATAGACTAGGGTTTGCAGCACTTTATGGGATTCATGTGGCATCTTGCTTTGGTATTGTGTTTCCTTCTGTAATTGTGAGTTTACTTATGTTTTATGTATGCCATTATCTATCTTGCTTCTTCTTAACTAAACAAACAAGGATAAAGGTAGAATCCATTGAAATTGCAGTGCTCTACCTAGGGTTTGCTTAGTTATTGATGTTTTCAGTTGTTTGAAGAGGATCCCTAAGGTTTTCTTGCCCTCTTCAACTCCTCACTTGTCTAAATCTCTCCATTTCATTCAATTTGAAGTGCCAAATCAGTTGCTTACCTTGCCCCATAGAGATCTCTGCAAAACTGAGCCTCATTCCCTAGACCCAAATCTGCCTTTCCATTTGAGCCAAAAAAACATCATTATAATCAAACAAACTCTTTTGCACACATACCTAGCCTAATATTAGTATTCATATCAGTCATCTCAAGCCTCATTGATCATATTTTTCTAAGAATGACCAAGAGAGAGCCCTCTCCCGACCTAGTAGGGCTAGCTACCAGGTTAAGCGTGGTTTGATGTTGTCCTAGATCCTACCTTTCTCAGCCTGATCTAGATTTAGGCTCTAACAGAGCATGTCAATATTAGTCGTGAATGAAAAAATTCTTCAAATTGGGATTTCAAGAAGATAATTTCTCGTTCAATCTCTCCTTCAATTTTATTTAGGTCCTTATATTTTTATTTAAGATGACTCATCATAATTTCTTCTCTTTTTCTTTCCTCTTATACCTCTTTTTTTAAGTGACACATTTCTTCTTTTGCTTCGACAAGCTTCTAATTCTTCTCTTCGGAATATTTCTTATTTTCTTCCATCGGGTTTATCAAGGAACCTTTACTTCTTTTAGATTCTTCGAATTGTGATTTTAGAGATGCTATATCATGGTCCCTGATTTCTGAAATTTCATGTTTCCCTTTTCTTTCATTCATGACTTCTTATAGCTTATCTCTTAAGGATATATTCTCCTCTCTCAACATTTATGTAACAGACTTGGTGAAAATTCCATGTAATAAATGTTAAAAACAATAACCACGAATGACTAGGACACTTATTCCAAGCTAAATGTTGAGCAAGACGTCCTATTTATGGCTAAGGAAATAGGCAAAGGCAATGGCTAAGGCGTTAAAGGCATTTTGGCACATTTATTTATGAAAATAATGGAAATTAGGAGAAAAACAAGGTGAAAGGTCACAAGTTGCATGTGAGGAGGAAAATGAAGGAAAATAATGGAAAATAAAGAAAATAGAGGCCTCATTCATAAAAAGGCTTTTGAGGATCAGTGGGTAACGTTTTGTCAGTTTAGTTTTGGAGCTTTCTTATTATTCTGTCTCTCTTTCTCATACTCTTGGATACTTAGAGCTTTCTTGGAGCAATCTTGGTGAGTCTGGCATACTTGGATTCTTGGAGCAAGAAGGAAAAGGAAGAGCAACAAAGTGCAAGAAGGCATCGGCATCAGCAGCTACATCAGATTTTCTTGTAGGTATCGAGTTGCATGTATGATTTCCTCACTAGTTTTGGCATGCATGGCACATGCATGTGGTTTCTTGGTTATGATCTATCATTAGCATGGAGGATGGTTGGGATTGACAGTGGATTTCCTAGCCTTTCCATTTCCTAGATAGCCATGGTGATTGTTAGTTTACTTTCATTGATTTGTTTTGGTTGGTTCTCATGTTTCCTTAGCTTGGGTTGAGTTACTAGTCCTAGAAGCCCTGGTTGAACAAATTCTCTAGAATCCCTATAACAGCTTGGGTTGAGTTACTATTCCTAGAAGCCCTGGTTGGACAAATGCTTTGGAAGCCCTTGGTGGGTTGATTTACTAGTCCTGGAAGCCTTGGTTGGATAAATGCTCTGGAAGCCCTGTATAAGTTGTGGGTTGAGTTACTAGTTCTGGAAGCCTTGGTTGGACAAATGCTCTAGAAGCCTTAGAAGGCTTGGATGGAGACCAATCTAATGATGGTTTTGGTGATGTACAACCGTGAGGTGGAATCACTATTTGGTGTGTTGAGGTGGATGGACTCTTAAAGCCCTGGATGAGTTTTTATTGATGTGTTCTATGAGATCCCACATTCATGCTTGGAATATGGCACTGGGGTGAATGGCTAAAGAGATATTTTCCTCAGCCATTCTACGATCTAGTGGAATGTGGTAGTCCCATCTCTGGTTGTTTCATTTCATTCATTAATGAGAAATCCATTCCCTTGATTTTCATTTGTGAAGGTACTAATGTATTTATGGATTTGATGGCTAATATAATTATTGTATTTTTGTTCCTATTATGTTGGTTATATGCACATTTCATAATAGCCACTATCTATGGATCTTAGCATGTTTTTACTTGTATATGAATGGATAATGTGTTTATGATTTAATGGAGGATAATGCAGCAAATGGCAGGAGGGAACAATGGTTCATAGAGATTCTCAGATAAGTATGAGATCCCTATGCTTAATTGTGTTGTTTACACTTGCAGGTTACATGTTGATGATATGTTTGACGAAATGACTGTCATGGCTAGTAGGGGTATTCCTTTTGCATCCTTACCAATTCTAATTGATCACTCCATTCTGGGTAGTGTCCCAGGCTCTGCACCGAACAAGGTGGCTCAAATCCTGGAATGCTAGCAAAACAAAGCATTAGTTTGAAACTAACTTGTCTAGGCAGTGTCTGGGAAGTGTTATAAAGCACCTAGCCAGTGTCTGGGGAGCGTTAGTCATGATACTAACTCGTATGGGCAATGTATGGGAAGTGTTATAAAGAACCTAGCCAGTGTCTGGGGAGCATTAGTCCTGATACTAACTCACCTGGGCAATGTCTAGGGAGCGTTACCTTTCCCTAAGTTTCTCCAACAACAATAGGACCCAGGGATAGGAAATTTGATTGGCTGGCTTGTCTCCTGAAAGTTATTTGGATGATTTTGGATGAATGTATGTGATGTTTTGTCGATTCCATTTCCTTAATGTCACCAAGGAGGTTGAATCTTATCATAATGGTCTCTCGTCGCATGTTTACCCCGGCTGGATAGTTGCTTGGGTAGGTGTGGGAGGAGGGTGTTACAGAGCGGTATCAGAGAATGGTTCAACTCTCAGACTGAATGGGTTGAATGTGTGTTGGTCATGCATGCATGTTAGTTGCATGTGTGTCTCTTACACTTATATACTTATTGCATTTGCTTGATGGTGGATTAAGGTTGTAGTATGGTTATCATGGAGAATTTGATATTGATTTCATGAAGTATATTTGAAATGAGTATGTGACCAACTTTGTATGGATTATATGTCTCTTACATGTTGATTTCATGATACCTACTTACATCCTTGTATGTTAGGTTACATTTTTTAATATGTAATATCCCTAACCCTGAATATTCCTCAAACCCCAGCAAAATCTCAACCAGGAAAACGAACAAGTGGTATAGTAGCTGAGAAAATCACAGAGATATAATGTCAGAGATATAATAGTAGTGCAGCAACAATAATGAACATATGAAATATAAACAGATACACACGAAATGCAGTGAGAAATGCTAAGCCATTTTATTATACTGAGTAAAGGAATGAGTATAGAGGTGATCAGAAGGATGGCACCTTGACTTGCATAAGGCAAGTGAAGAAATACACTCAGAATAACAAAGGAATGGCCTTACACTGATCTGCGTCCTAGCTACTGGAAAATTGTCGTGCTACTGTTGCTGCTAGAAATCGAATGAGTATTTGGGGCTACTCCCCTCCTCATAAAAGGTTGAAACTCTAGAATCAGACTCTACTCAAGAAACCTAGAAAAACCCAGAAAGATTTTCTGAAATGGCCGACCCCTGAAAATCACCCCCTTGGGGTTCTGCGCAGTTCCTCAAAGACGCTGATGAAACTACTGCTGAAATGTTGATGAAACTACTAGTGGAATTCCAATTTAAATACCTTGCCCGAGTAGGCACTCGAAGTCCCCCAGGGCTAAGGGTGAGATCTCCGAACGTAGACATTCAACGCACTAAACAGTGTTGTAGACTAGCTAAATAGCCAGCGTGCTCTAAGTCAAAATGACTATCACAAATGCTCATAACCAGAATGATCAAAATGAGGGGGCTCCTCTCTCCTTTATAGCCTTTGCCTCTCTCAATCCCAAGGCTTACCTCCTCCTACGTGATTCCTCTCTTGCCACGTGTTTCTTCCCTCCTGCGTAGTCCCTCCATGTGTCTGCGTGGGCTCCATTTCTGCATCCCCCTTTGGCCCCCTTGGCTCCCCTCTAAGTCACAACGTTGTGCTACTAGGAAGTGACTTTTTATTCTAAAATTGAGTTATGTCCCTCGTCCTCACTTTTTTTATTTACAAATAACTATAGAAGGCAAAAATTGAACAAAATCGAATATTCCAATTAGCCATGGCTAATTAGGAATATTAAAGTCTCCCCCGGCAAAATGTTGCTTATCCTCAAGAAATTGAAGTGATGGATGCTGCAAGATCTTCTCACTCTCCCAAGTGGCATCCTCATCTGGCAAATTCTTCCACCTCACCAAGAATTCTCGGACCGTCCTGCTCCACAGCTGCCTCTCCCTGGTATCAATGATAGCCTTCGGCTACAATACCAAATGCCCCTCATCATCCATGGGTGGTAGCTCATTTTTCACTGTCACCTACTGCCCCAATGACTTTTTCAGGCATGATACATGAAAAATGTTATGAATCTTGCTGCCTTAGGGCAGCTCCAACTCATATGCAACCTGTCCAATCTTGCGTATCACCTTGTATGGCCCATAAAAGTGGGTCTTGAGCTTCTCAGCCCCCTTCTACTTCAGTGACGACTGTCGGTATGGCTGTAATCATAGGTAGACCATGTCCCCTACCTCAAACTGTCTCTCCACCCGACCACTGTCGGCATACAACTTCTGTTGGTTCTGCGTTGTAGCCATGTTATCCTTGAGAACTCGGAGGATATCCTGACTCTCTTGGATCCAAATCTTGGCTCTAGGAGCCTTGCTATCACCAAACATCACGTCAGCAAAAGATAAAGGATGATACCCATATGAGGCATAGAATGGTGACATACCAATGGACATGTGATGTGAAGTATTGTAGTAGTACTCCCCCAGATGCAGCCACTTCAGCCATGCTCACTGCTGCCCACTGACATAGTTACGCAAGTAGCCCTTCAGCCAGTTGTTAACTATTTCTGTATGCCCATCCGTCTGTGGGTGATAACTAGTACTCGGTGTCAACTCCATCCCCACCAATCGGAAAAGCTCCTGCCAAAACCCCCCCATGAAATGGCTGTCCCTATCACTGATGATGGTCTTAGGAAGACCATGTAGCCTGAAAATCTCTCTGAAGAACAACTCGGCCACCTGTGCTGTTGTATAGTGTGTGGATATGGAAAAAAAATGTGCGTACTTTGTCAGTCGATCAACGACGACAAAGATACAATCCTTGCCCTGTACCATGGGCAACCTTGTGATGAAGTCCATCGAAATACTCTCCCATTTCCCCTCCAGAATGGGAAGATGCTGCAATAAACCCACGGGATGGCTCATCTCTCCCTTATTCATCTGGCAAACATTGCACTCCCGGATGTGCTGGAGTACGTCCTCCTTGAGGCCCTTCCATGAGAACCTCTCTCTAATTCCCATATAGGTTTTGGTAAACCCCTGATGTCCTGCCAAAGGTGAATCATGTGATGCCTGGAGTATCTTCTTCTTGAGCTGAGACCCCTCAGTCAAGAAGATCCGGTCCCTGTAATAGATGATCTCATTGACCACCCTGTACCTGTTATCTGCCACCTGCCCATCTAGGACCTCACATGCAAACCTGTCCTTGGAGCACTCTACTAAGAGTCGAGCCCTCCAGTCTATATCCAGGCTCATAAGAGACAACGTGGCTGGTCTAAGTGAAAGGGCATCTGCTATCACATTGTTCTTACCCTTGACACACTCAATGTCAAAGTCATATGCTTGGATTTTACTGATCCACTTCTATTGCCTCTCCTGTAGCTGCTTCTGCTCCAAAAAGAACTTGAGGCTGTTGTGATCAGTCCTCACCCTAAACCTGTTACCCACCAAATACTGCCGGTACTTAGCCAATGCATGCATGATGGCCAACATCTCCTTGTTGTATATAGAATACAACCTCTTGTGCGGAAGGAGCTTCCGGCTCTCAAAGGTTGTAGGGTGACCTCCCTGCATCAATACTGTGCTGATCCCCTCTCTTGATGCATCACACTCCAAAACAAATGGTTGCGTGAAATCTAGCAATGCAAGCACTGGGCAGCTACTTATAACCTCCTTGAGCCTATCAAAGGCTTGCCGGATTGTATCCAACCAACTGAAAGCCCCCTTCCTTGTCAAATCTGTCAGGGGTGCGGCAAGCTGTGAGAAACCTTTGACGAACTTCTGGTAGTAAGTACAAATGCCAAGGAATCCTCGAAGTTCTGTCACATTTCTCAGCTCTGGCCATTCTCTGATGGCCCTGATCTTCTCCTCATGGACCCTCACTCCGTCCACCCCTATGATGTGTCCTAGATACAACATCTCCGTCAACCCAAACTCACACTTAGAGAATTTGGCATAGAACAGCTACTCCTGTAAGATACACAATACTGTCTCAATGTGTTGGAGATGCTCCTCCCAAGTCCTGCTGTAAATGAGAATATCATCGAAGAATACCAACACAAAGTTCCTCAAGTGACTAGGGAAGATGTGATTCATGCAGGACTGAAATGTAGCGGGGGTGTTGGTTAGCCCAAAAGGCATCACCAAGAACTCAAAGTGCCCATAGTGACACCTGAAGGCGGTCTTAGGAATGTCCTGCTCCCTCACGCGAATCTGATGGTACCCAGATCTTAAATCAATCTTTGAAAAGTAACGTGCCCCTCTTAACTCGTCCATCAACTCATCGATCCTGGGTATGGGGTACCTGTTCTTCAGGGTCTTCTTGTTCAGGGCCCTGTAGTCAATGCACATCCTCAATGTATCGTCCTTCTTCTTCACTAACACCACAGAAGAAGCAAAAGGACTCGTGCTCGGTCGGATATGCCCAAGAGCCAGCAACTCCTGGATAGCCCGCTCAATCTCATCCTGATAGGCCTTGGGGTGCCTATAGGGGGCGGTAATGATGGCCTGTATGCCCTACTCAAGCTTGATGGTGTGCTCAAACCCCCGATCTGGTGGTTGTCCTAGTGGAATCTCCCTAAACACTATGGCATACCGATCAAGGATAGACTGTATGTCTGGGTGTACCGTCTGCCTTGTAGTCCCTGCCTCTGATGCATGTAGCTCCACTTCCCACTCTATGTCTCCCTTTCAGAAGACTGCCTCCATTCGATGAGCTGAAATAGTCTGAGGTGGATATGTGTGCTGTCCTCATATCTTCTCATGCCTCCCTGTCTTCTCATCATCCCACTCAATCTCCAAGGTCTTCCAATTTGTTGTGACCTTCTCTAGAGTGATAAGCCACTGAACACCCAGTATCATGTTGGTGTCTGGAATATCGACCACGAAAAAGTGGTCAGTCAATGTGTAGGTGCCCATCATCACTGAAAGCTTTGGAACATAATGAGCACATGTCATGGTCTGATCTCTTGGGACCAAGACTAAAAACCCATCGAAGCTCTCTGTCTGTATACCACTTTGCTCAACCATCTGGGCATCGATGAAGTTGTGGGTCGCCCCAATATCAACCAGAACTGATACTCTCTAGCCACGTACTATCCCTCGTATGCGTAGCGTCAGATACTTGGGAACTCCTCGCAATGTTGCAAGGGCCCCTCTGATGGGTGCAAAAGATGCACCACCTACTGCTGGCGGTGGTGGTGGCAAAGGACCCTATATGGCATGGCTATCTCCTGCCTCCATATCATCCTCATCATCCTCCTCTCCACTGTTCTCAGAGAAGACCTCAATAAAATGTGCTTTACCAGCAGCAGATCTATGTCCTAGTGCCCATGGCTCCTGACAAGTGAAGCACAACCGCTTCTTCTTCAGATCCCTCCTGGCATCATCATCAAGCTATACTCATCCTAGATTCCCCTTTGGAGGTGGAATCCTGACATCCTTCCCCTTAGACTGGAAAGTCTGTCTCTGGGGGTAAGGTGTCTGGGTCCTGGGTAAGACATCCTGTAAGTCCCGGGTCCTGTTGATAGCGTCCTAGAGTGTGGCTGGTCTAGTGGATCGAAATAAACCCTGAAGTGGCTCTGCTAACCCCTCAACATACATATAGACCCTCCGTGCCATGGATAGGTCTAGCACCATCACATAGACCCTCAAGAAATCTGCAATGTAGGTCTCTAGGCTCCCTGTCTGTTTGAGCCTTGTCAGCTCAACAAAATGCTGCTCTGGATCCCTCCGATCAAATCGCTTCATCAGTCTCCTGGTAAACTCGGCATATGTTGTCACTATGGAGTGCCCTAGTGTAACCATCCCATGAAACCATCGATCCTAGGCCTCACCATCCAAATGCAATGTTGCCACCTTGATGGCCTCTGTCTTCGACATCTGGTTAAGCTGGAAATAAATTTCCAGCTTCTCCACCCAAGACTTTTCCAAACTATTTGATGAACCATCAAACGTAGGCAAGTGGAATATGCTCATTGCATGGTGGGTGTCACCATCATGGTAATGCTGGTACCCTCTATGATGGTCGTGGGGTCTACTATCTCGCTAGAGCTGAACAAAATCTCTGAATGAGAGGGCTTCCTTGAACTCCTGCCCATAGGCCTGGTACTCTGCAAAATAATCGCCCATATGTCCAGGCTCTGCCTCCTGTTGGTCTACGGCCCCCGTGTCGGCTCCTACGAAAGTGGGCATGGTAGAGCGTGTAGGGGCATGTGAGGCCACTTGTTGTGCAGCATCATGTTGCTCTAGCAAATGGTGGGATGCGCCCGATCCCTCAACAACCTAAAAAACCCGTGGGCTCTCACACTGTCTGGCCTCTACTGCCGTGAATCTCTGCCCCATCACCTCAATCTGCCTCGACAGATCCTGCATGGATTTGAGGAGCATATCCACAAATCTCTTCCCATCATCATCTGCCATCGGATCCTCTTGCTCCGTGTCCACCACAGGCTCCTCCTATTCTGTGTCCACCACCAAAACACAATCTCCCTCTCCATAAGTGTTCTCCAACCTACGCCCAGTGTCTCTGTATCTCTGACCTCTGTAACAAATATAGGGTTTTTCCCCCAATGTCATAGATTTCTAGCTCCACAAGCTAAGCCAGATCTATGCTCTGATACCACTGTAATATCCCTAACCTGGAATATTCCTCAAGCCCCAGCAAAATCTCAACCAGGAAAATGCACAAGTGGTATAGTAGCTTAGAAAATCACATAGATATAATAGTAGTGCAGCAACAATAATGAACATATGAAATATAAATAGATACACACGAAATGCAGCGAGAAATGCTAAGCCATTTTATTATACTAAGTAAAGGAATGAGTACAGAGGTGATCAGAAGGACGACACCTCGACTTGCACAAGGAAAGTAAAGAAATACACTCAAAATAACAAAGGAATGGCCTCACACTGATTTGCGTCCCAGCTGCTGGAAAATTGTCGTGTTGTTGCTGCTGCTGGAAATCGAATGAGGATTTGGGGCTACTCCCCTCCTCAAAAAAGGCTAAAACTCTGGAATCGGACTCTACTCAAGAAACCCGGAAAAACCCAGAAAGCTTTTTTGAAATGGCCGACCCCCGAAAATCACCCCCTTGGGGTTCTGCGCAGTTCCTCAAATACGCTGATGAAACTGCTGATGAAACTACTGCTGGAATGCCAATGGAAATTGTTTGAAATAATACTGAGAGGGGGGGGGGGGGGTGAATCAGTATTAGCAAATCAAACACCTTTTCATTTTCATACTCTGATTCATATACGCTACTTCAGTTAAGGATATCCGCGTATATACGCAACTGTGTTAAATGCAACTAGCGTACATCCAGTAAACTTATGATTCAGTTAGTTGATCTTCAATGAGTGCATCAGAACATTATTAATCATATGAACAGTCAACAGGTGCAATAAAACAGAACAGATCATCACACATAAAGAGCACACATGAACACCATGATATAAGGTGGAAACCCAATGTGGGTGAAAACCACCTGCTGCAATTTGTTTCTATCTTCCTTTAATAAGAAACTTCTTTTACAATGTACTGGTGCAGTCCTTTACTAGTACGCAGGCTTCTACCTGCAGAAGGCTACAACCTTCTTAGCTCTTGTACTAGCCGATCCATTTACTAGTACGTAGGCGCTAGCCTACTGAAGGCTCCAACCTTCACTCGTTTTCCAGCTACTCCTGGAAGGGAGCTACAACCCCTTGGCTCTTGTACTGGCTGATATGTTTACCAGTACGTAGGTGCCAGCCTACTGAACTTTACGATCTTCCAGGGACCATGTTTCATACATTTTCATACTGGATCCATAAATACAAAACAATCACCACTGCAATACAATCATCAACTTATACTTGCATCATCAATCTCTGAATCACCCAATACTGAACCACTGAAACCCTGTCAACAACACAGTCACCAGAACACAGAACAAAACTCTGCAACAATAACCAGATCCAACTGCAACTTTAAATATCATGTCTTATAATGTATACGCTACTATGAAGAACCAAACCAGCGTACATACGCGCTTTTGCCAAAGCCAACCCACGTACAGATCTGCAAATACTTACTCATAACATTCATACAATAAAACATGCATTAATAATTCAAATCTATTCTATCCATAATCAAACCATATGATGATAAACATTCCAAGCCTTAAGATCCCAATTCATTGTTCATCATCATCCACATGAGTGCATCCTTGGTTCAGATCAAGCTAAGCATCACAAACCCATGACCAGCATACTAGATCTCACACTCCATCAGACACTCAATCCTTGCTCCTTCCCCCTTGGCCTAATGATCTTCTCCTTATATAGGTTTAGGCTTCTCTCAATACCATGGTCCAAAACCATGTAGAAACAATACCTTGGACCCAATACCTGGGGTCAACACTTCGGACCAAATACCACGGACCAATACCGAAATACCATGAACCAAATACCACGGACCAATACTTAGTTTTCCAACATGTACGTGCCTTTCCTTCTGTGAACCTGCGTGTGTACGCATACGCGCCTTTTGTTCTTCTCACCCGCGTGTATACGCACTTTCATCAAGTCTAACCTGCGTATACCTTTCTTTTGACCTACTGCACTAGATCTGTCATCTGATTAAGTTGCCATCACCTGTATCATACCTCTGAGTGAGTTGCCATCAAGGACAACACCTGTATCATAATGCTAATAGAAATACCTTGCCCGAGCAGGCACTCGAAGTCCCCTAGGGCTAAGGGTGAGATCTCCGAACGAAGACACTCAACGCACTAAACAGTGCTGCAAACTAGCTAAACAGCCAGCGTGCTTAAAGTCGAAATGACTATCACAAATGCTCATAACCGGAATGATCAAAATGAGGGGGCTCCTCTCTGCTTTATAGCCTTTGCCTCTCTCAATGCCAAGGTTCACCTCCTCCTGCGTGATTCCTCTCTTGCCACATGTTTCTTCCCTCCTGCGTAGTCCCTCCATGTGTCTGCATGGTCTCCATTTCTGCATCCCCCTTTGCCCCCCTTGGCTCCCCTCTAAGTCACAACGTTGTGCTACTAGGAAGTGACTTTTTATTCTAAAAGTGAGTTATGTCCCCCGTCATCACTTTTTTTATTTACAAATAACTATAGAAGGAAAAACTTGAACAAAATTGAATATTCCAATTAGCCATGGCTAATTAGGAATATTACATAATATTTTGATTACATGCATCAGTCTTGTAGGTTGATTACAAGGACTGATCGATTATGTTCGACTACATGTGGTTATGCGTATTGGTAGTTGTTTTGTCATTGCTTATGCATGCTGCTGGTTGCATGTGGCATTGTGTACAATGGATAAATGTTGTTGTCATGCATGAGTTCATAACATGCATTATTGATATGGCCTTGCATTGGTGACTAGACCCTAGTTAGAGTGATGTTTATGAGTCAATACATTTACTTGCATATGTCGATATGTTTCTATGATTATGTTATACATGTATCATGATGATTTGGTAATCTTGCAGACAAGTATCCTCCCCGAGCTATACTAAGGTGTGTTCGTATTATGATTTGGTTTATCTGACATATTATGCCTTGCAGGAAGAAATATCAAATGACTAGCAAGATGGTTGACTATAGAGACTCTCCCTACGAATCCGAAGAACAATTAAGTGTCAGGAACCCCTATGACTTGCCAGTTACATTGAGAAGTTTAAAGGAGGAGATTGGGAGTTATAAGGTAGATAATGACAAAATCATACAGTCACAAGAAAAGTTAGAAGAGGTGAATGCAGTAATACTTCAAAGCTTGTTGGATTTGCAGCAACAAGGACCACTACGAATCAATCATGAGCAGGAAGATAAAACTAATGGGGTATATGGTAGAAAAACGCATGGCGATCACCGATCAGATAGAGAGGAAACAATTTAGGATGGCATATTGTTGGAAACTCCAGAGAGGAGAAGGGATAGACAAAGGTATGATTCTAGTTCTGATTCAGATAGGCACTAGGATCATCATCGATATCATCCTTACAGGAGGATTGATAGGGGGTATTTCCCGGAGGAATTTAAGAAGGAAAAGTCACCTACTTTCATGATTATTGAGAGAACATGAAAGCTAGAGTGGATACTTTAAGTCTTAAAGGTAAAACAGACATCTGGTGGGAAGATGTGAATAATGTCAAAGACATAGAGGAGGAAGATCTGACTTGGAGTGAGTTCAAGGAGCTATTCAAGAAGAAGTATTTGTCTGAAAGGTACTTTGATGACAAAGCAAAAGAATTTTATGAACTAAAGATGGGATCCATGACAGATGAAGAGTACACCAGTAAGTTCTTGGAACTGTTGAGGAATGTGCCTTACCTCAAGGAGGAGAAAGCTAAGATTTAGATATTTGTTAGTGTGTTACTAGTTGCATTCAAAGCTAGGATTGAATTCGATGAGCCTAGATCAATTGAGGAGGCCATTCGAAAGCTAAAGCATTGCTATAAGCAATAGAAGCACGTAATTGAGACTAAGCTAGTCTAGAGAGGTAATGAAAGGAACAAAGGAAAATGGAATAAAAAGTGGGCAAGGTCATAAAGTAGAGATAACAAGGAGAATGTTGCACCACCTAAGAGGTTCAATGCATCAGATAGAGGATAGGGACATAGATCTGAAGAGAAGAACAATGATGGAGGCTAGAATCCCCTAGAGTGTTGGACTTGTAGTAAATACCATCGTAGGAGAGATTGTTCATAAAATCAGGGTGGTAGACCCCACATATACAGTGCATAGGAGGTGCAGACTGTTGGAGATGTTGGCCAGAGTATTCCTCGTATCTACATAGTCGTGGACAATAGGCAAGCAAAACACCAAGAATCTATCATTGAGATGGACAGTAAGCTTTGTGATCAAGCTATTTCTATTTTGATTGAGCCTGGATCTAATTATAGCTATGATAGTCCTAGCTTGGTGCATAAGTGTGGTTTGAGTAAGGAATTGCATGCAGAGTCTTGGTTAGTGCAGTTGGCTATAGGTACAAAGAAGTGAGTTCATCATTGGGTAAGAGCATGCACATTTGATTCAAATGGTATGCCTACAACGACACATTTCAATGTATTACCATTGGGTTCATACATTATGTTATTGGGCATGGATTGGTTGTATCTTCATAGAACCAAGGTTGATTGTTATGACAAAGCTATTGAGTGTGTTGATGCTAATGGGGAACCAAGAGTTTTTCAAGGTAATAGGAAAGCCACATCAGTTAGGATGATGATCGCTATGCAAGCAAAGCATAGCCGCAAGAAAGGGTTCAATCTATTCACAGTACACATTTCTAGTGATAAGGGTAAGGAGGTTGAGGATGCAAATGTATAAAATAGGTACCGAGTGTTGTAGCAGTTCAAGGATTTATTTCTTGAGGACATTACAGAGTTTCCACCTTGTAGGGAGGTAGAATTTTCAATTGAGTTAGTGCCTAGGGAAGCTCCAGCATCAAAAGCACTGTACAGGATGAGAACACCTGAGTTAGTTGAGTTAAAGTTGCAGCTAAAGGAGATGTTGGACAAGAGGTACATTAGGCCAAGTGTATCACCTTGGGGTGGACCAATCTTGTTTGTGAGAAAGAAATATGGTACCCTTAGATTATGTATTGACTATAGGTAGCTGAAAAAAGTGACTATCAAGAACAGATACCATTTGCCAAGGATTGATGACTTGTTCGATCAGCTGAAGAGAGTAGTAGTTTTCTCAAAGATTGACTTGAGATCCGGATACCATCAGTTACGCATCAAAGAGAAGGACATATACAAGAATGTGTTCAGGACCAGGTTTGGGCATTAAGATTTTGTTGTTGTTCCATTTAGATTAACTAATGCTACAACTACATTCATGTGTTTGATGAATAGTGTGATGCGTCCGTATTTGGATAAGTTTGTTATTGTGTTCATTGATGATATACTAGTATATTATAAACATGAGGAAGATCATGCTGAGCATTTAGCATCAGTATTGAGGTTGTTGAGAGAGCATCAGTTATATGTTATGCTCAGCAAGTGTAGTTTCTTTCAGACTGAGGTGCACTACTTGGGACATGTTGTCTCCAAGGAAGGTATTGCAGTAGATCCAGAGAAGATAAGGGCCATCATGGAGTGGGTAGCTCCTAAGAATGTGGATGAGGTGAGATATTTCATGGGTCTGGCAGGCTATTATAGGAGGTTCATCAGGAACTTCTCACAGATTTCTTATCCTATCACATCATTACAGAGGAAAGGTAAGAAGTTTGAATGGACCGCAGAGTGTGAGACTAGCTTTGAGCAACTTAAGGAGTTGTTGACACATGGACCAGTGCTACATATTACAGATCTAGACAAAGAGTTCATATTATGTACAGATGCTTGCAAGAGAGAACTTGCTGGATTCCTTATGCAAGATGGACAGGTGGTATGTTATGAGTCCCGAAAACTCAACAAGCACGAGAATAACTAACCGACGTATGATCTCGAGTTGGCAATCATTATACATGCATTGAAGATGTGGAGGCACTATCTTCTTGGTAGGCAGTTTGTTCTTATGAGTGAACACATTGGGCTAAGGTATTTGTTTGACTAGCCGAATTTGAATGCTAGGCAGGCTAGATGGTTGGCCACAATCAATGAGTTTGACTTCGAGATTAGGTACATAAAAGGCAAGGAAAACAGGGTGTCAGATGCTCTCAGCATACGGGTACAGGTACATCACTTGGCAGTTATGAGCTCGTATGGGATAGATTTACAGGATTCTGATCTTGCGGGCAGGACAAGCAGGATGTCAGGTATATGGAGATTATGCATAGGTTGTAGTAGAGTACATGTACATGTATAGTTGATAGTCTAGGTATAGGTACAAGTGATAGTACAAGTATAGGTACATGTGATAGTATAGGTACAGGTATGGGTGATAGCACAAGTACAGGTACATGTATTAGTATAGGTACAGGTACAGGTGCACAGGACTTAGATCATTGTCTTACAGTAGATGGGTTGGTCAAGTTTCAAGACAGGATATATGTACCAGATAATAATGAACTCAATAAGTTGATCTTAATGAAATTTCATGCAGAACCTTATTTAGGTCACCTAGGTTATCAGAAGACACTCACAGCGGTGAAGAGATATTACTACTGGTCAAATCTGAAGAGGGATGTAGCAGAGTTTGTGGCGATATTTTTTGATTGTCAGTAAGTGAAAGTAAAGTGAAAACATCCAGGTGGACTGCTACATCAGATCTCTATTATTGATTGGAAATGGGAGATCATTTCCATGGATTTCATCACAGGGTTGTCGAAGACGGTGAAGCAGCATGATTCCATCATGGTCATTGTGGACAAGTTAACAAAAGTTACACACTTTGTTCCAGTGAAGTCTACATACTCAACTAGTGATGTGGCACAGGTATTCATCTGAGATGTGGTTAGACTACATGGTGTTACGAAGAAGATTGTGTTAGACAAGGATGCGAAGTTCACTTCCAAGCTTTAGAAAGAGTTATTTGGATGTTTGGGCACCGAGTTGGCCTTCAACACAGATTATCATCCGTAGACAGATGGACAGGTAGAGAGGGTCAACATGATATTGGAGGACATGTTGAGGATGTATGTGATACATTAGGAGAGGAAGTGGGAAGATTATCTCCCTTTTGTCGAGTTTGCATACAACAATGGTTATCAGGAGTCACTAAGGATGATGTTATAGACATTTTTGTGCCTCGCAGAATGGAGCATGAAATGTCGATAATTACAGGGATCCAAAGTCCCTAAACATGTTGTTCTTACCCCTAGAGGAACAAGGTCAGCAAACCACAGCACTTCCTATCAGTTCTCCACCTGAAAACACTCAAAAACAGGCTATTTTTGGATCATGTCAGCTGCTCCACTGAGCATCTGCGCTGAATGTCAACTGCTCCTCCTTGTACCTGCGCTGAAAGTCAAAACCAATGAAGGCTACCTGCGCTGGGCGAGATTGGCCAAGTGGCACAGTCATTCTGCAAGGTGTCAACTGCCCAGGAAGCTTCCAAACTGACACTTGGTTCAAGGAATTCGCCCTATGATGAGTAAGAGGTACTTGATCTCCATGTGGAAGCAAGGATCTCCAAGTGGACTCAAGAACTGAAGTTTAACTGAAGAGGGAGAGGACACAAGGAAGCTTTAGGTCAGTCTCAAGCTGACTCATCCTTTCTCCAAATCTCCTATATATAGAGCTCTTCTATGAGGTCTATGGAGGCTGGAATTTTGTGCAAAGCAAGGAAGTGCTGTTGGTTTACAGTTAGAGCTATTGGGTGATTGCTTTTATAGAGGGGAAGAGGAGATTTCTTGCTGCTGGGGAGGTGCTGCTGGATTGGAGCCATTTATGGTTGTAACCTTCTCAGAACCTTTTTCTTCTATCAATAAAGCTTTGATGTTCTCCTATATACTTGTATTGCAATGATGTATTGTTTTTATCTGTATATTTGATTCATTCTAATCCATGCATCAGTTATGAGTACATGTTTCTTGTAGTTTCCCTCTCTTGTTTTTGCAGGATCTTTGTGTAGCTGGGTCGGCAAAAGGAGCAAGGAGCTGGGAACAAGAGGCAAAGAGAGAAGACAGGATCGACAAAAGCGAAAGACATCGGTTGGTCAATCTTTTCTTCCTTCTCTGTACTTTCATAAAGGAAAAATATCAAAGCTTTACTTTCAGTTGTTGCTAAGGAACTATCACCCTTAGAGTAGGGATAGGGTCATTCCGAGTCGGATACTTTTCCCCACAACAAACTGGCGACTCCGCTGGGGATAACTAGTATCTTGTTGGTTTATTGTGTTTCTTGCTATTCATCTCATAAACAAGGAGAGCACCAAATCGAACTGCAATTGAGTCCTTCAATTGCAAAGTAGAGGGCAGCTGCTCTGGCTCAGTTTCTGAGCAAGTTTATGATTTGAAGAGCTGATCCACAAGGACTCTTGTGCTCTTTGTGATAGCTTTTCATCCTCTTGATCATCCCTTAGCTTGTACTTGACCTATAGCTTTTTATTTCAACAAAAACAGTGAATTTTTGAGCTTTTTATGACCCGGAAACCCTTGTAAACGCAACTCTCGTGTCTCAGTGCAGGCTGCCCAAAGGCAGTCTGCATTTCAGCGCAGGTACTCCCTTCGGGAACTGCGCTGAAAGTCAGTTTGACAGACCAGAGCCTGCGCTGAACCAGTTAGGCTATGTCTTCCTGAGGTTTCCTACTGAGTCTTGGCCCTGTTTTCACTGTTGTTTTGCTGCTGATTGCTTGTCATTTGTACTTGCTGTAAACCAACTTTCCTTGACATTATTCCACCTCAGTTGTGTGATGAAACTGTGATTGTTCTTTCAGTATTTCTTGTTTCAGTTACAGTTTCCCATTGTGAAAAGCAAACCAGTATAGCTGTGGCCTCTTAGATCCTGAACTGTAAAAGTGTCTTTGTAATCTTAAGAGCTAGTTTTATTACTGTTCATGGCTGTTTGAGTTTGTTTGTTTTTCATTTTATGGTTTGAATTCATACATTTTTAGTGTCGAAACGAGTACCTGTAAGGCGTCTTTTGATTTTAGACAAAACTTGTTTGTTTACGCTTCAAATTGAATTCGAAAATTATACGACAGTTTCCTTTTGTCTACATCAACATTAAGGGAAAAGAAAAGAAATACATGCATCTTGCATTTGCATTTTTTGATAAGTTTGCGTGATTGATCTAGGGGAAAGTGCATTAGTTTGTGCTTTGTGCTCTATGTGGAAAGATAATGTTTTTCTCTCCCCTCAGTAGTTAGGATTTTCAAAGCTAAAAAGATTGTAAAGCTTGCTTATCATTTTAGCTGCATTTAGGAATTTGTACCAATACATCTCGTGGTGATCCTGAAAGACAAACTGCTAAACAAGATCAACTTAAAATATATTGAATGAATCTAAAAATGCTTTGTAACATAACGCTCACAATAGAGGTCTAGGTAGAGATGTGTTCTGGTGTCGTTAAACGTAGTGACTGTCGATCTCTACGAAGGTGGGTGATTCCTCCTGAGGGACGATAGCACTAATACGGACTTGTGCTCCCGCGTACCGTCGCGTATATTGGGAGACCCCTATAGGCATTTATCCTTTATCCTTAGGAAGCCGTGTCGGCCGCCCTACTGATCGCGATGCAGTGAACACAGCATTCACGAAGATCGACCACCCGTACCGTAAAACGTATTCTGTGGTTTCGCGAAAGGTTTGGCACACCCTCTGCCTAGATCTCCAGAGCAGTTTCTTTTGGCCTTTTTCAAACTCTATAACTGAAAAAGTCCAACCGAGCATTTGTCACTTCGGGCTCGTTAATACATCGAAGGCGACTAGAGTCATCTTTAGCTTTTTTCTCGACTCTTAAAACATGAAAAAGCAAAGTTGTGTCTAAAAGCGTCTAATAAAATTCATTCAATACGGAAACATAATTCCCCTTTTTGTATTTTAGTTGATCGAGTAATCCGCAACCATGGAGGAAAGTCAATTAGAACTCCGTCGTTCGAGGAGACTCGCGAGTCAACCGTCTTTGTCTCTGGAATCGAGAGTAGTACGGACGAAGCAAACTCGCTTGACCGGGTCAAAATCTCCCATTAAAGTTAGAACAATAGTTCCAACTACATCTGAGATTCTGGTCACTCCTAATATTTCTGGAATCCCTGCCTCTATTGAAGAAGTTCAACAGCGACAGAGGGACAGTTGTACTGATCCTAGTCTAAGAACAAGTACTTGCATAACTGAACCAGTTCCATCTGAAACCGGTCCACAGAGTCTTGTTGCTCAAACAACTGTCGCTGTCGAAGCAACCCCTTCTTCGGCACCAGAAATCTTTTACGGACCTGACGGTCTTCCTCTTCCTCCTGGTCTGATTGCAATAGAGGAAATCGTAGAGGACCAGCAAGCAAATACTCCAACTCATTTTGGAGTAGGCATCACTCTTTTTCCTTCTGCATCAGAAGTTTGTCCATCGCCAGTGGAAGTTCCTGTAGAATCGTTAGGCAGTTTATTGGATAGACTTAAAATGTCTGAGCAACCGTCGACATCTAGGACTGTGCCAAATGACACAGCGACAGCAGAAGCTCCTGCTGTCACTCCGACGATGTTTGTCGGCATACCAGCTGTCCCGACTAGCTCTCAACAGCTAGAAGGAGTCCACCCAGGGACTATTATGACAACTTGGTCTGTTCCAGTTTGTTCTACTGGTATAATACCCGGTAATTCTTATGTTGAAACTAGACAAATTGATCCCTTTGGAAATCAGTTTGGACCATCCAGTCCTCAAAGGCAATCTATACCCTTGAGCTCCGGATTGTTACCGTATGGGGGGCAATATGCCCTTTCACTTCCCCCTCCGGGAGGATACCCATACGGCAGTTTTCAACCGCATTCAGGTTTGACTGAAGTCACGACGAGTGGTTGGGTGCCTATGTTGCCCCAACAACCGAGAGTTGTATATTCCATGCAACAATGTGTACCTATGTCTAGCATCCCGACGATGCCAGCAATTGTAACCGTGTCGCAAGTTCAATCGATGTCTGTTGTATGTCAACCCCAAGTTGTAATGCAACAGCCCCTTGACCCTGCAACACAACCAAAATCGCCAACTGCTGGGACGACATAGATACAAACGGGAACCATAACCCCGCATCTTGGTCCGTCGGTTAGTATTGCACAGCAAAACATGGCTTCGCAGCCATGGATGATGCAATACCAACAACCTCAGTTTCAACAGGTGTACCAGGGATCTGAGCGACAGATCTTTGCAAATAGTGGGCAACCCTATATTTAGAACGGGTTAAATCAACCACTTTACAGTGGCCAAGCCCACCAGCCATATCAGTCCTATCAACATCAGTTGCATTATGCTGGTATGCAAAGGCCTACTGCTCAGGCGATTCCATCGTATCCTGGGTACGCCTCGCCAAACCTAAATCAGCAGTTGCCATTCGTGGCGACTCTAGAATTACCAGATTTACATCGATTGACGAATGATCCAATCGCCTATGCCCATTGGTGGCCAGCGATTCCTCACAAACTTCCTTCGGACATTCCTAAATTCAATGGAAATCCTGGCGAAGACCCGTCGAATCATGTGATGACTTTCCATCTGTGGTGTTCGTCGAATACCTTGAATGATGATTCGATAAGGCTTCGCCTTTTCCAGAGGACATTGACTGGTCCGGCGGCTAAATGGTATATTGAATTACCTAGATCCTCTTTCGACAATTTTAGTTCCCTAGCCACGACTTTCTTAACACACTTTCAGTTACCTATAAGGTACGAAACTGGAACCGAGATCTTAACCAATTTCAAGCAGACAATGGCCACACATATATCAGATCATATACATGAGTGGCGTCGTCATCGCAGAATGGTAAAGACTTATGTTCCAGATCAGCTTTTAGCTGAGTGGTTTATAAAGTCGCTTCTTCCTGCTATAACAGAAGATGTGGCCAAGGGAGGCGTCATAACAGAGGAGCAAGTTATTGCTCGTGCCCAGTATTTAGACTTAGTATATACTCAGTCTGGCACGCTCTATGACAAGATACCTGACGCCCCTAGACCGGAATTTTCAATTCCTCCCCCTCCTGGATCAAATAGTGACTCTCATGCCGGCGATGGTGTGATTGGCACTGCAAATGCAAAGTCAACACGGGATTCGTCTAAGAAAACCCGTAAGACTTCGAATCAAAATGCAAATGAAGAACTTCTTGCCTCGGAAGTAAGTGCCGTGTCGGACGACAAGGGCAAACAACTGAAGCAACCAGGAGACAAGAAGAAAAAGAAAGGGAGAAAAGGGAAACCCCCTTCGGGGTGTCATATATGCGATGAGGATCATTGGACAGCAGATTGTCCATGCAAAGCTGAGCTTAAAAGATTCTTTAAGAGTCCGAAAACCTCAGCTGTGTTGACTGATCCGTTTCCTAATCCTGGTCAAAATCTGGTTGCTAATCAAAATGCTTCCCGATCCCAAGTGCTTATGTTGTCTACCTCAAAGCAGCAGAATAATGCTTTGACAAGGAATAAAGATTACGGGAATCCATGGCTGTCAAATAACAAGGCTAATGAACAACCTAGTAGTTTGACGACAGCTTTGACCAAAGTTGTGCCACCCATCATTCCTGAACCAATGGTAAAGTTGCCAAAGGGAGTAGTACACAAATCGACATTTAATCCTCGTGCCAAAATAGCACAGAATTATAATATAATAGAGGACCTGGCCTAATCGCCGTCCGCTATGTCGACACTTGAGGTACCGCAAAATTGCCCCTCCCAAGAGCAAACTTTATTATCAACAATAGGTGGGATTGGCCCAATGGATTCCAATCTTGTGGCCTTTGATCATAAAGGATATGACCCTAAGTTACCAGCTCAACTAGCTTTCCTTATTCAAGTGAAAGCCCTCAACAAAACTGTTCATCGAACAATTATTGATGAGGGGGCATCTACATGTCTTATGTCGATGAGTTGCTGGAAAAATTTAGGCTCACCACCCTTGTCGAAATCGTCAACGACCTTAAAAGCATTTGATGGACGATCATACACTCCCTACGGGATTTTAGGTAACTTGCAAGTTGAACTGGGGGGCAAAACAGTAGAAGTCGATGTTGAAGTAATTGATGGAAACCTCGATTACAACATCCTACTAGGAAGGCCCTGGATATATGCCATGGCCGCAGTCGTGTCGACCTACTTCAGGAAGATTGCATTTCCCTTTCAAGGAGGGATTACAGTCGTCGACCAACAAACTTTCCTCCCCGACAGTTCACAAGTTACGGGAAGCATTCCAATGACACATGGAAGCGATCATTCGCTTCAAAATATTGGAGTAGGTCTCCTAAAAGACCCTGCCTTAATGGGTACTTTTTCCCTACCGCCTGCAAGTAATCTGGCGGAGGTGGCCACAGTGGAAACCTACAATATGAAAGCTTCTATATCTAATGGATTCGGAAGATTCCTAAACATTTTGTCAGCATGGATCATCGCCCTAATAGAAATACTGTAAATACAGTGGGCTTCGAGGATAGTTCCTATCTCATGTCAACCTCGTTAAAAAATGAAACAAATCCCCTTTCCAAATCTCAAAGGTAAACCTTCATTCCAACCACCGAGTTGAATGCAATGAAGCTTGGGGGGCATGCACCTCGATTTTCATTATTATGCTGGGGGCATGCAAACTTATCATCGAGCAGTTTTAGCGCATAGTTCATGCTCGTTAAAAAATAAACGCAAGATCCGAGCAGTTTTAACGCGGTCTTCATGCTCGTTAAAAAATAAATAAAAGCAGTGAGAAATGTTCCCTCCAGAGTTTAAGCTCATTTTTATCTAAAAAAAGAACCTATCCCGGTAAATAACCTTTTGAGATCGTAAATCCATCAGCCATAAAAGCCTTGGTCGTGTTTGTGCACCGTCACCTCCACTTTTCATTTGGCCGATCATTCACCTCCATTTGTGTGTTTACCTCTTTTGAGAAACAGCTGCGAAGAGTGATTTCACCTAGCCATCCTTGTGACACTGCCGTGATTGGAGAATTCCAACCTGTACCTGGAATCTGCTGCTATCCCTGTTTATCACTCGTTCCTCAAAAGACGAGTCTTCTTTGAGCTCTTTTCATCTGACTCGTAAAATATGAAAAGTTTGCCGAGTTTTGGCCTTCCAGCTCGTTAAACGACCGGAAGAGCTATCCCTCTTTTAGACTTTAATCTTTTTGGACCTGAGGGATTATTACACAAAAAGATCGAGCGCTTGTCTTGTTCGGCTCGTTAAAAGTACCGAACACCCATCCCTTCTGTATTGTTTTACACTTTTTCGGGCTTAAGGGATTAGATGACGAAAAAGGAATTATGGAGTTAACTTTCTGTACCTTTTCAGACTCTCTAAAAATGAAAAGGACCGAGTTTTCCTTGTCGTTAGACTCGTTAAAATGATTAAATAGAGACAAACTTGTCTTTAGACGAGAACGAGTTTCCCTATCGCTAAGCTCGTTAAATCATAGCGATGGGCTTGCCCGAAGGGCAGGTTATAGAACAAGCATATGTTATCCTCCTCAAGCTTGACAAAAATAAAGAGGTACTGGTCAGAAATGACTGGGGAAAAATTGGGAGAACATCAAAGCTTAATGGTAGCAAGTCGCTCTTGAACATGACACTTTTCTTCCGTACCGCATCGGGTTGGGTTGTTTCATTCACCGGTCTCATCACCATGGTCTTCGCCAAACCATCCACATTTTTGGGGTAATGCTACCGATCCATCGCATCAGTGTCGTTATATGTTCAAGAGAGGTCTTTCTGAAAGTGTCAACCGTGTCCCATCCACTGCCATACATTATCCTTCATCCATTCATGATCGCCACCCTGAATCATATGTCACAGTTTGTTTTCACCTCCACTAAAATCATTAGCTCCATTCCGTGTCATTGATGTGGGATTCATTAAGGCCCTCCTTTGACGGATCGCTTCTTGTCGACTTCAGCTCATTATCCAAGAAGTTGATCTAGGAACAACCCCATCAGTACTTTGAAGCTTGCATGCCTCAATGGCAAGTTTCTCACTTCCGGCGACAGGTATACATCAATGACCTTCGACCAGAAGATTTTGCGTGGCGTTCGACGCCAAGTCCTTTATTCACGCCACGTGAATTGTACTGCAGTACCTTGAGGGTCATTATCATTATCGGTGATTCCTCTCACGCTTGTTAATGGTTTTCATCATTGACCGGTAATCAAGCGATGTCTTTCCATGTTCGACTTCAGCGAAATTCTCACATGGATCGACTTGTACTTAGAGTGAAGATCGAACGAGTTTGAAGACCCCGGATCTAGTTTCATCCATCCGGGCTGCGATACATATTCGGGAAATATAAAAACATTTGTCATGTACATCATTGCAGCAGATGATCATCCTACTCTAAGGATGATAATTTCAGTAGAGAATTATCAGTCTACCATCAGACGATCGTCTGTTCTATGTACCAAAATGTATTTATAAAGCTGAGCATGGGAATGCCCGCCTCAGCTAGATCATGAAAACAGAATGAAAAATAATGTATTGTATTGTATTGTATTACAGGGCACCTCTCAGCACTTGAATGAACTTCGGACCCTCTGGATAAAGCATTTCACCCGATAAACGGCCTCATACTTTAGGGGGCAACTGTTATAGACATTTTTGTGCCTCGCAGCATGGAGCATGAAATGTCGATAATTACAGGGATCCAAAGTCCCTAAACATGTTGTTCTTACCCCTAGAGGAACAAGGTCAGCAAACCACAACACTTCCTATCAGTTCTCCACCTGAAAACACTCAAAAACAGGCTATTTTTGGATCATGTCAGCTGCTCCACTGAGCATCTGCGCTAAATGTCAACTGCTCCTCCTTGTACCTGCGCTGAAAGTCAAAACCAATGAAGGCTACCTGCGCTGGGCGAGATTGGCCAAGTGGCACAGTCATTCTGCAAGGTGTCAACTGCCTAGGAAGCTTCCAAACTGACACTTGGTTCAAGGAATTCGCCCTATGATGAGTAAGAGGTACTTGATCTCCATGTGGAAGCAAGGATCTCCAAGTGGACTCAAGAACTGAAGTTTAACTGAAGAGGGAGAGGACACAAGGCAGCTTTAGGTCAGTCTCAAGCTGACTCATCCTTTCTCCAAATCTCCTATATATAGAGCTCTTCTATGAGGTCTATGGAGGCTGGAATTTTGTGCAAAGCAAGGAAGTGTTGTTGGTTTACAGTTAGAGCTATTGGGTGATTGCTTTTATAGAGGGGAAGAGGAGATTTCTTGCTGCTGGGGAGGTGCTGCTGGATTGGAGCCATTTATGGTTGTAACCTTCTCAGAACCTTTTTCTTCTATCAATAAAGCTTTGATGTTCTCCTATATACTTGTATTGCAATGATGTATTGTTTTTATCTGTATATTTGATTCATTCTAATCCATGCATCAGTTATGAGTACATGTTTCTTGTAGTTTCCCTCTCTTGTTTTTGCAGGATCTTTGTGTAGCTGGGTCGGCAAAAGGAGCAAGGAGCTGGGAACAAGAGGCAAAGAGAGAAGACAGGATCGACAAAAGCGAAAGACATCGGTTGGTCAATCTTTTCTTCCTTCTCTGTACTTTCATAAAGGAAAAATATCAAAGCTTTACTTTCAGTTGTTGCTAAGGAACTATCACCCTTAGAGTAGGGATAGGGTCATTCCGAGTCGGATACTTTTCCCCACAACAGATGAGTCCCTTTGAGGCATTGTATGGGCAGAGTTGTAATACTCCCATTAGTTGGTGTGATCTAGTTAGCAGAGTATTTATTGGACCAGATATGTTGGCAGACATGGAACATGAGATGCAGGTGATCAAGAAAAATCTTAAGGTAGCACAGGATAGGTAGAAGAGTTATGCAAATAGGAACAGGTTGTTTAAGGAGTTCCAGGTTGGGGAATAGGTGCACTTACACATCAAACCAAAAAAGAGCTCCTTGCAGATTGGCTCATGTGCCAAGATGGCACCAGAGTTTTCTGGACCCTTCAGTATCATTGAGAGGATTGGGCCAGCAGCCTATTGACTTGCAGTGCCTCCAACAGTGAAAGTCCATGATGTTTTCCATGTATCTTTTATTAATAAATATGTTAAGGATGTTGATCATGTGATTGACTGGTCTGTATTGTAGGTGGAACTAGTTGGAGAATCCTAGCTGGAGCCTCATTGTGTATTGCAGAAAAAGGTGCTCATGCTTCAGAACCAAGCAATAGAGAAAGTTAAAGTGCAATGGAAGCACTTTAGGCCCGATGAAGCTACATGGGAGATGGTGGAATAGATGTGGGCCATGTATCCTTCCTTGTTTTCTAGTTGAGGCAAAACAACTTGATATGGTGGTTTGGTGGTTGCTTATGGTGGTTTGGTAGTTGTTGTATGATGGTTATTAGTTAATTTATGTTGGTTTAGTATATACTTTGTGGTGATTGATATATGCTTTATGATGGTTTGATATATTCTTTTTTATGATTTGATATATTCTTTATGTTAGTTGATACATGCTATATGATGTTTTGATATATGCCTTATGATGTTTTTGATATACGCTATATGATGTTAGTATATGTTTGATATATGTTTGGTATATGATTTGGCATATGTTTTGATATATATATATATATATATATATATATTGTGATGATGTTATATGTACACTCGTGTATGGATGTAAATATTGTAACGAGCTCTGTTATAAGCCTCCACTATGCGGTATGGGTGTCATGTTAATATGCTATGATGTGGTTATATTATCATGATATTATGATGTTATATAAGTTGGCACTCAGCAGGGTGATCATTGTAAATATCATAATGAGTTGTGATATAAAGCTCCACTATGTAGTATGCTCTCGTGGTGTCATGATGTTATGTATTGAACAAATATTTCATTGTAAATACTGCATCAAGTTGGGTTATAAAGCTCCATGAGCAATCTTCTTTCAGTAGGTTGTTGAGGTATATGTGTGATTGAACACCGAGGACAGTGTCCCCTAAGGGGGAGGGTTCTGTAATAGCCCTGGTGAAAATTCCATGTAATAAATGTTAAAAACAAAAACCATGGATGACTAGGACACTTATTCCAAGCTGAATGTTGGGCAAGACATCCTAGGGGGTGTTCATTTGATTGTTTATGGCTGAGGAAATAGGCAAAGGAAATGGATAATGCATTAAAAGGCATTTTGGCACATTTATTTATGAAAATAATGGAAATTAGGAGAAAAAGAAGGTGAAAGGTCATGGGTTGCATGTGAGGAGGAAAATGAAGGAAAATAATGGAAAGTGAAGAAAATAAAGGCCTCATTCATAAAAAGGCTTCTGAGGATCAACGTGTAACCTTTTATCAGTTCAATTTTGGAGCTCTCTCATTATTCTCTTTCTCTCTCATACTCTTGGATACTTAGAGCTTTCTTGGAGCACTCTTGGTGGGTGTGGCATACTTGGATTCTTGGAGCAAGAAGGCAAAGGAAGAGCAGGAAAGTGCAAGAAGGCATTGACATCAGTGACTACATCAGATTTGCTTGCAGGTACCGAGTTGCATGTATGATTTCTTCACTAGTTTTGGCATGCATGGCACATGCATGTGGTTTCTTGGTTATGATCTATCATTGGCATGGAGGATGGCTGGGATTGATAGTGGATTGCCTAGCATTTCCATTTCCTAGATAGCCATGGTGATTTTGGGTTTACTTTCATTGCTTTGTTTTGGTTGGTTCTCATGTTTCCTTAGCTTGGGTTGAGTTACTAGTCCTGGAAGCCCTGGTTGAACAAACATTCTGGAAGCCATCTAACAGCCTGGGTTGAGTTACTAGTACTCGAAGACATGGTTGGACAAATGCTCTGGCAGCCCTTGGTGGGTTGAGGTACTAGTCCTGGAAGCCTTGGTTGGACAAACACTATGGAAGCCCTCAAAGGCTTGGATGGAGACCAATCCGATGAAGGTTTTGGTGATGTCCGATCGTGAGGTGGAATCACTATTTGATGGATTGAGGTGGATGGCCTCTGGAAGGCTTGGATGAGTTTTTCTTGATATGTTCTACGAGATCCCCCATTCATGCTTGGAATATGGCATGGGGGTGAATGGCTGAAGAGAGATTTGACTCATCCATTCTACAGTCGAGTGGAACATGGTAGTCCCATCTCTAGTTGGTTCATTTCATTCATTAATGAGAAATCCATTCCCTTAATTTTCATGTGTGAAGGTACTGATGTATTTATGGATTTGATGTCTAATATGTTTATTGTATTTCTATTCCTATTATGTTGGTTATATGCACATTTCATTGTAGCCTGTATGTATGGATCTCATCATGTTTTTACTTATATATGAATGGATAATGTGTTTATGAGTTAATGGAGGATAATGGAGGAAATGGCACGAGGGAACAATGGTTCATAGTGATTCTTAGATAAGTATGAGATCCCTACTTTTATTTCTGTTATTTACACCTATAGGTTACATGTTGATTATATGTTTGAAGAAATGCTTGTCATGGCTAGTAGGGGTCTGGTTATGATCTTGTTCATATTATTTATTTTGCATCCTTGTTTCCTTGCATCCTTACTAATTCTAAGTGATCACTCCATTCTGGGGAGTGTCCTGGGCTTTGGACCAAAAAAGGTGGCTCAAATCTCGAAATGATAGCAAAACAAAGCATTAGTTTAAGACTAACTCGTCTGGGCAGTGTCTACGAAGTGTTATAAAGCACGTGGCCAGTGTCTGGGGAGAAATAGTCCTGATACTAACTCACCTAGGTAGTGTCTAGGAAGCATTATAAAGCACTTGGCCAGTGTCTCAGGAGTGTTAGTCCTGATACTAACTCACCTGGGCAGTGTTTAGGGAGTGTTACCTTGCCCTAAGTTTCTCAAACAACAGTAGGACCCAGGGATAGGCAATCTGAGTGGCTGACTTGTCTCCTAAAAGTTATTTGGATGATGTTGGATGATTGTATGTGATGTTCTGTCAACTCCATTTCCTTAAAGTCACCAAGGAGGTTGAATCTTATTATAGTGACCTCTCATCGCATGTTTACCCCAGCTGGCCAGTTGCTTGGGTAGGTGTGGGAGGAAAGTATTAAAAAGAGGTATAAGAACATGGTTCAACTCTCAAATTGAATGGGTTGAATGTGTGTTGGTCATGCATGCATGTCAGTTGCTTGTGTGTCTCTTACACTTATATACTTGTTTCTTTAGCTTGATGATGGATTAGGGTTGTGGTATGGTTATCATGAAGAATTTGATATTGATTTCATGAAGTATATTTGAAATGAGTATGTGAACAACTGTGTATGGATTACATGTCACTTACATGTTGATTTTATGATACCTACTTACATCCTTGTATGTTACATTACATTTTGTAATATTTTGATTACATGCATCAGTCTGGTAGGTTGATTACAAGGACTGATCGATTATGTTCGACTACATGCGGTTATGCGTATTGGTAGTTTCCTTTTCATTACTTATGCATACTGTTGGTTGCATGTGGCATTGTGTATGATGAAGAAATGTTGTTGTCATGCATGAGGTCATAACATGCATTGTTGATATGGCCTTGCATTGGTGACTGGACCCTAGTTAGAGTGATGTTTATGAGTTGATACATTTACTTGTGTATGTCGATATGTTGCTATGATTATGTTATACATGTATCACGCTCATTTGGTAATCTTGCAGACAAGTATCCTCCATGAGTTATATTAAGGTACGTTGGTTTATCGTGATTTGGTTTATGTGACACATTATGCCTTGCAGGAAGAAATATCAAATGGCTAGCAAGATGGTTGACCATAGAGACTCTTCCTATGAATCCAAACAACAATATGGTGTGGGAACCCCTCTGACTTGGCAATTACATTGAGAAGTTTAAAGGAGGAGATAAGGCTTTGTAAGGTCGATAATGACAGAATAATACAGTCACATGAAAAGTTAGGAGAGGTGAATGCAATAATACTTCAAATCTTGTCATATTTTCTATAACAAGGACTACTATGGATCAGTCATGAGCAGGAAGATAAAACTAATGGGGCATATGGTAGAAAATCGCATGGCGGTCACTGACCAGATAGAGAGGACACAATCCATGATGGGATATTATTGGAAACTCCAGAGAGGAGAAGGGATAGACACAAGTATGATTCTATTTCTAATTCAGATAGGCACTACGATCATCATCGGTATCATCCTTACAGAAGGAGTGATAGGGGGTATTTTTCGAAGGAATTTAAGAAGGAAATGGCACCTACTTTTGATGGAGAGATAAAGAGATCACAGAATGTAGAGGCATGGTTGCTTGGCATGAGGAAATTATTCAGGTTGCATGATTATTCAGAGAACATGAAAGCTAGAGTGGCTACTTTCAATCTTAAAGGTAAAGAAGACATTTGGTGGGAAGATGTAAAGAATGTGAGAGACATAGATAAGGAAGATCTGATTTAGAGTGAGTTCGAGCATCTATTTAAGAAGAAGTATTTCTCTGAAAGGTACTTTGATGACAAAGAAAAGAAATTTTATGAGCTAAACATGGGATCCATGACAGATGATGAGTACACCAATAAGTTCTTGGAATTGTTGAGGTATGTTTCTTACCTCAAGGAGGTGAAAGCTGACATTCAAAGATTTGTTAGTGGGTTACTAGTTGCATTCAAAGATAGGATTGAATTCGATGAGCCTAGATCATTGGAGGAGGCCATTTGAAAGCTAAAGCATTGCTATGAGCAATTGAAGCATAATTGAAACTAAGCCAGTCTGGAGAGGTAATGAAAGGAACAAAGGCAAATGGGATAAAAAGAGGGCAAGGCCATAGAGTACAGATAACAAGGAGAATGTTGCACCAACTAAG